>CM028134.1:781525833-782147500 GCA_016271365.2 Neoceratodus forsteri
TGTCAGCCTCCAGGCCGACTGCTGTTCCACACATCATATCTAGTACAGTCAGGTACAAAATCTTCTAATTAGAAAACAGAAAAGAAAAAAATACTTCAGATTTAAGAAGTGATGGCGCACTAGTGCTGAAAGGACTGGCCGTGGAGGGAGGCAGTATAGCGCAGTGGTTTAAGGCTCTGAGCTACAAATCTGGAGACCTGGGTTTGAATCCCACAGCCCCCACTTGCATACTGTGTGACCCTGAGCAAGTCACTTAACTTCTCTGTGCTCCCAGGTTGCACCTGTAAACCAGCTTTCAGCTTAGTATGTCTCACCTAGTTAAACACGTGGAAAACAAAAAGTTGCTTGTTAATTCTCGGCAGTATACTAACTCATTAAGGAAGAAGAGGGTCAGAAAACTCTACAGTGCTCCCACCCCATTTCACACCCACTTAAAACACAAAACATCCTCTTCTATGCACAGGCAGTACAGTAAAGAGGCTGGGTGGTGGCAGTTGATCAGCTGTAGGGGTTGCGGCTTGGCTACCTTCCAGAAAGGGGTTCTGGGAGGCTGGTGGGTACTTAGTTTGAAGGAAATTCCTGGCCCTCAGTGCAGAAATTGATCCTCTTAGGGTTCAAATGCAGTACCTGAAGGGGCAACTTCCCATGAGGCCCTGTGGAAATAGCACCACAGCATGCACCTCGTACTTGTGTCAACACCAGTGGATGGACTACAGTGGGGAAGGGACTGGTGAGGGAAGGAGAAGGAGTAGCACCAGCATATGGGGAAACCCCAGGGGTTAAAACCCATAATCATTTTGCACCACTGGCAGAATCAGTTCAGGAGAACTGCAGCAGCATTGATGTAGATGTTGTTAGTCCTGAGGGTGAGGCTCTGTCCAGCACAGGCAAGCCTGGGGAGAGGGACTACATCAGAAGGAACAAAAAGCATGTCATAATTAACATTAGTGGACTCTGTAATTAGAGGAACTGGGAGGATAGTATACCACTCAGGCTGGGTGAAGAGATCAATTATTTCGTCTCCCAGGGTCAACTATAGAAAAAGTTAACACCCCAGATGGAGAGACTTCTTAGCGGGGAGAAAGAAAATCAAGCTGTTGTGCTACATCTAGAAAATCAATGACCTGACAAACTACAGCACAGAAAAGGTAAAAGTCAGCATCAAGGAGCCAGGAAGAAAGCTGATGTCTACAACAAATACAGAAGCCTTCTTGGAGCTGCTGCTGCTGATGTGCACGTGCAGGGACGGAGTAATAGAGAATAATGGACAGGAAACTGTGTGTTATGGATTTTTTTTTTTTTTTTACCCCGGATGTGTGATGACCCCATAAACCTCGAGGCCGAAGCCTGAGGAGGTTTATGTATCACACACAACTAATGTAAAAAAAAAAAAAATGAAACACTTACCTGCTTTATTTTCATAACTGCTGGTGCGTAGATTACCTTAACTTTCCTGCACTTTTCCCACTCACTGTAGCGTGACCGAGTGGTGTTTGCTCTTCTAAGCAATATTCTGCAAAATGCACAGAAAGAGCACTATTCAGTATATAAACCATGTTAACTGCATTGCTTAAGCTTACTTTTCTTAGTTTCCTGGGAAAGAAGCCACCAAGTCTAGAGCAAGGAGAGCGAGAGACTCAGCGGCTTCAGAAGACTCAATGCAAGTGTTAGCGAGTGTTGCTTGCATCAAGTCTTCTGAAGCTACCGAGTCACTCGCTCTCCTCGCTGTATACTTGGTGCCTTCTTTCCCAGGAAACTAAGAAAAGTAAGCTTAAGCAATGCAGCTCACATGTTTTTTATACTGAACAATGCTCTTTCTGTGCATTTTGTAGAATATTGTTTAGAAGAGCTAGCACCACTCAGTCACACTACAGTGAGCGGGAAAAGTGCAGGACAGTGAAAGTTAAGGAAACCTCACATACTTAATCTCTCCATCACTGAGGGGGCAGTATCAGAGGACTGGAAAATAGCATTAATTGTCCCCATTATTAAAGCAGGCACAGTCTCTGGCTCAACGTCTACTGTTCAATTTCTGTTTTGTCTATCTCTTTGAAAATATTAGAAAAACTTACCTCTACACAACTACTTCATTATTTGAAATCTCACAAGCTTTTAATATCAATCAGAATTTAGACTAGTAACTTCCTACGTAGTATTATGACCCAAAGTTGTAAATTACATTTTCATCTCATTTCAAATGAGAAGCTATGACCATCCATATTTTTCAGCCTCACAAAAAGCACCATAATATCCTGATCAACCAACTAACTGTAGTTCATCTAACTTTCCAAACGTGTCTGTGGTTCAGAAACTATATTTCAGAAAGCAGAAATATGAAACTGGTACTTGAATGCCTGTTTCCAGACTTTCAAACTCTCTCTGAATAATTTTGAAGATTTAGAACACTATAGCCAGGGACCCTGGTTTTCCATTTTTACCGGTAACACCGGTAGCAATCACGGAATCCTGCTTGGTATGCGGAATTTGAATTCTTGTACCGGTGCCTCACGGAAATTGCATGTCACTGCACAGAATCTCTAAGATTTCAGCATCTTTTTAAATTTTTTTTGTTTCCTCTTTCTATATCCCCTTTTCACAGCATCAGTCTCCACTTTTCAGAGATCTCTAGGCTGGGTATCCCTAGGTTCACCCCAGGTAATGCTCAGGAGCTCCTGGACCTGCACCTATACTGCCTGGGTTGTACCCCCAGGTGGGAAGGAGGGCACCCCAGATCACCCTCCACACTCCTTAGTGTGTGTCAGGTAGCCCAGTGGGTCCCTCATGGAGCCTTGTTATGAAGTCTGGGGCACCTCGGTCCCTTCTGCCAGTGGCCGATGTGGGGTGATTATTCCTGGTTTTCTGGTCTCTGCCCTGAGGGTACCAGCACTAGAGGAGATCCAAGGAGGTAGGTCACATAGTGACATGCCACTGCTCCAGATCCTGGCTAGCATCCTCCCCTCCTGATCACTCTGCAGCACCATTGCACCACCACTCATAGTCACACAGGTGGTGGTAAAGCAGCAGGACCTGCAGCCCACCCTACCCGGAAGAGGATAGCAGTTCCCCGGGTGCTCTAGCCTACTCCCCTGGTCAGACCTCCAGCATCCCAAGTTCGCCTAACCCTGGGTCGCTGGTATTGCAAGCAGTAGTGCTACCACAGTACCAGCAGGTCGACTCCAGATTTCAGCATCTTAAAATGAATGCTGCTGTGCTTTGCATTCTTTCTACTTTGCTACATATAGAGTCAGTAAGGAAATCAGCCGCACTGCTTTGTTGTAATCAGCCATTCAGTTTAACCACCCATGCTTCCCACCTACATCTCCATCACCTGAGGACTGCTTTCCTTCCTGAAACCACAGTTTTCTTGTAGTATGTGCCTAAGAGTCTACAAGCATCAGTACACAAGGGCAGGGCCACTGGAGAATTGCAGGAAAAGTAACCTGAAATTGCAGAGTTTTTTTGCAAAACTTGCTGGAAAATTACAAGAGTTCTACTATAGATCCTGAGTGCTTCACAATAAATCCTTTACTGTTTTCTACAGCATATATTAGTCAGCATAAACTACTAAATGAATACACTGACACTTGAACATGTTTTAAATATGAAGAAAGACTTCTGTTTCTACCACGAATCCTAAATGGATAAGATGTGTTGCCTCTTCCAAAATGTAAAAACATCTGCCTCATGCAGTGTTAGATTCTATTTAGTGAGCCACAGAAAATCAATATTAAATAAATCCAGAATAAACAAATGTTATCTGTTTCTGGATGTAGAATAATGAAGCCTGATCAGAAGCTATTTACAGTGCTCTGTCAACTATTTCACCACTTTGGTGTAAGAAAAATAAAGCAGATCGAGTGGTGAATAACTCAGTTTTAGTAAAATGTTGTAAAGTGTTTAATGTTCATAATTTGTACTGATGGTACTGTGCACTATTATTAAAATTATATATTAAAACATTGTATATGGGTGTTATTATAGCTGGCAGTATAGCCTAGTGGTTAGAATAACAAACAGTGATTGAACTGGGTACATCCAGCAGACTTGGGTTTGATTCCCACAACCTCCACCCACATGCTGTGAGACTCCAAACAAGTCACTTAACCTCCCCAGTGCTTCTAGGTCATTCCTGAAAACAGGCAGTTCTGCCTAGTGGGCCTTACCTGGTTTACAAAGAATATAAAAAAAATACCAATATATGTTTAGTATTACATCATAGAATAGTAGTCAGGGTACCATGTAATTTCCTTGAGTTTTACTTGGGCTGCAATGATTTTGTGTAGGTAAAAATAAATGTTCATCTACATTTTATGTGTTTTATAAGCTTACTTTTAGATTTTAGTCAGGTTTTATTTTATTCTTTGCATATGAGAATCTAGGTTGTAGATTACTAAATGCAGGACCACTGTTACCAACTAGCTTATTGAAGTTTATAATCAGCAGGGCCATCCAAAATCCTCAGTTGTTTGAATGAAAACTATTCTGAATGAAAGTATGTTCACAAGGAAAAAGCTGCCTTACTACTTATGAAAAGACTTCACAGTCAGCACCCCATTTAGGTGAATTAGATCATGTGCACCTTTTCTCCCACCTGCTGTTTCAGTCTCTGTGGCAGCAAAAAGTTTTCTGATAGACTGCTTCAACAAAAAGCAAATGTGAAGTATTTAAGTGTACTTGTTTGCCCAGTGGATGTTGAAAGCACATTCAATGACATACAAAAGGTAGGACCCCAGGGGCTGTATGATGCTGGTGGGCAGAGTGGTGCTCAATTCACATCTGAGCTCAGACATGAAAACTGGGAGACACCCTTTTCATGGACACCAAGTTAAAAAAAAGCATCCACATGTCTGGGAGAAGCTTGAATCCATTTGAAGGTCCTCCACTAATCACTTGTGGATTTTTTAGGTGAAGACACTTTATTTCAAAGAAGCAAATTCAAGCATTTTTTTTTTGCTCCTCCTACCCCCTGGCCATCCACTCCTTCAGGCCTGCCAAGTCCCGCTACCACCGCTGTTGAGTCACGACCACTATCCACTGTCCCTTACTGTTGTGCTACCAGGTAACCAAAGTAACCCTTTATTGAGTAGGCCCTACCCTGTGGGAGGCTACCAGGAGGAGAATTGCCCAAACAGCTTCCTGTATCCTGGGCACGACAGGGGCCGAGAACGACATTTCTGGGGCTTACGGCTTATGGAGGACCAGCAGCCATCCTTCGGTTTGCCAGAAGGTGCTTTCCCATTTTCTTGGGAGCATGACAGGCCACATGATGTCAAGGCACAAGCCGACGCTCATCACGCCTCTCCCGCAGTGAGGGCCAATGTGTTGTCATGCCTCTGGCCTCCACTAGGGACAGAAAATGCTGAGTCATGAACCCACCCTCCCTCCTAGGAGAAGGTGAGTGGTTGTTGGACACTCAAGCATTCACCCACCAGCTGGCCCCCCAACACCCAAGTATGTTCCCCTAATCCTGGTCAGTGGTGTCACAGGCAGAAATCCAATTCATGCAGTTAAATTATAGATAGAAAAACAAAGGTAGTCCACCTTAGCAGTGATGGTTCAGATTAATTCACATCTGAGTTCTAACAAGCAAAGAGACCAAGTTATTTGTAACTTGTGCATGTGGAGGTGTGGGTGTTGAACAAAGGAGATCATAATGCTGTCACTACTGCTATCACCCCAGAGGGATGTGGACTGCATTGTTGCTACTGCCATCACACCAGAAGGGTGGGGGCTGTAGTGCTTCTGCCATCACCACTGGTGGATGGGGAATGTAGTACTGCTGTCATCACATCTAAGGGATGGGGCCGCAGTGCTGCTGCTTCTGTCATACCAGGGGAGAGGTCATAGTGCTGTTGCTGCTGCCATCACACCAGAGGATAGGGGCCATGTAGTACTGTTGGTGCTGCCATCGCACCTGAGGGGATGAGGAGGTAGCTGCTTCCATCACACCATAGGGATGGGGGCTGTAGTGCTGCTACTGCCATCACATCCTGTACCTAAAATAACTTTAAATTGGTACAAGGATGGAAGGATGTGCAATAGTGGAGGTCAAAATTGCTAAAATACATGTTAGCAGAGTTAAAAATTGTTAAATAAAGTACACAGAACCAAATACCGGTAAAACCGGATTTTGGCTTAGCAGACACCGGTGACAATACCATTTTTTACAATGTGCAAAATGGAATATACCCTTTCTCAATCCCGGTAAACCAGTGTCCCTGACTATAGCTGTATTGTCCATTCTGATTTGTACCACTTTGTTCTGAACCTTGATTAACAAATGCTTTGAGGGCCAGGAACACTGCCCTCAGTCTCAACAGGTTGTTACAGTATGTTCCAGCCTCTCCTGAGGGGACCATACCCCATTCACAGAGTTTTCCTCTAGATGAACTCCCTATCCCAGTCGTGGGGCATCTGTAGTTAGGATAACATGATCTTCTGGAAGGGAAAAGGGAACTCCTCCTCCGAGAACAGCAGTATCTTTCCACCTTTTGAGAGCTGTTACCAGCCTCAGCTTGACTGAAGCCAACTGTCATGGCAGCAACTGTATGGCACCAAAATTATTTAAAATACCACTGAATTTCTCTCATTTTTAAGCTAGTTAAGGGAACTACAGTTGTAGTTTAGGACATGTGACGCAGGAGACTTCACTCTGGCTGATGCCATGGGAAGCAGCACAGAGGTCTTACCTTTTTGTGTTTGTTTCCATACCTGCAACACCAGATACTACCTGGGTTACAATACTGATCTTTCCCAGTCTATGAGAAATCTAGAGATTGAAGAAGGCTCATGGTTTTTTGTAAAGACACCAGTGATTTCTGTACAGTTTCCCCACAAACTGAACCACTCATCTATATATTTATTTATTCATTCAAGTCTCAGATTACAACCTTTGAGCCATAAGCTCATTTGCAAAGGTTCCACGTCATAGAGGATAAAAAATACATGGATACAAACAGTCAAAGAGGATATACATAGGTAGAGTCAAAGATAGTTACCTAAAATCTTATATAAAAAGGAAAATAAAAAAAAACGTACAGTTTGGTTGGTAAACATCAGTGGCATACAGATCAATGGTACATTTAAGGGTACAAATAATTGAGCAAAACCGTGCCGGGATTGGACACTCACAGAAAGCTGAGGAGATTAGAGCATTATCTGAGGGTATAGTTCTAGCAAAGTAAATGAGAGGAGGGAGGGTAGTAGTACTCAGGGCAGGGATATAGAGACCAGGGCATCCCTTTGTCAGTCGAAATGGATGTATTCGGGCAGAGAACCAGAGGAACTAAGATATGCCTTGCCAGTACTAAGGACGGTGTGGGGGGAAGGGGTTAGGAAGATGAGCAGTTAGAGACTGTGGGCGGGCAGGGGTGGGTAGGGTGGATAGGGTGGAGTGCAGCGGAAGTGGTAGGGAGCGAGGGAGAGGAAGAATCTAGGACTAAAGAGAGGGAGTAAGAATACAGGAGAGGGAGGAATGAGAAGTTGGGGGCTGGGAATAAGCAGATATAGTTAAATGTAGAGTAGGGTCAAGGGGGGTGAAGAGAGAAGGAGCAGAAGTGGTGAGTAAGTGTAGAGGAGTGGTAGAGAACAAGGTACAGATCAGAGTAGATCTGGCACCACACGGGTGGAGGGGTGGAGGTGAGGATAGGAAGTACAGTGTTGAGGGGGCATAATTTGGAGAGGGAGGGGGGAGGACAGGTAACCAGTAGAGGAAGGCCAGCAAATGACAGAAGGTCAGAGCTGAAGAGATAGAAACAGTGTAAATTGTCGGTAAGCTAAAAATGTTTGGAGCAAGAGCAAACCATCTGTTCCGAGAGGTGGAAGCAAAGCTTTTGTTTAAAAGGCCCTAATTTGGGTTCAGCAAGATCATTGGCAGGGAAAGCGTTGAGCCACTTAGGAGCCTAGTAGCCAAAGAACCGCTGCCCTTGGGATGTTTGGCAGAAAGGGACTTTATACTGGGTATTGAGTGCTCCTCTGGTCAGCCTAAGAGGGGCTGAGTGGGACAGCATTGAGCGAACCCCTGTGGGAGTGAGGCTAGTATGGCTTTTTTGTCCAGAAGACAGTGTTGGTAATAGATATGGTTCTCCAGGATCAACCAGCCAATGACTGTGTAGAGGTCACAAGTGTGGGTAAGTAATGGGGCCCCTAGGACCAGCCAGCTAGACCTGTTGAGGGCGACGGCAACTCTATTCAGGGTAGATTCTGGCGTTGAGCTGTAAACAACAAGACCATAATCTATCACAGAGAGTACTGAGCTGGTTATTGCTAGTTTGAGGGAGGAAGGGGTAAGACAATGTCAATGTTTATACAGTCATCTGATTTTCCTGCACACAGTCTTTGAGACATAGTCGACATGCTGCTTGTAGGATAAGGTGCTGTCCAGTATTACCCCTAGGTATTTGAAATTATGCAATATCTCTAGGGTTTCATTTTGTTTGTTATGGATAGTTAGTTGGGCTGATTTATTCTTGCTGTGTGGGGAGAAGAAAAGTATGGTCTTTGTTTTCTTGTAGTTGAGTAGTAACCTTGCATTGGTAAACCAGTCCTCAACGAGTTTGAAATTGCATTCGAGACTTTGCTCAAGTGAGGTGAGATCAAGATGACTTCAGTAGAGGACAGCTTCGTCCGCATATAACAGAATTTTGTCCTGGCAAACATTAGGGAGATTATCCAGGAAAAGAATGAATAGTAGAGGACCTAATATGGACCCTTGGGGGATTCCTGTAGTTACATATTGTCTGTCAGAGAGAGTTTTTCCAATTTTTACCCATTGGGCACGGCCGGTGAGATAGCTGCGAAACCAGCACATGGAGGTGAGAGACACTGTGGATTCTCACAGCCGGTCCAGTAGGAGCTCATGATTGACTGTATCGAAGGCCTTAGTGAAGTCAATAAATGTGACCCTCACTAAGTGCCCTCGGTCCAGTGAGTCATGTATGAAGCTGGTAAATTCGACCAAGGCAGACGTGGTGCTGTGTATTTTTCGAAATTCATGCTGTTCTTTGCACTGAATTTAGTATTTACTGAGGTGGTCGACTAATTGGTCATAGACTACCCGTTCTAGGGCTTCAGAGATTGGGGTAGAATAGAGATTGGTCAGTTGTTGGTATGGATGGTCTTGTCGTCGTTTTTGAAGACTGGCGTTACAACTGCATCTTTCCAGAGTTTAGGGAACTGTCCAGTGATGAGTGAGAGGTTGAGAATTTACATTAAGGGGGCCAGGACCTCTTCTAGGGTGAGATCTAGAAGTTTCAGGTCAAGCCCATCACTACTGTACCTGGATTTGCAAAGTACCTGTTGAAGGTACTTTTTGGCATCAGAGGTTTTGATGACCTTGAGGTAAAATGACGGGGCTGGGGTACCATGAGCAGAGGTAGAGGCTGCTGACACTGAGCCCTGGGCTTTACTGAGAGGGCTGAGGTAGCTAAGTAGGAGCACTTCACTGAGGTCAGTGAAGTTCCTGTTAAAGGCGTTTGCAATAGTTTTTGGGTCTTGGGTTATGTTCCCATTCAGGTTTAGCAGTTCAGGGGGAGATCGGTTAAGGCACCCTGTTACTGATTTAACGTTTGCCCAAAATTTGTGACTGTCACCCCAGGAGTTGTCCAGCTCAGCCTTAAAGAAGTGGGATTTGGCCTGGCGAATTGCATACGTGCATTTATACAACAGGGGTGAGCTGATATTGAGTTCGATAAAAACATGTATTTCTCACACCAGTTGAATAAACAGCTCGATGACATAAGCAGGATGTGTATAAATGTAAAATCTTACATTTATACATACACTCCCTATGTCACTAGTTGAGATTGCCATTGTGCATATGTCACAGCTCCATAGCAACACAAACTTTAAACACCTGCACCACATTCACCCAACATAAAAGATAATTACATACAGCTGTCGGAAGCATGAGAAACATACCTTTTCTCCAAGCATCAAGTGCACTGCATTCAAACAGCTCATTTACAGGACATACAGCAGAAAAAAACTGCCAAAGGAAACACTAATCTCTACTGCGCTATTACAGGTCCTCAGCATAACCCCCAAAAGACTCTGTGTAACACCACAAAACCATGAAATACACATTAGGAAACCAGAAAAAATGGACCCTATTGTATAAATCGCACACATGATGGGCAGATTGTGTGCTAGGCAAAATATTCTTACTCCTGCATCGTGAGCTCTGAATACCCTCACTCATGCCTTCGGCACTCGTGAGTATCCAGAGCTCACTCTGCAGGAGTGAGAATATTTTCCATATCACACTCCTGCCCATCACGTATCCCCTATTTATTGTGGGCTGTATGATAGTTTTGGAAGTCTGACTGCTTGCCGCTGCTTTTGGCTCTATGCCAGAGGTTGTCTCTAGAGTGCATGAGATCAATGAGTAAGGGAGTTATCTATGACTTGTGGGTGCTTCTGATCGTTTTAGTTGTGAGGGGTGCAAAGATATCATATACCGAGTTGAAAGCATTAATAAAGTATTCTAATGCCTTGTCAACATTAGTTGTTGAATAGATGGGAGGACCAGTCAATTCTGGTGAGGTACTCCTTTAGGGGGCCAGGAGCCCTCTTTTCAGGATGTGAATAGTCACTTCTTTTACTGGAGGTTTAGAGGTCTTATTCGACCAGGTGCAGAGAACAGGGGAGTGGTCACTGATTATATCGGGGAGGACGTCTGTTTTGGTAACTCGTTCTGGGTGGTTGGTCAGGAGCCAGTCCAGCACAATGCTGGACCCAGTGCAGTAGTTGGTGCGCGTTGGGGTTTCAATAAGCTGGGAGATGTTGATGGAATTGATGGCATCTCTATACACTGCATCATCAGGGGACAGCCAGTTTATGTTGAGGTCGACTACTACGATAACCCTCTGAGTTTAGGTGATGGTCAGTGAGGTATTCAAAGAGTATATTAAAGCTTGCTGCCTGCTCTTTTGGAGGGATATAGGTGAAGATTATGGTAATACCCTTTCCATTTGTTCCAAGGAGTATTCTGACAGGTAGAATTTGGACACTGCTACCTGATTTTATTGGAGGGAGGGACTGAGCCTGTAGGTGCTCTTTAATATAAATTATAATTACAAATTATATGGGAAGACTGTCCCCTGTTGCCTTCTTAGAGCTGCTGCTACTACAAAAGATGCATTTTGTAAAAACTCTTAAGGCTGATGTGACAGCAAAAGGTACTACTCTGAAAAGGTACTGATGGATCCACACTTTCAGCCTTACAAACTTCCTGTAACCTTACCATATTAGAATATGGAAGTATGCATCTTTTAGATCCACTGAACGTAACTGATGCCCTATTTGCAATGATGAAATGGTTGTCTTAAGTTGCCATCTTGAAATGTTCTTACTTCATGTGTCTGTTTAGAAATCTGAGGTTCAGGACTGGCAGTCATGCCCCAATTTACAGCTTGAAAAGTAACCTTTTCCCAATTTTTGCCTTGGAACATGCTCTATTGATTTTAGAGCAAAGCCAGTTTTTTTCGCTGACAGAACTCTTTGTTTTGTAATGACTTGTCATTTTGGAATTTTTCAGATGAGGTCTCTCACCTATTATCTGCAGGACCCACTGGTCTGTAATGATTTTATACCTATTCCAAGAATTAGAAGAAAAGCAGCCCTTTCTGGCTGAGCTTGAGGAGTGACAGTATGGTCACTGGTCATAACAATCATGGATTAGTCTTAGTACAGTAGCAGCATAAATCGCAGAAGAAGCCTAAGGCCTGCATCCTTTTCTTCCATTACCTCTAGCTGCACACCTTGTCATGGAATAATCAGTTTGGAAGGAGAATCTGCTTTGCACATCCCTTCCATAACCTCCCCTGGAGCAAAATCTAAAGTAAACTATGATCTCTGCTATCCTGTTTGGTGAGGGCAATGCATGTGTTTTCTTTGCTTAATGACTTTTTCCATATAGACTTCTGTTATGTCCCTGAACAGAGAGGTGACTGTGAAAAGGCAGAGATACTAAACAAATATTTTTGCTCAGTATTTACAAAGGAAGAGGGGGAGGTACCTAAAACAAACAGTAGAAACACTCTGGATACAGAAGTTGATACCAGCCCATTTACAGAAGAAAGGGTTCTGAAAGAACTCTTAAAACTGAAGGTGGATAAAGCAATGGGGCCTGATGGGATTCATCCCAGAATTCTAAAAGAACTAAGGGTAGAACTAGTGACATCACTGACTACCCTCTTTAACAAATCATGGGAGGATGGCGTGGTACCCGAGGACTGAAGGAGGGCAGATGTGATTGCCCTTCACAAAAGTGGGAGCAAGGCAGAAGCAGGAAACTACAGACCTGTTAGTTTAACCTCAGTGGTAGGGAAAATGATGGAATCACTTCTGAAGGAAAGAATTGTTGAGTATCTAGAGGCTAGAGGGGCACAGGACCCAAGGCAGCATGGATTCACAGCGGGAAGGTCATGTCAGACAAATCTGATAGATTTCTTTGACTGGGTGACCAAGGTAGTAGATCAGGGAGGGCTGTGGACATGGCCTACCTAGACTTTAGCAAGGCATTTGACACAGTCCCACACAAGATTAATATACAAGTTAGCCAGCCTGGGAGTGGGTCCCAAGATGACAGCCTGGGTAAAGAATTGGCTGGAGAATAGGACACAGAAGGTAATAGTAAATGGAGTCCACTCTGAAGAAAGGGGGTTACTAGTGGGGTACGCGAGGGTTCAGTATTAGGACGGTCCTCTTCAATGTCTTTATAAGTGACATTGCAGAGGACTGGAAGGAAAAGTATGTCTCTTTGCAGATGACACAAAGATCTGCAACAGAGTTGATGCACAAGGTGGGATGGAAAGGATGAGAAGGGACTTGGCAAGGTTAGAGGAATGGTCAAATGTATGGCAGCTTAGATTCAATGCTAAGAAGTGCAAGGTAATGCACCTGGGAAACAAAAACCCAGGGGTAGAGAACACAATGGGGGGTGAGATACTAGCAACAACAAAAATGGAAAGGGACCTGGGGGTAGACATATCAGATGACCTAAAGGTGGGCAAGCAATGTGAGAGGGCAGCAAGGAGGGCTGGGGGGATACTGGGATGCATAGGGAGAGGCATCACCAGTAGAAAACAGGAAGTTATTATCCCTCTGTACAGACAGCTGGTAAGACCCCATCTGGAGTAAGGTGTGCAGTTCTGGAGACCCAATCTCCGCAAAGACATAGACAGGATGGAAGCTGTCCAGAGGAGGGCAACTAAAATGGTGCAGGGTCTGCACCGGAAGACATATGAAGAGAGACTTAAGGAGCTTAATATGTATAGCCTCGAGGAAAGGAGGAAGAGAGGGACATGATAGAAACTTTCAAGTACCTCAAGGGAATCAACAAAGTCAAGAGGGTAGCATCTTTCAAAAGAGGTGTGCAAGAACAAGGGGCACAATTTGAAGATGGGGCGCTCAGAGGTAATTTAAGGAAGTATTTTCTACAGAGAGGTTGTGGATGCATGGAGCGGCCTTCCGGAGGAGGTTGTGGAGTCAAAAACAGTGGTGGAATTCAAGCATGCATGAGACAGTCATAAGGCAATTCTAGGGGGTGGGGGTAGGAAGAAGTAGGCTGCTGGTTAACTAGGATCTGCAGCTTATCCATTAGGTAGGGAAATGGGCAGACTGGGTGGGCCAAGCGGTCCTTATCTGCCGTCAAATTCTATGTTTCTATGTTTCTAGAGAGGCTCCAGCAAAGGGAAAATCAGAAGTCTGCAATGTCATTCTAATCAACTGACATCATCTGAAGCTGCTGCCTGGAAGCCTCTAGGCCAGTTTTCACTACATGAGCAATGTGTTCTTTGTCTTCTTTTAGCATATTCTTAAATGGTGGCAACATATAAGATTAGAGAGAAAACTGGTAGTTAGAAAAGTAGCCGAGTTGGCCCGTCAGTGCAGTAGTTGGATTTCCACTGCGACACCGGTGACCCAGGTTCGGGAGTGGACTCGGGTCACTGGAGAGCTGGCCGGGGGAGAAGGCTTGAGCATCTCAGGGACTACTCACCTTCTACGGGGGGAAGGAGAGGATCAAGGCCCGTAGCTTGCCTGACCCGGGCGGAGGCCCGAGGTACAGCAAGTTCTGCAGTTAGTGGGGGGGGAGCGCGGGGGACTTGTGTGGTGGATGTCGGTGCATAGCGCCTTGATGTTAGGGGCCAAACCACGCAGGAAAGAAAACGGAGGAAAAACACCACTGGAGCAATGGGTAGATGGAGCACCAGTACTGACGCTGATTGCGACTGCCTGCCTGACCAGCAGGGGACCAGATGAAATCCAGAGACAGCAGGGTGTAAGGGCCCCACCCCATACCTGCCTTGGGGGGGGGTATAACCACGACTCCATGGGGGAACCCCCAGGGATTTAGGTAAGGCAAGTCGCGGAGTTGGACCAGGCGTCTCCCGAAGAAGTGGAGCTCTGGGGTGGGAGGAGGACTACTTACCACAGTAATGCTGTTTCTTCTAATGGAGTCTTGCTATATTCTGACTATATGCAGTTAGCCCCAGCACTTGAACTGCTCCGGAGAGGAAAGGGTTAATTCTATGCAGCAGCGTAGAACATTGAGCTCGAGATCGGTTTTCAAACCTCTGTCTCTGGTACATATCAATGTAACCGTCAGATTCTTACAAGCACTATACTAACTAACTAATAGCTATAGAAATTGTTTTAAATTTTAGGCCATAGGCAACAAATGCTTGGGTCCAAAAAAGACTCAAGTCAAGAATCCAAAAAGAACCATATGTAGATAGTGAAAAATGCAATAACAATAACATAAGACAAAAAAAAAAAAAAACACCTGGCCAGGAAGAGTACAAAGGTACACCTCTGGGGTGCAACACTGTACCTGCCAACCCACATCCAAAAAGACTAGGTTCTGAGAGGCGAGGCAGGAAGGGATGTCAGAATACAGCAAGACTCCATTAGAAGAAACAACATTACTATTGTAAGTAATTTTTTCTTCAAACAACATGAAGTCTTGCTGTATTCTGACTATATGCAGACTACCAAGCAGGAGGAGGGGATAACAGAATCTTACTTTGGGAACAGGATCTGCAGTACTGCTGTGCCAAACCTTGCATCACTCCTGGTCTGGGTGTCCAGAGTGTAATGCTTGGTGAATGTATGAACTGTTTTCCAGGTGGTTGCTTTACAAATTTCTACCAAGAAAATACCCCTAGCTGCTGCCAGGGAGGCAGCTGTACCCCTGGTCGAGTTAGCCCTCAAGCCTGAGGGAGGCTCTTTCCCCAATTTTGAATAGCAGAATTGGATACAGGAGACAATCCACCTGGCAATAGATCTTTTAGTGGCAGGTCTACCTTTTCCTACTTTACCACAAGTAAGAAATAACGGAGTACAATCATTCCTATGGGTCTTAGTATGCTGTATATAATAGTTAAGTGCCATCTTCACATCCATACTATGCAACCTTCTCTCTCTCCTGAGGAAGAATGGTCAGTGAAAAACACAGGCAGAGACATAGATTGATTCAGATGAAAATCTGAAACCACTTTAGGAAGAAACTTTCTATTCGTCCTAAGGACCACCTTATCCCTATGGAAGGAAATGGAGTCAGGTTCAACTGACAGGGCCTGCAACTCACCGATTCTCCTGGCAGAGGTGATGGCTACCAGGAAGATAGTCTTCCAAGTCAAGTACTTAAGCTCAGCTGAGAATAAAGGTTCAAAAGGGGGCTGCATAAGCTGTGCAATGCAGACATTCAAGTCCCAAACAGGAGTAGGCTCTCTGAAGGGAGGATTGATGTGAACCAGACCTTTGAAAAACTTACTAAAAACAGGATGAGATGCCAGAGAAGATCCGTTCCCTGCAGAAAGAAAAGCAGAGACAGCTTCCACATGCACTTTAAGGGTAGCAGGCCTGAGGCCTAAGCTATTAAGATGAACCAGAAAATCCAGGGCTGTGGCAACGCTTGCAGAACCCGGTTATATGTCTCTCTCAGAACACCAAATACTGAATCTTTTCCATTTAGAATTGTAAGTTTTTCTGATGGAAGGTTTTCTGGAAAGCTTAAGGATATCCATTACCCCTTGAGAATGATGCAGACCTGCATACTCTAACTCTTCAAGAGCCAAGCTTTGAGTCTGAGAGACTGAAGATTGGGATACTAAATCCTCCCCAGAGAGGAGGTCAGAAGGTCGTGTCTCCTGGGCAAAAATAGGGGAATTGAGACTGTCAGGGACAGCAGTAGAGGATACCATGGTTGCCTGGTCCAATCTGGAGCCACTAGGATCACTGTGCAGGGCTGAGACCTGATCTTGATCAGCACTCCAAATATCAGTTGAAAAGGAGGGAAAGCATAAAGAAACCTGCTTGTCCAGTCTAACAGAAGAGCATCTAGAGGAACTGGATTGGAGGACTGGAGGTCTGCAGCAGAATAGAGGGAACTGATGATTGTCTGGGGCCGCAAAGAGATCCATCTGTGGAGTGCCCCATCTCCTGAAAATTACCTGAAGGACATGAGAATTCAGGGACCACTCGTGGTGATCTCGAGATATTCTGCTTAGAGCATCTGCCAGCACATTGTCCTTCTCTGGAAGGTGAACTGCTGTTAGAGAAGTTTGAAGAGAATAAGCTAGTGACCATACCTTCACAGCTTCCATGCACAAGGCCGTGGACCGAGTGCCCCCCCGCTTGTTTATGTACCACATTGTAGTGGTGTTGTCTGTCCTGATCTGCACCACTTTCCCTTTGACCGAGTCTGAGAATACCTGAAGGGCTAGACACACAGCTCTGAGCTCCAGAAGACCGATGAGAAGGAGAGACTCCTGCTGTGACCAAGTACCCTGTGCAGTGAGAGTCCCTAGGTGGTCTCCCCACCCCAAGAGGGAGGCATCTGTGGTCATGACAACTGAGAGTGTTTGACTGAGAAATGGGACACCCTGTCTGAGATTGTTCTGATCCAACCACCACTGGAGGGCTTGGACAAGAGTCTGAGTCACTGAAATCAGATTGGTGAGAGAATCCTTTTTCTGTGACCAAAAAGACCGTAAATGGAACTGACTCCCTGAACCACTGTAGTGGAAGCTGCCATGTGGCCTAGGAGCTAAAGAAAATGTCTGGCTGGACGAGACACCAGAGGTCAGAAAGAAGAAGCCATATCTGTAAGGCCCTTTATCCTTGAGCATGGGAGGAAGGCCCTTGCCTGAATAGTATCCAGTTCTACTCCTATGAAGGTAAGGAGCTGTACTGGTTCGAGATCTGACTTGGATAGATTGAGAAGGAATCCCAGAGAACTTAAAAGATTCTGGGTGACCTCTAGAGCGGACCTGACTTGGTCTGAAGACTGGCCTACAATAAGCCAGTTGTCTAGATATGGAAAGACTGAGATGCCCTGCCTTCTGAGGAAGGCTACCACTACTGCTAGACATTTGTGAACACCCTTGGGGCAGATGTCAGACCGAAGGGCATGGCTCTGAACTGGTAATGACCTGAGGGCAACTCAAACCTGAGGTACTTTTTGTGAGAGCACCTGATAGGAATATGAAAATAGGCATCCTTGAGGTCCAGGGAAGCTAGCCAGTCCCCTGGCCTCAGAGAGGGAAGAATTATTCCCACAGTCACCATTCTGAATTTTGGCTTTGTGATATGTTTGTTCAGATATCTCAGGTCTAGGATGGGTCGCCACTTCCCTGTCTTTTTTCGGGTAAGGAAGTATCTTGAATACAGTCCTTTCCCCCTGTGCTGTGGAGGAACCTTCTCCACTGTTTGTAGGAGTAGTATGGAAGAAACTTCTGCCTCTACAGCAATTGTTTCCAGGGGTGTTGCAGGTAAAAAAGACCTGGCTCTCAATCTGGGGAATCTTTTGAAGCTGAGAGCAAGTCCCTGGCTTACCACTTCCAGGACCCATTTGTCTGAAGCAGCAGACTTCCAGGCCTGGAAGTAGTAAGCCAGCCTGCCCCCTACTGGAATTGAGGAGGCGACCCAGTCTGACACATCAGGGTGTCTGTTTGGCAAGAGCCTTAGACTGAGAAGAGGATTCAGCCCTGCTCATCCCTCTTCTACATCTCCCTCTAAAGAACACCTTCTGCGGGAAGGAAGAGGAAGCCTGAGCTTGGTAAAAAGGCCTATGAAAATGCCTGGCCCGCCAGCCCTAGACTGCTGCTTCTGAGGAGTGGCTTGCCTTTCCTTGGCCACTGCATTCCTGTAGGTGGTCCTGTACTCTTCCATCTTCTTCATATAAGACTGTCTGTTCCCTGGAAAGAGAATTACCAGTGACAGGAAAATCCATGGCCTTAGCCTGGGCATCCTGCAAAAGGCTAGTACACCTGAGTCAAGTGAATCTCCTTAAGGAGACAGATGTAGCCATGACTCTAGATGCCACATCATTAGAGTCCAGAGCAGCATGAAATTGCACCTTGGATGCCTCAATACCATCAGCAACCACCTCCTCCAGCATTTTGCCTAGCTGGGGGGAAGCCTTCTTAGCCAGTTCCAGAACCGTTTCCCACCTGGACTTCTGGTACCTGGCTGTATAGGCCATATAAGCAGCCTGAGTCCCAAGGAGGATGCCAATTATTGTTTTTTGGCCATGGCATCCACCTTCCTGGAATCCTTATCTGGGAGGTGTGAAGCCAAGGGAATATCAGCCTTGTCACAGGCTGTAGCCTGCACTACTCCAACATGGCTGAAATGATTGTACAAGAAATCTGTACCAGAACCTGACAGCATATACCTCCTGACCATCTTTTTATCCACAGAAGGTACAGAAGTGAGCATTTGCACGATTTATTTGGGTCAGTTTCCCTAAAGACTTATGTAGTGGGATAGACAGTTTCTTGCACTCTGGGACGTCCATCATTTCCACATAGTCAGGTTATTTCTCTTCTTCTTCTTCAGCAGCTTCCACAACTGGAAGCTGGAGAGTTTCAGTCACTTTTTTTGTAGAACAAAAAGCGGGAAGGGGACTCAGAAAGTCTGGGAGGGGAGACATTGGAAGGCCTGTCTGGGGAAAGGTCAGGCTCCACAGGCTCATCTAGGCCTCCCAAATCATCATCATCATCATCATCATCATCATCATCATCATCATCATCATCATCATCATCATCAATCATCATCGGGATACTCTTCATCTCCCTCCCACTCAATATCATAAAAAGCCTCCAGATCATAATCCATTGGAGCTGGAACCATCCGAACCAACCGCCTGCCTGAAGGCGTCGCTTCGGATGGAAATGGACGAAGCGATTGTAAATGCTTATCGCTTTCGCAATCTCCTCAGGAGGTGGGATCCGAACTAGCTGATTTCCTCTTTTTCTTAGACGGAACCGATCCCTCAGAATTGGCTCTCCTTTTGCCCAAGGAGGTGTCGCCCGTGTTAGCAGGCACCTCCTCTCGGAACCGAACCGGGCTGGCCATCTGGATCAACGGATTTCTCTACCTCTTTTTCCTTCAACCTACTTAACCTTTTTTCCCCAAAGTGGCTTTGGGAAAATATCTGCATATCTGGCAGTCTGTTTTGAGGCAGTCAAACCCCAGACAATAAACACATATGAGGTGGGGATCAGCTTTAGCAAAAGCCTCCCCACACTCAGTACAGTGTTGAAACCCAGTGGGACCAGTTTTCTTCTTGGGTTTCTCAGACATAGCGTTTTTCAAAAGTTACCCTTCTTAGCTTTCAAGCCAGGTAACACAAACTTATCGGTTACCAACCATGTCATAGGTTGAGGAAAAAAATGAAGTTCCGTTTTTTGAAACTGATAAGAACCAGTTATTACACCACAATTAAATGAAGAAAAAAAAGAAAGAACAGATTTGTTTCGGTTCCCAACCAGACCGACCGATGGGAAACCGAAGAAAAACAATTTCTAAACCAACAATTCCACTATCTATCTACTTACACTACCTGTGCCATAGACAGAGACTTGATACCGAAAAATAAATGAAGCGGTTAAGAAAACCAACCAATTTTTACTTTTACCGGAGCGAAGGAGAGATCTCCAGAGCAACTTCACAGTTAGGTGGAGTAAAGAATCTGATGGTTACACTGATATGTGCCAGAGAAAGAGGTTTGAAAACCGAGCTCAACGTTCTATGCTCCTGCATCGAGTTAACCCTTTCCTCTCCAGAGCAGTTCAGTGCTGGGGCTAACTGCATAATGTCAGAATACAGCAAGACTTCATGTTGTTTGAAACAGAAAGTTAAAAAAAGAAAAGTAGCCAATATATGATGCCTGCCTTAGTGCCAGGGTTCCAGTCGTATAGCTCTTTTCCACATAGCAATCATTTTTTTCTTAAATCTTTGTCAGGAGTTGCTAACGATAAAGACGCCATACTCTTCGCAAGCAGCTGCTTGTACAAATTCTTCAAGAGAAGGATGTGCAAATGAAAATCAGTACTCTTTCTTGGTACAGCATATCTTTTCTTCCCACTGTTTTATCAGTTGCTTTTGCTGAAGCAGGTTGTTTAAAGATTTCTGTAAACAAAACTTTTAGTTCTTTACTAATATGGTGTTATACCCTTCGAAAGAAAGCATTAGGCCCAGGTTTATTTATTATTTTTTTAGAAATTTACCTTGTGGAGGTTGCTGCTCAAAAAGTTCACCTTCCACAGCTAAATGTTCACAGATATTCCTAATAAATATACTGTAAGAAGAATAGTGTTCCACAGAATGAGGAGCAGCGCCAGATTCTTCATCCCTGTATTACTAGGAGAGATACCATCACACTCTGTCTTTGTGGAAATTTCATCCAATCCCTCGTCTTCTTCAGGTAAAGGGGGTGGAGATGCAAAAGGCCCTTCTTTACTGCATGACCCAAAACATTTACCACATTTTCATGAGTTCTTTCAAGAAAGTCATCTGTCCAACTGAAGGAAAATCCAGTCGGACTGGAGCCTTCACAGTGGGTTTGCTATGCGGATCTTTCGCCAGTTGCTCCCACTGCTTGGCTAACTGTCACTTTGCACACTAAGGAATTCAGTTCCTGAATCATTCACCAGTTTCCTGGAACTGTGTGGATTTCTTACCACCAGTGTCACCAAAAGACTAATTGCTCTCTTCTGCTAGTCTTTAAGCCTTGGGTATACTGTCACTGCTGGAAGGTTTAGACAAATCCTGTGGAGAGATATTAACATTACTGGTTCCCTCCATATTAACTATACTGGGGAGCCCTGAATGAACACGTGCCGAAAGAGACAGGCTTTTAACCATTTTAGGACAGAATCTTAGGCAAGATTTATAATCCTGTCTAAATTGCTCAGGTCCAAAAATATTTAAAAACACAAATTATGGCCACTGACTTTAAGGACCTTAACACCATGGCCCACACACTTTTTAAAACTAGGAGACCTGTGTGTTTTGGTGGTTTCTGTGACATAACGTGTTACAGTAAACATTAGTTTTAAAATTAAAACCTTTTTTCACTAACTATGGTTAAAACCAAAAATACTCGAGCACAATAGGAAAAAAAAAAAAAAAAACATTGGTTCCCTTTTGAAACTAGAAGCGAAAAACACAAAAATGGAGTCACTGTACCATAAACCTATCAATGCCTGAATCAGAATGAAGTACAACTCCAGTTGGACATAAATTAATCTTTTTACTCAAGAAACCAAGGATTTTCTGCAGAGTGAAGTCAATAGTGTTGGGTCCTTACTGCGGCTGAAAATTATCTGACAGCTGAGACTCGGGGATTGCACTATCAGTGCTTGCATTTGTTCAGAGTATTCAGAGTTTCAGGGCAGAAAGCACATGCAGGCTACATGCTTAAAATGATAGGCACATAAAAACACTTATGTTGTTAGAACATTTGAATGAAGCAATAACTGAAATATGAGCAAAACAATAGTTAAGACCTTAATGTTCCAGGTTATATTCTTTTAAGGAGGGACAGGGAATGAGCAGGGGGGATGAAACCGTATGTAGAAAGATATGAACCTCTAAGAAGACAAATCAGTGTGGTGGAAGGGTGAGTGCTGAGGAACTTCCACTCAACAAATAATGAAATGGGGGGGATACATTAGGAGTAATTTACTGGCCCCCAAATCAAGGGGCAAACATACGGGCAGCAGTTAGCCACTTAAAAACAATACTAATGTTGGACTTCAACCTCCCAGACATGGACTGGTACAGTCTGGAAGCAATAAGTCAAAAAAGTCAAATGTTCCTAAAAATAACTTGGGACAACTTCACACACAATGGATGCAACAGTCAACCACAGGGAAGGCAATTTTAGACCTGATAATGTCTAACCAAGACATTATCAAAAAATGTCATAATAGAGGATCCAACTGCACAGAGCGACCACAGCACCATTAAAAAGCAACCGATGCCCTTGGGTCAGGCAGCTCATGACACGAAGCTGTCTGCCCGAGGACCTAATAGAGCCTTTTTCTTTATTTTTTTTTTTTTAATTCAGGGATTAGTTATTTTACTTACCAAGTCATTGGCAGTACTTCTGATTTGCTGCAGTCCCATCCATAAAATCTGCTTTATGATGACACAAACTGAGAAACGGACTACACAGTGTGATAGGTGCCTAATGGTATCTGAGGCAGAGATGGCCTTTATACATGTATATTTACATTTCTAGGCAACTTTAAAAGTTAGAGGAGTACTGTATTACAAAGTACTGCCTCCTTAACATATAATGTTGCCTACAAATGTGAATATACATTTATGAAAGCCATTGCTGCCCCAAATTCCATTAGGCACCTATTAGTAACTGTGTAGTCCCTTCCTCTGTTCGGATCTACAACGCCAGTTCGACAACAATTTTGTCGACCGATGTTACAGCGATGGCTTTATGTTGACCACAACTGTGGTCGGCATAAAGCCGTCCAGTGCAAGTTTGTTTTTCTTCAGGAGCTTCACCCCCCAACCACCCATGCGGGGGGGCTCTACCTCCTGTAATTAAAGATTATCAACTCCAAGTCGGAGTTGATTCAGGGAGGGGTGCGAAACTCTGAGGCCCTGTCCACACTGCACTGAAAATCTGTAATGTTTTGAAACCATTACAGATTGAAAGACCCTGTCTACACTACCCATGAAATCCCCTCTGTAGTGTTACAGAAGGTCCAAACCGTTACCGTAACGGTTTGCGTTTACACTGGTAATGTTACAGAAAGCGTTTTCGTAACTATTACAGAAACCTGTTGTGAGGTGGTTTCAACAACCGTTTCTGTAATGGTTTCAAAGCTCTGTTTAACCCTGTCCACACTACACAAGTAAAATCCTGTAATGTTTTCAAAACGTTTTCAGTGGTAGTGTGGATGCATTGTAACGTTGTCAGTCTTTACCAGTTTCAAACGCTACAGATTTTCAGTGCAGTGTAGACAGGCCAAAAACATTAAAGTGCATCCACCCTACCACTGATAACGTTACAGGATTTTTCTTATGTAGTGTAGACAGGCCCAGAATATCAGTTTTCAACAACGGTTTTGAAAACGCTTTCTGTGACGTTACCAGTGTAAACGCAAACCGTTACAGTGATGGTTTGGACCCTCTGTAACGTTACAGAGGGATTTTTCTGGTGTAATGTGGACAGGGCCTGAGAGAGCAGTGCCGGGGCAACATCAATTTGCTGCTGTAATGTCGTTCGATATAAAAATGTCACTGTTTGATCGGCATACCCCTCTGTTCACATCATCATAAAGCAGATTTTACAGGCGGGGCTGCAGCATGCGTTCAGAAGCTCGGCCGAAGTCAGAAGTAATGCCAATGATGTAGTGAGTTTAGATCCTCAGGCAGGCAGCTTCTTGTCATGAACTGCCTGCTCCAAGGAAACATTGGTGTCAGCAGCTCTTCAACATCCACACTGTGCTGGGATTACAGCAACTGAAACCTAGCACTGTGGCCCCGAGGTTAGGAAAGTGGACTACGAAAAAATGAAGTGAATAACAGAAGAACAGTAGGAGGGCAAACAGAAAAAAGAGGGGGTGGAGAAAGTGATCAACAATAAAAGCAGCTATGGACAGGGCACCCAAACTTGCATAAAATTTGTTAGCACAACCAAGAAATGAAGGATGCCAATTTGGCTAAACAAACAAGTGAGGGTAGCAATACGAGAAACCAGGGGTCGAAATAACCACCTGTCCCAGACACCAAGTTTTCTTCAGAGACAACTAGTTTCATTTCTCTTCCTGTTCCTGGGACAGGCACCAAGTGAAAAAAACATTAGCGGACACTAGGACCCAGGAGACGCTGCCACCTGTAAGGCTGGGCTATTGACATCCCAACATCATGGTGTGAGATGCTGAGAGATGTCTATTTAACCCAACATCCTATGATAAACTTTTCTGTATGTTCGGCAGTTTCATCAAGAAGCAGAAATGAAAACAGTGCCATGGCAGGACTAGACAGAATGCATCTTCCGTGTCATCATGCATGTGCAGTTGCCACATTTAATTTTGCTTTCTGCATGGAAAACCTTATTTCTCTGTGTGTTGCACTTGCAGTAGCAGCCTAAGACTAGCTCTTGTTCATAGGCAGCAGAGTTTTGGTGAAGCAAATTAAAAACCCTTTTCAGGGCGGTCTACTAACTAAGGGGAACCTGGGTAAAGGTAATTAAAAGCCATTGTAAGGGCTACAAAACTGTATCTGAAAACCCTTTTCAGGGCAGACCATCAAGGCTTAAAGAGAGGGAGACTCAGTATGTGAAGATTAGGAGAAGAACGTAAAGGGCTGAGACAACCACTTAAAACATCCTGCCAGGGCAGAAAGAGCTCCAGAGAGGCTGGTTAAATGCCCTGGTCTGTGTTGGGGGACGCTTTTAGTGTTTGTGTTCTACATAGCAGCAGAGGAAGCTGATCTATTTGTCAGGGCAGAAGAGAAGTGAGTTAATTAAGGCCACATAGCCCCTATCAGGGCCGTGAACTGGGGGCACACAGTGGGGAATACTCAGTAGCCCCTTTTAAGAAGCTATCACAGGCAGTATTAGTAATTAAGCCCTTTGCCGGGCACTGTACCAGACAGGGGGCACAACTAGTTATCATTAGCTCGTATTCAGAGACAGAAATGTGAACTTCGTAAACAAAAATTACACAGGACACGTACAAATTCTGTGGGACAGTCAAGATGAATATTGCACCCGTCCCTTGGACAGCCATCCACAAAAAATTATTTTTAGCCCGCGAGAAACAAAAAAAGCGTTTAGGTTATACAAGGAGGACCATAATGAGACCAAAAGGGCTGTTTACAAAGATAAATTAGAAAAAAGCAAGTACAGCATAAGGAGGGTGAAAGTGAACACAAAATGAAGAATAGCGGAAGAAATAAAAAAACAATGACAAAAACAGGGATCCCTTTAAAACACTGAAAGACAGTTTCCCCAAGTTACATTTGCCCAACACAAAAATCCTGAAACACAGTTGCCTGACACCCTGAATTTATCTGCAGTGGAGTTTGTTATAAAATTAAGGGGGGGTTGCGGGACAAGCAAAGCCCTCCAAAACATTAAATAAACTTCACCGCGGGGAATTTTTGGTTGCCGGGCAACTGTGTATAGGGCTTTTCGTATCGGGTTGCTGAAACTTGGGAGATCAAATTTCAGCATTTGATAATATATCCCAAAAACTTTCTTCAGCTTTATAAAAGGAAATGACAAAGGACTACAACAACAGAATAAAAAAGAAAGATGTAAACATTAAATATGATGACAATAAGGCAAAAATTTTATAATGAGCACTTCAGTTCTGTGTAAGTGGAAGGTAAAGGCCAAATTCCCAACAGCAAGAATATATACAAGGATACTGACAGCAACAGATTGAGGATGGGGTGTGCAATGAATGATAAAGTTCTGAAGGGTCTGTAGGTCCTGACCACAATTAAATCAGTAAAACAAAACAGAAGCAACTTAAGGGAATGGGTGCCGTAAACCACAAACCATAATAGCAAACACTACAAATCGGGCATCCCCCACACACACAGTTCTGAAGAACAGCGTTGCTCCAATCCATTTTTCAGTGAAAAGTGCTTCCATTTATTTAAGGTTCCATGCACAGCAAGAAATTCACCTGGCACGTTTCATAAATCCTTTCTCAATGGTCTGAATAAAATGAAGCACTTTCCACTGAAAAAAGAATCAGAGCAGCATCATTCTTCAAAATTGTAGGTGGCAAGTGCCCGACCGGTATGGTTTGCTACACAAATAAATCACAAGGGCCAAATGGGCTACACCCAAGGCTACTAAAGGAAATGAGTGAGGATCTGTCAGCTCCCTTAGCAGACCTCCTGGTATTTAATGAATCACTGGCTATGGGAGAGATGCAGAAAACTGAAGGGTGTTCTCCATCACAAGAGTGGGGATAAAGGAAACCCAGGGTATTACAGGTCAGTGAGCCAGATGTTAAGAGTGGGCAAACTGTTGGAGCCAATAGTAAATGAACAAATAATTGACTTCCTAGAGTAGAACAGTATGATAAGAATCATCATGGGTTCACGAGGGGCAGCTCTTGCCTAATGAGATGACTCTTCAACTTGGTGACACAGATATGTAGTACACATGGATCAGGCAGTCAATTCTGTGCCTGCAGCAATGCCTTTGATGAAGTGCCACACTGGAGTCCTATCCAAAGTGTGGGGAGGAGGGGGTGCAAGGACTAACCCAGTGGTGGCCAATATACATTGTATTGAGATCCATTTTGGTGGATCTCAAGAAGCTCGGAGATCCACCAACAATAAAAAAAAAACAAAAAGCACAATAATTATACTCATCAGCTGTAAGGACTACATCTTTTTACCAACACCCTTTCCCCAGCCCAAGCCTCCCAAATTCCATAATACATGCATGTCCTGCCAACCCCAATCTCCAATCTATGATTCTAGGGAGGGAAGGAGGGCCAACAGTAACAAAAATAGATAAATCAAAGCTCATCCCCCAACTACAGTACACTTGTTAGAAGCATTATCAGTCATACTGACTTGAGAAGATTGCAACCTGAAGAGTTGGGATTGGTCCAAAACACTGACACTGCTAGGTTGACCGATTGGTCAGTATGCCTATCCTAACATCATTTATGATAAAGTCCACTGTGCCCCCCTTCCCTTTTGTCCCATTCATGCTCCCTGTTTGAGTCAGTTAGATTACTGATGAAACTATGGGAGCAGGGGGGAAGAGAACAACTGAACTAGCCTGTTTTTTATTATTATTATTATTATTTTATTGCTGCTCCCTCCAAATCATGGATCTGGGGTCAGGAGGGGGCCATTTATACAATACATGTATACAGGAGAATGGTAGGGGTCGGGCTAGGGAGGGACATGTCCATAAAAAGATGTAACCATCTCCTAGCACAGTATCAGGAGTCGACATACAAAAAATGGGTTTGGGAGAATGAGAAAAGGGGTGGCCACAAGACTAGCACTGTCCCCAAAGAGAGGGACAGAATTTTTTACAATAGTCAAATTGGCCAAGGTTGCCCCAAAGTGGCGAAAATATTAAAATCCCCTTTCTGTAGTAAAAATTATTTGTTTTTTGGACTATCCACCAAAGTCCACTTTGCCTCAGCTCTCCCTTTCTATCTCACTTTTTCAATAGCCTACCAAACTTTTACTTTCTCAGCTGTCCAAATTTAGTTCTTCTTTATGGCTACTTCTATTCTCTGTTTTTCTTGCACCCCCCGCACCCCCCACCACCAATGTGTGAACAGTTTTGAGATAGTTTCTTATTAAAAAATGCTTTGGCAAAAGAAACTGCAGTGTACTACATATATTTATTCACTTAAATAGTTCGGAAAACACCTTTGAGCAAATGCTCTTTTACAAAGGTTCCACGTCTATATAACAACATATAATCAAGTTATAGGAATAGACAGAAAATACAACAAATGCTATACAATTAGTATAACGACAAATCGCATGACTCCTATAAATATTTCAACAATGCCTGGTGATTATAATATCAAATTAAGTAAAGGTAAAAATACATTCTGCAAGTAGAAGAAAAAAACAAAAAACAACCAGTTACTGACATCCATCATGAGATGAGCGTTAAGGGAGCACAGTGCAGAAAAATGGGTAGCAGCCTGGAGGTCAGACTTAGTCAAAGGTCCTAGAAGGGGGAATGAGGACATGACCATGCTAGTGGAGAGAAGGGCATAGGTCAAGGAAGCTGGTGCTGGGGGATGAAGATATATATATATACATACATATATACATACATATATTTTATAGCCACGAGCACTGGGACTTAAAAACTCAAGTCAAGCACAGGACTCAGGTTGCAGTTGCACCTTTGTCAAGAGAAGGAACAAGAAACCACATATTATAAAAATCATTATGGGATACATTGGAAGTACAGAAAATCAGTAATACATTTGATAAGCAGGATCAGCAGTTTCCAGCTAAAAAGGAGACATACTTTACACTCTGAAACTACCTTACTGTATAGTAACTAAGTAAAGGCATATTTATGTAGTGCCTTACCCAAGTTCAAAGCACTTACTTTAGTAAAAACGGATACATAGAACACTGGATTGGCAACTTTGCACAACCAGTGCGTTCTGCCACAGAGGGGTTCCGATTCCCTCTGACCTCAAGAGCAAAGCACGAGAGGTCGATGGGAATCAAAACCATGAGGTGGCAGGACACACTGGTTGTGCATAAAGCTGCTCGTCTTATATTTTTTACGGTGTATAGTATTATGTAAAATATGCACAGCAGTTCTTTCCGCTTTCAGAACAAAACTGACTTGTGCGGTCTGCAGAGGTTTCAGAATGCTGTTGTATCACAGAAAGGTACAATAACATTTCATGACCTTTGAACTGTGGTACAACAGCATTTTGAAAGGGATGGAGTTCTATGCAAAACATTGCTCTACTATGCACTATACATTGTTTCCAGACAGTCCAATACACTTTTAAAGTGATTTTCCAGTACTCAGGAACACATTTTCAAAGATAATAGTTGGGTACAATGTGACTTATATTTCACGAATGTTCCATATTTATCTCCTCTTATTGTTTATTATACTGGGAGAGATCCTTCTTAGCCAATCAGAATGCAGGATTACTGTCCAGTTATCACAGAATAACCGGTCAGTAGACTGAATAATGGGACAGTGGCTCTGCATTCTGACTGGCTATGTGTATACTTAGCGAATCAGAGAGCAAGCCCAGTTTGCTCTCCCACTTCAACACACAGCAGCCAATCAGAAATGCCTAAGAACACTACAGCACTTTTGTGAGAATGAGCTCCCGCTTTTGTTTCCTCACAGATGCGCTGTGGCGCAAAGATTTAGCAGTTTAAATTTTTTTCTTTTACTTTTCCAGTGTAATAGCAATAATACCATAGTGATGTGGGTTTACAAGGTAACAACTGGACCACGGATTTAATAAACACTTGTGCCTTTGGCCAAGATGTTTAATAACTCCCTGGTCCAGATATTAACTTGTAAACTCACACTACTATAGTATTATCGCTATATTACTGAGCACAGTTGCATGAAAACAGGATCCTTGTGTTTCAGACTTTCTCATCATCCTGCCTTTCCCTCCACTGAAGTCATAATCCTCTGATTGTGAGATCATAGTCATTTTCACAGCAGCAGATTGCAGTGACACAGCATATTTATGACCAGTGAGGGGAGAGAGAGAGAGAGAGAGAGAGAGAAAGAGAGGTGCAGAAAGGGCACATAAAAGCATACACTCCTGCTTTCATACTGACGTTCTTAATAATAAAGGTTAAGGGGTGATGAATGTAGAAGCATAAAGAAACAAACTTAATTGTGTCTGAATATCAGATTTTAAAAGTTTTCCTGGGTACTGGAAAATCACTGTAGCCTAAAACTGCAAGAATGCTATGCTGCTGCCTTTGCTTGGGGCCGAGCTCCCCTTCATGATCCTTTCCTCGTGTGACCACCTCTGGCCCTCTGTGGTGATGCAGTTTGCCTATTGCTTCTTGTCCTGTGTTGTGCAGGCTTAACACTCTGGTGTCCTTCCCTCTCTATTTCTTTGCTAATGGCCGCTGCCTTGCCTGGGGTTCTACTACTGTTTTCTGTTTCCTCTTGGTTCAGCGTCCCCATCTCCCAAGTTGTCTACCTCTTCGTTGTTCTCACTGCTTGTCTCCCTGATCTGGTGCTGCCCTCTGGTAGCCACTCTTTTTGCTTCACTGAGGATTCATGTGCTGCCTTCTGGTACCACAGCTGTCCTTGTGCTTTCTGGTTGTTGTTGCCATTTTCTGCCGTGCTCCTCTGCTATCCAGGAGTACTACTGTGTTGGTGGTTAGTCATCAAGCTGCTCTGCCAGCATTCTCCTCTTCCTCCTGCTTGCTCGTCTGCCTCCATGCTGGTGGTAGCTCTTCCTACCTTGCCTTGGATGTCTGTGCTGCTTTGACCATCACTACCTTGGCTGTGCTTCACCGTGCTAGCTTTTGTTTTGGCTTTCAACCCACTGCTTCTCCTTCCATTCTAACAATGTCCACCAGCTGCCCAGTCAGCTGTCAAGCTCCCTGCCTCTGGGTTCAACACTCATACTGTCCTACTTCACACAGGGCTATGCTTTCTACCAACTTACTACCATATTGTCATGCTTTTGAGCACTCGCCCCAATGACTACCAAGCATGCACCCCAATGCTTAGCTGTCACACAAGGACTTTGTACTACAATACATTCTGACCTTGCCCCTGAAGGGCTAGGCTCCAATTCCACTTGTGGGCCTTGTATGTCAGAGGAGAGAAACTGGGCACCCAGGCCTGACGCAGCTGTTTTATAAGTCTTCTTCTCTCTGGGGTTCATTCTGCAACTTTGACGTTCCTTTAGCATTTGGGCCTAGCCCTATGTGTAGCTCTTCAAGGGTGGCATCCTCATATGCAAGGATTCCTTTGGTTACAAGGACAACCCCTAGTAGAACCATCATGAGGGTGGAAGTCTCATGCAAGACAGAAGGAAAAGAAGTTTTAGAGGGTAAGATTTTCTGAGTCCTTTGTGGTTAGAACTAAATATTCTTCACTGAGCTGGGTCTTGATGGTGGCCCATTCTTTCTTGGATTAATGCTTTCTTTATCTGTTTCAATGGCTGTGTTCCCCCTCTCCTTATGGGAAGTGTTGTATGTCCCAGGCCGTACCACTAAATGCCTACGGCAGCTTTTTGGGGCATCTTCCCTAAGGAACCTTTAGCCTATGGGGACCATGTCCATGCCTCAACTGTCAAGATGGAACCCTTAAGAGGGTTCTTGTGACTTCATGGTACCTTGAAAGAGGCAGTCCCTGTATCAGGGACACAGAGATTGAATGGCCACCACTACAGTACATAAGCTTTTAAACCATTCAGTACTCATTACTACTTACTACAACTCCTATAGTACCAACCAACGATTCCATTTATGTTACACAAGCATGTCATACTAAGTTGCCAAACAGCAATGACCCAGTGAATCAAAAAGTTATATTGAGGTTCAAAGGGGCAGCAGGCAACGCACACCACGACCACCACCCTGAACACCATAAGATATAACCCTGCATATTCTCACATCTTAGGATACTCATTTTTGTTAACCACCATAATCTCCTCCTCCTCCTCTGGCACCTCTTCTTGTTCCTTGGGGGGCTGTGACAACCTCCCTAAGTTACCATTAGCCTAAGGGGACAATGTCCTTGTGGAGGGTTCCTGTGCATTCTCATGGTACTATAAAATGGTGATAATCCCTGTAACAGGAACAGAAAGACTGAACAGCTGCAACTACCGTACACTGAATAAGTATTCTAACCTACACCTTCTACGGCACCAACCAGCCTACCAACTTTACTTGTGCTGTAGGAGCATATAATACTAAGTCATCCAGTGTCCTGGTGAACTAATAATACCTTTTATCATATTTATTTATTTATGTATTAAATTTTGGTGATCGGGTAAGCCCATTGAGCCCTGGAGGTCCCTTTTTCAGGGGTGACCCAGGAGTACATAACACAAGAGACAGAATACAGCATTAGTTCGGGTTACAGGAGTCACAATAACACAGTTATGATGGCAGAGCAGAAGCATAGCAGTACAAAATGGAATAAATAGGTTGATCAATAGTGTTAAGCATTGTGCGAAAATTAGCAGTTTGACTTGGAGTTTAAGCAGTGGTGGAGGATAGAACCTGGTTAATAATTTAGCTCACGGTTCCTATCAGAAGCCAGTACAATAGCAGGAGCCTGGTAACTGCAAGGTGGGCCTTAAGCCTAGTGCAGAAGTTTTAGATAGTAGGGGCTTCCTGCAACCCAGGAGGGAGCTGGTTCCACAGTGTGGGAGCAGTGAGTGCAAATGACATACCGCCCGCCTTGGTTCTGACCCTAGGGACGTCTAGAAGAGTTCGGCCAGTTGTGCTGAGGCGTTGGTGATTGGCCTTTACAGCAACGAGGCCAGAGAGGCGGGGGTGGTTGTGCCAACTAACTTAATATAAATTGGTAATTCCCCTTTACAGACTGAAGTCTCAGAAAGACCTAACGTTAGGTGGTATGCACCAAGTTTCCAAAGTCTATCAGAGATTCGGCAAACCTTCTTTGTTCTGCGATTGCAGGTTATAACATATCTTTTTGTACAGAGTGTACACTGTACTGCCATGTGCTATTTTCTTTTTTGAACCCTTTTTATTAGCTCAATCATGTAAAAGGACTGGTTTTTCAACCCTGGAACCAGCAAGGGCAAAGTGTGCCATGGAGGTAAAAAGTGAGCTCAAGCACCTACTGCCAATCACAAGGCAGCACCCCCCAACACCACCACCACCACCGCATAGCCACAGTGACTTCCTTCGTGGACGGGGGATTGGGGTTGGTACAAAATGCAATGACTATCATGCCCCACACAAAATGTTTCAGTACTACATTTTTATCACAGTACTTCATTTTGCCTTTGCACTGCACTTGGTGATGGTTTTACATGAATCATTCTATATAAGAAACAAAGCATAATAAGACATTCAGATTTTTTCACAAAAGAGAACCGAGGGTCTCCAAAGCTTTAAAATACAACTTACCTATAAGCTGTATAGTACAGCAGAGATGCTGCAGCAGCTCCAAGCAAGCCATTGAGCAAATTGACTCGATAAGCAATGGATCCAAATGGGAATAATTCTATTACCAGCTTGGCCAACAGAGTAAACAAGGGATACCCAGGAGGATGAGCCACCTGTGCAACAACAAGATCAGGTTCACCACAACTTACTGAAAGTAACCTTTTTAAAAGGTCATAAAATAAACTGTATAAATGCATCACACCACTGCAGTACAAAACATTTAATTAAAACATGTATCAGCCCAACAGAAACATTAAATTTAGTAGGAACACAAGCATAACATTTTTTTTTTTATTTTTAATTTTAGGTTTTATTTACACTGAGTAGCCCAGCTGAGGTTCAACATTTTATTTACAATGGGAGTCTTGCTCCTTCCCATTTTGCAGCTACACGGAAGTATAGAGGGGTCAACTGACATTCTCAGGATAAACAAAGAGGAAAGCCGGGTAAGCCCAGTGGTTGGATCACAGCATTGGGACCCAGAACATCATGAGATTCAAATTTCACCAGTCATGGACTCATTGTGTAACCGCCAAATAAATCACTTGCCCTCCTTGTACTTTTGTCCTCCCAGCAATGAAACTGGCTACAAGCAAGACAGGACTCCAATATGACTGAAATGTAACAACTTCGTTGAGCTATCCTGGGTAAATAAATAGTACAAAAACAGTGAGTGAAAAGGCCAGTCCACCAGAGCAGCGGTAGCACCACCACTTGTGATGCCATGACGCGAGTTTAGGAAGGAACCCGAGTCTTTGGAGTGTCGGCCAAGGAGAAGGACTAAGCATCACAGAGGATGATGCTCTTCTCCTCAGGGAGGGGAGCGGAGGGTTTGCAGACTCCACTGAAGTACTGGCACCTGGGTGATCACTGATAGCAGTGCAAGCAGGAGCTGCTGCCCAAGGCAGGGGAGAATGCAGACAAGTTCTAACACACTCTGAAAGTCCAGGAGCCCATCACTCATATCCTAAGGGGAACAGGGGAAGACAACGGACCCCACCATGGACGTGGCAGCATTACACCACCCGGACGTGGCAACATTACACCACCCTAATGCCCCACACCGCCAGCTGAGGCAGCCAACTCAGAAGCCAAGCTTCACCTACATCAGGGGAACTTGTCTTACCCCACGATGGCCCCACTGTGGGGGAAGGGCAAGCCAAGGAAGAACTATGAGGTAGAGGTGAGTCCAAGAGAAGGCGGGTGCAGGGCTGGACACAGGGGTCTGGCTGACAAAAGGGCAGGCTGAATGACAGAAGGAGAAAAGTATAGTAAGTATATATAAAAAAATAGTGAGCCTGTGGCTATGGTTGAATTTGAACTTGTAATATCTTGGTTCACAATTATGTGATTTAACCAATGAACTACAACATTACAGTATATTTACAGTTGGCATGCGGGACTTTTAACAGGTGTTAATTTATATGTCGGGGTTAAAAGCATGAGTTTAATGCACTGTGCTTTATAACTATTAATATTATACCAATATACGTCTACATTAAATACAAAGAAAGTAATAAGACCATTAATATAAATAAGTCACAACTATTGAGATCCAAAAATGAGACAGTATGCTCACTTGTAGTGGACACCCATGATTATGTGAAAAAACAGATCCTGTGCTGCCATTTAAGAATTCACTGCATTTTCCTGCCCATTTTAAAGAATTAGAAACAGTAACATTAGGTCAGACGGGACTATAGGTCTATCATATCCACCGCCCTGCTTCAAAAGCATGTACATCTCATGTTCTGCCGGTTAGGGTCTACACTACAAAGAACTTAAATCTCTGCACCTCAAAACATTTGCTGGAACTAGTCTGGTTAATGGCATGAGTACTTTTCTTTTCATATAGAAGTACAATATTTTATAGGGTAAAATCTTGTAATAATGTAGTCCAAATGTTTTAGGAAGTAATTCCAGGTCCCAAATTCACAAACGTCAAGACATTTTTTAATCAAATGAAGACTTCTATGACTTCATTTATTTGAATCCTTAAACAAGGCAAATCATTAATCACAGTGCATAAAACCACACAGATCTCTCTTATAATTCTTTTACACAGATACCCACAGGGTGCAGGCAGCACCACTTTACTTGGATAAGTTTGCTGCTAAGCTGTCTCTTTGAACGGACCACACTGATCTGAAAACTGTTACTGATGGATTACCACTGCGATGACATTCTTTAGGTCTTGACTAAAAGGATCACAGCACCATAATAAAGTTTATTAAATAATAAAACATATTAAAACTCTTAACCCGATTTATTGTATTCTTCCTAGCTTACAGAAAATGTGGGTTGATAATAAGCCATCTACTGTATATACGTAAAGCAGCTGGCTTTATAATTTAGGTTAATTGGATTTAAAACGGAAAGTAAATTGTCGCATACTCTTCTTATAAGTTACTAAAAACTGTAGTTTGAAAATAAATTAATCTACTTTGCTCCATGCTTAATTAAACTTCCCTAATTCCTGAAGCAGCTAATGAGAGCATTGATTAAACAATACAACTAATACTTACTCCAAGCTCGTATGCGGCTGTGATCAGCTCCCCTGTGAAAAAAATAATGTAAAACCAATAATTACTATTAAGAAATGACACTCCTCCAAAGTTTTCAAAATCCAAATGCTTGCATTGGGGTTTTGCATTAATTTGACTGGATAAAACTGTAAATCAGCACAGATTTAACAGCATGACATTTTCTAAGTATATTTCCCTTCTGATCTCATTTTTCTGTGGATTCTTTTATGATACCAATACCACTTTTACTTTGGAAAGCCAGATACCATTTAAGGTAGTTTACATAACAAAATCCTACAGATCTTCCTTTAATTGTGCATGAGATACTGATATAAAAATGGAGAGAAAAATTAGGTTTGATCATTTTAAAACTCTTATGTTCATTTAGCTAGTTTATGCAAGCAATAATAACCGACAGGAGCATAATGAGGCCTTTCACTGCAGGCGGAGGACCTTATAGCCCCTGGAAGGTCTGGTATAGACCAATACTGCCCACCCTGAAGGGTATTATTACACTTAGAAAATGTGTTATTTGTGACTTTTTTTAATAAAATAACATAAATTTGCTTAAAAAGTAGTAGAAATTAATAGAAATGTGTTTTCTTGGTACAACAGCCAGTAGAGGGCACTTTTTTTTCTAATACACTTTTTTCTATGCCTTTATGCATGCTTGACGGCTAGTTTCCCCGAGTCTCCCCTTGGTAGTACAGATCCATTTCAGGTTTTTCTACCTGGTTCCATAATTTTCTCTCTCAATTTTCTTTTCCTCTTAACAGGGACTTTGGTGGGGTAAGAGTGTGAGAGCGATTGCACAGTTGGAAGACTGGCACTGTTTAGCACTAATGGAAGAAACAATTTCCATTAGTAGTCAGGAGCCCAGGACCATACTGAGGAGCTGTTGTGCGCCATAGTAGAAGATGGCAAGCTACTGCTTGTGATCAGGCTGGCTGCAGTCGAACAGCTATCAGGATCAGTGAGGTAGACCCAAGCGGGAGCATTTTAGTGGCACCAACAATCACTGTGAGGTACTAAAATAGTCTAAAGAACTGTTGGAACTGCTGAATTTAAAGAATTCTTTATGAATGACTAGCAGGGGAGGGGGCGGAGCGGCATGGCTCCAATGTGTAAGTGAGGCCGACTGTGCAGCAATTTTAAAAGAAGATTTTCAGAAGAAAGAAGTGGTTGAGGAAAAAGTATGCTTTCTATTAAAATGGCTATGTTTCCTTTACACTACAGTTCAGTTGCGAGGGGGGGGGGTTGAATCGCTCACTTCTCTCACTAAACAAGCGGAAGAAATGGTGGCTACTGAACTTTCAAATTTAAGCTGGCACAGGGATACCAGTTTAACATTGAGGCATGGCAGGCATGCACTTCCTGGTCATCTATTGCAAGTTAATGTATTCCCCCCCCCCAAGCCAATCAGAGACCAGGAAATGAAAGAAACATTTTCTAATACATGTTTAACCAGGATAGTCAACATGAGTTCAGGAAACAGACAAATATGGCCAACTGGAGCTGATCAGCAAAGACGGAAATACCAGATTGACTCACCAAAATGGCAGGAAGCCTTTGAATTGAGCAGTCCAAACACAAAGGAAAGCGTGGAATTAAATAAATACATTACAAGGAATCAAGGCAGTTGAAAGCTCTTGAACAGTGGACAAAGCAGATCTACAGTTCCAGAAGCAATGCAGACTACTGAGTGGAGCTGTAAAATTTACATGCTTTTTGTGAGGGGACATCCTTTATTACATTAAACAAGATTAGGGCTTGCTGCTGGGTAGTCCACTCTTATTGGTACCATATCATCGACTACTGCCGTAGACTATGTCAAGTAGAAGGGATGTAGAAGAACAGCTTTGATGGCAAGCAGACAACTCACCAAGTACTGTAGGTGATCTTATGGTATACCACTACTGACAAAATTGAGCAATCAGTATGTGAGGTGACACTGGGCTGACAGAGAGAAGTAAAGCAGGATTTCTCCTTGGGATCAGGACTATGCCGATTAAGAAGGCACATTAACATCAGCTCTACTCCCACCACCCACCCCCCAGCCCAACCCCAATGGAAAGGGTCAAGGACAGAGAACTAAGGGGTTTATAGTTAAGGTAAATTCTGGGGACCACAAAAAAATTACGTTTATCACAATTTGTCTAGCATCACAGGACAGGCATTGGGACCAGGAAAATCTGTATTTACTTTAGATTTACAGTAATTTTTTATTTAAAAAAAAAAAAAAAACAAGATATTTTTCTATAACAAAATCATAATTCATCCAAGGAACTGACCAGTTTGATTTTTAATAAGTGTGTTAGTCCATGCCAGTTTTTCCAACTAACACAAACTGATCCTTCGCCCTTCCTCTACATAGCACCTACTTTTCCTACCAAATTTCCTATATAACCTGAAGCAAAGATTAGGCCAGATGCTGGTTTAGCGTAACCTTTTTTGTTGATGAGTCTATGTTCATTTGTGATATTAGTGTCTCCATTATACAGAATTAAGAGTTAAGGGCAATCACTTATCATCAAGCTCATCTGAGATCATAACCAAAATGAAAGAAAGGGATACTCTATGGCAGAACGCCAGGACCGATGTCAGCTAACATGAACCACATTTAGGTTATTGTGCAATTCTGTTAAATCTCATATCAGGAATGCAAGCCATCTGCAGTATTTCACCAACAGATTTAAGCCAAATAGCAACACTTCTCTGAGATACAGGAAAGTACTGAAGGAAACCTTGCCAATTCCAAATTCTTTTCTTAAAGCAGCAGTGCATGTTACTGAGAAAATGTTGTCTCTGCCATTTTACTCAATTTTAGATTGTCCTCTTTTCCTGGCTTGTAAAATGCCCTTTGTCTCCATACGAGTCAGATTAAGCATTTTTAAATAAGTAATGGAGTGTTCCTTTAAATATGGCTAATTCAGCTGGCCCGGTGGCGCAGAGGGCTGAGGCGCTGGATGCCTTACCTTACATCATGCAAGTAACCCAGGTTCAGGAATGAGCTTGGGTCATTGGAGAACTGGCATGGGGGTGAGGGAGCAGGACTGAGCAGCTAAAAGGCAGCTCTGCTCTCCCTGGGAGGTAGGTACGTTGTTGCCCACCGTAGTTCCACTGCCACCCGATGGAGGTCCGAGGGTAGTGTAGGGCGGGTGGGCGGCAAGCGGAGGGCATCCAGTACCACGGCATGAGCATGCCTCCAGACACGCGCGTGCAGCCAGGGCAAGGGCCAGGAGAAAAACACACGGGGGGGAAAATGGGGGATGAAATATATGTATAGAAAAAAAAATATGGCTAATTCCAAGGTTTTTATCAGTATTCTCAGCCGATTTTGTATTCATATTCTCCATATTCCTGAATGTCCTCCCTTCAGACTGTTCCTCTGCGATCATCCACATTTACGCAGATAACGTTGCGCTCTTTGTCTCTGGTGCCTCTGCTACTGACCTTACTGTCTGTCTCCAACAGGATTTCAACAGTGTTCAGCGCTGGTTCCATTCCAACCGTCTATCCCTCAACACCCTGAAAACAGTCTCCATGGCCTTTGGCTCCCAACAGAGGCACGCCAGGCTCCCTCCCCCTCCTCCTTACTCACCTCTGATGGTAATATGCTTGAGGATGTCTCCTCCTATAGGTACCTGGGGGTCTGGCTGGACCATCACTATGACTTCTTGGTGCACACTAATGCCACACATCTCAAGCTCCACCCCAAACTGGGTATGCTTTATAAAAACAAAGCCAGCATTCCTCTCCCTGCCTGCCGGGAGTTAAGTTATGAAAATGATCCTCCCTATCTTTGATTATGGTGACACTGTATACAGTGCAGCTCCCAAGTCTACCCTTGCCAGACTGAACCCCTCTTCTATCCATTCTGCCATTTTCCACAGGACTGCCCTTCTCGTACTCACCACTGCTCTCTGTACTCCTCCTTTTTCCCTCCCCTCCCCTCTATTTATGCCACATGCTTCACCCATTGTACCTCCTTCACCTCCAAATTCCGGTTTGGTTCTCTCCCTTCCTACTTTCCTGCCCTTCTGTCTGCCCCCACTCCCACCTCCTACCCTCTCGGTAACACTACTTCTCACTCCCTTTCCCCTCTCTCTAGGAAAACTTCAGTGCACCAAGTTGTCTTTTTGTATCATTTTCCTAAGGTCTGGTTCTCCCTTCCCCATCTCTCTCCTCCGCCTCATCCTTCTCCTCTTTTGGGTCCCTTCTCCATGACTTTACTACCACCCCCCGCAACTGTTCCTGAGCCCTGACCTTTGTATTTCCATTCTCCCCTTTCACTGTAGGTCTGGCCCCACACACCCTTCCCTGCAGTAAGCAGTCCCCCCGGCCCCCGGTCTGTGTGACTTTGAACTGCTCCTGTTCCCTGACTCATTCTGGGAATGTTTAGCTCCTGTACCCACCTTAATACACTGGCACCGATAATTTCAGCACCTTCACAGGCTGGGAGGTATTATGCTGCTCCTTTGTAGACTTGCTCCCAGTACTACATTTGCACTTGTACCTTAACACATTGTAAGTTTGTGTTAGCATTATCGCCTTTCAATTGTGACTGCATAACTGTAATGTACCCTTTGCGTAGGACACAAAAATCTGCAATATGGTGGACAAGCTGAGTGTGAGTGTGGAAAGGATGTGCAGAGACCTGAGAAAATTAGAGGAGTGGTCAAGTATATGGCAGCTGGGTTTCAATGTGAAAAAGTGCAAAATAATGCACTTGGGGCACAGAAATACAAGGGCAGAGTACAAAATGGAGGAATGTTACTGATGATCACAAAGCAGGAAAGAGACCTGGGGGGACAATCATATCAGATGACCCAAAGGTGTCCAGGCAGTGTGAGAATGCAGTTAGGAGGGCTAGTGGAATGCTGGGGTGCACAGGGTGGGGCATCACTATCGGAAAGAGGGAGGTGGTGTTGCCTCTATATAGATCACTGGTAAGACCCCACCTAGAATACTGTGTCCAGTTCAGGAGACCACATTTCTGGAAGGACACAAAAAGTGGAGGCAGTCCGGAGGATGGCAACTAAACTGGTACAGGGTCTGCATCAAAAGCCCTACAAGGACAGACTAAAGGACCTCAATATGTACACCCTGGAACAAAGGAGGGAGATGGGGGAATATGATAGTGGCGGGATATGATAGAGACCTTTAAAAATCTCACAGGAGTAACTAAGGCACAGGAGAAGAGTATTTTTCAGAAAAAAGGTGCTCAACCACAAGGGGACGTGCTATGAAGCTGGAGGGGAGTAGTTTCAGGAGCATTGTGAAGAAGTATTTCTTCACAGAAAGCGTGGTAGATTCCTGGAACAGCCCTCCAGAGGAGGTGGTGGGGACAAAATGGTGGTGGGGTTTAAGAATGCATGAGATAGGCATAAAGAAATCTTAGTCGAAACGAAGTGAAGGAGGGAGGGGAGAATGAGCCAGAGATTAAGTAGAGTCTGCGGTAATACTGTAGGTAGGGAAAAATAATTAGACTGGGTGGGCCAAGTGGTCCTTATCTGCTGGCAAATTCTATGTTTCTATGTATTTTACTACTATTTTATGTTACTACTATTTTTTATTGTAGTGTATTTTTAATTGTATTTTATTTTCTTTCACTATAGTTCCTTCTTTATTGGTTATCTTCACTTTGACATTACATAGAAACATAAGACTTTGACAGCAGATAAAGACCGCTAGAACCACCCAGTCTGCCCATTTCCCTACCTACTGGATAAGCTGCAGATCCTAGTTAACCAACAGCCTACTTCTTCCTACCCCCCACAAGAATTGCCTTATGTCTGCCCCATGCATTCTTGAATTCCCCACTGTTTTTTGACCCCACAACTTCCTCAGGAAGGTCGTTCCATGCGTCCACCACCCTTTCTGTGAAAAAATACTTCCTCATATTGCCCCTGAGCCATCCCCCCTCTATCTTCAAATTGTGTCCCCTTGTTCTTGCATATCTCTTTTTCTGAAAGACGCTACCCTCTTGGACTTTGTTGATTTTCTTGAGGTACTTGAAAGTTTATATCATGTCCCCCCCTTCCTCCATTCCTCAAGGATATATATACAGTATTAAGTTCCCTTAGTCTCTCTTCGTATGTCTTCTGTTGCAGACCCTGTACCATTTTAGTTGCCCTCCTCTGGACTGCCTCCATCCTGTCTAAATCCTTGCAGAGATGTGGTCTCCACAACTGCACGCAGAACTCCAGATGGGGTCTCACCAACTGCCTGTACAGAGGGATAACAACTTTCTGTTTTCTACTGGTGATGCCTCTCCCTATACATCCCAGTATCCCCCCAGCCATCCCTACTGCCTTCTCACATTGCTTGCTAACCTTTAGGTCATCTGATACGACTACCCCCAGGTCCCTTTCCATTATTGTTGTTGTTAGTACTTCCCCCCCCATTGTGTACTCTTCCCCTGGGTTTTCATTTCCCAGGTGCATTACTTTGCACTTCTTTGCATTAAATCTAAGCTGCCATACTTCTGGCCATTCCTTCAACCTTGCCAAGTCCCTTCTCATCCTTTCCACCCCCCACCCCCGTGTATCAACCCTGTTGCAGATCCTTGTGTCGTCTGCAAATAGGCATACTTTTCCTTCCAGTCCCTCTGCAATGTCACTTATAAAGACATTAAAGAGGACCGGACCCAGTACTGGACCCTTGTATTGTGTACTCCTACCCACCTTCCCCCCAGGACACATCTGGAAATGACCCGTTACCAGATCAGAATATCCTTCCTGGTAAAACATTTGAAATAAACAGATTTGGAATACCTATTACTTACTGCTCAGGTGTACAGCTCAACCGATCACCACCCAAATGTGTGACAGATGGGCAAAATGTGTTGCATTCTTACAAGCAGAGAACTCTGTAGGTATCATTGTACTAACGTTTATAATGTTTGCTGATAACCGAGAATAACACAGACTAACATGAATTTATGCTTTAAAATTTCAGTGGGCAATGTGAAATATCACATTCTCCACGTGGGACACAAGGTTTCTGTAAGGGAAAATGAGTGACATACTCGTTATGCACGACCATTGAGAGATATGTGCTATGGCAACAGTGCATATTGCATGCTAGTTCAGCTTAGTCACAAGAAGTGATGTTAAGTAGTTCAAAAACAGCCGAGAATAGTTCAAAAGCAGATGAGAACAGTTCAAAAACAGCTAAGAATACTAAAGAACACATGAGGATAGCCATATTAAAAGGATATTGATAGGATTGCTAGTTTTATTATCACAAATCTGAAAATATGCTAAAGCACTCTCAAACTAAGGGTAACAGTACCGCTGACACCCGATGTTCTAATATCCGCTTGTAGTCCACAAGAACTCCCATGTTCCTGGTCTGATCCACAGTGCCTGGCATAGTACCATTTAAGGATGCTAAGGAGACACTGTTGCTGGTGACTGCTAACCCAGCCTAGGTTTTTGTTTAAGTCTGTGGTAAATTTGCTCCTCCTCCCACCCTGCACTGCACTTGTTTACAGTTGCTGCTGTGAATGCAGACCAATCAGACTGCAAGGCAGGGGACTGTTCTGAGCTTCAGCAGTCATTTTATTGAGAATAAAAAGGTCAGTTATGAGTTTGCTGTGGAATAAACTGTAACTCTTGTGATTCTAGGAGAAGGTTATCATCACAAATTTACATAAACACCTAGGGACAAAAGACAGTGCCACTAGCTTTTTCAAACACAGGAAGCAGAATAATGATAATGTACTAGTTAGCTCACAATCCTCAACAATAATGTGATTGATCTTGTGAGGATAAAAGTACTCGACCTTCCACCTCATTTTATTCACTCATTATTGCCTCATATAGACAGCCATCTAGCACATTATCACTCAAATATAAGAGACTGACATAGTGAATGGTGGAATGCTGTTGTGCATGGAATTCCATGCCTGGAATATGCTTGTTGTGCTGCAGTAGTGATGTCATAATGCTGATGTGCTAAAAGACTTTTTTTTATGCAGTCCAAAATGCAATAACTGAAGCCCTGCTATCCCCACCCCCAGTTGGAGATGCCAGCCATCACAAGGGACTAAAACACAGAGGTTGGGCTCCTTCTCAAAGTCACACAGTGAGTGAGCTGGCAGCAGCAGAGGTCTACGATGGCAGCCACGCTCAGACTGCCTCTATGATTTCGGAAGTCAGTGTACTAACCACAAGAGACAGACTGTAGGTTTCATACATCATGACAAACTCAGGCTTAACCCTCACAGGGCCGCAGATTGATATACCCATCCAGAACACCAATATGTTCTAATTCTGTTGGCAGTCTGAGGGTTAATACATGGTATGCCCATACACTATAAAAGACAATGTATAGGCAGCCATACACAAACCTGAGTTGGCATCTTGAGGTTGCCATGGCAACCAAAACCTCTCAAGCTTTTCATTCACGGTTTAAACAGTTGTCACACAACCTCACGATGTCAACACCGGCTTATAGCATATGAGAGAACGTTATTGCATATAAAATGCTATTACTCAAATCACCTTGTTGTGCTGCATCAGTGATGTCACGATGTTGCTGTGCTGCACTAGCTACGTCACTACTGCAGCACAACAACATCGAACACTTTCTCGTACCAAAGTATTCTTAGCCCACAGTTGCTGCTGTTAGCGCCGACTAGTATTAGTTTCTGTCAGTCTGTAATAGCTGTAACAAAAAAACTAAACCTGTAAACCAAAGCCGAGGACATCATGAGTCACTAAGTCCCCAGGTAAGACTGTTCTGATCTCTTAAGTATTTAGCAGTCCATCTTCTTCCAAGATGTGTTAACAGGGTGTGCTTAGAAACACCTGAGAAGCTGCATGGGATATACTATATTGGACTAGATATCAGCAACAAATCTCTCTTGCTTACATCTGAGGGAAGTTTTCCTTACTTTACAGTCTTACACTGGTATTGCTTTGTGTTTAAATTATTTTAGTTTTTAATTCAGGAAGTGGGTTTTCAAAACTGCTTATCTTATGAGCATCTTTGGAAAGGGTTGAAATAACTGCATATTTGATTTTCCTTTGTGGCTAACAAACCACCAGGCTGTTTTGGGGCTGGGGAGGTTCACCTCTGTCTGACTTGGATGTCTGGATTTTTCTCTGTTTGATTAGCAGGGTATTTTCTCAGTCAAACTGTTGTGTAGGGCATCTTGCTGACAGGAAGGCACTCATCGCAGCAGTGGGTCAGAGCTTTTAGCTGATTGTTTCGTGAGGCACAGTTTAGGCCCAAACCCTGCCCACCCCTCACCCCACCCACCCTGGAAATAGTTCCTTTATACCTGGGGTTCTGACATCATATCCTCAAGAGTGCAAGGTGCATATCACTGTCATATCCTCTCTAGCACACTGCACTGACGATATAAGCATACACATTGTATAATATATATCTATATAACAAACCAATCTCTCACACACACAAACAAAAAAAAAGTAGATAAACATGTGGGGAGTAGTGCAATGTAATGGCAGTGGGGCAGCAGTCTTCCGGGAGTCTTTCTGGAGGCTGAGATGCTGTCCTATTTGCAGACAACTCTCTGCCATTAGGGAGGAAGTTGCCCTTCTTCAGGCCACACTGGACAGTAGTAAGGGAACCTTCCCCATCCAGGGAGCACCAGAGCCACCACCACTACCTCACAGGTTGCGAAGAAAGCACAGCAGTTGGACCACAGTGGGCTCAGGGAGAGTGAGGATGGTGGAACAGAGGCATACCCAGTCAGTTGTTCCACTCCACAATCCATACACCATTCTGGGGGAGCATAGCTCCCCTATGGATGTACCCACAGAGGAGACTAAGGAGGCTGAGGACAACTGTCACAAGGGAGGCCCACAGGAAGGAGGCAGAGGACACCACAGGAAAGGAAGCAGCTCCTGGTGGGACTCAATTAATAGGGGATAGACCTGGGGAGCAGGAAAACTGAAGTAAGTTGCCTGCCTGGTGCCATGGCTTGAAGGGACAGGAAGCGCATCCTCAGGATCACGAGAACAGCTGCACGGAGTCTGAGCTGGGCGTCATTGTCCACCTAGGGACAAATGACTTGGCTCATCATGAGATTAGAGCAGTGCAGAAGGACTTTGTAGAGTTGGAGGGGCCTAAGACAAGTAGCACACACAGTATCCTTCTCAGATGCTGCCTGTCAATGGCATGGGAGGCGAGGTACTTTGCACCATGCAGTTTAATGAATGGTTGAAACAATGGTGTGGAGCACAGGGGTTTGGCTTCATTGGGGACTGGGGTTCCACCTGGAGGGACACCAGCCTATACTGGCAGGATGGTCTGCATCTATCCAGGAAGGGAACAAGTCTTTTGAGCAATCGGTTTAAATGCTTCATTGGCAAGCTTTTAAACTAGTCAAGGGGGGGGGCACTGATAAGCAGCAGGAAAGTCCCAGCCTCTCCCTACAAAACAGGGTACTAAATGAGAAAAAGACTGAGGTAGAAAGGTCAGTGGGGGATGCTGCAACAGAAGGTAAAGCCATCAAAAAATGGAGAGCAATGAGTATCAGTGCCTGTAGTCTGGGTAACAAGCTTCCTGAATTAGTGGCCTTGATGGAGGAGGAACATCTGGATATCGTGGCAGTCACAGAAACATGGTACACACAAAACCATGACTGGGACGTAAACATACCAGGATACACTATCTACAGGAGGGACAGGGAGGGTAAAAGAGGAGGAGGAGTAGCTCTTTACATAAGGGAAGGAATCAAAGCAACAGAACAAAAGGGTAAACAGGGAGGAGAAGAAGCACTGTGGGTAAATTTGAAGACAGGCAATGGCACCACAATCCGCACAGGGGTTGTATACAGACCCCCTTCTCAGGGGGAGGAAATGGACAAGGAAATTACAGAAAGTATACTTAGAATGGCAGAAAAAGGGGAGATATTGCTGATGGGTGATCTGAATATGCCAGATGTTAACTGGAGTGCAGTTGCAGCAGCCACTTCGAAGAGTGGGGTTATTCTAGATGCCCTACAGGGGGCATGCCTTAGACAACTAGTATTGGAGCCCACTCGGGAGAGAGCAATCTTAGACCTGGTTCTCTCAAATGGAGATGGAGAGAGGATCACAGATGTAGAAGTGGGTAGCCATCTGGGAACTAGCGCCCATCGAACAGTATGGGTCACAATAAACACAGCAATAGAGTCAAGCCATACAAAAGCAAAAGTACTGGACTTTAGGAGGGCTGACTTTGCCAAAATGGGTGAGTGCCTAAGGAATGCACTAGCAAATGGGCAGGAAGGAGGGTGGAAGAACAATGGGGAATAATAAAAACTGCCATCACAGAGGTAGCGAGCCTTTGTGTGAAGCAAATAAACAAAACAAAGCGATGTAAGAAACCACTATGGTTCTCAAAGGAAGTGGCAGTGAAGGTTCAAGAGAAAAGAAAGCATTCAGGAAGTACAAGGAATCACAGAAGGAGCAGGACAGAGAACTGTATCAGTTAAAGCAAAGGAAGCTGGGAAGGCAGTCAGAACAGCAAAGGCCCAAACCGAGGAAAAGATAGCCAACTCAGTTATGAAGGGGGATAAAACCTTTTATAGGTACATCAGGGAGCAAAGGAAGACCAAGGGAGGGATAGTGAGGCTTAATAAAGGGGAGGGACGGTGGGCAGAGGGAGACTGTGAAAAGGCAGAGATACCAAACAAATAATTTTGCTCAGTATTTACAAATGAAGAGGGGGAGGTACCTAAAACAAACAGTAGAAACACTCTGGATACAGAAGTTGATGCCAGCCCATTTACAGAAGAAAGGGTTATGAAAGAACTCTTAAAACTGAAGGTGGACAAAGCAATGGGGCCTGATGGGATTCATCCCAGAATTCTAAAAGAACTAAGGGTAGAACTAGTGACATCACTGACTACCCTTTTTAACAAATCATGGGAGGATGGGGTGGTATCCGAGGACTGGAGGAGGGCAGATGTGATTCCCCTTCACAAAAGTGGGAGCAAGGCAGAAGCAGGAAACTACAGACCTGTTAGTTTAACCTCAGTGATAGGGAAAATGATGGAATCACTTCTGAAGGAAAGAACTGTCGAGTATCTAGAGGCCAGAGGGGCACAGGACCCAAGGCAGCATGGATTCACAGCGGGAAGGTCATGCCAGATGAATCTGATAGATTTCTTTGACTGGGTGACCAAAGTAGTAGATCAGGGAGGGGCTGTGGACATGGCCTACCTAGACTAGTCTAGGAATACTATTTCATAACCGCCAATTCCTTAACCAAGCTGCACTGAGGATTGCTATACAAAGTTCCATAATCTCAATCATAGACTATGGCCTAATTATCTATGGCTCAGCTACTACCACGGCACTAAGGAGTATCTCAGTCGCTCTAAATTAGCACCGGCTCCTCACGAGGCACAGAGCCGACACACACGTGTGAGCTTTACAATGAAACAGGTTGGTTGCAACTATCAAATCGCTTGTGTATCTCACCTGCATAATGGCAAAAAAAATCTATCATGGGGCTGACTCCACTGTGTATCTAAAACCTACTCTGCCTGAAACATGGCATGCGTCCCACCACCAGATCTGAACACCAACCTTTTCTGGTTCCCAGATGCCGGACCGCACAGGGACAAAGAACGTTCGCTGTACAGGGCCCCGACCTGGTACAATGCTCTAAGCCCACCTACTCTATCCTCCACCTCTGTTGGAGCTTTCAAAACCATGCTCTATGCCCACCTCGCTACCACTAGCAACTGTGATTGCATTCGATAAAAGACTAATTCCTCCTCTGACCATCCCCAAACCATGGCCTATCCTCCTTGTCTAAAGAACCCACGAGTGCCACCAACTACTCCTGTCTGCCTCCTAACTCACTCTTCTACTTCCCCTCCTTCCCCTCTCGCTTGCTCTACTGCCCACCACTTTCCCTACTTTTCGCCTCCCTGAATGCTCCAATTATCTCCCTCTCCTTGGAAGGTAGTTTTGTTTCCTGAATTGTTACTGCCTTGAAACTGTTAAAGCATACTTATTATGTAACTTTTCTTTCTGATAATACTTGTAATGTGTTTTGTTTGTTTTATGTTCTATGTGATGTGGAACCTTTGTAAAAGAGCCCTGGCTCAAAGGTATTAATTCCTAGACCAATAAACTAAACTAAAGACTTTAGCAAGGCATTTGACACAGTCCCACACAAAAGATTAATATACAAGTTAGCCAGCCTGGGAGTGGGTCCCAAGATGACAGCCTGGGTAAAGAATTGGCTGGAGAATAAGACACAGAGAGTAACAGTAAATGGAGTCCACTCTGAAGAAAGGGGGGTTACTAGTGGGGTACCGCAGGGTTCAGTATTAGGACCGGTCCTCTTCAATGTCTTTATAAGCGACATTGCAGAGGGACTGGAAGGAAAAGTATGTCTCTTTGCAGATGACACAAAGATCTGCAACAGAGTTGATGCACAAGGTGGGGTGGAAAGGATGAGAAGGGACTTGGCAAGGTTAGAGGAATGGTCAAATGTATGGCAGCTTAGATTCAATGCTAAGAAGTGCAAGGTAATGCACCTGGGAAACAAAAACCCAGGGGAAGAGTACACAATGGGGGGTGAGATACTAACAACAACAAAAATGGAAAGGGACCTGGGGGTAGTCATATCAGATGACCTAAAGGTGGGCAAGCAATGTGGGAGGGCAGCAAGGAGGGCTGAGGGGATACTGGGATGCATAGAGAGAGGCATCACCAGTAGAAAACAGGAAGTTATTATCCCTCTGTACAGACAGCTGGTCAGACCCCATCTGGAGTACTGCGTGCAGTTCTGGAGACCCAATCTCTGCAAAGACATAGACAGGATGGAAGCTGTCAGAGGAGGCAACTAAAATGGTGCAGGGTCTGCACGGAAGACATATGAAGAGAGACTAAAGGAGCTTAATATGTATAGCCTCAAGGAAAGGAGGGAGAGGGGGACATGATAGAAACTTTCAAGTACCTCAAAGGAATCAACAAAGTCAAGAGGGTAGCATCTTTCAAAAAGAGGTGTGCAAGAACAAGGGGCACAGTTTAAAGATGGGGGCAGCTCAGAGGTAATTTAAGGAAGTATTTTTTCACAGAGAGGGTTGTGGATGCATGGAACGGCCTTCCGGAGGAGGTTGTGGAGTCAAAAACAGTGGTGGAATTCAAGCATGCATGAGACAGTCATAAGGCCATTCTAGGGGGTGGGGGTTGGAAGAAGTAGGCTGCTGGTTAACTAGGATCTGCAGCTTATCCAGTAGGTAGGGAAATGGGCAGACTGGGTGGGCCAAGCAGTCCTTATCTGCCGTCAAATTTTATGTTTCTATTATGCTACTTAGCCAGTTAAACAGAAGCGCAGTTAAACTGAAATTTATTTTCATGCTTTACTAAACGTGGTATTTCTCTTCTCTATAAAGTGCATACTTTTAGTTTGTCACATGACTCAAACGTAATAAAATGACCTGCATTCCTCAATTGGTAATTTTTTCTCTTTCTTCCTTGTTTTTTACTTGTAATACCTGCCCATACACTATAAAAGGTTGTGTATGAGCAGGCATACACAGACAAGGCTGTGCTTGAATCGAGAGGTTTACTTGGCAACAGGAGACAGGTCTCCTGTTACCAAGGAAACCTTTCAATTCGGACATAGCCCTGTTGTGTATGCCTGCTCATACACAATCCTCAAGGTTGTCTATGGCTGCCCATAAATTATCCTCTATATGCTAACAGTTCTAAAATTCTGAAGTTCTAAGTTCAAGTCAGAATAGTCCATTTCCTACAAATATGTTTCTCTAATTTTCTACAAAGTAAAACATCTTGATTTAAAGTTTAAGCTTCGTTTTTATAGCAGGTCTTAAGATGATGTGTTATATGTCTGCATGCACAGTTCCTGTCTCTCTCTCCTGGTTATTAGTTTCTTCTCAAGTCCTTTGTCTGCTAGAACTACTCAGCTTAGCTTTGCAGCTCCTTTCATACAAAGAACTTGAGAATGTGTTCTTAAAACCATAACAGACACTAACTGGACATAGAAATGTATAACTGTCATACATACAGATTGTTAGAAATATACTGCAGTTTAATTTATTATCTATGACTTCAAATTGTAACTATTACCTGTACTTTGCAGCAACTGAGATCCTCTCAAAAAATAAGAGTTTCACCTACGAGCCAATCCTTATGTGCAAAATTAGATAATTCATATTTTTACTAACGCAAGCTTTCTGATATTGTGCTAGCAAGGTGCATTCTAGATTAATGATTTGAATAAGAGAATTGGGTGTACAGTACCTAAAAAAAAAGGCAAACGTGCACCTGTGGGGACTCTGAATTAGTAAATTTTATTGAAAGGATTTATAAATGTATCTGCTGTGTTATTAGTTTTGCTATTGTAGTGACCTGCAGAACAAACTCCTCATCCTTTAAGCAAGATATTGGAAAAGTTAATCAATGAACAACTTGTTGAATATCTGAGGGCAAATGGTCTTTGGTTCCAGAGCAACATGGTTTTCAGAAATTCTGTAGCCCTAAGGTCTATATATCAGGGTAAACTTACTGGCATGGTCTTTGTAGATTTATCAAAGGCTTTTGATTTGGTAGATCATGCCATGCTGCTCCGGAGACTGAAAGACATTGGCCTGACAGAATCACCTTGTACGTGGTTCCAAAGTTACCTTACAGATCATCCCTTGAAGGTTAATTATGGTGGTTCATAGTCTAATATTCATATTTTGGAACAAGGAGTCCCATATGGGTTCATTTTAGGACTCCTATTATTTTCTTTCTATACAAACCCTATCTCAAATATTCCCACACAGTTGGATATACTGTTGTATGCTGATGATATAATTTTATATTCTAGTGCCCCTTCAGTTGACATAATTAACTTCTCCCTGAATGTAGACTTTGCAGCACTGAACACCTGGCTGCTACAGCATCATTTGTTGTTAAAGAGGGAATCTGGCCAAAATTTCAAGCATCAATGAATTCAGAATTTAGCTCAGCATATCCCCAATCAGCCCCATGCCAAAAATGAGATCTCTAAGTTACAATGTTATAAGCCATTTTGTAACCCTAAATTCACTGCCTGTTCAAGAAAGCCAGTTTCAGTAAAGAGCTACTGATGATGTCACAACCAGAACTCACAGCCTAGTCTTTTTTGTAAACTACCTCATAACACTTGTTTCTCCCACATTACATAGAGGATTATGTATGAGCAGTCATACATAACAAGGATATTCTTGTATCGAGAGGTTTCCTTGGTAACAGATAACCTAGAGAGCGCAGCTCGAGAGATACTCTGTTACCAAGGAAACCTCAAGATAAAAGAATTTCCTTGTTTGTGTATGACTGCTTATACGTAATCTTTTATAGTGTATGGGCAGTCTAGTCACAGCATAGAAAATCAAACAAAACCATCTGGAGAAGACAAGAGAAAATAGAAATGGTAACATTTTCTTTTTTTTAACTGACAGTGTGCTACAGATGTTTCTGCAAATTCAACTTAAAAAAAAACCAAAAACAGCAACTTCCAGCTTAACTGGATTGAGGAAAGCAACTATGTGGCAGCATTCCAAGTTGTTACGCTGCAATAGTGACATAGCTAGTGCAGCGTAACAGCTGTGATGACATAGCTACTGCAGCATAACAACTCCATTCTAGTTATGGATTTCTATCCATAACAACATTCTACCATACACTATGTACAAATTCAGTTGTAGTAAACATCTGGAAAAGGAAAGCTGACACTAGCTCGGTCCGGACATGCATTTCCATGATGTGAAGATGCAACGTACAGTACTTAAGAATGTGATAGGGAGGTATGGAATACAGTGGCAAACATGGCTTTAGAATGACAAAAATGTGTGCAAGTTTTAGAATACTGTAGGGATGAGATTTTGAAATGACACCAGTCTGCAACTGTGGAATGCAGCAATGACACAATCTCAGAAAGTAGCTGGGACACAACTTTAATTATTTATTTAGCTTTTGTTAACCAGGTAAGTACACTAGACAAGACAATTGCCTATTTTCAGGTACGACCCGGGAGAGTACAGGAATAACAGATTTAAGTACATAAAACAACATTGTACAAATCAGACATGTTACAGTTCATGTGAGGACAGTATGATTACAGGTTCAAAACAGCATACAAAACGTAGTAAGGCATAGATTTATACAGTATGTACACAACAAAATAAACACCTTTTAGCAACTAAGAGCAGTACCAGAGGAACAGTTTAGAGATACTTCAGATATGACACCATATACAGCTTAGCGACCTCATGGAGTTAGGTTTTTTGTCCGGGAAGACCTCCAGGGCAGAGGAGTGCTGTGATGAATCAGTTTACGGGGGTTTGGGGCAGCCACAAGCCAAAGAAAGTTTAAGGGGGTTCCATAGGGTGGAGCGAAGACACACCTGCGAGTGCGAGGAACGGACCTGGGCAGGGAAAGTGTTCCACAGTCCAGGAGCGCACGCAGCAAAATCCTGATTACCCATTAGAGTCCGTGTAGCCGGCATCTTAAGGAGGGCATGTCCCTGGGACCTGAGGGAGTAGGAAGAGGAGGCAGCCAGAATGAGGAATTTTGCCAGCCCTGGAGGGGTGCCAGTGCCAAGGACCTTTCTGGTGAAGCACCCTAGGACAAAGTCTATGTGGTTTGAGGGTGAAAGCCAGTTTAGCCTGCTATAGAGGTCGCAATGGTGAGTGAGATGGGGGACAGCCAGCGCGAAGCGGCATACATTGTTATAGGCAGTAGACCACCTAGAGAGGTGGACTTTGGATGAGCGGGCAAACAATAGGAGCCCGTAGCACAGCGAAGGGAGGAGCACCCCTCTGGCAAGTGCAATCCATGCTGCTGGAGTAAGATTGCTTTTGGCTCTGTAGGCCAGACCCAGTTTGCAGTTAACAGTCTTGCAAGTATTCTGAATGTGGCGGCCAAGGTCAAGCTGCGGGTCCAGCATCACCCCAAGGTATTTAAAGTTGTCAGTAACCAGGATCGGGACCCCGTCGACACCAAAAACACATAATGGAGCAGGGGCAGCCTTAATCTTGGGGTGAGACCCAAATGTGGTGATTTATGACCCCTATCTCTGGGGAATGGGTCAGGATGGCCAGGTCATCTGCATAAAGGATAGGCTTGCAGTGGACAGCAGCAGCCGGGAGTTTGTTCACGAATATGGAGAAAAGTAGGGGCCCCAAAACCGAGCCTTGTGGGACACCCATGGTTAACAGGGATAGTGCCAGAGAGCTCCTTCCCATACTTAACAAGTTGCTTTCTGCCGTTTAAGTAGTTGAAGAACCAGTTGATCACCTCAGGTGATAGACCATAGGAACTGAGCTGGGTGGAGAGCATGGTATGATCAACAAGATTGAAGGCCTTAGAGAGATCTATAAAGATAGCTCCAGAGAGTTTGTCTTGGTCCATAGCCTCCCTGATCCAAGATGAGACCGCGACAAGGGCAGAAGATGTGCTGTGCCCTTTCTTAAAGCCATGGTGCACTGGGGACAACAGGTCATGAGACTGCAAGTACTCCAAGAACTGCCCTGCCACGACCTTCTCGAGAAGTTTGCTGACCGCTGACAATATGGATATCGGACGGTAGTTTTCTATTTCTATTTTGGAAAGTGGCAGGGAAGCTAAACTTCATAATGTGGCAGTGTCAATTCTCAGCTGTTCTTCTAACACTTATTCAGGGCTAGAAATTCATTTTAAAAAGTGGTATTCCCCACGGAATACCATTTCACAAGCTTTGGTATTCCGTCTTAAAAACTGGTATACCAAGCCTATTTTTTGTATACCACCATTCAACTGTTTTTTTCACAGCATTTAACAATGGGAATACAATTGTTTCTAGTCCAAACTGCCCTATTTAACTAAATTTGAAAAACGTTTTAAATTATCTCATGCATCTTCTATGTTGAGGTCCCACAGAGAGTCCTGTCAGTCATATATATATGTATTATATATGTCTATATATATATATATATATATATATATATATATATATATATACATACATACATACATATATACACACACACACATATACACACACACACACACACACATATATATATATATATATATACACACACACACACACACACACACACACACTAATATACTAAAATGCCAGCAGAATAGGCCTAACGGTCTTTCGTGTTTGCTCATTGGTCAGCCCCACCCTGAGAGCTGACCTTGCCACCCCTCGTCCTCTCTGGCTTCTTCCTTCCCAGTCCCAGATATTCCCACTGCACAGGACTTTGCGTCCAGAACCCTTCCCTGTACCTGTCCACCCCTCTTGTGCCCCTCCACGTCTCTGCCTCCACCAACCCCTGGGCAGCGCATTCCATGGCTCCACCACCCTCTCAGTGAAGCTGCACCTCCTCCTTTCTCTCCTGAATCCCCCCTCCAGCTTCCACCACGCCTCTAGTTGCCCCCCTTCCTTCGAGCACCTTGAATGCTTCTCCCTATTTAACCCTTCATGTACTTGAATACCTCTATCACGTCCCCCCGGTCCCTTCTCTCTTCCAATGTGTACATATTTAGCTCTTCGAGCCTCTCCCCATAGGTCCTGTCCCCCAAGCCCCAGATCATTTTGGTTGCCCCCCTCTGGACCCTCTCCAGGAGTTCAATGTCCCTGTTTAAATGTGGCCTCCAAAACTGCACACAGTACTCGAGGTGCGGCCTCACCAAACTTGAGGTGCACATAAGTACATACACACACACACACACACACACATATACGTGTGTGTGTGTGTGTGAGAAAAATCATCAGGCACATAATAAAATTCAAAGTATGTAAGGAAAAATTCAGCCTGCAGAGCTGCACTTAAAGAGCTTCACTCTCCAGCCACTGCCAGTGGTGGCACATATCCTTGATTTTTTCAATAGAGGTTGCTCCTGCCTAAAGACACACACACACACCCCTTTTGAAATGAATGTGTTAACAGTACTGAATAACAAATTAAAACTAAAGTTTAAGTGTTTCAATGTGTTCTGTTTGTTCCCCTGCAATCCAACTACTTCCCTGGCTACACAAATAGTTTTTTTTCTCCCTTTTCTTCTTATTATGATTGCTCAATGCCTGGTCAAAATGTTTATTGAGGCACAGTGGTTTTTCTTGTATTTTGTAGCTGCAGTCAGTCCTGAGGTACATACCTTGCATAACCTGCCCAGTAATTCTTGCTTTATTTAGATACACTGCTGAGTCTTAACAAACCAGGTAATAGCAAAACTTAAGCTGTGTTTACATCGTGGCTGCGATGTAAACTCTCCACCACTCACGTCTGCTGCTCTGTGTGTCAACAAGCTGCATCAGTTACACAACCCCCACTCTGTCACAAGTCACGCTGCACGGCTATTCTTACTAGATTCTGGCAGTGAACGTGCAGGACAGGAAAAGGTACTGCGTAGCAGATAGAGTGCACAACCGCATTTACATTCTGGGGAGATGCGCTTGATCCGAATCTGATGCCCTGTCTGGCATCGCTTCAAAAATGTGAATCGAAGTGCGCTACAAATAGGGTGGTGTAAATAGGGCTTTAAAGTCTCAGTTTTGCACTCAGATTTGCTATGTCTTCCATCACTGATTTATTGATTTATTCATTTATTAAAAATCGGTAACCGGGAAAGGCACACTGAGCCGAAGCTCGTTTCCAGGTGCGACCCAGGTGATAGTACATAGAGAAGAGTTAAATGTCAGAACAGGTTACATTACAATAGCATACAGATACAATATGCACATTTAAATGTCAGTACAGGTTACATTACAATAACATACAGATATGTACAGGAGTTCTAGTTGTATTTCAGAATGTACAGATATATGCAAGCATTAAAAATGGTTTAGAAATAATGTTACATAGGATTAAGAATAAGCACAAGCATTATGAGCAAGGATACTTAACATAGCTAATAGCTTTGCTTATGGCAACTTGATTTAAAATTTTGAGCCCCTCTGAAAGGGGGCTGGGCAATAAATAAGGAAAGAGTTTGGGAAGCAGGGGGTTCCCAGGACTGGTCAAAAAAGAGACCAATAGTGATTACGGCAGGGGTGGGGTGGGGTGGGGAAAGGTAAGGGGAGTTAACAGAGGGCGTTAGCACAGGATCCAAAGGCAGATGTCCAAGTCCAAAGGGTCCAAGGAGATGCAAGGGGTTAGGAACATTGCAGGCACTGGGGGGAGGGGAGGAGTCTAAGGAGTCTTTTGAGGGACGAGAGAGGGGAAGCAAGACGAAGGTCTGAGGGTAGAGTGTTCCAGAGGACAGTGAGGCGATACAAGAAGGCCAATTAGTGGCAATAAGGTCACAGTTCACTTCACAGTTTAGTTTTGTTTACAAAAGCAGCCAGAAGGGTTTTTTATGCTTTCACCAGTTAAGCATCTGACAAAAACTTTTTCCAGTTTTTCTTTTTTTTTTTTTTATATTATAGACAGCAAGCCTAGTTATGAGTTATTTTGCCAGACAGTTTTTAGCAGGCAGGTTGCTGGTCCCAGATATAAACAGGCTGGTCTCATCTGACACGATCATCACAAACAGCTGCAAAAAGGGTCCCAAGCAATGTCTCTGCATTTTGCTCTTTCTCGCACTACAGAGTGTTGTTTGGGGCTTAGAATCACAAAACTGAGAGAAATGCGGTAGGCTTTCTGTCTAGTGCTTACAGGATTGCAGTCTGGAGTCCGAGTCAGGTTTCAGAGGTACAGCAGTGGCAGTGATGAGAGAGAGCGAGAGCTGTAACGTGAACTGGTGCTGACTTCTGTTTACCAGCGCTACGTGTCCTCAGAGGCTGTTTTTTATGTAATGGCTGTGCAGTTATGGTGTGCTTACATTACTTTTTTGGCATCCGAATTTCACTGAAAGCACAACAAAAGTCTTACAAAAAAAAGGCAAAGGAGTACACTTGCAGCGGCGTTCGAATTAAGGACCAGAAACAGGTATACAGAACGGATTATCAGCCAACAGTATTCGGTGTTCCGTGCAGGATTTTTGGTATGCAAGGAACACCAAACAAAGGGGCATTTCAAGCCCTGCTATTGTCCCATAAGGCCAGGGAGCACTGCCTGCTGCATAATAGTTCATTATTGTCACAACAGACATGATCTTAAACAACTGACTCACCTTACAGGACAACAGGTGCACAAAAACAGCTGAGAACAGTGATGAAAACCAGGTCCGAGCCATATTAAAAAGAGCACTGCTTTTATTATTTCAAATGTGAAAAGAAGTACTAAAGCAGACTCAAAATGAGAAAAGAAGAGAATCATACAAGTCAGGAGATAAGGGGCAATCCAAAACAGAATAAAAAGTATAGGTCAAAATTTTCAAAACGATTATGCACGGCTGCTTTAAGATCTTCATATAGCTCAAAATTATTAATTCCAAAGATTACAACCGCCATGGGGGAATGTGCTTTTTCTGTGCAGGCATCTAAATTCTGGAATACACTACTTTTATCTTGTCTTAATGTAAGTAGTCAATCCAATTTTAAAATTCAGTTAAAATCTTATCTGTTGCAACAAACTAATTGTGATTGTTTTTAAATGTTGTATGTTATTGATGTAATGTACATATTTTGCATTGTATAAGGTTGTTCCATGTTAGCCACAACTGTAGCGGTTACAGGTCATTCCTGAAAAAGGGGCCATTGGCTCAGTGTACTTACCTGGTTAACAGAGTAAATAAATAAATACTTTTGCTGATACCAAATTGCCTGCACGTAATAACTGCTCAGCAGAAATGAATTAAGATGAAGTTATGAAGGTGAAATATCCACAATCTAAATAAAGATTCTGGGGAAAAAAGATGATTTAGCTGTTATTTTCTTCCAACATAATAAAATATTTATTTAGCGAGTATACCAAAACTATGGGTTTTTAAAAGTTAACACATTTCTTGGGGGGAGGGGGGTTAAAAAGCATATTGATACTGTTTGTGTTATAGCTAGCCTAGTGAAATACACCTACACTTCACAGGTGTACCGGAAACTATCCAGAACCAGTTGGTGCCTGTTGAGATGCACAAGTATTTGCATAAACTAATTTGCTTTTGTCTGATGAAAGGTGTGACTCAGCTATGTCCAGGTGGCCTGCAGTACTGTGTGGCATTAGAAGACCTGGTTAATAGTTAAAGCAGCAGTGCAACAAAAGTTGTAATTTTTACATCTGTAATTTTAATTTAGTAACACGCTGCTTGGTGTCCATTTTAAGTTACTCAAAGGGTTTCTTTCGGCTCTTTATTATTTTGCAATTAATTTGAGGCAGCATGTTCCTTCTCTTCTTTTGAATTGCCAGGCTATGCATTAATTCGCACAAATTAATTTTTTATAGAATTAATTATAAACACTAAAGAACTGAAGGAAACCCTTACAGTAACCTAAACAGATATTAAAGGAGTAGTCCACCCAAAATGTGCAAAAACGTATGTTGTGCAGAGTGTTTTGATTTGTGTGTGAAATGCTAGTGTGTCCTTCTCTCTGTCTGCTATTAGGAGTTTTTCCTAAATTAGCCTGCTAGTTTTATGGTAGTTTTACGACCCCTGGGGATCTCAATCTGAGATAACTTAATTGCATTCCTTGTTCCTACAATGCATCCAGTCTCATGTGACGATATAGCAGAGACCATAAATTTAGTAGAAAGCACTGCTTTACAATCAGTTCACAACAGTAGAGATGGCTATATTTTAAAATCTATACAAAGTTCAGCTTAGTGACTACCCTCATCGTAAAGGTCTTTCTGTCCTGAACAACTTTGCTGCTGGTCATTTTTGTGCAGCTTATAAAGTTTCCAAGATATTTAGTTTGGCGTGTGTGTGTGTGTGTGTGTGTGCGCGTTTTTTGAATCTTGGGTCTCTGCTACATCACTGTCACATGAGATTGAATGCATTTTCGAAACAAGAAATGCAATAAAAGTTAGCTCAGATGGCGATTCCCCAGGGTAGTAAAACTACCATAAAGCTAGCAGGTTAATTTAGGAAAAACTCCTACTAGCAAGCAGACAGAAGGAAACACTAGGACTTCACACACAAAGCAAAACTCTCTGCACAGCACATGTTTTTTTTGCAAATTTTAGGTAGACTACTCCTTTAATCAGCATCTTACTAAATTTAAAATACAGATGACTCCAAAATTACATCTTTTCATTGCACTGCTGCTTTAAACTAATGAGAAGCTACTGTAAAAAGTGGTACACATCAGCAAATGGCCCTTTCGCCAATTTCAAAAAGACACTTAAGAAGGAGCAAAAGCAGCTCTAAAAGGAGGCAATCTTGCTGCTTTTGAAATCTCAAAAGCTACTGCAAAGGCTAGGAAAAAGACCTTAGCGAATTGGGTGTAGGTAAATACGGCACTGGAAAGTTCACCACAGGCAAGTTCGGTACAGGAAAGTTCAGCACAGAAAAGTTAGAAAAGTTACACAAAAAGTTGTTCCATGCCGCCATAGATCACCACCCCAGTGAAATTCCAGGTTTAAATGTGGATTTACTACTACAACACCACGCTACCATGGATCACCACTCCAGTGAAATTTGAGGCATATGAGGAGATTTACTATTATAACACCATGCCACCACGGATCACCACCCCCAGCGAAATTTCAGGTTTAAGTGTGGACTTACTATTACAACACATGTCACCATGGATCACCACTCCAGTGAAATGTGCGACCAAATTTTCAACCATTTAATTTTTCTGTGCTGAACTTTTCTGCGCTGAACTTCCCTGTGGCGAACTTTCCTGTTCCAAACTTTCCATTGCCGTATTTGCCATGCCCCATGCTGCCTGAACCCCTCCTGATCCCCTGTCCCACCATCATTTTCACCCCTTCCCACATGCCTAGCCCACCCTCTACTGAAGCCAGTAATCATCTCCACATTACTGTGGATAAACAGTGCCACATATCTACCACCCTCTCCATGAAGAAATACTCCCTCATATCTCTCCCCGATTCCCCCCAGTAATTTACAGTTCCATTAATCTTGTTGCAGACCCCTTGCATTGCCTGAGCAGTTACTGGCAATCCACCCTGTTTATTCCCTTCAGGTATTTGAAGGTTTCTATCATGTCCCCCCTTTCCCTTCTGGTCTCCAGGGAGTACATGTTCAGATCAGCTAGTCTCCTCTAATAGGTCTTCCCCTGTTGCCCATGTATGATTCTGGTTGCCCTACTCCGGATCGATACCAAGCAATCATTGTCCTTTTTAAGGTGAGGGATGCAGAACTGCATGCAGTACGAGTGCAGTCTCACCTGGGACCTGTAGACAGGCAGAATCACTTCCTTTCTTCTGCTACAGAAGACAATGCCTTGGCACCCCAGCATTCTGCTGGCTTTCCCATATGTCTTACTGCACTGGGCAGTGATCCTAAAGTTGCAACTTACAACACCACCCAAGTCTCTTTCCTCTGAGATATGCTCTATCCTACAACCCCAATCCAATGCTTTTGCTCTGTCCTACAACCCTAATCCAGTGCTTTTGCTCTATCCTACAACCCCAATCCAGTGCTTTTACTCTATCCTACAACCCCAATCCAATGCTTTTGCTCTAGTCTATGACCCCAATCCAATGCTTTTGTTTTCGGATTACTCATTCCCATGTACATGACCTTTCATATTTTGGTATGGTACTAAATTTGAACTGACAGAGCTCTGAGCATTCTTCCAATTTCTCCAGGTCTTTTTTCATGCCACTAATCTCTTCCTCACTGTTCATTCTACCACATACACATATCTTGGTGTCATATGCAGAGAGAGGGATGCATTTTACCCTGGATCCCTACTCCACTGTCACAGATACACAAATTGAAAAACACTGGACCCAAAACAGACCCCTGAAGCACCAACACTGCTGACATCCAAATACCATTTAAAACTATCCTTTGGGGTTTCCATCTAACCAATTTTCCACCCATCTGGTTACATCTTCCCCATCCCTATGTCATCCATTTTCTTCAACAGACTATGTGGTACTAAATCAAGGGCTCTGCTAAACTCCCAATATAGAACAGGTTTGTGTATAAAAGAAATCAACTCTAAGTGCTTTTTAAATATGGCATTTTTTTTTTTACTTTATCCATTTATTCTCCTAGTAGTGCTCACCTCCTGTGCAAGAGATCTCTCCGCTGTCTCCAGCCTAGGAACTCCGGAACTCAGCTGGAGCCTTCTCTTGCACAGCCACAGACACTATCTTTAATAAACTTGTACGGTTCTCGGCACACACACACACACACACACACACACACACTCTCAAGGCAGGGTTCCACTTATTCAAACCCAGCCCCAGCGAGCTATAGAACACATCAGCGTTACGTTAGCTTCTACTGTCAGCAGTGGGGGAGGGGACAGCCATTCCTAACATGCCCTTAGAGTGTGGGCAGTGGTCAGAGCTAGCCCTTCATGCAGCCACCAAGCAGGGAGGAGTTGTCTTTCTCTGATGATCCCACCAACCACCCTTATCTGTTTGTACATGCACGCAATGGTCCTGGGGGCTTCCAGCAATTTGTGGTCACCACGTCATCCAGGTGATTTACACACACAGCACATATGTGCACGTTAGTGTGCATGGTTGCTGGCTGGTAGGATGGCTGCGGTGCACTGTTTTAGGTGCCGACTTGTGTTTGTTTTTATAGTTGGTCACAAGTTTTCTGCCACCTCTTTGAATTAAACTGCACTTTCTAGCGTCTGGTTTTGCACTTCTATGCACTTTTATAAAAGGAGAGAAACTCTACAATGTGGTAAGCAGTTTCTTTATTTCTAATTAAAAACCAATGTGATTTTGTGGTCAGTGCTACAGCAAATGAGCAGGTTGTCTGCTCGGTTGTTTTACTACAATGTAGTGATCAGGATTGTTGTCCCTGATGCCCCCAGATTCCAACTCCCCAACTTGGAATATAAAACTTAAACTTCCCTCCTACACATAACCAATCCCAAAACCCCACTGTTCAGTACCATAAAGAGTGGTTGATGCAATATGTGGTACAGCGTGATGATAACCAGACAATATTAAAATTGTGTCTGATCTATACAAATATAGCTGGATATCCCAGTAACCTCAAATATGTACAGTAAATGCACAAGACAACACAACCCAAAACAATGAGTGGTATAACAAGTGGTGTTAATATCTATATTACAGATAAAACATATCGTACTGTGAAAATTTCACCTATATGACCTTCCTAGTAAGAAGGAGGGAGGGGGCAGGGGACAGAAACAGTAGCTGCTTTTTCTTCTGAACTGACCCATTATAAATAAATTATTTTTCAAAGAAACACCCAACTGGAGAATCACAGGCATTGGTGTTGTAACTACTACAGATAAAAATAACAGTAAACTTATAAAAACACATTATAGATGCCTTGTGTTTACGTATGTCAGATCAGTATTCAGAACTTTCGGCTGTAAAGCCAAGGGCCCATTCTCTTAACTGGTGGTGTTAAGTGGTCAGTGGCACCAGCAACCTTGCGACTCCATCAGGCTGTGGTCAACAAGTGTCCCAACCCCTTCTCGTGTAGTGGCAAAATGGCACTGTCTCTCTGCAGGAAAGGAGGTGAGGGCTGCTATGCAGATTAGCCATGCAGCCATACTCAGCAGCATGACAGCCACACAAGCCTGATTACAGCATCCTGATCCTCCTGGGGGGGGGATGCAGTAGGTGAGCTGGGGGAGAAGAACTTCCACGGACTAGGGAGAATACCAGGCAGATGACATAACAGGGCCAGGGAAGAAACTTACTAGAAGTCAGGGATAGACCACTGGCTAAGGAGTCGCTGTGGGATCCACTGAACCACTAGGAGGCTAATCATCAGGTCACAACAGAAAAGGTGGAGGAGAAGCACTGGCCCACCTGGGCAAACAATGAAAGAAGAAGTAGTCTTCCAGAGCAAGCAGCTTGCAAAATTCCACTGCACCAAGCACCTGGTGTAACAGAATGCTGCAACCTGGTTGCAGTTGCAAATCCAGCAAATGAACACCTGTCCACCCCTCTAGCACCTGGATCCATGGTTTTCATTGACCTAATCACATGGGTGATATCCAGCTTTGTGTATGGTGCTAGTGAGTGTGTGGCACAACAAGGCAATCATGTTCAGTTTTCTTGTGTATCACCCCCCCTAGCAACTAAATTGGGATCAGTGGTGCACAATGCAAGACAGAGCCACGAAAGTGCTGCAAATCAGTAAAGTTCTCCCAGCAATGACCATGACTGTTGGAAGTAGCAAATATGTCTATACCCATAACCTAGAGCTACACTAGAGAAATGGCATTTTAATGCGGAGTTGATACAGTACACTTAGCTAAAATTAAGTATTTTAGCCTTGCACAAGCAAATGGCAGTGGCTGATTGCTGATGTATTAACAAAACTAGCCTAGTAACTGTGTGAAAAAACTTCGCTCTGCTAAAGCCAACTATTATATTTCTACTCTCGAACAAACTAAAGGTAACCCTCATAAAATATGGAAGACTATCAAAGCTATAGAAGGATGGCACATGGCCCCCCTCTGTCCCAACAAAGATAGTTGCAAGTGGCAAGATTGTGGAAAACAAGTCCCTAATCCTGGAGGAACTTAACTCCCACTTTGCCACAGCTGGATTAAGCTTTGACTCGTCACCTTATGCTGGTGCTGCGGTGAGCCAGCATACCCCTCGCCACATCTAGTCCTGCACCCAGCCCCTTCCAACTTCTTGGCGAGATAACTTATAAAAAAGTAAAGATTCTCTTCTTAACTTAGACACCAAAAAAAGCGCAGGGGACGATGGCTTGGAACCCTTTTTCCTAAGGTCAGGCTACGCCCATCTCACTGCCCCAATTCTCCACATCTTCAGTCTTTCCATTACATCTGCTACTGTGCTGTCCTGCTGGAAATCAGCACATATCCTCCCTCTATTTAAATCTGGTGACCCATGCGATGTAAACCACTATAGGCCCATCTCCATATTGCCTATCCTTTCTAAAGTTCTCGAAAAACTGATCCATATTCAGTTAAAATCTCACTTGGAAACCTTCTCTCTCATTAACCCAGCTCAATCTGCATTCCGGGCTAATCATAGCACAATCACTGCACTAGCAAAAGTAACCAATGATTGGATCTCTGCTATAGATGCTAAGAAGGTACTGGTGCAGTCTTTTTGGACCTCAGCAAAGCTTTTGATACTGTTGATCACAAACTATTAGTCAATTGCCTTGCAAAGTTGGGTGCCACATACCATACCACCCAGTGGTTCTCTAGCTACCTAACTGGAAGATTCCAAAAAGTAAAGGCGGAAGGCTTTTCTGCTGCCTTGCCAGTTGCAAGAGTCCCCAAGGATCCATCTTAGGCCCTATCTTGTTTTCTCTGTACATTAATGACTTAGATGCTAACATATCTCGTCAATCTGCACTTTTGCAGATTATAATGTGTTATATACTTCTGGCTCATCGTTATCTGAAGTCAAGGGGAGTGCTAAGCGGACTTCGCAAACGAGCATAATCTAATAAAGGCAAAGCTTCTGCTCAATGCTAAGAAGACTAAAGCGATGATATTCTCCCGCAGTGCTGTCACAGACCCCAATACCCTTGCCCAAGACTTCATTGTCACCACGCTAAACGAGCCTCTGGAAGTTGTAACCAAATTTAAATATCTAGGTATCTGGATCGACAATAAATTATCTTTCAGTGACCACGTCGAAGATATCTCTAGAAGGTTAAAAGCAAGGTTAGGTTTCTTCTACAGAAATAGGCCCCTTTTTCCCCTTGAAACTCGAAACAAGCTTGCAGGCCACTTTTCTCCCCTACTCGACTATGGCGATGTAATCTATTCCTCCACCACTCTTGCAAATCCAAGTAAACTGGACATCCTTTATCACCGTGCATTACGGTTCATTACCAACTCCCCTTACCATTCGCACCACTGTGACTTATATGCAGCTGTTGGTTGGACATCCCTTACTACTAGACGCCTGCTCCATGCTGGGCTATGAACTCTTAAACTGCTCCTGTAGAAATTGCTAAGCTATCTCTCTTCCCTTATTAGTATCTCACATAGTTCATACTCGTTAAGAAAATCTGACTTTATTATGCTTGACATACCAAGGACGCGGACTTCCTTTGGTAAATGTGCTATTGCATATGCCCTTCCCTCCATCTGGAACCAATTACAAACCGTACTGAAACTAACTAGCACAGTTTCAATAAATTTCTACAAATCGCTAAGTTCAGCCAAAATAAAAGACACCTGTAACTGTCATTAAGTCTCTTCCTTCCCGTGTGGTATTTATCCACTGGTAAGGTATAATTGATTTGTCATATTAACTGCTTTCCCCTTCTACTCCTGGCTTTATCTTTGCTTACGCTCCACTGCTACTCTATCAAATCACTCCTCCCCATATCAGTTGTAGACTGTTGTTTGTTCTATCTGCCAAAGTACTGTATATGTATTGCACACAGTCATCATGTTTCATTTATCAGTATGCAACCTGTAAGTCGCTTCCTGTCTCATATCAATGTTTACCACCTGCGGTCACCCTATGTGGTACCCTTGTATGTATATCCAGCCTGTATCATGTAACGTGCATTTCATGTATATACTGTTATTACATATCTGTGTTTGTACTTTAAGTTTTTATGTCACAGGACCTCCTTGTGAATGAGCTTGCTCAATGGAGTTTTCCTGCAATAAACTTGAACCTGAAACTTGACAACATGTTTATTTTCTAATTTTTCATTCAACTACGAGATATGACAAGCATTCTGAACCAGGGAATGTTATGCAGCATCAAAAAAGAATAAGTTATTATATTGATAATGGGATAGTGATTGGGGTTTACAAGATAGTACACAATCAGTATCTCTTGTCAGACCCTCAGAATACAGAAAAACTGACATTTAATATCTCACAAACTACTACAACTACATTTTTGATATTCCCTCAGTATGTCATCCACATTTCAGACACACCCACCTTTGTTTATCCATTCAGTCCACAGGAAAAAAAAAGGGAGAAAAGGTATGTTCCACTTTAACTAGCATATAACTTTTATAATCCTCAGTTCATAATTCCTTGTATAATAAAAAAATATTTTAGTTGCCACTTTAGTCTTTCTAAAAAAAGGTGAACAAAATGAGTGATTTAATACCTTTTTATTGGACCAACAAAAGATTTACAAAATGCTTAAGACCAAAAGCTTAAACATTTTGTAAATCTTTTGTTGGTCCAATAAAAGGTATCAAATCACCCATTCTAGTCATATGTAATAGTAATCACATTCAGTTAGCCAGAGTATACTCAGAATAATTGGCTTCTGTGCTTGATTAAACACCTCGGCCTTCGGCCTCAGCATTTTAATCACACCAGCCAATTATTGCTTTGTGTACTTCGGCTAAGAATGTTATCACTTAAATAACCAGATCAGGGTGAATAAACACAGAGCAAAGCAAGAAAAGCAGCTCCGCTCATGTTTGTGCCTTGTTACAGAATCATCACAAAAACCAAGGAAAACAAGTTCTGGTCAGAGCCAATACAGCTGTGCAAGCTTTTACAAGTGCCGCCGTGCACAAGATGGTGGCAATGACTGAACTGCATTATTCAGCGGCTCCATGTTGTCCGGCAGTTGCAGAAGAAAAAGAAGTACCCCCGAAGTGGGTTTGTTTATATGGCGGCGGTGAAGAGTAGCATAAACACAATTATTAAACTGCTACAGCACTATGTAAGCACACCGGACAGTGGTCCAGTCACGTGCTTCCACAGTGCTCTTCTCAGATGCTGGCCTAGCATCTGCGGAGTCCCACTCACGCAGCTGTAAAAAATGGAACAGAAGCCAAGCACTATGCTTCCACCACGCATTTATTGAGAAGCTGTGCAGTGAGTTCAAAATAGAACACTTACAAGATCCAGCACCATCAAAGGGAACAAAAAAACACTTTGCAAATGCCCCAACTGGTGTCGCACATTCTAAGCATAGTTTGTACCCTCTGGTGGTATACTAGTGATAATCATAGGAGATCAACAGATTAGCCCTCAGAAATAATGGCACTGGGCACTGTGGATCATGACCTTGGTCCCCGACCTCTTTCTTGGTCCACTGTGCCCAGTGCCATTATTCCCTCATACATCCACTGATTCCCCCCAGTTACCATTATAGTAAAACCCATGCCACAGTACCATAGCTATTAAACTGAAAAAAAAAAAAAACATAACATTTTAAAATACAGTGCAAAACATGCTCTCTCACTAGTGCTACAGCACATCTGTGTGAAAACAGGCAATGCTCAGTAGTTTCTCACAGATGCACTGTAGCACTAGTTTTAGCCAATGGGAAGATAGGGACTAGCACCTAGTCCCATTACAGTGTGTAAGCAGCCCAAAGTGGGCTTACCTGCTGTGGAGTCCTCAGGGCACCAATGCTTCTCCCTTCAGCGCTGTTTTCTCCTGGGGTTGTGGTGGAAGTCACGCCTCGAGACCCTCCCATGCGACTTGTAGCTGTGGACGTTTTTCTGCTGCTCGGCCCGTTCAGGCCAGGGTCGGGTAGCGGGATGGAGATTCATGCCACCAGGTGTGGGGTGCATGGTCCTGGGTCTGGTTTTCGGGCAGATCAGGCTCGGGGCCACGCAATTGTAAATAAATAAATATTTTATTTTAAAGATGGCGGTCCAGTGCGCAATGCAAATGTGCGGATATTGCCGGAGTTAGGAAAATTAAAGGAGCAGTAGCTCCTATTGTGGCAGTAGTTTTCAGTGCCAGCTGGCACCACGAGGCATAAAATAAATATTAGATTCGGGACTACAAGTCCCATGGGGCAGCAGGTTTTGCACCAGAGGATTCAGTCCGTGATTTGGACCTAGGTTGTTTAAGCGCCAAATCAGTAAGCCCATAAAAAGGATGGCTGTAAAGAGAACCAGAGTTTCATGAGAGGGAGAGAGAAGGAGGAGGTCAGAGCAGGGTGCTCGCCCGCTCGGCCATGCAGCCACTGCAGCATTTTGTTGTTTTAAGCCAGTACAGACACCTGAGGGAGAAATGAAGAAACAGGAGTTGCAGCTTGTGTGGAGTCCTGGGATTCTCGGCCAGAGAATCCAGACAGCAAAGATGCTGCTAACTCTTGCAGAGACATAAGATGAGGGGCATTTCCAGGGGAAAGCCTTATCCTGGGAGAAATGCAGCTTGGAGCTGGATGGAGGCTTGTGGCTGGGGCTGGTTTAGCAGATGGGATCCATGTGCGCCGTGCTGGTGGTGGCAGGACCAAATGGTGTTGGGACCGAGGTAGCAGTTGGCCCCAAAATTACCTGGATGTGAGTGCTGCTGCATACTGAGGAGCTCCAGGATGTGTGAATCCGTAGGAGGCAGGAGGAGACTGTGGGACTGGTCGTTGGGGAAGAAGGCAGAGTGGCAGGCTGTGCTCTACATTTTCGTGGCAATTCGACTGAGCCCCACAAATGAGGGCATTCTGGACTGGGATCACTGCATGAGGGATCTGCCCAAACCTGAGTGGTCGCCAGGGAAATACCCCTGGGATGCTCATAGCAATGGCATAGCATCAGTGATCGGGTGCTGGACTGTGTTTGAAGGGTCCTGCTCCTGCCCTTGTCAATTGTGGCTTTAGCTGCCCCAGTAAATGAAGGGAAACCCCATTAGATCAAAGATGCAGCATTGAACGTGTTACTGAGAGCTGTATTTTACAGTTTTCAAGACAACAATAAGTTTGCTGATAGAGGGAGGGAGTAACAGGTTTGATATTTACAGCGAAGTAGAGAATTAGACAGATATCTTGAGAGTGCAGCCGAAGGAGGCATTGTTAATAGGTACTGTTTGATAGCCCTATCTGTAGGAGCTCAGTGGGGGCTGGTCCCGTAAGATCTCGTTTCCATGCAAATCTCCTTAGTAATAAACACATAAGGGTGACAATTGCAAAAAAGAGTGAACTGTAAGCTAAAGTGTGTCTAGATATTATCTATGTTTTTTCAGAGTTATCCCAACAATATAAGGGGCTCTTTAAAACCTTGTTACACTGCAAGAAAACATTTGGCATTGACAAATGCTTGTTGTTTTATGTTTCAAGTCATATACAATGTTATAAAAAAAAGACATAGGCAACCATGCACAACTCAGCTGTCTTTCCTTTCATTCTCGGAGTTCTGATGACCTCAAGAACCTTTGCAGTTTCAGTCCAGATGTCCCCATGATGTTGTCCACACCCTGGACGGAAACAGCCTTGTAGTGAATGGCTGCCCATGCATTATTCTCCATACCTCTCAACTGCTATGAATTTTGCATAGCACTATGATTTTCACACTCAAATTTACCTTTGCACCACATAGGTTTACTGATGTTCCTCATAATGTTAGAGCTATTTCTGGACACACAAACCATTAAATCATTGAACTAAATTGACAGAAACAATCCTTATCACTGACTATATGGGGCCCACTGTCTGCAGACATATTATTGTTTAAAATAAGAAAGTGCTACACATTCTGGCCCTTTGCTATAATTTTTGAAGGCCAGTGCTATGCTTTTTAATGCTGAGAGGTTGAGAGGTATGTTATTCTTTACTGTATGTGGAATCCACTGTCCGGTTTTCGCAGGATAACGTGACAGTAGCTCTGTGTCTTAAGTAGGATATTTTCGGTATATAAGCTTAATGTCCTCGCCCTCTGTTATCACGAACCCCTTATTTTGTGAAATGTGGATGTCACTGATTGGGCATCTTCACGTAAGCAACCTGTTGGTTTGTAACTTGTAGTTACTGTTATCTAGTCTAGCTCAGTTAGGTACCCTTGTTCTATTCTTCACCTGAAAAGGTGGGAACCATTTCACTCAAAAGCTGGAAGTAAACTAAAATGCCTTATACAGTACCTGAATCTCCGCCTGGCACTGATGGATGTAAGGTTTTTATATAAACTGCAGCAACGCATATAGATACAGAGCAGCTTGTAACGACTTCATACCACAGCTCCCTTGAATTAACTTGACTTGCACTTTGTTGGGGGAGCTTGTCGGTGCTGTTGCTATGAGAAACCATTGAACCATTGAATCTGCTGCACACCAGACCAGTTCCGATCGTGCAATGCTGCCGTTTTGCATCAGAAGGTGTAAACTATAACTGCTGTTCCGCACTGAAAAAAACTAACAAAGTAATTGCAGATTATTCAAATATGATCCATGCATCACTAACACCCGTCTATATTCACAACAGATTCCTACTTCCTAGTTGCAGCAGTTACCATCGAAAGTCCAGTTCGGGTGGATTGGTTTGGTGGGACTTAAAATACCGACTAAGTCCTATTAAATTATCAGCTGCAATCATTCGGATACAACAGTCTGAAAATTGCTTTTATAAGGCTGTAAATATCAAATTCATTATAAGTGTTTTTGCACCGCTGAACTTTATTGTATGCTGTAAGCCGATGCCGCACTTCCCTTTTTACCTACAATGTGGATTTGGTAGAGTCGGAATGTGAGGAAGAGAACACCCCTTGAACGTTTGAGTCTGTGATTAGTAGCGCCCTCTGCGTGCAAACCGGTAGAAGAACGGGATGATCAAACTGCTTGTTTTTAGAAAAAAATTAAATAAAACTTTTTAAAAAGTACTTCAAATTCAAATGTTAGCCACAATTAATGTAACAGTACCAGAGGGTAACAATGACAGAAGAATTTAGTGCATGATACCGTATGAGCTGTCTTTCCTTCATCTGTAGTAGCTACTGTGTTGTAAATTTTGTAATGTGCTTATGTTAAAACCAGTAAAAATGTTTAACTTAAAAAAAAGTCAGCCCAGTAAACGGTATCGTCTGCACCATATTGTTTTTGTTTTCCGACCTAAACTAACTGCCTTTGCTCAAATTGGATCTTTCTTATATTGTTTCTGTATTCCCAGGAGGCTGAAAATATGTAGAATTGCGTAGCCCTCCTTTCCCAGTAAAAAACAAAACAAACAAACCTCTCCATGCCACCTGCTGCAAGTGTACATTTGTAATGCCCCAAAGTTGGTCATTCCAGAAAAATAAAATAAAAATAAACTAAGAGTCCACAGGTGCACAGGGTGCCTGCAGAGGTGTGGGCAGCAGGGTACTGTACAAAGGGGCCCCTAGAAATAGAGATTCAGCCTCCTGGTACAGGGAAACACTGCAAACAGTAGAAAAGTGCCTTGTGCACTTAAATCCTGGTCAAAAAGTAGATTTCTGTGCAAGCTGCAACAACAATGGCTTGGATGGAATGCTATGCTGAGCTGCTCATGCACAGCATTCCAGTCCAAACACTCTAGAACCTAAAGGTTTGTTTTTAAAACAATAAAAACAGTTTTTCTTGGTAGTTCCTGCTAGCTGTGGAGAAGAGAGGACACAGAAAGTTAAGGGAAACCAGGAAGGCTTACCTGGTGGGTTGAAGCTGTTCCCCGAGGACTGTTCTGTGTGCCTGCTCGAGCTCCAACTAGTGAAGACGTCCAGACTCCCTGCTTTGTCCAGTTTTGTGGTTGGTGGTGCCATCAGGGCACCACGAGGAAAAACGCCGTTCCCGACGGGCGACGCGCTGTATGGGCTTGAAAGCCCTCCGTTTACTTGTTTTGCCCACCGGTTTATTAATTTTAGCCCCAGAGTTATTTTACAAGTTTTTATTCGGTCCCATGCCGGCAGCAAGCAAGCTGCATCTTCCTTGGCCATCGGAGGCCCTCCGGAGCCGTCCCTCTTTCCGCCTATGTGATTCCCTCCCACTGCAGCTCACCTCCCACCTCCCAGCGACAGCAGAGACTCCCCGGAAACCGCAGAGCGGTGAGTCGGCGGCAGCACACGTTGTGCTGACCGCCAGTCTACTAAAGGGGACTGGATTTGTTGTAAAAGGCGCAGTAGGCGCTTGGAAGAGCTGGCCGAGCTCCGCAGGGGCATCGGGTCGTTAGGACCCTTGATTTAAATATTAATTTTTGAGGCGGGGCTAGCGACGCCCATGGGGAGGGGCCAGTATATTAAGGCCAAGTAAAAGGCCTATGAATATTTATTGAGGGGTGGAGTGGAGGCGGGGTTTTACTACATAAATGACAGCAGGCACTGGGAGCCTGCAGATTTAAATGGGCAACAGGATTTAAAAGGGCAATTCCGGCCCAAATATAAAGTTGGGCATTAGGCCCATTGTAAAGTGTGGCATCAGGCCCAAAGTTTAGAGTGGCATTAGGCCCATTGTAAATTGGGACACCAGGCCTAAAGCAACGAGGAGCACCAGGCCCATTACAAAGTGGGGCACCAGGCCCAATATTTCGAGGGGCACCAGGCCCATTGTAAAGTGGGGCACCAGGCCCAATCTAAGGTGGGGCACCAGGCCCAAGCTAACGTAGAGCTTCAGGCCCGAGGTAAAGGTAGGACATTAGGCCAGAGGTAAAGCCTAGTCTAAAGGGAGGCCCCGGCCTAGCGAAATAGGGCAAGTCAGCCTAGTGGTACTACAGGGAGGCCCCGGCCTAGCGGAATAGGGCAAGCCAGCCTAGTGGTACTAAAGGGATGCCCCGGCCTAGCGGAATAGGGCAAGCCAGCCTAGTGGTACTAAAGGGAGGCCCCGGCCTAGCAGAATAGGGCAAGCCAGCCTAGTGGTACTACAGGAGGCCCGGCCCCTGCCCAGGAATAGGGCAAGCCAGCCTAGTGGTACTACAGGGAGGCCCGCCTAGTGGAATAGGGCAAGCCAGCCTAGTGGTACTATAGGGAGGCCCCGGCCTAGCGGAATAGGGCAAGCCAGCCTAGTGGTACTAAAGGGAGGCCCCGGCCTAGCGGAATAGGGCAAGCCAGCCTAGTGATACTAAAGGGAGGCCCCAGCCTAGCAGAATAGGGCAAGCCAGCCTAGTGGTACTAAAGAATTCCCTAGCCACAACATACAGTAAGGGATCCTATTCCAGAATACCCTACCTATAGAAACAGGGGTTCATTTGAGAGTGTTTGATTTGCCTATACTGTGAAACTGCTGTGATTACTGTACTGCTTATGCTGAACTATTGCCCTAAGTACCTGAACTATTGTCCTAAGTACCTGAACTATTGTCCGAAGTACCTGAACTATTGGTCCAAGTACCTGAACTATTGCTCTAAGCACCTGGACATTGGCCCTCATCAGTAGTAATTACCCCTGAAGTTATAATTTGCCCTTCTCTGGCAAATTATTGTACCATTTCACAGTTCTTTGGGCATTCTTCAGTTATATGTTTACTACTATACAAAGACAGTCTCAATCTTCTACCACACTGCAGTCTCATAGTGTGGTCTGTTACACCACGTGCTCAGAATCAGTCTCTACTCAGAAGAAGACATCCTTCCAACATTCTTCACTTCAGGAAGATCATCCATCAACTCATCCCGTCCATTTGTGTCGTCCGCCGAAGTCGAGTCCATCGTACCAGTTGTACCCGCCATTTTCTTGTTTTCATAGCTTGAAAGTACTTCCGCTGAAACGCATCACGACAGCCGTGCCAGTGTCGTTCCGTATGGTTCCTGTTCCAGATGTCCCGAAGTTGGTCGGCCTCTACAGAAGAGAGAGCTCATCTTGGAGAACCTGTTCTGCGCCCCACCTGGTCGTTCGCCGAAAGTCGAGTCCATCGAAGCCCAGTCCGGGACACGTCCGCCGTTTCTTTGTTTTGTGTTAGTTCCTGATCCTAGGATTGCAGAGTTAACCATCATCTCTTCAGATTCTTATGGTTCCTGGTCCTGTCAGAGTTCCTTCAGAGTCCAGCTGGCCCTTGGAGTGCTGCAGCATCAGTAGGATCGTGGTAGTCCTCCATTGGATTCATCGCCATGCAGATCTTGGTCTTTCTTCATCCTTGGCAACCCTAGAAGTGGGTTTTGGCTGAGGAACCTCTTGCTTCAGTGTGTGTTATTTCAGGAACCAGTTGCTTTGGTTCTACATTCCGGCAGCCTCGGAGAGAGTGGGCTTTTGCCGAAGACATATGGTCTGTTTACAAACCTCTCCCTCCCAGTGGCCTTATCTAGGTCCTTGCTGGGAATTGAGATTAGGGTTCTACAGTGCTGTTTTATTTCCCTTGTAGCTACCAACGAAGAAAGACGGTGCGCACGAAGACGACAGACATTTGGACTTTGTGAGAATTGGATGGTCATTGTAAAACCAAATATTGTATTGTGGGTAGTGAAGAACACCTGATTTCCGTCTATGTACTAGTTGCTCTTACAGGATACTGCTAAGGAATTTTAGGAGTATAGTGGCAATAGGCCGTGGTGCACCTATAGAGAATAATAACCTAGAGTTTAGACATTTTAGAGTTTAGTTGTTACTGTTTAGACATCCATAATGCTGTCCATACTCCCTACTGTTTTTGTGGTGGGTATGTTCCTGTTCGACCATGTCCTCCGTCCCCTTCTGTCTAATAAACGTCTTTGCTTCATCCAGTCTCTGTGTACGACTCCTGCCTCTCCTTGTCGGGTGATTCCACCAGCCCAACCCCATTCGGACCTCAAGCGGCCCCTCGCCATCCCACCTGCTGAGGGTGTTGCTGGCGCTGCTGGTAGTGAGACAGTTCCCTTCACCATTCCGAGTGAAGAACCCCGAGGTATACCAGTGCAGCGACCATCACATTTAGTACCTATATTATTAGCCCTTGTTGTGTATGGCAGTCCATTCACTGTAAAAAAAGCTGTTGTGCCACTTTAAAGCCCCCCCCCAATCCTGTAGGTTCCTAAAATGCAATGGGGTTGGCAACTGGCACCTCAGTAGTTAATAAGGTCTGGGAGCTGCCACTTGATATGCTCATGCCTCTCAACCTTTTGGCCCCCAAATGTGGAACATTACCTTTCAAAATTTATTTATTTATTTATTGAAAATGTTTCACCAGGAAAGGCACACTGAGCAAAAAGATGTTTGTCTCACGGTGCGACCTGTGGGGAGGGGTCACAGTGGAGGCAAGTATACATACATAAGTTGACTTAGAAGTAGAGCAATACAGATGATGTACATCGTTGGGTGGGATTACATCAGAACATGTTACATAAGGAGAACAGTACAGTGCATGATCTACAAGGACAGGGTATACATAACATGTGTACACATCGAGGGCAATACATGATTACATAAGTGACAGAACAGAACTTGAGTGCCAGTAGCAGGACATGAGCTGTGGAACAAATGAGCAAAATGAGGAACACTTAATCAAATCTTTACCTAGGAGGCTCAGAACACTTAAAATGTTTGCATTTATGTTCAGAAAGTCTGTTATTAATTGAATAATATATTTTTGCATCATTTTCTATATATTTTTGCTTTAAAATGTTAATACTGAATGTGGAACAGGGAGTTTTTGTGAAGTAAAATGAGGAACGTTCCTCATAAAGTGGTACAGTTGAGAGGTATGGTTATGCTGCATATGCAGGAGGAGTGGCCATGTGTTCTGTGTAATGGGGGGAGCATAAGTCAATTATTATAGTGCTTACACACCCACTAGTTGGCAAAAAGAGTTAAATGGGTACCACGATTGCCAGCGTGGTACCAGTTTCACTTTTTTGGTCAACCAATTAAATGTCACCCTGCGTGCCCGTGAAAAACCCTATAATAGGAGTTCAAAGGAGAGTGCCTATGTCAGAGCTTTGAGGAAGGTCCATTTCTCTCAATCCTCTCATGCTGCCTGTGATCCTCTAGAAGCTTCAGTGAAGTGATGGAGGCCATTGGGATTCCATTCGGCTATCGAGTGCCCTTTGCTGTGGGATTGAATCACTTTTGAGGATGCATTTAGCTTGGATATTATCTGCTGGAGTCTGCCAGGATAACTACTGCAACCATGGACTGTTTGCTAGCGTGAAACTTTCATCTGCTGATTACTTTTGCTAGCAGCTATCACTAGAGATGCAAGTGCACCTTTTCTGCTACTAGCGTAATGCTAAAGTTTTTCCTAAGTTTGCCGCCGCAAGAAAAGCTGAACTGTTAATGCCTTTAATGCTTCAAGATAGTATACTTCTACTGTTGATCGGGAACCAAGTTCTTTTATTGACATTACTGTTATTTGAAACTGTGACTGCATCATCCTCACCAAGAGCTGTAATATATGGGTTTCACTATTTACCTTCAACCTAAAATGTATGTTTAAATAGGTTGTTGTGAGTATGGGTCACTGCAGTGGTTGGTGTCAGGGGGGTTGCCTCACTGCCCAGATGGGTACAATTACGATGCTTGCTGTCTGGTTGGAGCAGTGCCCACAGGTTCCATTCCTCATGGACAGGAAAAGAGCATTTAGGTGTTAAATATTGCCCAGGTGGGCCTGAACCATCTCTTCACATGCTCGTGGGTAGGGCACAGTCACACAACCCCTACGGTACCTTTACTGTTTTGCAAAGTGTAACTACCTCCATTACAAGCTGTAACTGTTGGTTTCAGTTTAATAACTGCTGAGTGTCTGAAGACCCAGGTGCATGCCATGTCATCAGTTATCCTCAGGGATGCACTAAAAGTACCTCTCTACAGAAATGGTATTTCTCTTGGAGACTCCGAATCACACACCAGCTGCATAATTGTCCTTCTTTCCCTAAGAGTGGTGTTTAATCGCAGTCCGTTTGTGACTGTATTATACAATGGCGAGGAAAAAACCCTGGACTGTGATTGGTCAGTCTTGGCCTGGACCCATGATGTTAATCAGTACAACATCATGGGTCTAGTCTCAGCCTCACTGTGAACCTGCAGATGAGCATTTTATGATTGATTGTTTTATGATTGATTGTTTCATCTTCTCTTAAAAAATAAAAATATTTTTCCACACAAAAACATCTTTAAAATTATTTTTTTTATTCTGTATAACAACGAGCCATTGTATAATAGCAATAATGCCCTCCAGGGTGTGTGTCGTTTGGGATAACATCACGCCTCAGTCGTTGGACGCACTCGGCCTGCGGCCTCTTGTCCAACCACCTGAGGCGTGACATTATCCCAGCACAACACACACCCTGTCGGGCATTATTGCTTAATTGAAAGCTCCTTAATTGGGTGTGAGTATCCACCATGCCTTGTACCTGCTGACATATTCATGTGTGTAGATGGTGTGGACATTAACTTCTTTAACTGTTGCTGCAAATTTGTGGTGGCCTGATTCATCACTAGATACACAACCCCCAGACCTATGTTTCTGTCTGCTACAAAAATACAAATACATTTGTGGTGTGCTGGCCCTCCTCAAGAGCCTTGAGTCACTGCTTGAAAATCCCCTAGACTGGCGAAGGGGCTTACATCACAGTTCAGAGGTCCAAATGTATGTCTTGCTAAAGTAGCCACATCACATTTTGATTATAGATCCTCATGCCAGCTCTGTCTTGCACAGTCAGTCATGTTGCCCTCCCCCACCACACAACCACACAAAATAGTTATATATTTTTATTTTACTTCAGAAAGATATACAGTGATGGGGGCTGATTTGTCAGTTTCCATTTTTCTTTTTATTTGGTTTGCTGGCGCAGAAGCAAAAAACACCAGCAAACATTAAAAAAAGTGGAAACATTGAGCACAGAAACATAGATGCTAATGGCAGAAAGAGGCCCAATGTCCCATCAAGTCTTCCCAGTACGTGCCTGCATGTGCACCCAGTCTAATGCTGGACAGGAGCTAGTCTACGACTGTCTTGACACCTCCTCCCTAGTCCACTCATTCCCCTCCCTCGACAGTCCTACCTCCTCTGGTTTGGACCATTCCCCTGTGACTGTTCATTTGTGTTTGAAGCTGGTGGTGGACTCATGCCGACCACTTTTTCTAGCAAAGCTTTCCACTTCTCCACCATCTTTTCTGTAAATAACTTCCTTGCGTCCCTCCTGAAGCCCCCCCCCCCAAAGTTTCCGTACATGGCATCTTGTTACCTTGCTCTCATGTTTTGTGAACAGGGTACTGCTGTCCACTTTATTAATACCCATCAAGTACTTGGATCTCTGCGAGGCCCTCCCCCTCCTGGCCTTCAGTGTGTACAGGTTGACACTCTCCAGCCTTTCCTCGTACATCTTCCTCTGCTGTCCTGGAATCATCGTCATGGCTCTCTGAAGAGTTTCCATGAGATCCTTTTACTTCTTCAGATGCGGGTTCCAGACTGCATACAGTACTCTAGGAGTGGTCTGAACAAGGATCTGTACAGGTGTAGAACCCTCTCCTTCCTTCTGCTAGCAGCCCCTCTCCCATTGCACCCCAACATCCTATTTGCTTACGTTTCAGTCTTCTGGCATTGCGTATAGGAGTTTAGACTGTCACTAATAATGATCCCCAGCTCCCTTTCCTCTGATGTCTGCTCTGCCATCCCCCCCCAAACATCACTCTGTTTTGGGATTTCTTTTTACAATGAGCACAACTTCACATTTTGACGTTACATTTGAGTTGCCATAACCTAAGCCACTTTTTCAGTCTGTCCAGGTATGTTTTCATTCCCCATATTCCCGCAGCTGCATCCACACTGCCACTGGTTTTGGTATCATCTGCAAAGAGACTGATTTTGTACTGGATTCTTTGTCCTATGTCACAGATAAATATATTAAAATGGACCAGCCCCGAGACTGACCCCTGAGGTACTCCACTAATGGCCTCTCTAACACCTGAGTATTCTCAGTTGAAAACCACCCTCTGAGTTCTTCCCCTTGGCCAGTTACTAATCAACCTAGTTATTTTTTTCCCATTCCAGATCCCTCATCAATTTCACAAGTCTGTTGGGCACAGAGCAGAAGGCCTTGCTGAAGTCCAGATATAGTATGTCTACTGCTTGACCCAAATTGACTGCTTTTGTAATTCAATCAAAGAAGTTTATCAAGTCTGCCTGGCACGATTCGCCTGACAAATTCATGCTGCCTCTTGTCCTGTAGCCCATTTGACCGTTAGCCATTCCAAATATGCTTTTTTACGTTTTGGGAGAGTAGCACACTTTGGAGGTGTGCCTCCCCTTGCAATCCACTGCTCAGTTGAGCAGGTGTGGCGGTCCTGCACCAATGGTGCAGGGCTGTGTGACAGTGGTGGTCTTCGCTTCAAAACCACCGCACTGTCGCCTGAAGCACTGTCACGCCACCCGGCGTCACGCCCGCCCTCCCAAAGCTTTGGTGCCATGCTGGGAGCCCACCCCAGCGTGGCAAACGTCCGTTGTTTGCCGGCGGTGCCCAATCCCGCTGCCCTCAGCCCCCCAGCCATCTTCTGCCATGCTGGGAGCCCACCCCAGTGTGGCAAATGTCCCGTCATCAATTGTGAACAAAAACCTGTAAATTAAAACCGTCCCACACAGTCTCCTGCCCCCATCCACAACCCGCACCCACCACTGCGCACCCTGCTTCCCACCCCCTCACCCCATGCACCTCCGGGCTTCGGTGTGAGCCCGGTGGACCGGGAACACGTCTGCACTCTTCAAAGCCGACCGCAAACTGAGGAAATGCCGGTAAGCTGTATAATGGGCTAGATAGGGGTTTTCAACTTTATTGCATATCTCAGGCATTTTTGGAATTTGTGCCAAATTTTCAACACGGGGTTTTTGGGACCCCTTCTCATGAATGATGTCACTATCATGGCATTATTCGGGCCCGAAGGGTGATTTCACAGTTAGTGCCCAGTCACTGTGCGAAATCACCTTTTGAGCCCGAATAACGCCATGACAGTAATGTCATTCATGAGAAGGGGTCCCAAAAACCTCATGTTGAACATTTGGTGCAAAAATTCCAAAAAATGACTGTTTTACGAGCATGCATTGCGCAGTTCCTACGCAGGCTCGTAAGTTCGCTAATTTTCAATATTTTCACTCCATATTTTCAACATTGCCATTTTACCACACCTCCTTATGAGCAGTACAGCTGTCATTTTTCACATCCTGCCCAAAACGTGTTTCCGCCCATGTAGCGCACAATGGCGCAGTCGGTGTGCGAAATCAATGTATGGGACGCATTAAGAAAATCACAGTGACACTGTTCATGAGCAGAGGTCTTAAAATGGCTGTGTTCTAATTTGGTGAAAAATTCTTAAAAATGACTGTTTCACCAGTGTTCATTCGCGGCTCCTATGCCCTTTCGGAAGTTTGCAATTTTCAATATTTTCACTCCACATTTTCAACATTGCCATTTACCACACCTCCTTATGAGCAGTGCAGCTGTCATTTTCACATCTTGCCCAAATGTGTTTCCCCCATGTAGCGCACAATGGCACAGTCGGTGTGCGAACTCAGTGTATGGGACACATTAAGAAAATCACAGTGTCACTGTTCATAAGCAGAGATCTTAAAATGGCTATGTTGAAAATTTGGTGAAAATTCCTACAAATAACTGTTTACTGGCGTCGTTGTGCAGTTTCTCACATGCGGCTCGTAAGTTTCGCGATTTTCAATATTTTCACTCCAGATTTTCAACATTGCCATTTTACCACACCTCCTTATGAGCAGTACAGCTGTCATTTTCACATCCTGCCCAAAGCGTGTTCCGCTTCATATGTGCACAATGGCGCAGTCTGTGTGCAAAATCAATGTATGGGACACAGTAAGACAATCACAGTGACACTGTTCATTAGCAGAGGTTTAAAATGCCAATGTTGAAAATTTGGTGAAAATTCCTAACAATGACTGTTTTACTAGGTGCATTGCACAGTTCCACGCACACTGTATGAGTTGCGATTTTCAATATTTCCACTCCAGATTTTCAACATTGCCATTTTACCACACTTCCTTATGAGCAGTACAGCTGTCATTTTCACATCCTGCCCAAAACGTGTTCTGCCTGTAGCGCTAATGGGGTAACAAAAGGTCATGCTGAAAATTTATTGTGCAAATACCAGCAATCGCACAGGGCATTAGGGTAAAGCACCATACGTGCCAAACACCACTGCAAATACCTGCAAGCGAACGTTCGGCATTGACAAATGCTTGTTATAATTGTTTCTAGATGTTTCTCTAGGATCCCCCCTCCCATTTCTCCCTCTGCGTCACTGATACATCCCTCCCTTACTGTATCGCCCTGTAATCCTTCTGTCTCCCCTGACTCAGCTCACACTGGCCTCATCCTCCCCTTTTAAAAAAAAAAAAAAATTCTCTCTCTTCTCTGACTGATTACTCCTATTTCTCTCATCTCATCCCCTAGGACTCCACTTGCATCCACTTAATGCCTCTATTTTCCTGGTCCCTCCCCCCCCCCTTATTACAAGCCCCCTGCTGAACCCTAAACAAAGCCTCATTTGGCAGCTAAAACTTGCTCCATTACTATCTAGAAACTTTCTTGCATCTAGCTGTATCATGTAACCACTTAAACACTGTGCCGCACCTCAGAGTGCAGATGTCATCTTCCTCCTTAGCACTTATTGGACCAACATCTCTCGTGTTTCTTTGGCTACTTTATTTGTATAACACCCACTTATTTATTTACTAAATTTTGGTGACCGGGTAGGCCCACTGGGCCCCGAAGGTCCCTTTTTCCCTATTTACACTTACAGCATATGTAACCTCACCCTCTGTGTAACCTGACCTGTGTATGCCATATACGAAGCTACCTGTATTTTATGTCCTGTTCTGATTATTTTGACTTGGAACCTTTGTAAACGAGCCTATTTTGGCTCAAAGGTATTAATCTGAATCTGAAATAAATAAAAAAATAAATAAAAATCAAGGTCAGGCTGGTCTCGCTATAATTCCTTTGGTCCTCCTTACTCCCACTCTTGTGGAGAGGGGAACACTCCTCTTTCTATGGATCAGTTAAAGAGGTCAATTTGTGGTTCCATACAAATCATCTGGGCCTGATAACGTGTCCACTTCAGGGTCCCTAACCCCCTGTGTACACTCTCCACTGCTATACCTCCCATCTGTGATTCAAGTCCCTTCCCAACGGCTAGAATACCACACTCGGAGCAGTCCCTCCTCCTTCATGAAAACTGAGCAGAAGTATTCATTTACAGTATCTGCCTTCTTATCATTTTCTTTATCTGCCATCAGATTTTATGTTTCTATGTTTCCTCCAGTTTTCCTCCTTTGTCCAATCTAATGATTCCCAACCATTTGTCTTCTGCTGTTCCTTGATACAACAGAAGAATGTTTTGTCCCTCCTTTATACCCACTGCTATTTTCAGCTTGACCTCTGCTTTTGCTTTTCTTACCAGTTTGTTAACGTCCCTTGCTTTCTCCACAGAGTTCTATATTTCCCAATTGCTCATCCCCCTTGTACTTCTTAAAAGCTGCCCTCTTTATTCCAGGGATGTTGTGACATGTAAATGTCTGGGAGGGGCACAACATTTTAATTAAGAGAGATCAATAAGTTATATTTTACAGTCTTTCCTCCATTCAAAAAGCAATACTTGGATTGGACCATCCCACCTCCCATAGAATCTATGGATATGATGGCCCTGCTTTATCCTTATGCTTCTGCCAGCTCCCTTGAGAAACAAATTGATTTTTGTGCTTCTTGTTTTTTACAGTCTGCCTCAAGTAGGAACTAGTTGCTTCCACAGTTCTCTGCTTATAATTTCCCACTTGGCCTTAATCCCCTCTGCTTCCCATGCCCCTACACATTTCTTCTGAATTAACAGGCCCACCTTTCTGAAATTTGCTCTTCTGAGATCTAGGACCATTGCCCTTGAATTTGAGCACTGAGTTTCCTGGATGTTGCTAAACCACACTGATTTGTGATAGATGGCCATGAAGGACTCCTCTACTCTGACCTCTCCAGTGCTGTCCCCCCTGAAGAGTACTCAATCCAGTATAGACCCTTTCCTGGTAGGTTTCCTAACCCACTGGGTTAGTAGGCACCCTTTCATTTCCTCTACCAGTACCAACCTGTGTGCACTTTTAGTCGTTGGGACGATACAGTCTGTGTATGATAGGTTGAAGTCTCCCATTAGTACAACCTCTCCCTTTGTGACTGCTCTCCTCATTTCCTCTCCCAAAGCTCTATCCATATTTTCTGTCAGGTATGGTGGCCTGTACACCACCCCTACCCTAATTACCCTTCCCTTATCTGTTGCTAATTGTACCCATACTGTTTCCACCCCACTCTCCACCTTAGTGGAGTGTCTTCTATGACCTTTATCCTGTCTTTTATGTACAGAGCACACTCCCTGCCCTGAATTCTGTTTCTCCTGAAGAGAGCACCCAGTAATAACTAGATCCCAGTCATGGTATTTTATCACTTCTGTTTCTGTTACTGCCAAAAAATCTAATTTTGCTTCTACTGCTACCATCTGGAGCTCTCTCATTTTATTTTCCAGGCTCCTGTACACATACAACCTGCCTTCCAAGCTCCTACCTTCTGCCCACCCCTTGCTTTTCTCCAGCCCAACTCTTCAACCTCATGGTTGACTCACCCCTTCCCCTGCATTTTCCCTTGTTCCTTTGGTTTTGCATCCCTTCTCTAGTCCCACTTACTATTCCTATCTTCTTGGACCCACTTCTTCTCACTCCTTATTCTCTTGGAACCGGTGCCGGCTCACTCCCCCTATGCTGTTGTTTTCATATGACCCTTTACCTCCATGTACCATGTGGTGGGGGAGCTCTTAAGGCTTCCCATGCATGTGCTGGTGTTGTTTACACTGGTACAAACCAACCTCCCAAGAGATCTGCAGTCAGTCACATGCACACTGATTCACCATAAGTCACTTCTTCCACCATCCATCCTTTCCTTTTAGGTCATCAACATTTTTTCCAGGGGTCCCGTCTCATGTGCCCATGGACTCCTGTCCTGCCAAATCCTGGAGGACATTCCCTACAATGCAAACCCCCCAGAGATATGTACTATATACCTTCCTGCTTTGCTGTCTTGGAATGGGGTCGGGCATGGCCCAGGGAACTTCCCATGTCTAGGAGTATGTTTTTCTTGCTTGGAGTTCTCTTACACTTTGCAATTTGTACATGTTTGGGTCTGGAGCTCCCCATGTCACACCAAGACCATAGCCAGTGTTCCTGCAATAAACTTGAGACCACTCAGAAAGCTCCTTAGCACTTGGTCTTTACTAGTGATTAAACTGTGAAGGTTTGTTTATATACATTTGGCTTATCTAAAGAGCACACTTCATTTCCAACATAGGTTCAAGCTTTACAAACACATCTCCAAATTCCTATATAGTTTCCCCACTTATACCAAAGCTGTATATAATCATTCTCCTAGGGTACCAGGCTGCCTCCCAGTCTAACTACCAGGCTGCTAATGGCTTGCCCACATCACTGTACAGCCTCCTGGTGAGACTTACTGTGAGTTAACCCTGTCTTGTACCCAGCATTTCCTTGTTTGGTTGCATCTTCTGTTAGAAACTTAACACTCCCTGTCCATTCTTTGCATGGACTTCATACCAAATAGACAAGCCTATCCATGTCTACCTGAGCATAGCTCTGCCAGGGGGGTCCCTTTTTCCCCATTTATCCTGCCTTCGCTATACAAATGTAACAGGGCTTTGACTCACCTAGGCTGCACTGGGGCCCTCAGGGTAATTCAGCACACACTTCCGAGGGGGCCGGCCTGGGTTCCACAGTAGTAGCAAATGTGGCACGGTGCTTCCATCTGGGGGAATGGCAGGGAACACTTGTGGATAAAGAACAGGTTACCATCCCCCCAGGAAATAAGTAAGCTTTCCCCGTAACACTTTTCCCCACACAATAACAGTTTCCCAAACAGTGGCTGCCCACACCCCCCAAGCAACCCTCTTTCAATAACACAGTGACAGCGGATAAAATGCAAACAGTAAACTTATTTATTTGGGGAGGGGGAAAAACAAGGAGGTAGATGTCAACCACCCTTGACTTTAGTTAGACAATACCTTTCCCCATAGCAACCCCTCCTCCCATCACTGGGTGCACCCAGAATGTCCCTGTACAGTGGGTACCTCACTGCTCTGTAATGCAGGCCTGGGGTCTTTTGTCAGGGGCCCAAATAAACACTAAACACACTTTCAAAATTGAAATGCTAGGCTTGCCAAACTTGTACGTTACTTAAAAACCTGTTCAGAAATTACTCCCAGAATCCTAACTGGCCAACTAACTAATAAACTCCCCAGAGCCGTGACTCAGAGTATTCACAGTTTTTGTAGTTCACACAGGGGGCTCAGAGCCAGATGAGTTGCACGGTAGCATGGAGGGTCTCCACTGGTGGTGCACCACAGGTAAAAAACCTTGAAGTGGACAAAGTCGAGGGTTGATGGTCTTCGCCTGCCTGGCCTTGCCAACTTCACCTATGGGCCTTTATAGATAGACTTTACTCAGGCAGGCCTGTTCCATCCTTCTACGCTGAAGAGTGTTATCATCTTCAGTCTGAGGAACTAGGATTGATGAGGTTCCCCAAACCCCTCTGTTGCATGTCTAGTCACTCTACAGGACCTGCGCAGGACAGCGGGGCTTCTACAGTCTCTCACTTCACAGCCCCCATCTCAGGGAATGCCTCCACAAGCAGTGCTGGGTCCTGTCACAGCAGCTTGCCTCAACACTTACAGTCTCTCCGCTGGCCAAACGTTCCCGTCACTAAACAATCTCTCCACCGAAGGGATCAGAGGCTCACTCAGTATCAGCGGCCGAACTCTTTTCCAAGTTCAAAAGCCAGCATACCAGACAAAAGCTGTATAACTGTTTGGGCTGATAGAAAACAGTTTTTCCTGCTTTAGTCACACAAAACAACACTATTCCTCCTTCACTCAGCTTAGTAGTTTTAGGTAGGTGGTGAGTAGAAGCAGCCAGGCAAACTTCATAAATTTTGGCCCAGGAGCCCACACAGTCTCTCTCCTCACAGCCACACTGCAGCTCCTCTTGACAACTCTCCCCCTTCTGGTGGCAAAACAGTCTTATTTTCCCCCTAGCAGCCTCCCTGTGATTGGCTGCAGCTCACCAGGTGATCTCAGGGCTGGTTGTGTAATTTACTCAGCAACCCTATTCTGTAGTTTTCTATGAGGCTGCCAATTTGTCTCCCTTAGGGTTCTCTGCAGTCCAACCCTATTTTATTCAACTGAGCCCTCTAACAGGACTAGAAACTACATCCCCCTCAACTGGAGGCTACCCGGTCAATATTTCTTTAGATCCCTGCTTCCTCCATCCTTCCTAGAGCCAGGGATATACTTTTTTAGTGATGGCCACTTGGCCAAACTGAAATTGGAGCACAGCTCCTTTAAAATTTAGCTCTGATGGCTGCGTATGCTCCATAGGGGCATGGTCACCATTTTGTTTATTTACTTTTCTTTTTTCTTTGATCCCAGCTTTCGGGCCACACTGGGACTGCTCCATAAATCAGAATGCACCCGGAGGTGCAGAAACAAGGATCGGACCTCAGCCCCTTTCTGTACCTGGGCTGAGGTCCTGAAAGTTTGGTGGCAGCCACTGCAAAGCCACAGCAGGACCAACACAGCTTGAGCCCCATCACAGCCCCTTGGGAGATACTCCGGGAGGACAGTGGGCCATGGTCCTCACCAGGTAAGCCCATTTGGGGGGCTTACACAAAATTTGCCTTATTCGATTATTATATGTTGGAGACACTCTGATACTGATACAGTCACATTTTCCTTGTGATCTCCATTTCCTTTTCCAGTAACAATCCCTCTACTATGTCTTAAGTGTCCTCTGTAATTAGCCATGCTGTGAATACACATATCCCACTTTTAAGATTAGTACCTACCAGAGGAGACAATCGGGGATCAGTGCCTTCACTTGCACAAATCCTCCATCTCTCTTATTCTAATCCAGGTGATGGCCCACTTGATTAGATCCACACACAGCTTTTTTCCCCACCGCCTCTATTGGAAGGCTGTTCCAGGATTCCACCACTCTTTCTGTGAAGAAGTACTTCCTCACATCTCTCCTGAATCTACACCCCTCCAACTTTATAGCATGTGCCCTTGTTTTTGAGCACATTTTCTTCTAAAAAATACTCCCCATCTGTACCTTATTTACGCCAGTGAGGTATTTAAAGGTCTCTATAACATCTCCCCTCTCCCTTCTCTGTCCTCTGATCCAGATTAATAGAAACTTAGAACCATAGAAAATGGCAGCAGAAAAAAGACCATTGATCTATCCAATCTGCCTATAAAACCCTAACAAACCTAGGACTTATTGTCCATACAGGATTCTAACCCACACTATCCACCTCTATGCTTCCTGCCCTACCCCTACCTCCATGAGCAACCACTAAGCCTTTTACTCCATCCCAGCCGTGTTCAAAACCATTGATAGTAGTGGCACTCACAACATAAGCTGGCAGATTGTTCTGTTGCTTTAGTAAAATTAAACTTTCTCTCTTCCCTCTTGAACCTCCCCCTATCAATTTACAATTGTACCCCCGGTGTTTGGTCCACTACTTATGATAAATAGTTCCTCGAAATGTACTTTGTTCATTCCTTTCAGGAACTTGAAAGTCTCGATCTTATCTCCCCTGCCTCGTCTAGCCTCCAGTGAGTACATGTTCAGTGTCTTGAGCCACTCCTCATAAGATCTGCACTGCTGGCCTCTCATTTCTGTCACCCTTCATTTATCTGTCTCCAGCCTGTCCTTATCTTTCCCTAGGTGAGGACTCCAGAACTGGGCACAGTACTTCAGCTGGGGCCACTTTCCTTTTGATGTCAATACCCCTTCCTGTACACTCCAGCATCCTGGTTGCCTTACTGTGGGGCCTCGTTACACTAGTTTGATTGTTTTAGAGAGTCACTGATGATGACTCTTAGGTCTTGTTCCTCAGAGATTGTGCCCAGCTTTACCGTCTTCCTTCCAGCACTTTGTCATGGGGTTCTTGTTCCCTATATGCATCATGTTACACTATCTGACATTGAATTTCAGTTGCCAAACCTTTGATCACCTCTCTAGCCTGTACAAGTCTCTTTGCATCTCCCTAACCCCCTCCTCACTATCTACCCTGCCACAAAGCATAGTGTCATCTGCAAAGAGACACATCTTGCCTTGGATTCCTCCTCTAGTGTCACTGATGAACACATTAAAAAGGACTGGACCCAGGACCCATCCTTGTGGCACCCCGCTGGTGAACTCCGTCCCCTCTGCCCCTTCTGATTTGACTCCATTAACCACAACCCTTTGCTGTCTCCCTTCCAACTAGTTTCTCACCCATCTGTGTCCTTTACTGCACCCAAATCCTCTAGTTTCTTCTGCAACATTCTGTGAGGCACCAACTCAAAAGCCTTGCTGAAATCAAAGTAGAGTAAATCCACAACGCGGCCCTTATCCACTACTCTTGTTACGCAGTCAAAGAATACAATCACACTGGTCTTACAAGAACTCCCTGCCATGAACCTGTGATGTTTACTGTCCTGGTGTCAGTTGCTTTCTATGTAGTCCATGAGGTCCTCTTTGACTAGTGTCTCCATCAGTTTAACTACAATAGAGGTAAGACTGACAGGTCCGATGGTGCCGCTGCTGAAAGACTTGAATTTCTCTATCCCTCCTCATGCCTTAGAGGTGTATCTCTTATCTTATCTTGTTGCTTTCAGTTCTGCTACAGGCTCGCCTGACACCCTTAGATGTGATGATGCTGTATGGGCTGGTCTCTGGGGTCTTCCACCACCAGGATTTCCCTCTATGTCTTTGAGGGAGTCCACCCCAGGCCAGCTGGCCATCAGGTTGTTTCCTTTGAAGGGAACACCTCCCCCTCAGGTTCATGCACCCTTCTAATGGTTCCTACATACTTCCATCCATGGACCACCTCTCAAAGTAACAACCAGATCCCCAGCCCCATTGATCTGTCTCTTGTCCAGACATTCCTCCCTGGCAGGCTACCAAGACTTTGACTGATATCACCACTGATGCCCTTGACTCCTCTAGGTGTTTTGGACTTTGACCACCCTTGGAGCCTCAAGGGTACCTAGCATCCTGCCTTTCTTTTTCTGGCTTCTTACCCATGTCTTTCACCTGTGCCCCTGGCATGCCTACATGGCTGACAGCTCCCAACCAGGTTGGAACCCAAGTGTCAACTCGCCCAGGCACCAAGGTGTGCCTAACACCACAAGGTGAGAGGGTCATGAATAACTCTGGGACCTAAGATGTGCCTGGCACCATGAGGGTACTGTATTTGTATGATCTATTAACTGCCCCCCCCCCCCACATCTATACCCTTTGGGATAATGCCAGAGTGACAGTCCCCATTTGCTCACATTGATGAACAATAACCTCCCTCTATGGTACGGAGGGGGCTGTTACACAGCCCTCCCCATCCTAGTTTAAATTTTTGCTAATTTCTATGTCAGACATCTGCCTTAATGTACTGATGAGATCCCTGAACAGGTGTTGGTCATCCCCGGCATACAGCTAGGGCTCCTCTCAAAATACTTCCCAGTCAATTCAGTTTATTAATTGGCTAGACAGCCTCTACAATCACAAAACAGTAAAAACATACAATAATTTAATACATACAATAAGCATATGGCTACAATGTAATACCTACAAATATTCAATATCCTTAAAAGACATCATTCATGCAGACTGCAATTCATCAGTAACTTTCCAATACACCATCATTAGAGCTAGTAAGCCTGACAGCTTTTTATCTCACCTTAAATAATTTTTATTTTCAACTGCGTAATAGCATAAAACTATTTAGCCATTCTTTCTACTGTCCAAAGATCTTCTGTATGCATTAAAATACAAGTTAATGTAAACATATCCATCTGATACTGAGGAAGAAGGAAAGGACTCAACCAATATTGTCTTTGTTTCTCATACCATTTGCAATTCCATAATACATGGAATAGATCTTCTTTCTCACTGTACCCGCAATCACATTCCTGTGATTGGATACCTGATGTTTTGTAACGATACGCTAGAACATTGCTACTAAATTGTTCAAATGTATAACTCATAAATGTAATTCTAAGTTTAGGATTAATAAGTATGTTTAACTAAGGTTTGTATCTGTGGATATAGTTATTTCTGGCAAACCAACAAGAGTAATGTGAAGCAGTAATTAATTCCAGGTCATTCTTCTCCAAGGGCCTATTGATCTTTTTGCAAACATATTTATTGTATTTCTGACTTAAAACAATTCCTTGCCCAAAAACTTTCCTGAGGTTCACCAATTTATACTTTTCAAGTAGGAGGATTATAGTATTATACCAATTTCCCATCTAAAACCCTAGCCTATGCCAGGATTCTTTTTCAGTAAGAAACAATTTTGCTAGTTTATTATCCTCCATCCACGTCAATTTAAGCCAGTAACTCATTTTTTTACTTTCAACTGAAGCATAAATGTTTATAAGTCCTAGTTCAGATCTTAAATAGGCAGCAGGGCATGAATGAACCAGTCTTAATGTACTACGGAGAGTTTTATATAAAGGCACCTTAAACTCATTAACATTTCTTATGTTCCCGATGTCAGCCCCATATAAAAGCTGCAGATAAAGTTTTGTTTTTATTTCTTGAATAAAAGGCCTCATCGACATCCCTCCATATTTGATGTTAAACCTACTTAATCCTGCAGTTGTGTTCTTCGATTTTGTCGAAAACATTTCTGCATGGCAGATCCAGTTCGTGTTTGCTTGAACTACTACCTCTAAGTAGGTGTAGTTCGAAGTTACCTCCACCTCATCATTTCCCACTTACCACTGACTTTCTACGTTTTTCTTTCTGAAGGTAAGGATTTTTGATTTATTCATTTTTATCTGTAACTTCAGTTCCCTTGGTCTTTCATATATATGACTTAGCTTATTCTGCAATCCCCTTTTTCGTCAATGAAAAGATAACAATGTCGTCTGCATGTGCTAATATTGGAACAGGGATAGAGTTAATTTTTGGTGAATCCCAATCGGCAGTACCACAGTTCCTCAACATCTTGTCTATATACAGAGTAAAGAGTATTGGTGCTAACAGGCAACCCTGTCTTACACCTCTGTTAGACATAAATGAACTAGAGTACTGTCCCATGCAGCCCATTCTAATCCTAGCCCAAGTATTAGTATACAAATGGGCTATAATTGCAACCAAGTTGTGGTCTATGCTACGGATGATCAGAATTTCCCATAAAGTTCCTCTATGAATACTGTCAAAGGCACTAGAGTAATCAATACACACAGCGTAAAGTTTTTGGCATTTCGATCTAACATATTTCTCAACCAAGTGGTTCAAGATAAAAATATTATCAATAGTAGATTAATTGGAGTGGAAACCAGCTTGGTAAGGTGAAATCCCACCAGTTCTTTCGACTTCTACTTTGAGCCTTTCCAAGATCACTCTTGTAAATATTTTAAAATTGGTATCTAAAAGACTGATCAGCCTATACATAGCAGGGTCTGATAGACTTCCTTCTTTGTGTATGGGTACAATAATTGCTCCCTTCCAAGTCTCTGGGTATCTACTATACTTGATACATTTATTATAATAAATAGCCAGAAACCTGCACCATAATGTTGCTTCTGTAAGATACACTTCAGCAGGGATTCCATCAGGCCCTGAAGCTTTATTCTTTTTTAATGAATATATGGAGAGTAAAACCTCATCCACTGTGATAGTATTAAATCTATGGATATTCTTTGAAGGGCCCCTAATCATGATTTCAACGTCTGGGTCATAAAACATATTTGAAAAATGTGCTATCCATTTATACTCTGTTATGTAAGTATCAATATCTACTTTAAAAGACATGCAAAATCACACATGCCCCCATAATGCAAAGCATCATGTGCTGCATATGCAAATTACCACAGAATATTATGCTGGGTCAACTTTAAACAAAAATGCATGGTGCTGAAAGGCCTCTCACACAGTTTGCAAAGGGTGCCAAAGGAAGACACAGACATATGTTTCATCCTACCAGGACTCATCAGTGTGCCTCATCTGTTTGACACCCCAGTGGAATGAACCAGCTACCCGAAGATGGTCTATCTAGGTTATGTTGTGGTGAACCCAATTAAAACAAAAAAAAACAAGTTAAAAGACAAAGAACCTCAGCGTGCAAGCACTGAGGCAATGGTTACCCCAAAGGGCATTGGCCGGGAAGCCAAGTTTCAAAGACATACAGAATCACACATGCCCCCATAATGCTAAGCATCATGGGCTGCATATGCAAATCACCACAGAATATTATGCTGGTTCAACTTTAAGCAGAAATGCATGGTGCCGAAAGGCCTCTCACACAGTTTGCAAAGGGTGCCAACAGAAGACACTATTTATCTGTCCCTTTGGCAACTAATGTCCAGAACCCTTTACTATCCTTGTTTTCTACTGCTACTAGCATTTGCTGCCAATTTTTCTCATGAAACTTCTGCTTCTTCTCTCCTATCAGTATTTTGTGTGTTCTTCCAGCCTTATTTAAAACTGTTAACGTCTGTTTATTTTTTGATTTACAATATAATTTGTAGAGTTTTCTTATATTAGCTTTATGTTCTCAACATTCCCTATCATACCATGAAAATGACCAGGAATCTGTTTTTCCCTGAGTGGGAATTCTAACTTTGACTTTATCTCTGTAAATAATGAATTCAAATACAGTGACAGAGTCGAAAATTCCAAGGCGTCATGCTGTTAACTATATTATTTGGGAGATAATGCTTAAGCAGGGTAGAAATCTCATTTTGTACCTTTCGTCTCCATATCATTTTTTTGATGCTCTAATTTCCGTGAATGGTAGAAAATTATTCTCACCTACAACTCTGTTTTCTTTATTGAATTTATATTCAAGACTAACAGGGAAATGATCACTTTCAGCCCTTACAAGTACTTTAAGATCTTTCCATAATTCCATGGAACCTGACCAGAGAACACAATCTATGACTGAGGCACCCCTTGTTGAAACATAAGTATAACTGCCTTCACTATCCCCACTGTATCTTCCATTTAAGGGGCAAATATTATATTCTGTCATGATGTCTATTAGCAGTTTGACCAATGAATTAACATTTATGTCTTTTGCTTTCCTGGCATAAAGATAGTCCTGTGGGTAAGCATAGATAAATAAAGAGTTATCCAAAATGCCATCGAATGTCCCTATACGGGCATTGAAATCTCCCATTAACAGGAGCTCAGCTTTAGGGAAGGCCTGATGGGAGTCTGCAATAAGTTCATCTAGCTCTCGCCACATTCTGCTGGAGTAGTAGGATGAATTCTCAAGTGGAATATATGAATTTACCACTACTGTACCAATTTCTGTTTCCTTTCCTTAAGATAGGCCACTATAAAATTGTTAAAGATTTTCCAGCTTTCCGCCTAACAAAACTCCCCACCTTAACCAACATAATCAGACCTCCTGAGTTCCTACCAAACCTGGATAATCTGATTCCTGGTATACTAAAACATTCATATCCATTAAATTGTATGGAACTAATAAAATTGAAGGTGGAAAAAGCAATAGGGCCTGATGGGATTCACCCAAGAATGCTAAATGAACTAAGAGTAGAAATAGTGACACTTCTGACTACTCTTTTTAACAAATCGTGGGAGGATGGGGTGGTACCTGAGGACTGGAGGAGGGTGGATGTGATTCCTCTTCATAAAAGTGGGAGCAGGACAGAGGCAGGAAACTACAGACCAGTTAGTTTGACCTCAGTGGTAGGGAAAATGATGGAATCACTTCTGAAGGAAAGAATTGTTGAGTACCTAGAGGCCAGTGGGGCACAAGACCCAAGGCAGCATGGATTCACGATGGGAGGGTCATGTCAGACAAATCTAATAGATTTCTTTGACTGGGTGACCAAAGTAGTAGACCAGGGAGGGGCTGTGGACATGGCCTACCTAGATTTTAGCAAGGCATTTGATACAGTCCCACACAAAAGATTAATACACAAGTTAGCCAGCCTTGGAGTGGGTCCCAAGGATAAAAAATTGGCTAGACAACAGGACACAAAGGGTAGTAGTAAATGGAGTCACAGTGAAGAAAGGAGGGTTACTAGCAGCGGTGCCATGGGGTTCAGTACTGGGATCGGTCCTTTTTAATGTCTTTATAAGTGTCATTGCAGAGGAACTGGAAGGAAAAGTACGTCTCTTTGCAGACAACACAAAGATCTGCAACAGGGTTGATACACAACATAGAAACATAGAAACATAGACTTTGATGGCAGATAAGGACCGCTAGGCCCATCTAGTCTGCCCATTTCCCTACCTACAGGATAGGCCGCAGATCCTAATTAACCAACAGCCTATTTCTTCCTACCCCCCAGAAGAATTGCCTTATGTCTGTCCCATGCATTCTTGAATTTTCCCACAGTTTTAGACCCCATAACCTCCTCAGGAAGGCTGTTCCATGCATTCTACCCTCTCTGTGAAATAATACTTCCTCACATTGCCCCTGAACCGCCCTCCTTCTATCTTTAAATTGTGTCCCCTTGTTCTTGCAAGTCTCTTTTTCTGAAAGATGCTACCCTCTTGGACTTTGTTGATTCCACTGAGGTACTTAAAAGTTTCTATCATGTCCCCCCTCTCCCTTCTTTCCTCAAGGGTATACATATTAAGCTCCTTTAGTCTCTCCTCATACGGCTTCTCTTGCAGACCCTGCACCATTTTAGTAGCCCTCCTCTGGACTGCCTCTATCCTGTCTATGTCCTTGCGGAGATGGGGTCTCCAGAACTGGACACAGTACTCCAGATGGGGTCTCACCAACTGTCTGTACAGAGGGATAACAACTTCCTGTTTCTGCTGCTGATGCCTCTCCTATACATCCCAGTATACCCCCAGCCCTCCCTACTGCCTTCTCACATTGCTTGCTAACCTTAAGGTCATCTGATATGATTACCCCAGGTCCCTTTCCTTTTGTTGTTGTTACTACCTCCCACCCATTGTGTATTCTTCCCCTGGGTTCTTGTTTCCCAGGTGCATTATTTTGCACTTCTTTGCATTGAATCCTAGCTGCCATACTTCTGACCATTCCTCCAACTTTGCCAAGTCTCTTTTCATCCTTTCCACGCCTCCTTGTGTATCAACCCTGTTGCAGATCTTTGTGTCATCTGCAAAAAGGCATACTTTTCCTTCCAGTCCCTCTGCAATGTCACTGATGAAGACATTAAAAAGGACTGGACCCAATACTGAACCCTGCGGTACCCCACTAGTAACCCCCCTTTCTTCAGAATGGACTCCATTTACAATTACCTTCTATGTCCTGTTGTCCAGCCAATGTTTTACCCAGGCTACCACCCTGGGTCCCAGTCCCAGGCTGGTTAATTTGACTATTAATCTTTTGTGTGGGACTGTGTCAAATGCCTTGCTAAAGTCTAGGTAGGCCATGTTCACAGCCCTCCTGGTCTACTACTTTGGTCACCCAGTCAAAGAAATCTATAGTTATGTCTGACATAACCTTCCCGCTGTGAACCCATGCTTCCTTGGGTCCTGTGCTCCACTGGCCTCTAGGTACTCACTATTCTTTCCTTCAGAGTGACTCCATCACTTTCCTACCACAGAGGTCAGACTGACAGGTCTGTAGTTTCCTGCCTCTGTCTTGGACCCACTTTGTGAAGGGGAATCACATCCGCCTTCCTCCAGTCCTCGGGTACCACACCATCCTCCATGATTTATTAAAGAGTAGCCAGTGGTTTCACTAGTTCCTCCCTTAATTCTTTTAGAATTCTGGGGTGAATTCCATCAGGACCCATTGCTTTGTCCACCTTCAGTTTTAGGAGTTCTTGCAGAACCCTTTCTTCTGTGAAAGGACTGGGATCGACCCCCTATCAAGAGTGCTTCTGTTAATTGGATTAGGCACTTCCCCCTCCTCTTTTGTGAATACTGAGCAGAAATATTCGTTCAGTATTCCTGCTTTTTCACTGTCTCCCTCTGCCCACCCACTGTTCATTCTATTCAGCCTCACTATCCCTCCCTTTGTCTTTCTACGCTCGCTGATGTACCTATAAAAGGTTTTATCCCCCTTCTTAATTGAGTTGGCTATCTTTTCCTCAGTTTGGGCCTTTGCTATTCTGACTTCCCTCCCTGCTTCCTTCTGCCTTAACTGGTACAGCTGTCTGTCCTGCTCCTTCTGTGTTTCCTTATACTTCCAGAATGCTATCTATTTCTTCCTGACTTTCACAGCCACCTCTTTTGAGAACCATAGTGGCTTTTTCTTTCATTTTGATTTGTTCATTTGCTTCACACAAAGGCAGTTTTGATAATTCCCCATTGTTGCTCCACACCTCCTTCTAGCCTGTTTGCTAGTGCTTTTCTGAGGCACTCTCCCATCTTGCCAAAGTCAGCCTCCAAGTCCAGTACCCTCACTTTTGTATGGCTTGACTCTGTAGCTGAGTTTAACGTGAACCACACTGTTTGATGGTCACTTGTTCCCAGATGGCAACCCACTTCTAGATCTGAGATCCTCTCACTGCCCCCGTTTGAGAGTACGAGGTCTAAGATTGCTCCCTCACAGTGGGTTCAAACTAGCTGTCTAATGCCTGCCACCTGTAGGGCATCAAGAATGGCCCTGCTCTTGGATGTGGCTGCAGCAAATGTGCTCCAGTTAACATCTGGCATATTCAGGTCTCCCATCAACAGTATCTCCCCTTTCTCTGCCATTCTAAGAATGCCTTCTATCATGTTCTTGTCCATTCCTTCCCCCTGACATGGGGTCTGTACACAACCCCTGTGCGGATTGTGGTGCCCTTTCCAGTCTCCAAGGTGACCCACAGTGCCTCCTCTCCTCCCTGTTTACTCTTTTGTTCAGTTGCTTTTATCCCTTCCTTTACATAGAGAGCTACTCCTCCCCCTCTTCTCCCCTGCCTATCTCTCCTGTAGTTTATGTACCCTGGTATGTTAACATCCCAGTCATGGTTCTCTGTGTACCATGTTTCTGTGACTGCTACGATATCCAGGCATCCCTCTTCCATTAAGGCCATCAGCTCAGGAACTTGTTGCCTAGACTACGGCATTGGTACTCATTACCCTCCATTTCCAGATGGCCTTACCCCTTTTGCCCCATCCCTGTCCTTCTTGCCTTTGTCACTTTCTTCATTTACCCCTGCCCTTCTCCTATCGACACCTCCATGTTGGTGTTTGCGCACTTACTACCGTGATTATTTGGGGGCTAGGTTTTCCTGCTCCTTTCCAGTGCCTCCCCTTGGCTAGTTTAAAAGCTTGCCAATGAAGCATTAAACCTATCACCTAGGATCCTGGTTCCCCTCCTGGACAGATGCAGCCCATCATGCCAGTATAGGCTTGCATCACCCAGGTGTACCCCTGTCCCCAATGAAGCCAAATCCTGAGCTCCACACCAGTTTTTCAACCACTGATTGAATCCCATGGTGCGGAACACCTAGCCTCTCTATACCACTTAGATGGGTAGCACCTCCGAGAAGGTTACACGTGCGTGCTACTTGACTAAGGCCCTCCCAATTCTACAAACTCTTCCTGCACTTCTCTAATCCCTTTCTTAGCCAGATCATTTGTCCCTAGGTGGACAATGACATCCAACTCCCTCCTGTGCAGCTGCTCCAGCAATCCCTGAGGATTCCTTCCTGTCTCCTGCAAGCCATGGCACCAGGCAGGCACCTACCTCCCTCTCCCTCCCTCCCCAGCTCTACCTTCCTAACAATCGAGTCCCCACCAGGAGTTGTTTCCTTCCCTGCAGGGTCCCCTGCCACCCTCCTGTGGGTCTCCTTTGTAGGTTCCCAGCATCCTCCTTGGTCTCCACTGTGGGTGCCTCCATAGAGGAACCACACTTTGCCAGAATGGCATAGGATTGTGGAGAGGTACAATGGGAGGGATGTGCCTCTGTTCCACCACCCTCACCTCCCTGAGTCCACTGTGGTCCAACCACTCCTCTTTCTTGGCAACCTCTGAGGCAACGGCAGTGGCACTGGTGGTCCCTGGATGGAAGGAGGTCCCCAAATCCTGGCCAACTCAGCCTGGAGATGAGCAACCTCCTCCCTCAGCCCAGAGGTGCCTGCAGATGGGACAACACCGCATCCTCCAGAACATCTCCCAGAAGACTGCTGCTCCACAGCCCTGCACTGCACCAATCAATCATGTCTTATTTCTGCCCCTTAACTGTTTGCAATCCTTACTCTTTCCTCTGTTTTTTCTCTCTTTCCTTACTTTCTGCCTGTGTGCTCTTTAAGCTCCTGATTGTCCTGTTCTGAGACAAGAATATCCTATATTTCGCAGTAGACCACTTACTTGCTCAGAGGCAGACCTCCAGCAGCTAGAGGGGGCCAGAGAGCTACTCTTGCCCTTCTAGGATGGTGGGTCCTTGGTGGTTCTGTGATCACTCACTTCCTGCAACTAAACAGGAAGTTCCTGTTGTCAGTCAAATTCTGTGCCTATAAAAATAGAACTAGCTTAGGGTCGAGGGTGGAGGGGAGGGAAGGAGGGCAATATAGTCCCAGCAGAGAAGTTCAGTCACACAGCAGTCCTTTCTCCTGGTGTCTTCTGCCAAGCTATTAGCAGAAACTTTCTAAGGCAGTCTTTAAATGTAGCTTCCTTCTAGCTAAGCCACTCCCCTACTTACCAGATCTTTCTACAAGTAATTTAAACCTCACAGCAGTTAAGTCCTTTCAGTCACCTGAGATTTACACCTAGATAACTCTTCAGATACCCATTCAGTTCAGTTAACCCAAACACACACTTTTTTTTGTATGTTAGTTTTTTTACCCTAAATTAAAAGTCAAATACAAAAGTTCTTCTACTTTAGTCCCAGCAGAGAAGTTCAGTCACACAGCAGTCCTTTCTCCTGGTGTCTTCTGCCAAGATGGAGTGGAAAGGATGAGAAGGGACTTGGCAAGGTTGGAGGAATGGTCAAATGTATGGCAGCTCAGATTCAATGCAAAGAAGTGCAAGGTAATGCACCTGGGAAACAAAAACCCAGGGGAAGAGTACACAATGGGGGGTGAGATACTGACAACAGTAGAAATAGAAAGAGACCTGTGGTAATTATATCAGATGACCTAAAGGTGGGCAAGCAATGTGAGAAGGCAGTAAGGAAGGCTGGGGGAATACTGGGATGCATAGGGAGAGGCATCAGTAGTAGAAAACAGGAAGTTGTTATCCCTCTGTACAGACAGTTGGTGAGACCCCATCTGAAGTACTGTGTGCAGTTCTGGAGACCCCATCTCCGCAAAGACATAGACAGAGTGGAGGCTGTCCAGAGGAGGGCAACCAAAATGGTGCAGCATCTGCACCAGAAGACATATGAAGAAAGACTAAAGGAGCTTAATATGTATACCCTTGAGAAAGAAGGAGGGAGAGAGGGACATGATAGAAACTTTCAAGTACCTCAAGGAATCAACAAAGTCCAAGAAGGTAGCATTTTCAGAAAAAAGATGTGCAAAAACAAGGAGGCACAATTTGAAGATAGGGGGGTACAGCTCAGAGGTAATGTGAGGAAGTATTTTTTCACAGAGAGGGTTGTGGATGCATAGAACAGCCTCCCTGAGGAGGTCATGGAGTCAAGAACGGGGGGGAATTCAAGAATGCATGGGAGAGACATAAGGCAGTCCTAGTGGGGTGTAGGAGGAAGTAAGCTGTTGGTTAACTAGGATCTGCAGCTTATCTGTTAGGTAGGAAAATGAGCAGACTAGGTGGGACAAGTGGTCCTTATCTGCCGTCAAATTCTATGTTTCTATGTGTCATTCACAGAAGGCCAGGTTTCTTACCCCAGGAGTCCTTTTGCATCAGTAACTTTTTTTGCACTTAGCTGGCTAGGTGCAACTGCCCTGGAGGTGTGCCTTTAAGAGATATTTAAATGAGTGTAAGGCCAAGCCAATCAAAAGACAGGAGGGGGTGTGAGGTGAGTGAGAGCTATTGAATGCCTCAGAATTTTTTCCCCGCTGGACTGAGCAATATTGTCTCTGAGATGTCTCCCAACTTTCCTTGTTGACAGCCTCCTAGTGCTTATCTAGGTAAACTTCTCCTCATAAATTAATTCCTTTAGTGTGCTGAGTGAAAGTTTTACTTTTTCATTAGAGCTGTGCAAATTTTTTATTTTTAGTGTGATGGCGCTATTTTGACTTTATTTTTACCACGACTATTTAGTTTAAAGCCTAATTTTATCGCAGGTGCTTATTTTCTACGGTTTCCTTCATTTGTGGGGCAAATTCTTGTGGGAACTGTTGAATTAGGGACAGTTGCTTTGTTTTTTACCTCAGACCTCGTGGGGTTTGCCATGAGGCACCTGCAGTAGAGTTCAAATTTAAATAGTGCCTGGGAGTTCTCTCTAGATTGGCAATTACGACGAAACCTTTTTTGTTATATTACTGGACCTTGTTATCATCTGCGTCAGGACTGTCTGTAAGGGTCTAACAGCCACCTGTGTGCAGTTGAGTATTACTGGGTTTCTATTAAGATTGGCACTGGTATAGATCCCAGTTTTACAACCAAAAAAAAAAGTCACTAGTAATAGACAGAGTTTATTAACTGGGGGAAGACTGGCTGGTGGCATTTTCACAGAAACCTGCACTCAGTTTGTAGGTCCAGAACTGGTTTCCTTTGCTTAAATTGGCAAATATAGCAGACAAACCTTTGATTATTATGGCTGAGGATAAATCAAAGGCTTCTGATGAAGTACTAATACCAAAAGCAGAGGTGCTGAGGAACCCTCCCGAACCAAGCAAAAAAATAAACGCTTCCAAAGATGAAGTTCCTCACAAATTGAAAAATAATAAGAGTGACGAAAAAAGGAAGCTTGATCAAGCCTCTGATGAAGTGGCTAAAAAGAAACTCTGTCAAGACAGATATGCTCCTGTTGCTCCTGGGAAAGCCAATGAGTGAGGCAACAGGCAGCTTAAAGCATACAGAAAAAAAAAACACTTACAAACTACTTGGTTCTTCCATCAGTGCAAGATATGGAAAAGCATGGCAACTGTTTCAGACCCTTCAAAAGATGGGTCCTCGATTTACTGGGGCTGGCAAGAACTCTTCCACAGTTCTCTCTTCTGTAGACTGTGAGGGTGATGCAGATGATGATCAAGTTTATGATGCCCCTGACATGGATTTTGAGGGCCTTGAGCCCCAGGAGTCCCCGGACCCTCACCTTGGGGATCCCCTGGGTGACCACGAAGATCCTTCCTCTATGTTTACATTTATACAAAACATGCTGGACACCCTGGACCTCCCTACACAGAAGCCCAACCAGGATGTCGATGAAGATGAAGATTATAGGGAGATGAAGGGTCTTGCATCCTCAAAGACCCTGGTCATCCATATCTATAATGCATTTAGAAATAATACCATGAAGGTGCTTCAACACCCCACTTCAGTATCAGGGGTTGATAAGTGGCTTGAGAGAAAATATAAATTGTCTAAAAATGGTACCAAGTTCCTGTCTGCATGTCCTAGCCATGAAAGTATAGTGCAGCAGGCAGCTTGAGAGAAAGCTGGAGTCTCTTTGTCACCCTCTACCCCTGGACAAGGATTCCAAGAAAATTGACTTTATAACAAAGAAAATGTATGCCACAGTTTCCCTGCTTCCCAGGCTTTCTTGTTACATGGCATTCACAGCAAATATCAGAAAGCCCTTTGGAAATCTGTCCAGGCTATCGTCCACAACGGATCAGATTCTATGGTGCAGGAGCTGGTGGATACGTCAAAAACAGCCCTGGAAGCTACTATGTACTAATTCCACATGGCAGATGACAACAGTGATTCAGTCTCTATGGCGATGGCCCATGCCATCTCTCTGAGACGCTTTGCCTGGCTTAGAACAACCAGTCTGACCGCAGGCACCCAGAACAAGGCCATGGATTTTCCCTGTGATCAGAATATGTTGTTTGATTACAGAACCACTGACTACATAAAAAAAAGTCGATGAGTACAAGGCCTCCTGGCAGAGCCACTCATCCAAGCCTAAACCCGCCACCTTTCAGAGATCCCGTCCCGGGGTGGTAGGGGCAGAAGTTTTGTTCCCAGGCCTTACAATCCCTATCCACAACCTGATTTTAACCAGTTCAGAGGCAGGTGCAGAAGGGGCCAAAGAAGAGCCACCTCTACCCAACCATCTGCCTCTCAGTCTAAGTCCTGATGTGAGTGTCCAGGTCACCTCCCTGTTTCTGGTTGGAGGCAGACTCTCTCACTATCTTCAGCACTGGTCCCTCATCATGTCAGACAAGTGGGTGCTGGAGATAGTGGAGAAGGGTCTGTCATTATAGTTCAAGCAGCTGCCAGACCTCAAGCGTACCCAGGTGTCAAGACCTCTGTCCCCAACACAGATACCACTGTTGGAAATTTAGGTACAAAACCTTCTGGCTTTACAAGCAGTGGAGAGGGTCTCCACCCACAACAAGGGCAACAGCCTCTACTCCAGGTATTTTCTGACACAAAATTAAATGGGGGAGTGGCGACCTATCTTAGATCTCAGATATTTAAACAAACATCTGAAAAAAACCAAATTCAAAATGGTCACTCTGTCACTGGTCATACAGTCCTTACAGCAGGAAGACTGGCTAGCCTCCCTCGACTTAAAGGATGCCTACTTCCACATACCCATAAGGAGATCTTACAGGAAGTTTCTCAGGTTCAAACTTCCTTCGGGTCACTATCAGTTCACCACAATGCCCTTTGGTCTGTCCTTGGCCCCAAGAGTCTTTACCAAGTGTCTCACAGTGGTAGCAGCACATCTCAGGAGACTGGGTGTCACTCTCTACCCCTATCTGGATGACTGGCTCATAGTAGCAAAGTCTCCTTGCCAGGTCAAGGAATCTCTTTCTCACACAGAACGCACTCTGGAGTCTCTGGGTTTCCTGGTAAATCTAAAGAAATCTCACCCAGAACCCACCCAGCTGCTCACCTTCGTAGGGGCCCTGCTGGACACTCAGAAGGGATAGGCTTTCCTCCTGCAGGAAAGAATTCAGAGTTTCCTTTCAGTGGCAGATTCTTTTGCCCTGGGACAGCCAAGGCCAGCCAGACATTTTCTCAAACTTCTGGAACATATGGCCTCCATGACTGCAGTAGCCCCATGGGTCAGGTACAGGATGAGACTCCTGCAAGCCTCAGAGCTCGCTGGTCTCAGAGAAGCAACACATTTTCAAAGTTGATACTTGTGTCAGAGCAGTTCCTCCAAAACTTGTGGTGGAAGAACCCTGCAAATTTGCAGGCAGGGGTTCCCTTTCAAGCTCCTCTTCCCACAAAGGTGATCACCACAGATGCCTCCCTTTTGGGCTGGGGAGCTCATTTAGATAGTGCCTCAGTAAGCAGCAACTGGACTCTCGAAGAGTCACAGTTACACATAAATCTTTTGGAACTCAGAGCAGTCTTACTAGCTCTCAAAGTTTTCGCTCCCAGCATAGAAGGGCAGGTGGTTCAAATTTGAACAGACAGCACCACTGCAATGTTCTACATAAACAAGCAGGGTGGTACCAGATCAGGAATACTTTGTTTGGAAACTCTGAAGCTCTGGTCTCTAGCATTCTTCCTGGGAGTCAGCCTCTCAGCTATTCACCTCCCAGGCAAACTTAATACTCTGGCAGATGCCCTAAGCCACATCAGTCAAGGTCAGAGTGAATGGATACTGAACAAGCAAGTACTGGCCACAGTGTTCAGGTGGTGGGGCACACAAGACGTGGATCTGTTTGCCTCTCCTCTCATTTTCAGCTTCCTCAGTACTGTTGCAGGCCCCCAGTTCTGGGAACACTTCCTCTGGATACCCTGATCCTGGACTGGTCAGGGAGGCTCCTATACGCATTTCCTCCCTTTCCCCTGATATTCAGGGTTTTGCTGTAATTCAGACAGCAGCCTGCATCGATGATCCTAGTGGCTCCAGACTGGTGCAGGCAAGCCTGGTACCCTTTCCTTCTCTCAATGTCCTGCAACAGGCCCATTCACCTGCCTCCGACTCACTCCTTGCTGACCCTTTCTCAGATGGGAGTGCAGTACCCAGACATACACTCTCTTCACCTCAAGGCCTGGTTCTTGAGGAGTTAGAGTTTCCATCCTCACAGTACTCTAAACAGGTCCTTAACTCATTGTGCCCAAGCCACCTCCTGGAGGCGGCAGATCAAGTTCTTGCGTGTCTCCGAGGATGAATACAGATGTCAGCTGTGTTGTCCCTTTGTTGCCGTGCTACGTCTGGAGTCATCAGCTAAGTTTTTTAATATTACTTGCCAGCCAATCCTGCCAGTGCTTACTGACCCTCTCTGGGTGATGCCCCACATTTTTCACTTCCCCGGATTGGCTGGCAAGTGTTGGCTTCCCATTTAAAAAAAACGAGAAAACCACGTTTTTCTTTCAGCGTCTTCAGTTCAGTCCTGACTGCTGTTAATGCTGGATCGAGCTGCCTAGCGAGCTGCCTACAACGATCTCCTCACTATCGATGATCGAACATTTGGTTTGTAGTTCATTTATTTTGTTATGCTTTTTTTATGCTACAGCCTTCCTGCCCCTGCTTCTGTTGCGACAAGGTGGGGGGGGTCATCTGAGTAAGCTACCCTACTCGTTTGTGCTACAGCGTTCCTGCCCTTTTCTAGCTAGTCGATAATGGGAAAGGGGAAAGGGAGCAAAGTCCACAGGCAATGAGCAATATAATTTTGAATATGAAAAATTGTCGTTCTTCTCAGAGCAGCCTTTATGTGGATTTTCTGTATCAGAGCAAGGAAGATGGTAAGACGCTGAAGGACTATTTATGCAGAAATTTCTTTCTTTTATTGATAATTGTAACGCATGGCAATATACCCTTTTCTAGCTACCCTGGTGGCTTTGCAGTTTTTGTTGTGGCAGGTTGTTTTTTTAGCTACCCTACGCTACGTTGTTTTTTGGAGGTATCGCTACAAGGTGGGGGGGTCATTTGTGTCAACTGTGCGACCATCTATGGAGCCATCCTGTGTTGTTTTTTAGCTACCCTGTGTAAACTAGGCATCGTGTGATTTTTTTTGTTCTGTTTTTTTGCTACCCTACGCATTTGGAACTGTGCTGATGGACCATGGAGAAGCTTCACTAGGTAACTGGGCTGTTTGCTTTCTGTGGAGGGGGATGCTTCTCTCAAAAATAAGTCTGCTGTCTGTGTGCCACCTAGTTCAGGTGAAGGTGTGTGAGTGAGTGTGTGTGTGTGTGTGTGTGTGTTTGTGTGTGTTTGTGTGTGTGTGTGTGTGTGTGTGTGTGTGGGCTCAAACCAGACAGATACTGGGCTGCTAATTTTTTCTTTCTGCATGGACCGAATGCCATTTTGTGTTGCTGCCGGGCATTGGGGGGGGAGGTATTGCTACACACCGTTGAGAATGCTGTCTGATTTGTTGGTGTATACCGTAGGGTGTGGAGACCACAGGCCACCAGGGGATCCATGTTGTGGGATTGTGTCATATGTTTGAAGGTCGGATTGAAGGCCCATGACAGCGATGCAACCATTTTGTGTGCTGGTGTCAAGTCTCGGAGGGAGAGGGGCACCCAGACAACGGCCACTGCTGTTTGTGGGATGGTGGTGGGTGACGCAAGGCCCGGCTCCATCCAGCAAAGAGCAGTACCTGATGTCTGGGGGACCCTACCCCCTCCGAGCTGCTATGCCAGCATGCACAATGGTTGCCATGCTGGCAGGGTGCTCTGTCCCACCTTCAAACACCAGGCACAGTCACACAAAATGGATTCCCTGTGGCTAGCTGTTTACAACAGAGATATGATATAAACCGAATGCCATTTTGTGTTGCTGCTGGGCATTGGGGGGGGAGGTACCGCTACACACCGTTGAGAATGCTGTCTGATTTGTTGGTGTATACATGGATGTGGGAAGTCCCTGACACCAGGGAATGCATTGTACTGGGTTACGGAGCATTGTAGGTGGAACATATGTCGGATGCAGCAAGTTTGTGTGGCTCGCAGTTCAAATATATGGCTTTATTTTTGTATTGTAGAGACTGTGCATGACTGCCAGAGATCGTTGCAACCGCTGGAGATCATTAGAACATTGATCATTATAATCACCAGAGAGACCATCCCGAGACCGTCTCAGAACCTTGCAAATAGCGCAGAGCAATCAAACTGGAGAATATGGAGAATGTGTACAATAACGACCTGATGTGCTTGTTCGATAGTGCTAGTGAAAACGAGGCAGATGACTTTCCGGGTTTTGTCAGTTCTGATGAATCCGACATCCAGGTGGACTTGATGCGCATGACGCCTTTGAGTATGCCAGATAGTGAAGAAGATGATCTTCCCCTGGCCACGTTGCGCTGGAAGAGGCACTCTTCTGAGAGCGAAGAAGATGATGTTCCACTAGCCAAGCTACAGCGGCAAAGCAACTACACGGACAGTGAAGATGATCTCCCTTTGGCTAGACTGCAGCGTGCATGTAGCCCTGTTGAAGTGGATGCTGCTGAACAACATGAGCAACTTTCAACACATCTTGATGCGGCTCGCAATGATGGTTGGACACGTCTGCTCCAGCCAGTGCATGTTGAAGACTTCAAGGAGCCTGTGGGTCCAGGCACAGTGATGGGAGCAGAGAAGACTCCCATGGATTTCATGAACCTTACATTTCCCCCGGTTCTCTATGAACTGATAGCTGAGGAGACAAACCAGTACAGTGCCCGTAAGCAGGCAGAAGCCAATAAAGTGGACACCCGATGGACTCCGGTGATGGCGTGTGACATAAAATGTTTTTTTGGAATACGGCTATACATGTCTATTATGAAGGTGCCACACTACCGTATGTACTGGGGTAAGCACCGTCTCTATGAACATTGCCCGATTTCGAAGGTGATGACCCGTGAGCGTTATGAGAAGATTACACAGTATCTACATGCAAACAATAGCACACTAAATCCACCCAGAGGATCGAAAAATCACGACAAACTTCATCATGTGCGTCCCATCCTGGAGCGCGTTCGGATGGCCTGTAAGATGGAATACCACCTACACCGAGAAGTGTCAATCGATGAGGCCATGGTAGGATTCCGAGGACGGCTGTCATTCAAGCAGTACATGTGAAGCAAGCCGCAATGGTATGGAATAAAGGTGTGGGTTCTTTCAGATCCTCACAATCGTTATGTGTCAGACTTCCAAGTCTACACAGGAAAGGTTGCTGGCACTATGGAAGTGGGCCTTGGCGAGAGGGTGGTGACAGACCTGACTAAAGATCTGCGTGGCAAAAGACACCATGTGTATTATGATAATTTTTCACATCGGGTGCACCTGGCAAAAGAACTTTTGAATGTTGGCTTGTATGCATGTGGCACAATGCGTACCAACAGGATTGGATGGCCTGCAGAACTTAACAAAGTAGCAATGAAGAAGAAAGTCCGTGGTCATTGTGAACAGCTACAGGATGGATCACTGTCGCCACAGCTTGGAAAGACAACAATCCTGTTTTCCTTCTCTCAACTAATCATGACCCGACCTTACCAGCAACATCTGTGACCAGGCGACAAAGAAATGGCACTGAAGTATCTGTTCCCTGTCCTGAAGTGCTGAAGCAGTATAACATGCACATGAATGGTGTGGATGTTGCTGACCAGCTTCGAGGCCAGTACCACAGTAGCAGAAAATCTAAGAAGTGGTGGATATATCTTTTCTGGTTTTTGTGGGACATGGCATTGGCAAATGCTTTTACTTTGTTTCGAGAGAGTGTGTATCATGTTCAACGATCCAAGACCGGGAGGGTGAACAAGCATAGGCAGCTAAATTTTCGCATTGCCCTCTTCGAGCATCTGCTGGAAGGGTACACCAATAGGAGACTAAGTGCCCCAGTTGCTGTAACTGAGCAGGATCCTACTTCTGCTGGACCACACTACCTGGTGAAAGTGAAGAAGGGTAGGTGCAGAAATTGCGCACTGAAAAAGAAGCACGCTGAACCATCATATATATGCCACACGTGCAATGTACACCTCTGTGTTGATTGCTTTCCAGAGTATCACAACTACATGTAACAAGGATCACACTAGCGACACAAAAGACAGAGAGAGAGAGAGAGAGAGAGAGACCGGTGACTGAGAGAGAGAACGGTGAAAGAGCCGGACAGAGAGAGAGAGAAGCGGCGACAGAGAGAGAGAGAGAGACACGGTGACAGAGAGAGAGAAAGAGAGGAGAGACCAAGAGAGAGAGAGAGAGAGAGAGAGACAGAGAGTTTGTGAGAGACCATAGAGTTTTGTGAGTCGTGTGACAGTGAATGTCAGACACGGTGTCATAAGCATTAAATTGATTGCCGCACATTGTTGGTTAAACAAGTTTATGCCCGTTGGTGATGGGCCAGGGAATCCATTTTGTGTGAGCTGGCGGCAGGTCTGGGAGGGAGGTGGGGCACCCAGGCAACAGGCGTGGCTGTTTGTGGAATGGTGGCGGGTGACGCAAGGCCCCACAGCGTCCAACAAAGAGCAGCACCTACTGCCTGGGTGCTCCCTCTCCCGCCGAGACCTGCACCTGCTCACAAAATAGTTGCCATGCTGTCAGGGTCTTCTACCCCACCTCCAAACACATGACACCATCCCACAAAATGGAGTCCCTAGAGGTCCAGTTGCCTCTCACCTGCGGCTAGATGGTTACAAGACAGATGTGATATACAGAGAATGCCATTTTGTGTTGTTGCCTGCTTTGTGGGGGGTAGGGGAGGGACCACTGAACACCGTGGGGAATGTCGTCATGTTTTTTGTTGGATACCGTGGGGTGTGGAGAACACTGGCCAGCAGGGAATCCATGTTGTGGGGTGGTGGCGTCCGTTTGCTGGTGGGGGGCAGGACTGCGACAGTTTCAAGAGAGTGTGCATCATGTTCAATGATCCAAGAGCAGGAGGGTGAACAAGCATAGGCAGCTGAATTTTTGCATTACCCTCTCGGAGCATCTGCTGGAAGGGTTCACCAATAGGAGACAAAGTGCCTTAGTTGCTGTAATTGAGCAGGATCCTACTTCGGCTGGACTACACTACCCGGTGAAAGGGAAGAAGGGGAGGTGCAGAAATTGTGCACTGAAAATGAAACGAGCTGAACCATCATATACATGCCGCATGTGCAATGTACACCTCTGTGTTGATTGCTTTCCAGAGTATCACAACTACAGACAACAAGGCTCACACTAGCGACACAAAAGACTTGCCCACAATAGTCCCTCTGCAGCTTCTCTGAGTGTACATGATGAGGAGCTGCAGGGGAAGCAGACCATGGTACAAGGAAGAGTTTGAGATAGACCGGCGAGCGACAGTGAGAGTACAGAACCTGAGAGTTTGAGAGAGATCGGCGGCAGAGTACAGAGCCTGAGAGTTTGAGAGAGATCAGCGAGCGAGAGAGTTTGACAGAGACCGGTGAACGAGAGTACAGAGCCTGAGACTTTGAGACAGATCGGCGCGCAAGATAGAGATCAGCAAGCGAAAGAGACCGGGGAGTGAGAGAGACCGGTGAGTGACAGTGAGAGTACAGAGCCTGAGAGTTTGAGAGAGATCGGCGAGCGAGAGTACAGAGCCTGAGACTTTGAGACAGATCGGCGCGCAAGAGAGAGAGAGAGAGAGATCAGCGAGCGAAAGAGACCGGCGAGTGAGAGAGACCGGCGAGCGACAGTGAGAGTACAGAGCTTGAGAGTTTGAGAGAGATCGGTGAGCGAGAGAGTTTGACAGAGACCGGTGCGTGAGAGTACAGAGTCTGAGACTTTGAGACAGATTGGCGCGCAAGAGAGAACGGTGAGTGAGAGTACAGAGCCTGAGAGTTTGTGAGAAAACACAGAGTTTCATGAGTCGTGTAAAACGAATGTCAGATATTCAGTGTCATAGGCATTAAATGGATTGCCGGCGGATCTTGACGAAAGTAGTTTAGGCCCGTTGGTGGAAGCGAGAAAGTTGATAAGCTGGTTTTGTAGGAATGGAGGTGGGACACTGTGAAAATGCAGCATGTGTAATCTAAAAGTTGCTGATGTAGGTATTGTTACTGATTTGTGTAATACACTGTGTGCAAAGCGCCACATAAAGTCATAGAGATGCAGTTTCCATAGGCGGGAAACGTATCTGCGTGCGTTGTTGGTAAAAGTAGGTTAGGTCCGTTGGTGTTTCAGATGCAGTGCAGCGTCATGCCAGTCGTTGAATGGGCTGCACCAAATTAAAATGCAAAATACTGAGCTAAAAGAGGTCTGGTGAGTGAAAGTAAAGGGTAAAAGTGACAGAAACGGTACTGCCAAGTTGCCGGTAGGTGAGAGACAAGTGGGAGTGTTCAGAAAGAATAGTGAGTGTGGCTGCACAGTGCGGATGACAGTGTTAGGCTGATTTCACTCACCAGACCAAGGGGGCCAACTGGAAGGGCTAACGGAGGGATGAAACTTGCATTACTTTGGGAGTCAGCTGTCTCCTTGTTCTAACTGAAGTAGTTTCTTTTCCTTTGGGTCAGCCCGGAACTGCTGTCACCGCCCATAATGTGTGATGAGCATAGCAGCTCTCTGCCTGACTGCGGACATATCTGTAATGGCCACCCACTACAGCATCTCGTAGTGTACTGACAAGTGTTTTCATTGAGCGTTGGCAATGATGATGTGGTGGTGTGGTGCCATGGGGTTGATGTGTCGTCCAGCAGACTGAGGATTGATATGACTCAAAGGATCAAAAGGAATACAGAACAACACTTCAGAAATAAGAGTGACGAGTGAGTATGCCAGTGTGCCTGTTTCTCTCCAGTACCTCTTTCAGTAAAATTTATGTGGAGTGGAGGTTTTAGCTCAGTATTTTGTATTTTAATTTGGCTGCCACATTGCCTGTTCTGTGTGTCGCACTGTTCATTGTGATGCCAAGAGGTGTCTGTGTGGCTCAGTTGGTAGCACATACACCTGTGGACCACAAGGTCGTGGGTTCTCGTCCAACACCGGGATTGGACTTGCACCAAACAACAATCATTCTTCGCGTGCAGAATTGGGGGGTGGGGTGCTGGGCTGCTGAGGTTTGCCATCCTTCTGGTGAGACGTTAAACCGGGGTCCCTTCTACCCATCCTGGTGGGTGTCCAGGTGGAAGTAAAAGAACACAGGGCAGTCTTCGCAAAGAGTAGGGAACATTACCGATGTCATCGCCAACATTCCCCCTTCCCATAAAAGTGGTGCATGTGATTGTGCCGGATGTGGTAGGGTAATGTGCGATATGGCCACCACTACACATTCAGTCACTTCACTACCAGTGAAACACTGCTTGTAAAGCGCTTTTGGATACACTGTGTATGAAAAGCGCTATATAAATGTGGATTCTTCCGGCTTTGTGTCTGGCGCTGAATATTTGGTTGATGCAGAGTCATGCCGGGGGCAGGTGAACACCGGAAGACACCAAATGGACCACGTTCCCAGTCACCAACAGCTACAGCAGCTGCAATGGATGGAGTGTAGATACACAGAGGTGGTGGTAGGTGCGCAGTGGAGCAGGATATAAGCAGTGGAGGAGATAGAACACTTGACTGGATGAACACCAAAGACAGCAGGGTAGAGGTAGGACCTTTGTTTTCTTTTCATGTTAGAAAAATGACCCAGACAACAGTGGAGAGGATGGAAATACTTTATTTACAGAAGGATGACACAGACGAGAGGATGGAATTACTTTATTTACAGAAAGATGACAGTCAACAGAGGAGAGGTTGGAACGACACCAGGTAAGGATGTTGAGCTCACTTCAGTGCAGTGACATCATCATGGGACGCCATCTGAAAAGGTAAGAAAAATGTAATTGTGATTGTAATAATTTTATGGACATCTATGACATTTGTTGCCATTCTGTTTTCGGTGTTGCGACTTGTGGGCATTGTACCAAATACCATGGGTGCCGCCGTGCACATGCTTGTATGTGTTTTGATGTCATGAATGCTCATGCTTACATGTGGGTGTATGCAAGAGGGCCACCGTGCACCTTGGATATTTGGGACTACCCTGTGTTGAATGTCATTGCACATGTTGAGTGCGATAGAAAGACATGAAAAATTGGTTTTTGTACCAAAGGACTAAAGGGGTACATGATGGCTAGGGTGTAATGCAGAATATATCTGAATGATTGGCAAGTGAGATGGTGGAATATCATGAAAGAATGATGGAGCGTAGCGATGACACCAGTGGTGGTTCCGTTAGTTGACTGAGTTCACTTGCGACAAGTTCAGATGTAGTCTGTATCATACACTTGGCCATTCCAGTGCTTTTATTCAAGAGGACTGTTTTGTGCTGGGTTTTGGTTGTTTGCAGTAAGCAGTAATAAATGAAGAATTAGTGTGATATGTGGAGATATCTGGAGACATTGTAACATATGGAGTTTTCACATTGCAGTGAGAATAATTGTTCTGCTCACTCCTATTGTATAATAACTGCTTTTAGTCTCAGAAAACTGAATTTGTTTTTCAGGTAGTACAAAAAAATACTGATTATAACTGAATGCTTGGACCCATTAGGAAGGTTATTTGTGCTGACGAAGTTATCTGCTGATATTTGTATTTCGCATATAAAATAAAAATTATGCACATTTGTTTGCGGTGGTGTGTGTGTGTGTGTCTGACAGTTGTCTGTGAAGACTTACCCAAGCAGCTTGAACAAAATGCACTTTTTTGACACTTAAGCGGGTATATAAAAAAAAATATAGATGGCAATTGAATGCATAGCACCATTGGAAAGGTAATTTTGTGCTAAACAAGTTTCATGCTGATACTTTGTGTGTGTTATGTATACTTTAGGAGCTGTTTACATTTGTTTATGGCACGGTGTGAATGGCTGACATGTTTCCCATCAAGACTCGCCTAAGCAGCTTGAATAACATGCACCTTTTTGACACTTCAGCAGGTATAAGAAAAATACCGTAATGAGTACAGTTGATCGCATAGCATCGTTGGAAAGGCAATTTTGTGCTAATCATCTTTCACACTGATACTTTGTGTGTATCATGTATACTTTTGGAGTTATATGCATTTGTTTATGATATGGTGTGCGTGGTTGAGATTCATCCCTGAAACCTCACTAAAGCAACTTGACTAAAATAAGGAAAAAATATGTTTCACAGTAAAAATAAATCTTTTTTTTAACAAACATAATAGTAAAACACCATCTAATGCCTGCATGCTAAATTTGGTGTTGATATTTGACGTAATTTGCAATAAAAAATGGCTTATGTTGCCTTTTTTTTGTGAAAGAAATATTTTTTTTCTGGTTTCGACCAGCATAGAATAAAAACTAAATTACTTATCATTACATGCATACCACCATTGAAAGGAAATTTTGTGCTGAATAACTCTGCCACTCATACTTTGTGTCTAGCATGTACGGTTATTGAGTTATTAGCATTTGTTTGAGACATGCTGACTATGGCTTGATTTGCTTAGAAAGGCCCAGGATTCACTGTTAAAAGTATACAGGACATTCAGGACACAAGTGGTGTAATCTCAGAGTGAGCCTGTGGAAGCAAAGAGTTAAGATACTGAGGATGGCTAAAAAAAATGAACACTAAGAAGACTTAAACAGCCAAATGGAAAAGGTTTTCCCTTTGGTGCAAGAGCGAAAAGTTCAAACCTCTATCAGCTTCAGACCCTCACCTGCTAGACTACCTGGTACACCTACAGGCGTCAGGCTTGAAACCATCTTCACTCAAGCTACACCTGGTGGCAATTTCAGCCTACCTTTCGTGGGAAAGAAGAAATCAGTTTTTTTCCCTCACAACATTTTTAAACAGTTTTTTTCAAAGGCCTCTTGCATCTCCAGCCTCCGACCAGGGAACCTGTTTCTCCTTGGAGCCTGAACCTTTGCATAGATGGGCTCATGAATCCACCTTTCGAGCCTATGTCCATGGCCCACATCAAGTTTGTAGCTTGGAAGACTGTCTTCCTGGTAGCCGTTACATTTGCCAGGAAGATTTCAGAGTTACAGGCCCTGTGCACTGAGCTGAATTACATCATTCCTCACAATGATAAGTTGAGCTCAGGACAAATAGGAAATTTCTGCCAAAGGTGGTTTCAGAGTTTCACTTGAACCAGTCCATTACTCTGCCTGTCTTCTTTACTGAGCCATCCACTCCTTGCGAGCAAAAGCTCCACAGCTTGGATGTCAAAAGAGCCATTTTTCACTACCTGGAGCATATTAGACAGTCCAGAGGCTATTCCACTGTTTTTCCTCACATATGGGGATGTAGGCAGAGGAAGACCAGCTAGCAAGAGAACTATTTCTCATTGGTTGGTCTCTTGTATTAGATTCTGCTATGAGAAAGCGGGTCAACAACCTCCAGTGGGGCACAGGGCCATTCCACCAGGGGCACTGCAGCCTCTCTCTTGCAGCAAGGGACATTCCCCTACTGGATGTCTGCAAAGCAACTACCTGGAAATCTGTGCACACCTTTGTGAAACACTACAGTTTGGATGTGCAGACCAGATCTGATGCCAGATTTGGCAGGGCAGTTCTGCAGAGCCTCTTTCCTAAGTAGGTTCTCTTGCCTGCCTCCCACTTGGTACTGCTGGGTAGTCTGCAAAAAAGTTACTGATGCTAAAGGACTCATGGGCTAAGAATAAAAAATTACTCACAGCAGTAATCTTCTTTCTTCCAAGGGGTCCTTTAGCATCAGTAAGTTCCTACCCTTCCTCCCCAGTTCACCTGTCAGAGAAAGGCTCTTATGTCACCTTTTACCAAATTTGGAGTTTCTAATTGATGAGTTTTTAGCTCATGTTGCTATTGTTTCTATTTCCACTTTTGTGGACATTTGCATGTTTTTTGAATCCTATTCATTCTTTTTCGGGGTATTTGCCCTTGTTTTCCTTGAAAAAATTCTGATGCATTCAACAGCTCTCACTCAGCTCACACCCCCTCCTGTCCTTTTTTTTTTTTTTTTAAATTTTTATTTATGGCATTTTATGATACATAGCAGATGCTATACTCAATAAATACACACAATCATAGTGATTACAGTACCACAAAAACAGTGTACAGGATATATACTATAGGTTACATAAAAGTATGTGTCCATTGTTCTAGTAGAACTGTACATTAATTTACAGGAGTCAAAATCCAACAAGATAATCTCGTGACCACTCTCACCTATGCATTTACTAATAGGTTAATTCACCGACATTTCTTGTCCCTAGCAGGATTAAAATAAAATGTGAAAGGCTGTACCTACCAGCTATGAACCAAAAGGAACTGAGAAAGATTGTCTGGACTCAATTAAGTTAAATAATGTACCCCCGCAATAACTGCCACTAACGGCTAACAGGGAAACAGAGCCTAACCAGGATACTCTGAAGTACACAAACTGAGTGGAGCTAGATGCTCCCAAAGAACATGGTTTCATAGGTGGTTAGAATATTTTAAACATATCATTTAAGTACTGACATCATGGCTATGCTTTGAGATTCATAAGCAATATTAACTTGTAACTAGGGAACGTTTACTTTAAATAAGCTACACAGTGAACCCCAGGAGTCAATCCATATGTAAGACACCATTGACCCAGTTTATCTAAGGTTATATCAGTCATTAGGGTCTAGTTCGCTTTCTTCTTCCCTATCCAAAGAATGATGGCAGTCTTCCAGAAGTTTAGCCGCAAAAGTAGCTGCAGATTCTGGGTCTGTGAAGAGATGAGCTTTGCCTTTATGCCATACTTGCAGTCGCGCTGGGAACAGAAGTTGGGCCGAAATGTTATTTTCCAAAAGGGCTTTTTTTGTTTCTTGCAGGACCTTTTTTCTGGTCTGCGTTTGTGCAGAGATGTCTGGGAATATTGAGATTTTATTTCCTTCCCATAACAGGTCTCCACATTGCCGAGCTGCTTGTAGGAGAGGTACATGGGCCTCCGGGCTGGAGAGGGTAGCGATCGCAGAAAGAGTGCACTCTGATGTTTTCCCCCGGGCCCGCGATCGCATTGGAATTGCAAAGGTCTTGACTGCAGAGATGCCAGAGGTTTCAGGTAGGAGCTGTAGGTCTGAAAATATCAGACGATGAATTGCTGTAGTTATTTCTGTAGATCCTGCAAACTTAGGAGGGATGCCCGCAATACAAACATTTGTCTGACGGTGAGCATTCTCTAGAGCCTCAATCTTTGTACGTAGAATATGAAAGTATTGTACGTATGCCGCATTCCTCTCCCATTGCTGATCTGATTCCGAAGTTAGCTCTGAAAGCTGTGTTACATTTGATTGAACCCTCTCCTCAAGGTCTGTAAGTTTGGCTTCCATGGTCACTAGTTGGCGATTGGTATCTTCACCTGTTGCTCTAATTTTTTCAAGCATTGCCATTATCTGGGGATGTGGTGTATCGGGTGCTCTAGGCTCTGCTGCCAGGTGGCCTCCGCTTGATTGTTTCGAGCCTGCCCCCACCGAAAGAAAGGCATCTAGGTTTTGCCCAACTTGTTTGTCCTTCTTTGGGCTCATTGCGAGATTTTACTGACATTCCCCTATAAATCGCTGCTTGTAAAATATTAGTTACTGCCTCATAGACTGTTGATTTTAAAGTTTTATTCCTCTACAATCTGCAGCTCAAAAAAAAATCCACCATGATGGATGCTGCACAGCGCCCCCACCCCCTCCTGTCTTTTGATTGGCTTGGCCCTATGCTCATTTAAATATCTCTTAAAGGCACACCTCTGGGGCAGTTGCACCTGGCCAGCTAAGTGCAAAAAAGTTACTGATGCTAAAGGACCCCTTGGAAGAAAGAAGATTACTGCGATGAGTAATTTTTTCTTCTTGCAGGCATATGACATCATACCCCAGTAGGAATTCCCTACACTCATTGTCTGCCAGTTTATTCTTCCAACCTGCAATATTCCATGTTAGGAAAGTATACCCCTTATTACTATATTTGGCTCCCCAGTCCTCACAAAAGAAAAGCCTTCATCTAGACATCAGCCCTTTAGTCATGTGTTGAATTCTCTTATTTTATCTTGTCTATCCTTACTCTCACATGGCAACAGCAGGATCTTGGCGAAGGTTATTGTCTCTGCAGGTACTCTCAACTTCCTGCTTAGTTCTTTAGGTCTGTCCTTGACTGTCTCTACACTGCACCCCACCAGATCATTGACGGTTCCTAGATGAATCACCACACACAGTTCCTAGATGAATCACAACCAGTTCCTAGATGAATCACCACACCCAGCTTCTCCTCCCCAACTTTAATGACCTTCTTCACCTGGGACAGGCCCTGCTCACTGTTCCTCCCCGCATACAGTATACAGAGCTCTCCTCCCAGTCAGAGGTGCACACCAAGCTCCGCATCCTTCTTACTATGGATTCCCCCAACACCATTACTCTCCTCTACCTCCTAGCATTGTCAACCACCTTTGGCATCCTGTTACCAAGTGTAGCCACCTGACTCTGGGTTCCCAGTGCCTCTTCCCCCTTGTGGTCAGCAGGTTGAATTGATTCTGTCAGAGGCACTAACCAATTCCTGGATTCCTCCATGGGAGTCACCCCTCCCCACACAATGCACTCCCCACCATTTCCCCACCCTTCCCAACCACAGTCCATCAACCAGTGCTGACCCTCTGGGGTAGTGGAGCTGCCATCCTCTTACAACCCTGTCCTGCAAAACTTCTCAGGAACCTTATTTCAGCCCAAAGGGTAGCAACCTCATTGGCAAGGAGCCCAATTCTTCTACACACCGGTACCCTCCATGAATCCAGAGCAGATTCTGGAACAAAGTGGCACCACATTACTTGCAGCTGACTAGCTCTCCCAGCATGATCAAACATGGTTGTGTTGTGTGGGCCTGCTGTGAGCAGATGGAATGAAAACAGACTTCAGAGTATACACTGTAATCTATTTACTATACCTCAGTTCCTAGTTATCTTGCTTTCCTTTAACTGTACACGGTGGCCTGCCTCCTGACCCTCTTCTGCTAAGTCCTTCTCTGACTATGTTCCTTCCACAATTTACTTCATGACGCTTCACTGAGAGGCCCTCCATACTATGCATGACTCACTACGCTCATGAGAGTTGCCCATATATACTACCTATTGGCCAATGCCTAGGAACCACTTTGCCCTATATTTGCCTTTTGCACTTGGTTTATTTTTCTGTTTTTGCTTTTTGTTTGTAGCCCAGGTGCCATGTGCCTGTGGGCAACTACCCCTGCCTTCTGACTACTATACAGGTTAAGGGGCCTGGGTTCTGGTCTGATGGCAGTTGGGGTTATTTTCCAAAAGTAGTAGCAAATAGTGTGGTGCCTCCACCCAGAGTAAAATAATAGCGGGCCAGGTGTTTGCGTAGTTCAACTCCCTGGCATGCTGTACCTACCACCTCCCCGTCCACTCACCCCACACACAGAATACCACTCTGTTTAGCAATACTGTACAATACATATAATTAAAGACTGTAGCTAATAATATGCTCACTACCACTTTTAACATCAACAATCATAAAGCTTTTATGGGGGGAAGGGAATGGGAGAGCAGAAAAGTAATTGTACTTTAGATATGCAAACAGATTTTAACCATGCCCACCTCCCTAAAGCACATCAGCCTACATCCTCACTGGTACCACTGCCGCCCCCCCCCCCGAGTCTATTTGGGTACCAAAACAGTGCAGGCCTGTACGTTGCTGCGGGTTGGCCAGTGTTGGGTCTCTTGCAAACACTTTATGAGAGTGGGTGCATAACAGTTTCACACTTGCAGACAATCTTAAACTAGACTCCCTGATCAGGGCAAGCCCTGAGTTACTCATGGTTCTATATATACTGGTTCTCAGGTTCTGCGCAATGGGCTTGAGGGAGGAAACAATGACACCATGGGGCAGCAGAGCAAAATGGACAACAGAAAGGGCTGGAGGAGGTAGCAGGATCTGGCAGCTTTCCACTTTCTGACTTGTTTGCAGAGTCTAGCAGCTTGTCACCTTTGGTGTGCGTAGCAGGCTGGAGATTAAGAGCACAACACAAGGTTTCCTGGTCCACAAGTGAGCCCAGACCCAGGAGTTACTCCATGGTCCGGCTCCCCAAATGGGTTCAAAGTGCCCTAGCACTCAGGCATGCGCCCGTGGCTCCCTGCAGCCCAATCCACCCCACTCGATAAGGGTTAGCACTTCCCCTACCTGGCTCCAAGTTGTGCTGTGCAGATTGCAGTCTCTGTCTTTTGCCTAAACTGGGATTATCATCTCCATGGTGCAGCAATGGTCTCTTCGATTTCCACCTTGCCAGTAGCTATTGGCTAGCAGCATGCAGTCTCTTGGGTGGCACTCCACCTTTACAGATTTCAGCAATATAGGCAGGTTCCTGAACACTGGGTACTTGCATACCTTTTCCACAGTTTCCTTCAGCTTCAAACCCAGTTACCAACTTCAGGCTCTACCACACACAGTTCTAAAAACCCTTTTCCACAGCTCAGAGTTCCTCAACTGCTGCAGGTTCGCTGCAAACACTGGTTCTCCAACACAGAAGAAAACCTTTCCCAAATTGCTCAGTCAATTGCAAAAGCCCTAGGCCAATATCCAGACTTTTCCAGCACAGAGAATGAGCCCTCTTGACTTGGTAAGAGCCCAAACACGACTGCCCCAAACTGCAAAAGTCCCTGGGGTTTCACATGGAAAATCCCAGCCTCTGACTGGTTGAATCATGCTGCCCATCAGGAAAATTATTAAACATTAGCCCCTTTAGATTGATTGGTTATCAGGTTTAGGCACCTAGAATAAAGTTCACACCTCTCCCAGCAGACATTTCAACTGTCTTTGGGCACCTAAGTCATTGATTGGCTGGCACTGGGGGTCAAAGTAGCAAAGATGGCTGTTATTGTACAGTTCCATGCAGTTAATGCAGTAGTCCTATTTTAAAGTATCCCTGCAGCCAAAATACACTGGCCGGGATATTCAGAAATGCGCCAGAGGTTGGTGCAAGAGGGGCGAAGCGCAAGTACAGTGTGCCATGGTGCAACGGGCGTGATATTCAAAGGTTGCACATGACAGGATGCGCCTGCACAACACAGCTGAATATCGCATGGATGCACCATAGAGCACCCAGTGATGCGCCAGGGAGCATGTCGTGAAGTGCAATAGCACACCCAGGGATGCGCAGGGGAGAAAGCCAAGGAGCACCACACAGTCATCCAGCACACAAGGCACACACCACACGGCCTGAAAGGACAGGCCACAGCCACCCCACCCATACCAAGGTGGAACACCACCAGGTACAAACCCCCATTCATCCCAGACGGAACACACAGCATGCACACCACTGCAGCATGGCTCCACACACCAGCTGCAAAGCAGACACGAACACAGATGGTTTACCAAAAATAATGTAATGCAACAATCAAATATAAACTATGTACAGATATCTACAACAGATAGGGAAAGGAGGGACCACCCCCAGACAGGGAGGTCAGGGAAGGGAGGCAGGGTGCAGGGGCAAAGGCAATAGAAGGAGACAAGGGAGGGCAAGGGAGGGTACACAGGGAAGGGGAAACAGTCTGCCACATGCACCCTATGGTCGTCCCTGCCCCACCGTCAGGCATCGCTGTCTTTGGCGCCTCCATCCACATAGTGTCAGTGCCAGCTGCTGTACCACCTGGAGTGTGGCAGTCAAGACACGGAGGATCCACCTGAGGAGGCGTGCATGGGTATCACTGGGCCTGACACCTAGGACAAAGGAGGGAATACCATATGAGTGCATGTCCAGAACGCTGCAGCCCACCCACCATGCGCAGAGGGCATCGGTGATATGTGTCCCTGGGCTGGCAATCCATCACCCGCAGTGAGAGCGCCCACCTGAGCTGCCTACCCGGGGATCCACAGCCATGCATAACACTGCATAGTAACACCGCCCATGTGCAGCACACCACCGCCATGGCAGGCAGGCGACATGGCCATGCAGGTGGTTGGCAGTGACACAGCCAGGACCCAGGTGCACCCACAGCCCACCTGCAGCAGCCACCCACATGTGTGAAAGCCACAGTGTGATGCAACGGGCATCGCAGGCAGTGTACAGCTGGAGTGTGGCATGCGCACAGAGGGCCCTGTCCAACCCCCACTCCTGCTGCCCACCCGCCCCAACAAAGAAGCATGTACATGAGCCTACCTGCATGCTGAGGTGCACCCTGTGGCTGTCCAGCCGCCATGCCCGTGTGTCCTGCTACTGGTGCACCACCCCCTGTGGTGATCTGACCTGGCCCGGCCACAGTGCCAGTGAGGCGAGCCCACCTCCAATCTTCAGGGCCTAGGAGGAAAGTATGGAGAAGGACACATCAGTACTGGGCAACACCACAGGGCCCCCCAGCACAGTGTAACACCCTGCACAGCGTACCAGTGGCACAGGGCAGCCACGGTGTACCACCACTCCTGGTGGGGCGCACAGCCCAAGCACCCCCCAGCAAGGTGAGCCAACTGCACCGCCCCCCCCAGAACATTGGATGAGAATGGGCACAGGTGCTGTGCACTTGCCTGGCCATGGCACGGCGCCTCTCCAGATGCGTGCCCATAGTCGATCTGGGTACCTACGCTGCAGGTCCCCGTACAGATGCCTGCACTCCTCCCCAGTGCGCTGTGCACCAGTGGCTTCCTCCAGTGCGTCTGCCACCTCCTGCCACACCTCAGACCGAGGCCTGTTGACAGGCACCTGTCCAAACAGGGAGCCGGCATGTGGCACCACTAGAGCCACCAGGTTGACCAACTCAACCTGAGTCCAGTTCTGTGCCCTTGGTGCTGTCCTGCATGGCATGATTCCAGCTCAACAGGCAAACCAAAATGGCACCCGGCAGCACATATGCCACACGTGCTGGGGATGTGTGCTCGCACCGCGATGGGCTGCCACTGCCAATCGCGCAGTCACGTACATGCGCAACTTGAGTAACGCAGCGCTGACACTTGTTGCAGGGCACCTACAAGGGCAAAGTGCACCCATGGGGTCACGGGTCGGGCCGCGCATCCTGCACCTCAGCGCTATTGGGCATGGCAGGCATGCTGCACAGCACATATGCCACACATGCTGGGTATGTGCACTCGCACAGCGATGGGCTGCCACCGCCAATCGCGCAGTCACGGACATGCGCGACTCGGGTAACGCAGAACTGACACGTGTTGCAGGGCACCTACAAGGGCAAAAGGCACCCATGGGGTCCAGGGTCGGGCCACGCATCCTGCGCCTCAGCGCTATTGGGCAAGGCAGGCATGCTGCGCGATAGGGCCATGTGGCAGCCATAGTACACAGCCCCATTGTGCACGGGCGCATAGTACCCATAGCGCAGGGGTGCCATCAAAGGCATGGCACCAGAGCGCCATCGGCTGAGTGGCGCCCTAGCACCATAGGCCATACAGCGCATGAGCATCATACGTGCAATAGCAGATGGGCACTGTACTGCCTATCGTGCATGTTGCAAATGCCGCGCCACTGGCGTACGTGACATCCACACACGCATGCGAGCATCACAGGCTGTTGTGCATGTCACAATGTTGCACCTTGACTTGTGCATGCACAACCCCATTGCGCAATGCGCAACCACGCGATATTCAGCAGTAATATGCAAATCAGCTGATTAGCCTATCCGCGTCGTATCAGCTGCATTTGCATGTCATTGCAGTTGCGCAAACCCTCATTTGCATGTGATGCGCTACGAAGGCACCAGGTGAATGCACAGACTAGGAATGGCTTTGCATCCCTTAGAGGTGAGTTACACACTGCGGGACTGGCCGGACAGTGGAATAGGAGGGTGGGTGGGGACTTAACAGCCCAAACTAACACATGTCAGTCTCCACAGGAAGAAGCATGTTCGAACATGAGAAGAGTGAGGATCGTGGGCCTACACGCAAGCGCAGGACCAACTTCACCAGGGCAGAGTCAGATGCCCTATTTCAGGCGTACCTGGACCAGGAGCCCCTCCTGAGCAGCTCCACAGGCACCCCACAGGCCCGGGCAACAGCATGAGAGGGTGTGGCCCATGCTGTGAACCAGCAGGGCAGCCACCAATGGTCTGTGCAGGAGTGCAAGAAGAAGGTCAGCACAGACCGGAGTCGGATCAAGGAGAAGGTGGCAGCCATCCGGGCAGCATGTGCCACCACAGGCGGGGGTCAGCCAGCCCTGCCCAACCTTACACCGCAGGAGGAGATGTTGGCAGCCACCATGTGGCACAGCGCAGTTGATGGCGTGCCCGGCGGAGGGTTCCAGACAGGTGGCAGGCCATAACTGCACGGCTGGCATGACTGGGACGGGACATGGGGTAGGGGGCTGGGGGCAGGGGTGGGTGACAGCAACACTAATGCGACTGTGTTCCCTTTCAGCTCCTGAGCACCTGCATGCGGTGGCAATGGTGGGGGTGTCCTCTACGGGGGCAGTCCTGGCCCCGGAGGACTGTCCAAGCACCTCCAATGGGCCCCGTGGCCTGGATCGGCTGCAGGTCAGCACCGCTGTCCGTCCTGATGCCAGTAGCATGGTCATGGACAAGACCCTGGCTGCGTTTCAGCGTGACACCAGGCATGGTGTCCTGTGTGTTGAGATGCAGATTGGGGCGGGGTCCAGATCTGATGACGACAACGACCACATCCTGGACAGCGATGTTGTGGCCGCACTGGGGACACCTATACCACAGGCCCACCATGGCAGCACAGCTGGTGACCCGGTGGTGGTTGCCTGCACACTGGCCACTGTAGCTGGCGTAGTTGAGGCTGCCACAGGTGCAGCACCAGATGGCTGTGGTGGCCATGGAGCTTGTGGTGGTGCAGCCACGCTGGTGTTACCCTGTGCACAGTGGCTGGAGGGGCAGCAGCAGCGGCCGGACGATGTTGGGGGGGCCTGGGGCAGTACCCGCCACCGGTGCACCACATGGCACCCAGCCCCAGGAGGGACCCGCTGTGCAGTTCCCACCTTTGCAGGGTGCTGAGCCGCAGGGTCATGATACACCCATGGGTTGGCATGGTGACCCTGCACCCAGGGTGCTGACCCCTTGGACGAGCACACCCATCTGCTCCAGTCCTCTGTTGATCAGCAGGTGCAGCTCATGGCAGGGGTGCATGTGCTCTGTGAGGAGCCGTGCCAGGCAGCAGAGTGGTGGGACAGGGACTTCGCCCTGCTCCTGGCGAAGAACACGCAAATGTAGGTGGACATGGCTGCAGCCATGGATCGGCTGACCGCTGCGGTCACGGCTGGACTGCCACCTCTGGCCACCTTGGTGCATGGCCATCCACCACTCACACCGCGGAGCGCATTTTCCACCCCTTGGGCCTGGTGGCATGCAACCCCCTCAGTGTCAAAGCCAGGGTCTGCTGTGGGCATTCCCAGCACGCCTGGTGTGGGCATGGTTTGGGGCCTGCAGACACCTGCGTGGACATGGTTGCGGTCCCGCAGAGTCACCCCTTGGGGACCATCTGTGACAGCTCCTGTGGCTGATGCTCAGCCTGCAACCACTGTGCGTTCCTGGCAGGGCCGTCCACGTGTCCACGGCAGCCATGCTACTGTGCGGCATTCCTGAACTGCCCACCTCTGCGTACACCATTTGCTGCTGCCCTGTGTGCACATTGGTGTGGCGTGTGCATGTGCGTCCCATGGCCGTGGCGTCTGTGGTCTACCCCGCACACGGCCCGTGTGCTCACCCACCCGGCTGCTGGACACTGTGGCGTGTGCATGATGATGCCAGCACAGCGCTGATTGCCACTGTGCAGCGCCACTCAGCATCTGACACATGTCCAGTGCCCGCCTCTGGGCAGGGGCATGGGGGATCCTATTTACATGTTTGTGTGGGGTGTGTGTGTGTGTGTGTGTGTGTGTGTGTGTGTGTGTGTGTGTGGTGTGCGGGCCTATGCTGCGTTCTGCTTCACTGTCTGTGCCACACACTTGTCCATGCACCTCTTCTGCCAACCCTGGCACAGGGCATGCCCATGCTTGCCTGTCCACTGTGCCCTGGGCCCTGGCCCTTGCATGTGGCCATGTACACCTACCTGTGTGCTCCATAATGCTCCTCAGCAATTGTGTCCCTGTGCTGCTGGGTCATCCTTATCAGCTGGGGGTCCTTTCGCTCGGGGGGGGCTGCCCACCACCAGGCCCAGCGGCCTCGTCGTCCCCACTGCTGTCTCCCTCTTCAACCTTGACAGCTATCCCACAGTCGGTGGCCATGTTGTGGAGTACACAGCAGGCCAGGAATAGGCCCCAGGCTTTTGAGGGGCTGTACTGTAGGGCACCACCAGACCTGTCCAGGCAATGGAACTGAGCCTTCAACGGCCCAAACACCCACTCGATGATGTTCCGTGTGCTGGCATGTGCCTCATTGTATTGCTCCTCTGTTGGGGTCAATGGGTGCTGGCATGGGGCGAGCTGCCATGGACGGAGTGGGTAGCCACTGTCACCTGCGTGGAGAGATGTCTGGTTAGCATGGTGGCCTGTGTTATTGCTCACCCACCATCCCAGCCTCATCCCCTGGCACCCATGCCCTGGCATCCCACACACCCTTCCCTGTGGTTCCGGGCATATCACATACACCGCATACTCACTGACTAGGTGGCCAGTGGGGATGTCCCCACTCTCAAACCTCTGGCACAGTGCAGATTGGTGCCAGATGAAGGCATCATGTGCTCCCCCAGGGTGTGTGGCACAGACATTAATTATGCGCCCCCTTTCATCACACACCACCTAGCAGTTGATACTGGGGTAGCCCTTCCTGTTTATGTAGGCCACCCCCTCTGGGCCAGGTGGTGCACGGATGCCAACATGGGTGCAGTCGTGCCAACCTGTGGAATTCCTGCATGTTTGCTGTATGCTCTGCCTGTGTACTGGGGAAACAGATGTACTCCACAGCATGTGGCAGCAGTACGCTGAGGAATTGTGTGAGGAGCCGTGATGCGGCCGACTGGGTTATGCCTGTGGTGTCCCCTGTTGGTCTCTGGAAGGTGCCCTTGGTGAGCAGGCACATGATGGCCATGACCTTTGTCTCCACAGACAGGGTGTGGCTCCGTCTTGTGGGTGCCTGCATCTCCTCACTGCACAGCTCACACAGCTACCTCAGAATGGCTCGGTTCAGGCGGTACCTACCCACGATCTCTGTATCACTATACTGTTCAAAAGTGATGCAGGCACAATTACCACCTGTTCCGGGTATGCCACCAATGGGCCCTTCCACAGCCGTGCTGGTCTGTGTGCTGTCTCCTCACACCCCTCATTACTGCCTCCATCTGGAATATGGCACTGGCCATGGCCTGGGCTGTACGTCCGCCCCCCGGGCGGCTCTCTCCCCTGGCCCCCCCGGCTGTTGGCTGATGTCTGTGCCTCTGCACTGTGCGCACCCCTGTTTGGGGCTGCCTGGCCTGCAGTCTGTGGCCTCCGCCTCCCACCTCTCCATGCCCCTGTGCTGCCCTCCTGTGATGGGTGTCACAGACACTCACTATGGGTTGTCTTGCACCCTGTCTCACACCCACTCTCACACACACACACACACTCCCACTCACAAGCCCAGTGTCTGGTGCTGTCAGGCTCCCAGGTCCCCACTCTGTGCCTCCCTCAGCCTGCCTCACACTCTGTGGCTCCCCTTCAGCTTTTTGGCCTGCCCCCTCACTCTCCCTCAGTCTGGCTCCCCTGTGGTGCAAGCCTCCTTCCCTCACTTGCTCCCTCTTTTTATGTGCTCAAGTCTGCTCCGCTCATGTCCCGGTTGCTCCTCGCTTGCGCCATATACCTGCCGTTGAATATCGCACTGCACTGCATATTCATGGCTATGCCCCCTGCATTTTCCCAATGCATTCATTACCATTGTGCATTGATGCATTGGAACTTGTGCTGTGCATTTGCTACTGCTGAATATTGCTCTCCGGCGCATTACCGCACTTGCGCTGGCACATCACTGTTGCGCATTGCGCAACTGCTCTGAATATCCCGGCCTCTGTCTTTACGCACAGTTGCTCCAGTGTCCTGTAGCAGGCTTTGTCCCATATCAAGTGACTGCTGAATTATAATTAAAGAGTCGTTCCCCTGCCTGTCGCTGGCTCCGATATACACAGTCCCCAGGAGCAGCAATCAGGCTCATTCATATTCATAAGGTTCCTCATTAATATTCAGATATGCCCCCATTTTACAGCACTTACTGGTGATTTTTAAGCAAACGCCCCAGGCACTTTTGTGTCTGACCCCCAACTAACATAACATAGGGGTCAAGAGCACCGGAGAGGCAATTAGATGGCTGCAGGAGTGGCGAGAACACCAGGATGTGCCAGTGCACATGCGTGGCCCCTGTAGGCACTTTGAAAGTGCAAGACAAGTGGTGACCCTGTGATCCTTGCTCCTCCTGTCCCAATTAGCCCCACAACCACATGGGGACCGGATGGAGACTCAGAGAGGCACTATAGGACCTGGACATGGCGCCAGGGGAAGCAGGAGGTACAGGCAGCGACCAGGGCAACCAGGTAAGCCCCACTGTGGGGGGGGGTGTTACATATTTTTGTAATGTTTTCTAAAATTTCAACAAAATATATTAAATCAAAAAAAGAACATCAAAGCAAAAAAAAAAAACACACATAATTTTACCGGGGAGAAAAGGAACCACTCTGCTTCTCTTCACATCTCTCTGTGCATATATAGGGGACAAGTCTCACTATCAGTTTGGTACTCAGATCATCAGTCAGGTACAGTTGTAGCCATCCTAATCTTCCACTTTACCACAGAAACGTTTACTACACTAAGGCACTGCAATACAGCATTTCCTCCTTACAGAAATATTATTCGAACTACCACATTAACTGATGTGTTGCCTTTTCCTCTGCCCTAAGACCAAAATAAAAGGCTGGATACCCCTGCATCCTTGGCAGCCCTTCCTAGGTTCTTCCACCTCTCCAACCCACTAAGATCCAATGAGCAATCCCTACATGTTGTGCCTCAGACCTCCACCATCGAGGGTGACCAGGTCTGTAGTATACTTTCCCTAAACTACTGAAGTCCCTGCTGCCCTCCGTTTGTAGTTTCTTCTTACACTCCATGTTCTAATGGTTAAGTCCAGTTGTACATGTTCATAAATTCTTGTAATTCTTGCTGTATATTTGTTGTTGCACTTTATTTTTTGGACTGTTATTTGCACTATTATTTTCTTGACCTGTATTACTTGTTAAATACTTGACTTCAGTTTCATGCATCATGTGGTTGTAATGTTTTTGTCTCATTGCCTCTGTATTCATGTTACTTGTAGTTTATACTGTTCTATGTGTTGTATTTCCTCTCATGTGACCTCCCAGGTCATAACTGAAAACAAGCATGCCAGGTGTCTAGTGTACTCACTTTGTCAATAAATAATAAATAAATACATTGTGCTGACTAAGCACATTAAGCTAACACCTCTGCTTTAGTGGTACCTTGAATGATACCAGCATATGGGTAAATGCTGTACTGCAGTACCTTAATGTGGTAACCAAGTCTGTGGTAAAGTGGAATATTAGGATGGCTGCACCTGTAAGTTAAGGGGCTTGCTCTAAAAAGCCCACTAAAACACAATATAGAAAACTCTTTTTCTTTTTGTTCACTTTATTAACAAAAAAAAAACACTTAAAAACTTTAGATCAGCCGGCCCGGTGGCGCTGAGGGTTGAGGCGCTGGGTGCCACACCTCACGCTACGCCAGCGACCCGGTTTCGGGAATGGACTCGAGTTGGTAGGGGTTAGCCGTGAGAGAGAGGATTGAGCATCCCAATGGTTGCTCTCCTCCCTCTGGATGGGTTACCAGAAGTGCAACATGCACCTGATGCCCTGAGAGGGCCGGTGGGAACACGGGCTCTCTTGAGGGGCTTAGGCGGCTCCATTCCAGCGAGTCAGGGAGGGAGGCGGCTGTTAGGCTGTAGGAGAGACATGCATCCAACGTTGCCTCTCTGGACGTATGTCCTTGTGCCAACGTCTCAGGGGGGCTGGGAATGGGGACACAGAAAAATGGAAAAAAAAAACCTCTGCAGTCCTAGATGATGACTGTTCTAAGCCACCCAGACCACCACCTCCGGGACAGACCCCACTGTGCAAGGGAGAAAGGAGGTAAGAGGCACTCTAGGGGCAGATCCTGAGTTCAGGGGGAGCTGGATTGGAATGAATGGCCACAAGGAGTGGACACTGAGGGTAGGAAGGCGGGGATAAACAGAAGTAAAAAAAAACAGAAAAAAAACTTTAGATCAAAGAAAGGTAGCAAATTTGAATACATCACATATCTACACTTATATGGGATGTATCCTGACATAGTCTCATTTGATGCTCATAGGAGAAATATAATGTAACAGTCCCCTAAAGTTACAAACAATTGAGCATATAGCCAAAGAACCTGAAGGAGTTACATGAGTTGAATGCAAGTAGAATCATATACCAAATTTGTGTTATGACTAGTCTTGTCTCAAAATAGCTCTGCTGGTGAAATAAAGTGGCAATATATTCATAGAGAGGCCAACAGAAATCTTACTGTGCAGCATAAACTAGATGAGACATATATAATCTAAAATGAAAAAGAACACGGTTTGTAAAATACTTACAGTACAACAGCAAGTTTCACTAAGAATTCTTCCAGGGTATCATAAAGAGGGTAAATTGCTATAAATTAAGATTATTAACGTTGTAACCAAAAAAAACTCTTCAAACAACATGAAGTCTTGCTATATTATAGACATTAGCAGTTTGTTCCAGCTCTAGAACTGCCCTGGAGTGAAATGGTTAAAACCATTCCAAAATAGAATTTTGGCACGAGAGCAGCTCTATCTGTGTCATTTCAAACTTGAACTGTCAGATTCTTTACTCCGCCTCAGTGAACAGTCGCTCCGGAGAGTTATCCTTCTGCTCGGTTCATTTCTCGGTTTAAAAAGTGTTTTCTCGGTTGGATTTAACCGAGAATAGTTTTATTTTAACCGCAAAACCGTCGTTCAAGCTCTATCTGTGGTAACCATAAGTAAATGAAGGTTTTGTCTGTGGAACTTGTAGAGTTATCGGTTCGGTTTTGAACCGATCAGTGGGTTTAAAACTCATTTAAAACTAAAAGTTACTATTTTAGAGTGCGGTTCCCGGTTCTTATCAGTTCTAAAAATGGATTTATTACGGTTTTCCAATACCGTGACATCGGTTAGGAACCGATAAAGGGTGTCTTGCCTGGTACTGCCGTTAAAGGGCAAGTTTTTGGTTAGGCTGGCATTATGTCTGAGAAACCAAAAAGAAAACCGGGCCCACTGGGTTTCAACACTGTGATGTTTGTGGGAAGTCTTTGCCAAGGCTGACCCACACCACATGTGTTTATTGTCTGGGGTTTGACCACCTCCAGTCAGACTGCCAGGTATGTAAGAATTTCCCTGCAGCCACCCTGGAAAAAGATTGGGCAGGCTCAGGAGCGAGGGCCAAAAGTCCACTGACCGGATGGCCAGCCGGTTCAGGTGCCAACCCAGACCAGAGAGAGTGCCCTCTGACCAGGGCCAGACTTCCTCGGGCAAAGAAAAGCTGGTTCTGAGGAACCAATTCCAGTAAAGAAACAAGAAAATCAGCAGGTCTGAGTCCAAAATTCCTTCTCCAACTGCTGCAGAGATAGCAAAAGCCATACAAATTGTCCAGTCACTGTCTCAGGGTCCGTCCGAACCACCACTATCTGGTAAAAGGTCGGTTTGTCCGATCCCAGTGGTTCAGAATTATGATATTGAGGAATTTTATGAACCAGAGGAGGGGGAGGAGGATTATGAACAGTATGAATGTGGCTGGGAAGGTCTGGGTGTGCCCATTGAACGGGACATCTTCCCAGACAGACCTTTAGAATCTCCCCCTATGCTGTCTGAGTCCCCATCTCATTTTATGTTTTATAAAAAAGTTGCTGAAACCCTCCAGCTTCCTTTAGTAGAGGCTGTGGATGAGCAAGAGGAGCCTGATTTTGTAGAAATGATGGATATTCCAGAGTCTAGGAGATTGTCTATTCCTTTGCATAAGTCTTTTAGGAAACAAACAATTAAAATTTTAAAAGCTCCTAATTCTGTGCCTCCTGTAGATAAAAAGATGGACAGAAGGTATACATTGTCAGGCCCTGATACAGAATTCCTTTCTCAGCAATGCAGTCATGTTGGGGTAGTTCAGGCTGCTGCCTGTGATAAAGCTAATATTCCCTTGTCTTCACATCCTCCTGACAAGGATTCCAGGAAGATTGATGCCATGGCAAAAAAACAGTATATGGCAGCCTCTCTGGGACTCAGGCAAGCAAATTATATGGCTTATGTAGCTAGGTATCAGAAATCTAGATGGGATACTGTTATGCAATTGGCCAAGCAGGCCCATGGCCAACTGGCTAGTGAACTAGAACAGGTGGCTGCTGATGGCATTGAAGCCTCTAAGGTTCAGTTTCATGCTGCTGTGGATGTTAATGATGTTTCCTCTAGGGTCATGGCCACATCTGTAGCTTTTAAGTAGGTTGGCTGGCTCAGGTGTACTAGTTTGTCACAGGATACCCAGACTAAGGCTATGGATTTTCCTTGGTGGGAAATTCTCTGTTTGGAGAGCAGACAGAGAATTACATGAAGAAGATGGATGAATATAGGACTACTTACAAGAGTGCCCAGGCTAAGGAGCAGCAAGCCACTCCTCAAAGGCATGCCCCCAGGGGTAGGGGTAGGCCTTTTCACAGGCCTTTCTACCAGACTCAGGCCTCCTCTGCCTTTGCTCAGAGCGGCTTCTTCAGAGGCAGGGGCAGACGAGGGGTGGGCAGACCTGCTCCCACCCCCCAGCCTAAAGCTCCTGCGAAACAGGCACCCTGATGGGGTGCCCAGGGCCGATTCTCCTGTACCAGTGGGGGCAGGCTGGCTTACTTCAGTCAGAATTGGGCTTCTTTAACCTCAGACAAGTGGGTTCTGGAAGTAGTAAGCCAGGGTCTGGTTCTCAGCTTCAAAAGTTTCCAAGTTGAGAAGCAGACTTTCTACCTACCAAGTGCTTCAGAGACCCTCGCTCTGAAACAGAGGTCTCATCCTGTTAGCTCTCAGAGCATTAGAAAGGGTTCCTCCCCTGCATCAGGGCAGGGGTCTGTATTCAGATACTTCCCTTACCAAAAGACAGGAGAATGGCGGCCCATTTTAGATCTCAGATATCTGAACAAGCATCTTTTGAAACCAAAGTTCAAAATGGTAACTCTGGCAATGATTTTACCTTCCCTAAGGCCAGGGGACTGGCTAGCCTCCCTGGACCTCAAGGATGCCTATTTCCATGTCCTAATCAGAAGATCCCATTGAAAGTACCTCAGATTCGAACTGCCCTCAGGTCATTACCAGTTCAGAGCAATGCCCTTCGGCCTTACCTCTGCTCCAAGGGTATTCACAAAGTGTCTAGCAGTGGCAGTGGCCCACTTAAGGAGGCAGAGGATTGCTGTTTTTCCCTATCTAGACGACTGGCTCATTGTAGGCCAGTCCCCAGAACAGGTAAAATCTCACCTGCAGGTCACCCAGCAGCTTCTCACCTCCTGGGTTTTCTGCTAAACCTACCAAAGTTGGTTCTGGAACCAGTCCAGGTACTCACCTTTATAGAGGCAGAATTGGACACAAAGCTAGCCAGAGCCTTTCTTCCCCAGAAAGGGTAAGGAATTTAGTGGCTCTGGCCTCTTCCTTCACTCTGCAGGTCTCTCGACCAGCAAGACACTTTCTGCAGCTCCTGGGGCACATGGCTGCATCCACAGCTGTTGTGCAGGGCCAGATTTCAGATGAAAGACATTCAGTTTCACTTGAGAACCTTTTGGTCTCAGAGAAGAGACCCCCTTTCCAAGTTGGTCCCAGTGACTCGAACCTTGATCCTAGCTCTCCAGTGGTGGCAGGATCAGAGCAATTTAAGAGCGGGGGTCCCCTTCATTTCCCCTTCTCACGACTTGACTCTCACTACAGATGCTTCTCTTCTGGGTTGGGGAGCCCACATGGGCGACCTTTCCACTCAGGGAGTTTGGTCCCCCCAGGAATCTCTGCTCCACATCAATTTGCTGGAACTCAGAGCTGTCTTTTTAGCTCTTCAAGCTTTTTCTGCATCTGTCCACGACAAGGTGATACAAGTCAGAACAGACAACACCACAACAATGTGGTACTTCAACAAACAGGGGGGCACTCGGTCTTCCGCCTTGTGCACCGAGGCAATGAAGTTGTGGTCTCTGGCCTATTCCCTGAACACTTCCCTCATAGCAGTTCATCTTCCAGGGAAGGACAATGTCCTAGCGGATGCCCGCAGCAGGATTTCCCAGGGCCATCACGAATGGTCCCTGGATCCTCAAGTGCTGGGGATAGTTTTTGCCAGGTGGGGCATCCCTCAGATAGATCTTTTTGCAGCCCCAGACAATCACAAACTTCCTCTGTTCTGTTGCAGGCCTCTAGTGCTGGGCTCAGTTCCCTGGATGCCCTTCTTCTGGATTGGGAGGGGAAGTTCCTCTATGCTTTCCCCCCCTTTCCTCTCCTATTCAAAGTACTAGTCAAAATCAGATCTCAGCCTTGCAGGGTGATTCTGGTTGCCCGGATTAGGCCAGGCAGCCCTGGTACCCTCCTTCTGTCTCTGACAGTCCATCTTCCTGTGCCTCCCCAGGAATCACAATCTGTTGACTTGTACCCAGGAAGGGTTTGGTATCCGGACCTCAAATCCCTCAACCTCAAGGCGTGGCTCTTGAGGAGTTAGAGTTGCTGATTTACACCTCTCTCAGGGTGTTCTTGAGATCCTAAAGGCTCAGAAAGCCTTCCACTAGACTACTTATAGTTCTAAATGGAAAAGGTTTTCCATTTGGTGTGCTGGAAAAATATTTCCCCAGAATCTGCTGAATGCCCTTTTGTTAGATTACATGGTACATCTTAATTCCTTAGGTCTCAGACCAGCTACCCTGAGATTCATTTGGCAGCTGTGTCTGCTTTTGTGTCAACAGGAAAGTCATCCCCTCTTTCCTCTCATCCTGTGTTTTCCAAGTTTTAAGGGGGTTACTCCATACTAATCCTCCCTTTAGGGAACCGGCCTACTTGGGACCTTAATATTGCATTGCCCAGTAATGCAACCCCTTTTGAAACTCTGTCTTCTGCAGAGCTTAAGTACCTAACTTGGAAAACTGTTTTTCTAGTGGCTATCACTTCTGCCAGACGCATAAGTGAATTGCAAGCCTTGTCAGTGGAGACTGACTTTATTTTTTCACAGGGATAAGGTAGTCCTTAGGACTAATAGGAAGTTTTGCCTAAGGTGGTTTCAGATTTCCATCTTAATCAATCTATCTCCTTCCAGTATTTTTCACTGATCACTCCTCTTGGGTGAGAGGAGGTTGCACAACCTGGATGTTAAGAGAGTTCTTAGTTATTATATAGAAGGCGTGCCAAGGTCACAGGTTTGAATCCCTCCAACTTTTCCTTACCTATGGTGAAGTTGGGAAAGAGCAAACCTGCCACTAAAGATCAATAGCCAGGTGGATTGTCTCTTGTATCAATTTTGTTATCAGAAAGTGGGCAGAGCCCCCCCTTCCCGGTTTGAGGGCTCATTCTACCAGGGGTACAGCTGCGTCTCTAGCTGCTGCCAGAGATATCCCTTTATTAGAGATTTGCCAGGATGCTACTTGGAAAACGGTACACACTTTTACCAAGCATTACTCCCTGTATGTCCAGGCCAGGAGAGATGCTCGGTTTGGCACAGCTGTTCTTCAGAGCCTATTTCCTAAGTAGGTTCTGCCCCTCCTCCATGGAGGTACTGCTGTGTATTCTGCTAATGTCTATAATATAGCAAGACTTCATGTTGTTTGAAGAAAAAATTACTCACCTTAGTAATGTTGTTTCTTCTAATGGAGTCTTGCTATATTATAGACCTCCCCCCCAACCTGCCCCTCTCAGAACCTCTACATTGTGGGGTGCGGGCAACTTAGTGTGGGCACTACTTATGTCCTGTTAGAATTTTGTCCCCTTTGGGACTTTGGGGGTGTGTATGTGTACGCGTGTGTATGTTTTATTATACTTATGTTCCATTTTCATATTATTAGAATGGTGTTAGTATTTCTGGTCCCCTGACTTGAGTCTTGGGTGTTGGGACCATCAATGGTTGTTATTATTTAGGTAGCCATTTGGCTAGTGTAGGTTACAGCTTCCACACAGACCTTAATGAGTTTGGCTCGTAAAGATCTGACAGTTCAAGTTTGAAATGACACAGATAGAGCTGCTCTCGTGCCAAAATTCTATTTTGGAATGGTTTTAACCATTTCACTCCGGGGCAGTTCTAGAGCTGGAACAAACTGCTAATGTCTATAATATAGCAAGACTCCATTAGAAGAAACAACATTACTAAGGTGAGTAATTTTTTTCTTCTTCCCCCTAGCCCATACAAGTGTATATACTAAAGATATGTACCACAATCATATACCCGGCAATCAGTAAAGTTCTGCAACTAGTCATCTGAAAGTATTGTAGACTTAAACATGTTAAGCAAGTCTGCAGTGCAATGACTGTCTCAGAAAAAAAATGAAAAGAAAGTCAATAAGTTGGTGTCTTTAATGCCAGTTCAAGCACCTGCATGAAAGCCCAGAACAGAATGTCGTCAGAGTGAACTACCATTTTAACATCACTGGGGCTGTTGAAAATCATGCAAGCACAATTCCATTTCACCATTTGAAATAAAAGTCTATAAGTGTCTGTCAAATGGACTAAAATAGCTTGCCCATTGGCACTGAGGGTCGAGGCACTGGACACCACACCTTGCTCCTTTCTGGTGACCCGGGTTTGGAAATGGACTCGGGTTGCTGGAGGTTGGCAGGGGAGAGAGAGGATTGAGCATCCAGAGGACTGCTGTCCTCTCCCTGGGGTGGGATTCAGGGATGCCCAGTGTCCTGATAGACCCTGATGGAGATTGGGGGCACTGCAAGTTCACCAGTCAACGTAAGTGGCAGAGTGCAGCAGATGCCAGCAGGGTAACCATGTACAGGCATCACTGCATGCTGCACTCCTGGAAGGAAACAAGTGAAAATCCCCTTCCTGGGGGATAGGTGAAGGCACCTCTGCTCCAAACCACACTCCCAATACTGGGCACTCTCTTTTCCATGCCCCCTGCTCGCAGCCCAGCACTCTACACTATAGATAGAGCGCCATGGGCGCATAGGGCAGCCTCTCCCCAAGGGGTTCAGACCAGGGGACTGTGTCAGAATGAGTGAGGGAGAAAGTGAAGAGTCTCAGGTGGGAGGTAGAGATCAGTGGCCAGAGGATGACAGAGAGAGTTCCCCGAGGGGGCGAAGAAGCAGAATTAAAAAAAAAAATTGACTAAAATAGTCCTGTACTTACAAACCCCATGGACTCTGTGCCAAATCAGAGTCCAAAATGTCAACAACTGTACCCATTTCTGCCTCTCTCTCTCTCCACCTCATGCTTCTGCACAAACTTCCCTGCATTTCTTGGATCATTGTAAAGCCCTTGTTGCTGTGCTATGACCTTGTACCGTTTAAAATCTCCAACCCCTTCTCTGCAACTCAAAACTAGAGCATCCCAACACTGAGGAATTGGCACTCAGTGTTGGATGTCTTCCTAAAGTGAACAATTTAAAAACACAATTATTTTGGGCATGTTACAGTGGCAGCTGAGTGGTTACTTATCAGTTGGGTGAGGGGTGGGTTTTCTTGACTTAAAAAAAAGGCAGAGTAATATGTGGGCAGGGTTTTTCGTGCTAACAAAAAAAAATACTATAAAAAAATCAAGTAGGGGCTACCTTGCATAACAAGCCAAGAGTTTCTATCTCAGGATTTTGATGACATCAGAGACCTCTGGAGCTTTGTCTTCAGGGCCCCATGATGCAAATATAGCTTTGCAGTCCCAGATCTGAATTAAGTATTTATTTCCCTGTAACATGCCTTCATTTCTTGTGCATTTTCCCCACTAGCGGCAGGACCAAATCCCTAGCTATTTTCTGCATGCTCTGCACTAGTTTATAGATCACCCCAGCCAGGTAACATAACATTTGTCATACAAGTTTTTCTAGCATATTGTTTACAAATATCCCCTCCAATCAGTTTTGAACACTGATTCAGTAAGCAAAATCTGGGATCCAAGAAGTAAAATTGCTATCAACTGACAAATTCAGTGACATAAAAAATCAGACTTGCTTGTTCTAATTTGACACATTATTTATGCTACAAAATTCTAGCTCCTAAGGTTCTGTCCATTGACCACGCATATATTAAATAAAGGCCAGTCATTTACCCATAGATTAACAATATTTAGCCTTGCTACTCTATAAAACAAGTGTGCTTCAGACTGTCCAGGGATTCATTGTATCCACTTTCAGGGTTAACAAACATTGCTTGGGTATGATGGGAATAAAGGAAAAAAATTATTAATTTACTTCTGGCCTCCATGCAAGCTGCCAGGCCAGGACTGCACCTTTCTTGAGCAAATTGAATTCAGTCTCTCAAGTGTGTCTAAGTCGGATTTGGAATGAAAATCACCTTTAAGTGGTTATTTTATATTAATTTGAAATTGCTTTAGTAAAGCTGAATAGAAAATTTTTTAAAGAAAAAAAAAAAACAATCAAATACTATACCCCTGGTTCCAAATCACTTTCTGTCTGAGTGCTTTGTGAAACCTGTGGCACTGGATGCTCTAAGGCTGCGGCTGAGCTGATCAGTCTCTCATGGCGCTGGCTGCGCAGATTCACTCCACTAGTGCTGTGCTGTGGATTCTGTTCATCCACGATGAGCCAGGCACTTCACTGTCTCACTGGCTGTATGCTGGAAGGAAATGGGCTTGACTTTCTCTGTTTAACATTGTCTGACCAGGGGTGTAGCCAGGGATTTCAGATCTGCACACCAAGTGGACTCACTGCTACCCCCACCCGTTAGGGTGTGCTACCCCCCCCCCGGGTGTAGCCAGACAATATACAAACGTACACCAGAACTGTGTTTGTTGCCTCATTTGGCACAATAAATACAACTTTTGTATCTCATGACAGTGGTTGTTGCCATGCATGGGTAAATGCAAATGCCATGCATTGCTCGCTAAGACACCCACATATCAGCCCAGAGCCTGTAAAGTTGTATTGTCCTTGGGATGAAAAGACAGTATTAGTGACCAGTCCTTCTAGTTTTGACTCGTATGAATAAAATTACAGAAAGGTCCAGCATTTTCTTTGTTAGTTTTCATGGGAAAAGGAAGCAGTTCAGAGCCTATTTGCTACCCCCTTAAATAAAATTGCACACCTTGGAGTACTTGGAGTATGCCTGGCTACACCCATGTGTCTGACAGAGGTGGAAAGGGCCTGAATGCCATGGAAGCATGTTTGCTCATGGGGCTAGGCTCAAAAGTGTGCCTTAAGTTTTACTAAAGGGGCCAAACAGCACTGCAAGGCAGGGTAGTCAAAAGTTTCCAGGCCAATTAGATGGTGGTTAGTTTGACGTTATTGGTGCTGTGCTGCTTTTCAAAGTCTCAGTGCCCATTTGCCTTTTGCTACTGAAGTATTGGTTGTCATTTGTTTTAGGGCAAGTTAAGTCTCAGCAGGGATTTGTTTCAACGTGCTGTAGATTGAGTCAAAAATGTTTTTTCCTCCCAAACCCCATTTTTAGCATTAAACATCTGTCAAATATAGAAAGTCCCTTAACTCGGGGAGCACTAAACCTTGTTCTACATGGTTGGTTATACATTATTCTATACATGTTCATAGAGTTTATACTTCGTTTTCCTGCTTTTTCCACCACTCCACAGAAAAATATCACATCCTGCTTTGCAGTAAACTTTGAAATGCCATAAATAAATGACTGGGTTTATTCACCTGGCTTACATTCTTCGATTTACTACATGCCTTCAAACAACATAAAAAAATCACAATTGAAAGCAGAAATCCATCTTAAAATTTATTTTAAGTTTTTATTATACACTCCACCACCACAAGGCTGAGCCCTTTTGTTCATTTTGGCTCCCGAATCTGCTGGTGCCACATTTAATTTTATGTTATTTGTTTTTATGTTGATGTATATGTTTACATATATTATGTCCTGATCAGCTATTAATCCTGCAGGGATATATCCTGCCCAGAAAAATAACCAGCTCCCTGTTGCTAAGGGCTGAAGGCAGTAAACAGAATGGGAACACTTTAGTTGCAGTTTCTTTGACTAAACATTAACCCTTATTGCAGTCAAATATGGCAATACTGAACTGACGTAGTTCAGGAACACTGCCCCCCTTTGCTATGGGGGGGGTTACAGTCTCTGGTATCCAAATGCTTGACATCAAGCCTGGCACTTAGGGTAAGGTACAAATCAGCTTTACTGCAACAAACAACTGGTAAACAATAACATTTACTAAGTGAAACAGAACATGATGGTCCGGTGCATGCAAGTGTCCACTTATCAGTCCATTCACTCCCCAAAGGAAGCACAAACTCAAAATTATGAGACAGTTAGTATGGTTTTGGGACCCCAAACATGGGCTCTGGTTTGTGGGCAATTTGCAGTTCCTGGGAGAGGACATAGTTCAGAAAACTGAGAACTCCACTCCCAGTCCCTTTGACCACTCAAGAGTGAACCTGAGAGATCCAGTTCAGTTCTGCCCAGATTCAACCTGCAAATGAAAAAAATTTTAGCTTCATATGATACCTGTTTTAGCCAAGTAAGACCTTGTGTGACACTCCCCAGACCATCGGCACAGATAACAATGGGCTGAAGGTTCCAGTCCAAAGTAACAACAGCTCCCCTTTTGGAACACTGAATGTTGGTGCCCCCTATCTAGAATGCCAATCAGAAGCTACCCATCTGGGATGCTGAAACAAGGTTCTGCTCTCTACAAGCTGGTGGGGCTCCAGTCCAGCGTTTGAAGGAACCCCAAGGAATCTCCACAGGTTCGGGGGGGGGAGGTTACTGCAGGATTTACCCATGCCATCGAGCACATATTTACACATTCAGTGGTCTCTCTAAGAAATAGGGTGAGGGATATACCCTGACAGCTAGTACAATAGTACCTGGACATGGACACCAAGAAAAATGAGGTAAAAGTGCATTCTTTCTTACTCTTGGGCCTCCGTGTCTTAGTGGTGCCCTTCTGGTTCAGTCAAAGAGGTCCAGCTTTCACACCTCACTCAAGAGCCTGGAATGCACAGGAAAACTTAAGATTATCTTTTGAACCCCAGAATGGTGAATGCGAGCACTATCAGACAACCCTCATTGAAAGTAAACCAGCTACAGGCCCTTGCTGTCTCATACTCAGACCCTTACCAGGATTCTGACTCCGGAGACCCACCCTGGAGGGAGCCAGTGCCACACAGGACCAGTGATCCTTCCACCATCCCGAGCACATGGACTTCCTCCAGCAGTCTGCAGCCAGATTATACACTGCACCCTAGCCAGTGCAGTAACTCATACCCCTCTCCTGAACACACCAAGCAGGGCTGAAACCCTCTACTTATACCGTGAGGGTGGGCAACCAGAAAGCCTGGGAAAGTATAGAAGGTAATGAGTACAGAAAGCACTCAAGGAATTAACCAACTCCCTGTTGTTGAGGACTGAAGGCAGTAAACCTGATAAGAACATTTTAATTACATTTTCTTAGACTATAGTGAAACCAAATAGGGCAGTATTAAAGTGCTTAGTGCTGGAACATAGAGTAAACACTCTCATTTTCCAAGGGGGGCAGGTACAAAATATTTTCACATTTCACTTCTCTTGCCCAGATTTAGTATTAAATTTTTCCTTCTTTTTCATGAGGTACATATAATAAGCTTTCATCAGGGTTTTCTGACTTCATGGGGCATGTGTTATGGTAGTCATAGTGCGCACCGGGACAACATACTGTAATGTCACAAATGCAGCAATTGTTAGGTTAGGTGAGGACAATCAGATGTTTTTAGAACAGACCCTGGACTAGATCCTACTTCATATAAAATATTAAAAATTCATCTTGGTACAAAACCAAAAAACTAGAAAACATTACTATTTGTGCAACTGCAATAAACATAATTGTTTCAAACATTTGATAATAGCAGATACCTGCTCTTTAAAGGACAAGTTCCTCGATGCAAATGCACTTATGCACATTGCACTAAAGCAAATGTAACCCCTTGTTACCCAGGGTTACTAGAATCCCAGTAAGACCTAGTGGTAGGCAGGGAAGGCAGCTTGTGAAACTCCAGTTAAATGGGTTTCACGCTGTCTCACTCTGTTCTCAGTCTCAGCTGAGACTGAGGGATGACATCACCAATAGAACTTTCGCAGCTGCATAAGCCACATTGGAATCTGCAGCAGAGGAGTTAGATAGAACGTTAGGAGTTTTCAAAGTAGTCAGTGTCAGTTTGTCTTCAGTAAGTGAAGGTGTGTCAAGTGGTGGAGACCGCTGTTCAGGTCTCAGTGCCCCTCCCTCCGGGGAGGGGGGAGGATGTACAGATCCCCGTGCAGATTCCTGAGGCAATCCCCTAAATTCTGCAGGGAGAAGGAAAAAGCTGCCTATTTCAGTTCAGCTTGTGTTTGGAAAGTTGGAAGAGTTGTGATTCGCCTGTGGGGCACCTGTAACAAAAGGGTGAATGTTTGCTCTTACATGAGAGGGCAAAAAATGTGTTTCTTCAGCCTGGGATATGTGAAGAAATCTAGGAATTGAGCTGCTATTTGGGAAGCCTATAGTACTAGGTCAAACAAATGGAGTAGTGTCAAAAGCTAGAGTGCTGTGTGAATTCAAGTAATATTGTAGAGGGGATGCGACAGTTCATCTACCATTTAATCTACATTCAGAAGTTTCAGTTTTTCCAGAGAAATGGCTGGGTATGGGCTGTGGGAGCTGGAGGTGGGAACACCCCCCATCTTTAGTAACCAGGTCCACCTCTATGGATTTCTGCTGTGATTGCTACTTTACCTCATGCACTTGGCCAGTGATGGGGGAAGTACCCAGACATGGGGTTGCAAATGGGAAAATCTCTCTAGGAGTCGCAGACTCTAAGTGGTGTGGGGAGCCACAACAAGTGTAAAGAAAATTCTCTTTGTGAGATGGGAGTCAGAAGAAGTAAGAAGAAAATCTCTCTAGGAGTCACAGACTCTAAGTGGTGTGGGGAGCCACAACAAGATAATGGGTTCATTCTTCCAATGGACCGCCGATCAAGTGGCCGGCAGGGGAGCCGGGCCAGTTGGGCTGTGTACCCAAAGCGCGTGCAAGTCCGGGCTGTGTGTCTGGTGGGTCCAGAGTCTGAAAACAGTATAACTGGTTCATTCTTCAAGTGGACCGCGTAGTAGTCTCTAATCTACATTACCAGTAAATGTAGCCCCATGGGGGTCCATCTATGCTTTGCTGTGTTCAGCTAGTTGTGAATAAAAGCCACACTGTAGAATCCCATTCCTGGTTCTGGACATTACAGTTATTGCTTCCTGTGTTCGGATTTACTTGGGTGCCCCTGTGCAGAATAGCCAAACCTAGGTCCCCCTGTGCCGAGTAACCTCATTCTCCCCAAACCCAGGTCCCCACCAGGTACTGCTGTCAGTGCCAACAGCATGCCACCTGTCATTTTGGCAAAAAGGCAGGGGTGAGGGGTTACAAAAATGGAGGCACTGCTTTGGATTTGTTTGGGAAGGAAGGTGCTCAGGCAAGGGGGTTAGCGTTTTGGTTATCTGGCAGTGGGTAGCCCAAAAAGCTGAAGCAATTTCCCTAGTGTGTTGCTGTGTGCTGTGAATCTTGTGCTGCTGTTTAAAAATGCCAACTGTTTACCAAGAAGCATTAAAGCCAAAGAGTGTGCCCTTGTCCTGCATCAAAACTGTTTACAGCGTTTTTGCCTGCTTTAAAATAAACTGTTGTGAAGAAAAGTGTGGAAGACTAGGGGTAGCAACAGAGAAATTGTGCCCTGGACGTTTGAAATGCTTTTAAAATGAACTGTTGTGAAGAAAAGTGTGGAAGACTAGGGGTAGCAACAGAAAAATTGTGCCCTGGACGTTTGAAATGCTTTTAAAATGAATTCTTGTGAAGGAAAATGTGGAAGACTAGGGGTAGCAAAAGGAAGATTATGCCCTGGACATTGTAAATGCTTTCTGTGTAAATGGAGAGACTGCAGAGTTAATGGCTATGTTATATGGCTGAAATGGGCTCCCGCCGTGGAGTCAGTTTAAAAAAAAAAAAAAGGCATTCTGCAGTTTAAATTTGCCTGCTCGACGATCGCCGTGAGGAGAAGAGCCCTCGTGAGGAAGAAGAGGCTAATTTGCATGGCGTCATGTGGTTGGTCAGGCTGCAATCAGTCCCGGCCCTCAGCCAGCTTCACAGAGACTGCCCCAGCATTCGAGAGGGAGTGAGAGTGGAGTGCGTGTACTGGCAGTGGAGGAGCGTCGTGGAGTATTCAAAGTGCTGTGAACAGTTCAAAAATTGACTTTTGAGTTTAAAATCTGGCTCAACCCGCTAATCGATCGTGGAAATTAAAAGTTTGGTGTATAAAATGACGATCGCTAGGACTGCCCGCCCGTTTGTGTACAGAGGCCTTCAAGAACTGGCTGCAGGCCATTTTACCCCATCGCAGCAAGCTACTACTGATAATAGTAAGTAAACAACTAAGAAACTGCTCAAACAGTAATTTTCAGCTATGCCATATAAAATGTGTGTGCAGCAGTGTAGTCGCTTTGCAAGTAACGACTGTGTGAAGTCCTGCCAGCAAGTGCAAGTCTGTTAAGCCATTGAATGTGTGCATGGAAGTGAAATTAGCCTCAGTTTAAAGTTTGCAGCCAGAGAGAGACTGTGGGTTGTAGAAAAGTGCAACACTAGTAAAAGCAGGCAATCCTGTGCTAAAACCTGAAGCTTTTAAGGGACTGTGAATAAAATAAATGTTACCAGCTTGTGAAAAGTCCAAGGAAAATCCTGTAAATGTGTGTAAAGCCAGATCAGAGCAAGTTGTGCAGTTTGAGTAAAAGTTATCAGTAGCTGGTGTAAATCGGGTGCGCAGTGGCTTGACCCAGATTCTAAATGTTGATGCACAGGACTGCTGCCACCGCCATTACAGGGTGGGGTAGTAAAGTAAACACAGCAGCAGAGGAGCCATTTTAAAACTACAGAGTGTGTTCAATAAAGTGGGACTTTCAGTTACAGTGAACTTTGTTTATTTTTCTGCAGTTATGGCCTCAGGACCAGCTTGTTACCCGGATCATGCCCGGGTTGCAGTAACAGCAGCAGTAAATAGACTGAGAGATATTGAAAAGTGGTGCTATGGAGGGCAACTGCCTCCTGATGTGGCAATTCCTAATTATCCAGTGCGTGTATGCCAAATATGCTTGAGTGCTGGAAGGGACGTCTTCATGATTCCTCACTGTGCTGGATGCCTACAAAAATATGACTTGTATAAAGTGCCTCCAATTCGTTTGGCCCCACATGGACAAAAATTCAGGAATCTGCAGTTGGCAGCACACAGCACCAGGCGGAGCCTGTGGAGGAAGGTCCCTCGGGGGAGTGTGGCACAAAGCTAGAGGGTGCAGAGTTAAAGACAGAACCAGAAGTTGAAGCTTTGGATGCTAGATTCCAGAAAGAAAGTTCGGATAAAGCATCAATAGACCCCTGGGGGGGGGCTAGCCCAAGTCTCTTAGGTGAAGATGAGATGCGGGAGGCCTTTGAATGGGAGGTATCGACCTCTGCGCCTAGTGATGAGTGGATAGTCTCGGGGTTGAGAACGACTGCTCACTCCTGGGCTCAGATCCTCAGTGAAGAGGAAGATGAGGGGGAACCTATGTGGCCTTGTGAGAAAGGAACGGGTACACAGCCTCAAGATCTTGCCTCGGAGGAATGTATTGAAAAAGGTGGTGATGCCACTGCCCTGGCTTTACAGGAGGAAGAAGTCAGGGATCCGTTTCTAATTTCCTTGAGGATGCGAAGCTGGCAGAACTTGGACTGGCCACCCCCAAGCCAGTCCAGCGGTCTCAGATTGACCAAAGCAAGTAAAGAGGAGAGACTGGTTCGGAGAAAGGCAAATGAGATCTATGGTATGACCTTTCCTACCTTTCCTCGGAAAGTCTGGGAGGAGATTGAGAACTGCAGGAAATCCTGGATCTGGGATGAAGCAATGAAAAGTGTGCATCCTGGAGCCAACCAGCATGTAAAGAATAGACTGTTCCAAGAAAAGTATACCCAGTGGAAGAGAGGCAGGACACTGTTTATGGACAGAGTGAGAGTGGTGGACGGAGAGGGACGTGAAATCTCCCACTATGTGAATTATGTGCGCCCAGACGGGGTAATAATTCAAGCCCCTGACCCCCAGTACTATTGGCCTCAGTGCAAGGACCTCCCAGCAAATGTGCCCGTGCCTACAAAATGGAGAGCCGAGCAGTGGTAGTCAATACTGCCACACCAGACTGTGAAGTGCCCTTATTGATCCGCCAATATGAATAACCAAGGACTCAGGTGCTCCACATTCATCAGTCTACAGTGTACTGTCCTGTCCCTCAACCATCGACTGGCCCACCAGATGACTTCAGATCCAGAGAGGACACCAGCCCAGCTGTTTCCTGTTCATTGCCTGGTAATCGGATGACATCAGACCAGCTGTTTTCTTTTTGTTCCTGTTCTAAGGTTCCATCTCCAGAGATGACATCAACCCAGCTGTTCCCAGATGTGCCCTCCTGTGGTTCCCGGAAGATGTCCGCCCAGCTGTATCAGAAGAAATGCTGCCAGGGAGAGTCTTTGGCTGCGGTGCAGGTCGGTGCCTAGTATTGTACTACAAGTGGCTGGTAAGTCCGAACTTTTCTATCTTTATGACATTGCAGTACACACCCTACACTACAGACTTCAAAAATGTGTGAACTGTCCGCAAAGACTCTCCCCTTCTGGACTTTGGCCTGTTAGAACTGTGCTTCACCGGGCTCCGGCCCAGGAGAGACTCTTTATTGGACTAGCCTTCGAGCCTTGTGGTCACTAGTTGGGACTTTTAGGGCACTCCATCCCCCCAAATGTGTATTGTAAATAATGTCGTTGTTTTCTAATGTAAATACTGTTTTTCTACCCTTTTTCTAAAAAAATCTTTTTGGGATTTTGCAGTGTTTTGATGGTAGGGGTTTTAGGTAGACTGTGTATGCAGATTAGGAGTGTGTTTTGTCTTTCTTTTCCTTACAGGTGTTCCTGGGAAGACAGAAGAGAAGACAAGAAGAGGAGGGGGGGCTCATCGGAGTTCCTCGTCAGTGCTTTATTGTGTAGAAATTTAAAGTACTGTGGTGTTATTGTTATGGTTACTGTAGTAACCCTTTTCCTTCTACAGGTGTGGTTGTTGGGGTAGGGAGGAGGCAGTAATTGGTATTTTAATGGTGTGTGGTTGCAGGTTGCCCAAGGTCGGGGAGGTCCCCAGGTTGTTTTTGGTTTTGTTTTGGATTATTATGCTAGAGGCAGAAGGGTTTTCCCTAGAGGGTTAGAGGGGATAGACAGGCTATGGTCCTGAATGGCCATTGGGACTGCAGTGCTGATCTATCAGGGCTATGCTCTGGATGGTTCTACCAGAGCCACTAGGTGTCCATAGTAAGTGGATAGTGTAGGGGCTGATATGTTAGCTACAGGCCTCTAGGCCCTTAGTGTTGCCTGCCTGTGCTTGCACATGGTAGGAGGGGGCCTGATCACCCCCTTCCGCAGGTAGCACATAGGGTGGGATGGCCTAAGGCTGGGTACATAATGACTGCGGACAGTCATTTTCCTGGTCAAGGGCGAGTGTAACCTCTTCTTACCCGGGGTTACTAGAATCCCAGTAAGACCTAGTGGTAGGCAGGGAAGGCAGCTTGTGAAACTCCAGTTAAATGGGTTTCACACTGTCTCACTCTGTTCTCAGTCTCAGCTGAGACTGAGGGATGACATCACCAATAGAACTTTCGCAGCTGCATAAGCCACATTGGAATCTGCAGCAGAGGGAGTTAGATAGAACGTTGGGAGTTTTCAGAGTAGTCACTGTCCAGTTTGTCTTCAGTAAGTGAAGGTGTGTCAAGTGGTGGAGACCACTGTTCGGGTCTCAGTGCCCCTCCCTCCGGGGGGGAGGTATACAGATCCCCGTGCAGATTCCTGGGGCAATCCCCTAAATTCTGCAGGGAGAAGGAAAAAGCTGCCTATTTCAGTTCAGCCTGTGTTTGGAAAGATGGAAGAGTTGTGATTTGCCTGTGGGGCACCTGCAACAAAAGGGTGAGTGTTTGCTCTAACATGAGAGGGCAAAAAATGTGTTTCTTCAGCCTGGGATATGTGAAGAAATCTAGGAATTGAGCTACTATTTGGGAAGCCTATAGTACTAGGTCAAACAAATGGAGTAGTGTCAACAGCTAGAGTGCTGTGTGAATTCAAGTAATATTGTAGAGGGGATGCGACAGTTCATCTACCATTTAATCTACATTCAGAAGTTTAAGTTTTTCCAGAGAAATGGCTGGGTATGGGCTGTGGGAGCTGGAGGTGGGAACATCCCCCATCTTTAGTAACCAGGTCCACCTCTACGGATTTCTGCTGTGATTGCTACTTTGCCTCATGCACTTGGCCAGTGATGGGGGAAATACCCAGACGTGGGGTTGCAAATGGGAAAATCTCTTTCTAGGAGTCGCAGACTCTAAATGGTGTGGGGAGCCACAACAAGTGTAAAGAAAATTCTCTTTGTGAGATGGGAGTCAGAAGAAGTAAGGAGAAAATCTCTCTAGGAGTCGCAGACTCTAAGTGGTGTGGGGAGCCACAACAAGATAATGGGTTCATTCTTCCAATGGACCGCCGATCAAGTGGCCCGGCAGGGGAGCCGGGCCAGTCGGGCTGTGTACACAAAGCGCGTGCAAGTCCGGGCTATGTGCCTGGTGGGCCCAGAGCCTGAAAACAGTATAATTGGTTTATTCTTCAAGTGGACCGCGTAGTAGTCTCTAGTCTGCATTACCAGTAAATGTAGCCCCATGGGGGTCCATCTATGCTTTGCTGTGTTCAGCTAGTTGTGAATAAAAGCCACACTGTAGAATCCCATTCCTGGTTCTGGACATTACAGTTATTGCTTCCTGTGTTTGGATTTACTTGGGTGCCCCCTGTGCAGAGTAGCCAAACCTAGGTCCCCCTGTGCCGAGTAACCTCATCCTTCCCGAACCCAGATCCCAACCAGGTACTGCTGTCAGTGCCAACAGCATGCCATCTGTCATTTTGGCAAAAAGGCAGGGGTGAGGTGTTACATAAAAGTTATACTGCTAGAAGTATATTGCCTCCACAGCCTCATGTTAAAAAACACAAAATTACGCATACTCCATAATGCAAGGCACTGTGAGTAACATTAAAAAATGAAGTAATTTAGGCTGATTTATCTTTAAACAGGACAGTAAGGTGACAAAACACCTTAAAAACCATCTGCAAAAACTAAAAACAGTGCACCACAGACACTTGTAATCACATCAAATTATGATACTGACTCCACAAGAACCAATAAAGCAATAGCGTCTGTAGAATATGATATACACAGAAGTTATGAATTCTAGTCCCACATCTGGGACTTGGGTTCCAGTCTTAACAAAGTTGTGCCATATTTACTGAGGGAAGGAGGTACAGCACTGTTAGAGATACCATTCTTCAAATGAGACATTAAAACAAGGTCCTATCTGCTCAGCTCAACTGGTTGTCCTGAAAGTGGTAGTCATGATTCCAAGATACTTTTAGTAAGAGAAAGGAATTACCCCAGTGTCATGAATATATGGCATATGCCATGGGCTGACTGCAAATATAGAGGATTGTGTATGAGCAGTCATATACAACAAGGATATTCTTGTATTGAGAGGTAGCCTTGGTAACAGATGACCTTGAGGGAGGCGCAGCTCGAGAGGTGGTCTGTTACCAAGGGAACCTCGAGATATAAGAATATCCATGTTTGTGTATGACTGCGCATATACAATCTTTTATAGTGCATGGGCAGTCACAGCATAGAAAATCACACAAAACCAGCTAGTGAAGATAACCGAGAATAGAAATTTTAACATTTCCTTTTTTTTTTTACTGGCACAGTATGCTGCAGGTGTTTCTGCAAGTTCAAGTTTAAAAAACAACAACTTCCAGCTTAACTGGATAGAGGAAAGCAGCTATGTGGCAGCATTCCAAGTTGTTCTGCTGCAGTAGTGACATCACTACTGCAGCAGAACAACATAATGATGTCACTATTGCAGCAGAACATAGAGGATAACATATGGTCATTGGTGTGTAACCACGCTATAGTGTATGGTAGAACACTGTTGAGCATGGAAATCCATGCTCCCAACAGCGTTGTTATGCTGCACTAGCTACGTCATCGTAGCTGTTGTGCTGCATTAGCTACATAACTAGTGCAGCATAACACCTAGAAGGTGGGTGCGCATGCATGGAAGCTGGGTGCGCATGCGCGATCGGGAGACCGGTGATGTGCCAGAAACCATCACGGTGGTGAAATGGGACAGATGAAGAGAAAACTGCACTCAAAAGTGAAGAAAAGTAAGTGCAGTTTTAGTATGAGGGACCATACACTATAAAAGACTGTGTATGATCGCTCATACACAACAAGGGTATTTTTCAACTCTCGAGATTTCCACGGTAATGAGACCTCTCGAGCTATGCTCTCAAGGTCTCCAGTTACCATGTAAACCTTTCGAGTGAAAAATACTCTTGTTGTGTATGAGCGATCATACACAATCCTCTATATACTTGCCTTCAAGTGGTTCCCTTGGCATCTCTGCCAAACCTCAAGAGCGCAGCTCAAGAGGTTTACAGAGTTACCATGGGAAACACAAGAAGGCAAGCGTAGCGTGGTTACACACCGATGACAATATGTTATCTTTTATAGTGTATGGTCATTGGAACAGTCATAGAAAAGACAAGTTTTTAAGATTACGCTGGTGGTTCAAACCAGGATTCAGGCTCTTCCCCTCCCACCTCGGGCATGACCTGGTACTGCCGACCAGTTGCTTTTGCTCCCCTGTGGTCCTGGTACCTCAGGAGACTGCCCGGACAACCAGCACCTCCTCGGATTGAGGACCGAAAACCACCAGCTGACTGAACCACGCTGGTGGTTCAGATCATAATTCAGGTTCAGTCGGACTGAAGTGACTTAGTGAGAACGCTCACAGCTCGCCTACAGCTCAAGCTCTGAACTTTTAAATCTTTTTCAAATCTTTGGCACCTTATATACTGTTTCAGAAATGTCAGTGCTTTTCTTTTTTGAAGCACGTAAAAGTTCGGCTGTTACTGGCAACAGCAACGCGTGGCAGTTCTATTTTGTTACACCTTCGATGTGACGAAGCAGCAGTAGTATAACAAAGTCATGACATCACATCGATGGTGTAACAACACTGTAAAAAGATGATTTTTGCATGTTATCTGCCTTTTACCATTCATTATAAGCATATTCCAGGCATGGAATTCCATACATAACAGCATTCCACCATACATTATATCAAATTTATTTTTATCTGTAGGTTTTTGATCTCTATGACCTCATGAGTGGCACAGCCGTGAGTCACATCTGTAAAGGTCAAACAGTGTAGATAAAAATAAATATGATATTTTTAGCCAGCCCATGGCATATGTCATTTATACAATGACATTGTATCTCTGGCATAATTAGTTCTTTCAGTGAAGATTTTACTCTCTGTTTGATTTCACTGCTCTGTTTTTAACTGCAGCAGATGCCATTGTAATGTTATCAGGCATTGTTCATGCTTTTCTCTGATTGGTTAAGAGCTCCCCGGTGTTGAGTCACATGATGCGCTTGGTGTGAGAAGCAACTTCCCTCTTGGTTCCGTGAACTGCAGCTGTTTAAACATGGCAAAAATCTGTCAAACTGCGTTTTTTACATCCAAGACTAGTCTGCTGTATCTGAGGAATATCTGTAGGCTTTCTGGATCCCCTTTTAACTGAAATGGCTGACCAAGAACATCAACAGATGGATCTATCTTCAGTCCCACCAGTGCCATCCTGCTTGCAACCCACCAAGAGACAGAAGCAAGGATCGCCACTGGATTCTCCCCTTGAGCCCAATGCCTGGGAATACATATCTGAAAAGCTAGATCGTTTTTTTAATGAACTGGCATCCATTAAAATTACTCTCCTTGAGATGGTCAGTGATTTCTGAGCACTAAAACTGTCATTTAAGGCACTGACTATGGGAGTTGGGGATGCTAAAGCACGCATTAGCTCTGTGTAGGACAGACAAGGAAAGGAATCAGCCAAAGTCCAGCAACTCAAGAAAAAGATCGCCAAATTAGAGGACCAAGAGAGGAGGAATCAATGGAATAACCTTGTTGGTGTGGGTATCCCTGAGAAGGCTGAAGAAACATAGACACATAGAAACATAGAATTTGACGGCAGATAAGGACCGCTTGGCCCACCTAGTCTGCCCATTTTCCTACCTAACAGATAAGCTGCAGATCCTAGTTAACCAACAGCTTACTTCCTCCTACTACCCCCCCCACTAGGACTGCCTTATGTCTGTCCCATGCTTTCTTGAATTCCCCCACTGTTCTTGACTACACAACCTCCTCAGGGAGCCTGTTCCATGCATCCACAACCCTCTCTGTGAAAAAATACTTCCTCACATTACCTCTGAGCCATCCCCCCTCTATCTTCAAATTGTGCCCCCTTGTTCTTGCACATCTCTTTTTCTGAAAGATGCCACCCTCTTGGACTTTGTTGATTCCCTTGAGGTACTTGAAAGTTTCTATCATGTCCCCCCTCTCTCCCTCCTTTCCTCAAGGGTATACATATTAAGCTCCTTTAGTCTTTCTTCGTATGTCTTCTGGTGCAGACCCTGCACCATTTTGGTTGCCCTCCTCTGGACAGCCTCCACTCTGTCTATGTCTTTGCGGAGATGGGGTCTCCAGAACTGCACACAGTACTCCAGATGGGGTCTCACCAACTGTCTGTACAGAGGGATAACAACTTCCTGTTTTCTACTATTGATGCCTCTCCCTATGCATCCCAGTATCCCCCCAGCCTTCCTTACTGCCTTCTCACATTGCTTGCCCACCTTTAGGTCATCTGATATAATTGCCCCAGGTCCCTTTCCATTTTTACTGTTGTCAGTATCTCACCCCATTGTACTCTTCCCTGGGTTTTGTTTCCAGGTGCATTACCTTGACATCCCTTCTCCTTGTGCAAAAACTCCCACAAGAGGTGACGTCTGGCCGAGTGCGAGGAAACTGCCTACATTATCGAGAGGGCACAACAATCCCTTGAAGCTCAACCACCGCTGGAGGACAAGCCCAGAGCCATAATATTAAGAAGTCTTAGTTTCCAGGATAAGGTCTATATTCAGCAACAAGCTCAAAAGCAAGGCGCACTAATGTGGAATGGCCACCGGTTCCATATATTTAGTGACATAACCCCATTGGTCAGAGAAAAGCAACTTGCCAATAAAAAAATCAAGCAAGTACTACACGGGGCAAAAATCAAGTTCTGGATTCAATATCAAGCCAGGCAGATAATTACTATGACACAGGGCACCCGCAGTTTTCCAGTGCCGATATGGCAGGAAAAGAGCTCAGAAAACTACTGCTGGACCTAGTTAGGTTGCTACCTCCTCACTAAACTGCCCAGATGTATTTTTCTGTTCCTCAGAGAATCTCATCCTTGGACCAAGAGGACTCTTCTACATGTAAACCATTTGGAATGTGAGTGCCTTGAACTTCTGCTTTTTACTTGTCTTTAGTGGTGGGACACCCCTCCCCCCCATCTATGCTCTCCTCCTGGTGGTTTATTGTTTATGTCTACACTTATGCATTGCTTAAATGGTACTTCTAATGCACTGGCAATGACTGACAAAATGCCAATGATGCTGGGAGGTTTTTCATTTCCAGCTATTACTGTATCTTTCCCTTCAGCTGTCCTCCTCTTTTCTACCTTTTAATTGATGTAAACGCAGCCACAGCAGGACATTTAAAAGATCCTGTCATTCCTGTCACTCTCAGCAAATTTGGTGCCATGCTTCCCCTGCTTAATCACCCTGGCAACTTTTTGACCAATAGGAAGACACGCCAACTGCTAACCTCCTTGATGTGCGTCACTCAAGTTATCGAGCAGGAAACATTTGCACATTCGTGCAGTCTCTCCCTCTATGTTCTGACACAGCTACAAGTCTGAAAGGTCACCACATTTGAAGCTCTGCATTTCATTGTTAAATTCTAGCTGTGCCTCAAGCTCTGACCTTCCCAACACAATGATTAACCATCGGAGATGAATCACCTCACTCAAACGGACTGTCTTCTGACCATACGGACCTTCTGACTCAATGGCATAGGACAGCACAGCAACTTTACAGTGTCAGTTCTACTCACGACAGAAGGCTGCTTTCCATATGCAAACTAAGGTACTATGGATTCTTTCTAATTTCCCCCTACATTATCATTTAACCACTCACCCTCAAGAGCTATGCAGTACAAAATAAAAGGAGGTGGACCTAATAAGCTGAGCTAACTCAAACCGTCCCCCATGTCTCCCAAGAAAGACTGTGAAAATGGAAATTTATGCTGTACTGGGAAAGTCCATGACATTTGTTTTATACTCGGGGATGAGCAGTGGGGGGAAGGGGGTGAAACTCTTACTATACTTTGAAATTACCTTTTAACCACTGCCTAATTATAGTTAGTTTTTATTAATATGCAGAGTTTAAAGATTTTGCATTTTTCATATCACTCTATGCCATGCCAAATGCTTGTTATCACAGGTTTTATTAATCTCTGTAATTAATCCATGTTCTGAGGTGGAGGGTCACCCTCTTGCAGGCCCACCTTGGACTAACTGAATATGGTTGGTGACTCCACACCAGTCTGAATACCTTGGCTGAGGTTGTAGCTGGTGTGGGTCCTAAACTGCACATTGCTGTCTTTAGTAACCAGTTGCTCTCACTACACCACGAGTTTGTTCCCTTAAATGGGGTAATGATGGTTATTTTTATTGTATATTTGTCCCAGTTCAAGTTGTTGTTTGCTTGATGTTGCTGCACTGCTGATACATTTCTGTATAACTTTATTCCTACTTGGTAATAGGATCAACTGCCAGTATAGCCCTGTTCCATTAAATGTTCTTGGAGTTATATGCAAAATAAAATCCTGTTCAACTGCCTGAGATCCAACAGTTTCTCTGTAAAGCCAACCTTCCCAAGCTCTCAACAGAACAACTCGATAACCTGGGTGCCCCCATTTCAGTACACAAATTTAACTGGCTATATACACCTTTCCACTGGACAAAGCACCCGGCCCAGATGGCTTCTCCACTAATGTTTATAAAATCCTAGCTACAGACCTTTCTAATCCTCTCATAGCACTTCATAATGAAGCCAAATCAAAGGAGAACCTGGACCCAACCCTACAGGAAGCCCTAATAACCTTTCTTCCTAAACCTAAAAGGACCCATCCCTAATAGGCAGTTATAGGCCTATATCACTCCTAAACATTGATGAAAAAATATTAGCCAAAATCCTAGCTACTAGTGTTAATGCGGTTTGGCACTCTTTGATCGATACACAACAAGTGGGCTTCATGCAAGGTAGACTGGCCACTGATCACTTGCATAAGCTGGCCCATGTACTCTGTGCATCCAGGGACTCACAAACTCCAGTGGTGCTTTTCCCTGGACACAGAGAAAGCCTTTGACAGAGTGTCATGGCTTTTCTTATTTGAAACTCTCAAAGAATTTGGTTTCCCTTCCTCTTTCATGGACTGGGTCAAATTATTATACTCGCACTTTTCAGCCAGAATTTTTTGTAATGGCATCCTTTCCCCACCCTTTGATTTAGAAAAGGGCACCAGGCAGGGATGTCCTCTTTCTCCCTACCTTTTCAGTCTTACCTGGAGCCTCTGACCAGATAGGATTCTGACCAATGATAATATAACGTGTGTTCCTGTAGGGGAACATAAATATAAAATTTCCACTTATGCAGATGATGTGCTACTGCACCTGAAGGACCCAGACCAATCAATCCTGGCTGCACTCACCTTGCTACAGGAATTTGGGCCCCTCTCATGGTACAAACTAAATTTTTCTAAAACCTGCATAATGCCGCTTAATCACTGTACCCATAAGGAACAGATAATGCAATGGGGGGGGGGGGGGTTCTGGTGCCCTGACTCCATTAAATACTTGGGCATCTCTATTGCTCAGATCAAAAAATTAATGTTTACCAAAAATGTGGACTCTCTCCTTACCAGAATTAAACAGGACTTGAAGTGCTGAATATCCTTTCCACTAACTCTTTGGGCAAGGAGTAACATTATTAAAATGAATATCCTTCCCAGGCCGCTATACCCACTTGGGGTGTTAAGCTGTGTATTACCAAACAGTAAAGTACAGATGTTGGTACTGTGCTCGGTTCAATCCCCAGACAGAGGTGATATCTATGGCCAGAGAACCCAGTGGTACCATGCTTCTACGCCCTACCAAGATTCAAAATGATCGATGGAAACCTCCAGGGAGACCTATTGTTTCAGGGTGCAGCTCTATATCAGAGAATGCAGGGAAGTTTGTAGATTTTTTCCTTCAAATCCTAGTTCAGAACATGAAATCTTACATTAAGGACAGCAAAGATCTTTTGAAAATTTTGAAATGGGAAGATGGCTTTACCTGCATAGGGATAGATGTAGAATCACTTTACACGTCCATGCATCATGATCTAGGAATTGAATCCGTAAGGTACTGGTTGGGTAAACTACCAGAGGATACACATATACCAGAAGAGCTCATCTTGCAGTTGATTGATTTCACATTAACACATAATTATTTTGAATTTAAAGGGGAATTTTACAAACAAAGGTGTGGCACAGCTATGGGAGCAACTATGGCCCCCAGCTATGCTAATTTATTTTTGGTCCACTGGGAGGAAGACACTGTGTTTAACAAAGAAAAAAACCCTTTCCACGTGCACATTAAAAGTTGGCATCACTTTATAGATGACATACTATGCACATGGGATGGTGACAGGGATTTAATAACAGATTTTTTACAGTGGCTTAATAATAACAATTGGAACTTAAGATTCACACATACAATAGGTATTGAGACACTTGACTTCTTAGATATAACCATTTCTGGAAATGTTTCTAACCATAGTGTGACATCAAAACATACCTCTCAACTGTCACACATTATGAGGTACGTCACTCATTTTACCTCTCAGAAACCCTTTGTCCATCATGGGGAAGGTGCTATTCCACATTCCCCACTGAGATTTTAAAGCAAAAATTCATAATAATCTATTATGCTCAGTTATCAAAAAACATTATGAACATTAGTGCACTGATAGCTACAGTGTTCTGAGTTTGCAGTGCCATGTTAGACGATATGTCAAACATTTTACTCATTTGTCGCACATCGTGTCATACATTTTGGTGAAGAAAGGTTGAGAGGTATGCATCAAAAGGTTACAGGAAACCTACAGCCACCAACTCCCTACTACAAGCCACGAGTGCCCACCCCCTAGGTTAAAGAACTCTATACCTTATGGTCAGCTTATGCGCATCCGCAGAAACTGCAGTACTGAGGATGATTAAAGAGATCAAGCTGATGATTTAATGAGAAGATTTGAAGCGAGGGGTTATGGTAGAAAACTACTAGAGGAGGCAAGTAGTAAAGTTGACAGGATTTGTAGAGAAACTATTGAATGAGAAAGTGGGTGAAATATCAGAATGTTTACCATGCACATTCATTACTGAATATAACCACATAGCAGGACACGTTGGCAATGTGATCTACCAAAACTGGTCAGTTCTGCAGGGAGATGCAAAAGTAAACATGGCAGTGGGAAATAAACCACGGTTCACTTTCACTAGAGCCAAAAATCTTAAAGATAGGCTTGTACATAGCAAAACTGCTAAGGAACAACCATCAGATAGATCCATTTGGTTACCTAGGTGCCCAGCAGGATACTACAAATGCATGAGGTGTAACATAAGCAAGTACAGCACTAATGCAAAAACTTTTAAACATCCATGTCTTAAGAATGTACTGCTTGATATATGTGAACTTATCACATGTGACACAACATATGTTGTTTATGTCCTATGGTGCGATTGCAATCTTGTATATGTGGGCCAAACAGGCCCCATAAACAAAGAATACAGGAGCATGTGCGCTCTATTTTACATAGCAGGAAAGACACACCAGTAGGATCCCATTTTTCTAGTATTCATAATTCTGATCCTAAATGTTTAAAGTATGTTGGACTTGAAATGGTACCACCTCCAAAAAATGGAAGTAACAGAGCAAAACTGCTACTCCGAAGAGAGAGCCAGTGGATTTACAGACTTGACAGTGTGAAGCCCACAGGATTAAATGAGAGATGGGATCTGAAACCCTTCCTAGAGAATAAATGATGTATTTGAATGAATAATTTTGCTTTTAAATAATCTCTGTTTTCTCCTTTTTCTCCTTTTAGGTTTTCACCACTAAACTTGATACCTGAACCCTCTGGATTTTTTCTTTTGTTTTGGACTCAAGCTCTAAGGGGTCCTGGAACATAAAAAATATTCCTCACTACATGAGAGTTGCCATGAAAATGAGTTACTGTTGCCTTGGCCAACTGATTGGTTTGGACATCTGTTTCTTTCTTTTTTCTCTATCTTTGCAGAAGTATGTATTAAGCATTGTGCATAGATTAAATGATGCACATTAGAAATAATTTCAATAGACTGTGTTTTGCCTATATGAATGTATTCATTTACAGTAATGTGAATTTATTTAGTAAAGTATGACGCTACTGTTACATTTTGTAACAGCAATAGCAATAAGTTTTACAACATTAAAATGTACTGTTGTAAATAGAAACTTTTCTAAGGGCTTAACACAAGCACCACCTAGTGGTTAAGAGAAAAATAGCATTTGTATTTAATTTCTCACCAGTTTTGTATTGATTGCACCTGATTAACTTGTATACAAGTTTTGTCCTCACTAAGAGCGCCACCCCCTGAGGAAGACTCATTTGGAGTCGAAGCACTGGGGAGCTAGAGTGTACCTTTTTTTGCCGTGGCCTTTGTGCCAGGTGTAAAATAAATTTATTCACCTTTCGAATTACTCTTGGCATGTGCATTTTATTTATGGTCAGAGTGCAGTAGGTTTCTTGATTTCCTGTATTACCAAACACCTGGCTTCTCCAGCTTAAAACCATCCTCTAGTCCTTCCTCTGGTGTGGTAAACCCCCACAAAGGGCTTGCCATAATCTCACGCAGCTGAAAGAACAGGAGGGTTGCAACTCCCAGATTTCAGACAGTATTATTTTGCTATCCGTGCAGGTCAATTCCTATTATGGAGAAGGCAGTTAAACCAAGCAGACACTTCACCATACTTCTCTCAATGAAAGGTCATGGAGGTCAACCTCTGCAGAAAAGTAGGAATTAATGCATAATGCATGCACCAGAGTCACGAGGCTGGCTAAAGCTGAGTACTTTTCTGCTACCTTCCAAAACAACATTAACCACTCCTCTAAGTTCTGGATGGTCATACTCACCTTATTCTCACCTAAGGACCAGTCCATTGTCCCTCTCCTCAAGGCAAATGATGTCACTGTATCTGACCCCCTCTCAGTAGCCAATGAGTTCAACACTTTCTTCACCTCCTGTGCCTCCTCTCTTCTCTCCACCCTCCCCCAGCACCTGCGCTGTCTCCCACCCTATCCCCACGCTCTCAAACACCACCTTCTTCCTTCATGCCTGTCTCACCTGATGATGCCGTTAGGGCTGTTCTTGCCCTCAGCCTGCTCAAGAGTAAAAGCCCTGATGGTCTCGACCCTAAACTCCTCCATCTCTCTGCACCCTCTATTGCTGTCCCTGTCATCTCCCTCCTGAACCTCTCCTTCTCCCTTTCCTCTGTCCCCAAAGCTTGTAAACACACCAACACTGTTATTCCATTCCCTAAAAATGGTGACACCTCTAACCCAGGCAACTATCACCCTCTGTCCCTCCCTCCTCCCCACCCTGGCCAAACTTCAGGAGCATTTGGTTTTATCCCAACTCTCCGCCTTCCTTGACTCCACTCTTTTTTCACCCCTTACCAGTCTGGGTTCTGTAAATACCACTCCACCTCCCTACTCCGGCTTACTGACTCCATTCTCTCAGGAATGGATCAGGGCCATATTACCTCAGCCATCTTTGTCGACCTGCCCAAAGCCTTCGACACTGTAGTCCACCACCTCCTCACCAAGCTCGCAGCAGCAGGGCTCTCCATCCCTGCCACTAATTGGTTCCACTCCTACCTTGAGGGTAGGACCCAGTCATTTAGAATTGTTAACTCCTTATCCCCCCCAATCTGCACCGGTGTCCCACAAGGCTCCATCTTTGGTCCAATACTCTTTTTAGTTTTCCTAAATCGCTTCCCTTCTGTCTGCACCTCAGCATCCATTCACATGTACACTGATGACACAGTCCTATTTGCCTCTGGCCCCTCCCCCACTGATTTGATGACAAGATTCCAGTTGAACTTTGACAACGTTCAGGTCTGGTTCTGCTCTAATCATCTGGCTCTTAATGACAAGAAGTCTCTGTGACCTTTAGCATGAGGCTAAAACTTGCTAGGATTGCTAGTCTCCCCTCCTTCTGCACCTGGGATGGGTCTACAATCGAAGATGTCCCATCCTTCAAATATCTTGGGGTCTGACTTGATAGTCACCTCGACTTTTCTGAATGTGTGGATGCCATTCACAAAAAACTCCACCCCAAACTTGGAGCACTGTACTGCAGCCGTGGCTGCATTCCTCTGGAGGTCTGCGGAGCTGTTGTTCAGAAAATGATCCTTCCCATATTCGACTATAGTGACACAGTATACAGCGCTGCTCCTAAATCCACCCTTTCAAGACTGTACTCCCTTTTCCACTCCTTCTGTTGTTTTGCTCTAAACTGTTCACCTTGTACTCACCACTGCACTCTCTACTCCTCTGTTCCCTTCCCTTGAAGATACAATAGGTGCCTTTGCTCCTCTTTCATAGCCAAGTACTGGCTGGGCTCTCTCCCTTCCTATCTCTCCTCTACCCTCTTCCAGCCCTCATCCACCTTCTACCACCTTCTAAGCTCCAGCCTCCACTCCCTTGCTCTCCCTCCCAGGACCTTCTTAGCTGGCCAGGCTGCCTTCTCTTACCACTTTCCTAAACTCTGGAACTCACTTCCATTACATATCCGGTCTGCCTCCTCCTCTCACTCGCTATCCTCGCTTCTGTTAAACTACACCTCACTTTCCTGTAACTGCAAATTACCCCCTTTCCTCCCCTCTGCATAACTTTACCTCACCCTCCTATAACAGCTACTTAAATCCATTTTCCTCCCCCACCCTTCGCCCCCACCTCTTTCCTCAGCCCGTCTACTCCCACTCCTAATACTCATCTAACATTTTTCTGGCATGCCCAGGAAATCAGTACATGGACTGGGTGTGCATTGAGCAGGGTCTAGACCTTGTGGGATTTGCAGCCCAGAGGGACAAAGGTCTGCCTTTCCCTCTCTACCCTAACTTTTCTCTTTACTGTTCAGGAAACCAAGACACGGACTGGGTGTGCATCCAGCAGCGTCTGGCCCTTGTGGGGTTTACACCCCAGAGGAACAAAGGTCTGCCCCACCATCTCTTCCTATCTCTCAAATTCCCCATCCCTCTTTATAACTCTCTCCCCTCCAATCTATTCACTCTCATCTTCTTACACACTCCCCTACTCTACCCTTTCCTCAGCACCGTACTTCCTCATGGTTCACAGGTGCTCCTCTGTGTATTTTTGTATTACTGATATGAAGTAGATAATGCATGTTTGTACTGATTATATGTTATATTAATCCGAAGCTTTGTGTGTAAAATAAAATATATTCCCCTTCCCTCTTCCCCTAGGATGCATCTGGAAATGAGCTATTTCAGCTCAGTATGCCCTTCCTGGTGAAACTTTTCAATAAATAAATAAATAAAAATATCAATGCTCTCCTCAGCATAGCATACTGCACACTACACTACCACAAGTTTTGAAACCCACATCTATTGGTACCTCAGTACATATCAGCAGGCAGCTTCATAAGCTACTGGGCACAAACCAATGCTGTGACCCCACACAGCCCCTAACAGGTAACCCTAATTTCAAAATCCAACAGCAAACTCTAACAACTAATTTCCTAGGCAATGTTAATAATAATAATAAATGTTATTTATATGGCGCCTTATCCAACACCAAGGCGCCTAACAATTTAAAACAGAATAATACAATAATACATTATCAATAAAACAACAGTAAAATATTCATCAGAAAGGAAGATCAGTCAGTTAAATACCTGGTGCCACAAAAAAGTTTTTAAAGCTTATTTAAATCCTTCCACAGTTGTACACTCTCGTAACCGATGGGGCAGAGAATTCCAAAGGGTAGGGGCTGCATACATAAATGTTCTCGCCCCCTATGATTTCAGGCCTATCCTTGGAATCTCTAGCAACCCCTCATCAGCCGAGCGGAGCGATCATCCAGGGCAGTAAGGACGGAAGAGCTCTTTCAGGTCGTCCGGGCCCAGTCCGTCTAGGGCTTTAAAAGTCAGCAAACTGACTTTGAAGGTGATCTGTCACTGTACTGGCAGCCAGTGCAGTTCGCGCAGCACCTGCGAAATATGACATGATCAAACAGTTCCTGTCAAAAACCGGGCTGCAATGTTTTGCATCAGCTGCAGGCAGTGGATTTCCACCCTAGGAAGCCCTAGGTAAAGGGAGTTGCAATAATCCAAGGGCAAGGACACAAAGGGGTGGAACAAAGTAGGCAAGTCACCAGACAGAACCAGGTGCCTAATCCTGGTGATATTCCTAAAATGGTAAAAGGAAGATTTGACAACAGCTGACACCTGCAAATGCAGGGTCAGCCCTTCGACAAAAATTACCTCCAGGTTATGCACCTGTTAGAGGTCGGGAGTGAAATGCCACCGAGAAATAATCCCTAGGGCGAACCAACCCCCAATCTCCCTATCCGGCCACCTGGGTCCACAACCAACACCTCAGTCTTTTCCGAGTTCAACTTCAGCCAGCTGGAATCCATCCACTCCTGGATTTCTTTCAGACAGTTATTAAAGACCGAGAGAGCTCCATCCTGGTCAGGTGCAAAAGAAAGGTAGAGCTGGGTATCATCAGCATAGCAGTGAAACCTCTGCCCATACCTTCTTACAATGTCTCCGAGGGGTAGCATGTACACCGCGAACAACAGCGTGAAAGCACTGACCCCTGAGGAACCCCACACGACAAAGAGATGGGGTCTGAGGAAAAAAAAACAGATACACTGTCTGAGATCTACCCATGAGGAAAGATGTAAACCACCTGAGAACTGTACCAGACAGTCCACAGATATACCTCAAGTGACCAAGCAACACCCCGTGGTCCATGGTGTCAAATGCTGAAAAGAGATCTAGAAGAACCAAGATGGAACAGTTCTTCTGATCTCTAGCCATCAGGAGATCATTGAGCACCCAAACCAGCGCTGTCTCGGTACTATATCTCTTTCGAAAACCATTCTGGAGTGGTTCATAGATGTCATGGATGGTCAAATGGTCCTTCAGTTGTGCTGCCACTACTTTCTCAGCCACCTTCCCTAAAAAGGGGAGGTTAGAGATAGGTCTGTAGTTTGCATGGCAGTCTGGGTCCAAGGTAGCTTTCTTTAAAAGCAGTGTAACCACTGCCTCTTTCAGGGAGCTAGGAAACTCTCCAGATTCCAGGAAGCACCAGACTATCCACACAAGGACTGGACCGATGACATCATAAAATCATCATTTAAAATGTGTTCATGTTCCTGGGTTGTAACTCTCTTATATCCTACAATAAATTCAAAGAAATTATGGTGCCCTGCCTCATACCAGTTTTTCCCTTTCTCCAAATTCAACATATGTTAGCTTCTGCACTAAGTCCCAGACCCTGGGGGACTGAGAACTTCACCAAATGGGATGAACAGGAAACATTAGCAAATCATCATTCCACTTCCCTGTTGTACAAAAATTTGTTAACCATCACCGACCCTTAAGATAACACAAACTGTGCATATTGGCAGTCTGAATTCCCCAAACTGTCCAACCCAAAAAACATTACTACCTGGTGGAAACATACCCATCAGTTTATTAAATTTGATGGTCTCAGGTTAATGTAATACTAAATTAACCACAACTTATACTATACCACCCACAGCAACACCTGGGAGCAGATGGCAAGCAGGCCCCTAAAGGCTGCTTCCAGGACCCCTCTCCACACCATACACAGCAATGACCAGGAATGGATGGCAAGCAGGCCCCTAAAGGCTGCTTTCAGGACCCCCAACCACACCACAGAGCAGTTTCTGGGAGCCGACAGCAAGTAGGCCCCTAAAGGCTGCTTCCAGGACTCCTTGCCACACCACTCACAGCAACGCCCAGGAGTGTACGGCAAGCAGGCCCCTAAAGGCTGCTTCCAGGACCCCCAGCCACAGCACACAGCAATTTCTGGGAGCGGAAGGCAAGCAGGACCCCTTGCCACAACACACACAGCAATGCCCAGGAATGGATGGCAAGCAGGCCCCTAAAGGCTGCTTCCAGGACCCCCCACCACACCACACAGCAACACCCAGGAGCGGACAGCAAGCAGGACCCTAAAGGCCACTTCCAGGACCCCACAGCACACCACACACAGCAACACCTGGGAGCGGATGGCAAGCAAGCCCCTAAAGGTAATAATCCAACTCCCTACCAGCGGAACTACTTTGGAGGGGTGTTTTAATCAGAGAATGTGGGGTGATTGCGTCAGAGGGCACTCTGCAGGATATTTTGTGTGTGGTTTACTGCAATTACACCGTGGTACCTTAAGGCCATGGGCCTGTGCTCCAACGCTGTGTAGTTGGAGATATTTCAAGTGGAGATATTTTAAGTGGAGTTAATGTACTGTGTTTGGGCATGCTACATTAGTGCTGGGGAGTGCATTTCAGTGGGTTTCAGCCTGTACTAATTGTTGAGGGTTACTGAAATTATTTACTGTTGGTTTTTTACTGCTGGGTTTCTGGTTTGCTCCTCAAGGCCTTTAGCCCCCGCCAGCCAGAAATCAGTGCATGTGCAGTGGGTTAGGCAGGGCCTCCATTGTTCCAACCTCCTGCCAGGCGCTGTATGCTAATTCCATCCTCTCCCTCCTTTTCTTGTAATAGGCTGCTTCCAGGACCTCCTGCCACACCACACACAGCAACGCGTGGGAGTGGACAGCAAGCAGGCCCCTAAAGGTAATCATCCAACTCCCTACCAGTGGAGCTACTTCACAGTGGTGTTTATCCATCGATGACTCGCATCGACTCCCCGCCCCAGCCACCCTCATTATATTACGTCACTAGGTCACGTGACATATTTTTCTAAGTGCATACTTCCTCATTTGCTAGCTATCACCACCGGTCACCAGGGGTCAGTACTGAGCTCCCTGATTCTAAATATGTTAAACGTCCCTTCTTTTATCTCTCCACACTACCACCCTCTTGTAAATCACTCTATTCTATCCCAAATAACACCCTCTTTGGCCCGATCCACTGTTTTCCACTCTCTCCCCCCTTCCCCCAGCCTTGGGCCCTGCACCTTGTGCTTCGGAGGCAACAATCCTACCACTACTCCATCTGGTCTGGGTTATCATATGATGGAAATAAACTAACCTTAAGTCATGTGAACAGAATTGGCCTACTTTCCCTCCAACACTACCACGCTGGAGTTATTGCCCACTAGTGATTTGGGTCTAATAATCTGTTTCTCCCTAGTAATAATGACATTTCTTGTAATCTGTACTCCTCCCTCCCTCTACAGCCATCCACCTGTTGACCTATAAGATATCCCTACTTGCGTCCCTAGGTGGGGTGTTACCTCCTGTGATCTACCCATGTCCTGTTGTCTCGGCACCCTGCCTCCACCACTGCACTCTCACTCTGCATACTTATTAACCATGAATATTTCCACCCTCGCTATGCCCGTAGTTGCCCATATACTTTTCTGCCAGCCCCATAACCCTAATGTTAACTCTAAGCTTCTAAGACTTGCTTTCCTCTGGCATTTACTCCTACTCTTATCAGGCAATGTGCATCTCAACCCGGGCCCACACCCCACTTCTTCCACCACTTGCAGGTTGATGAATGGACTCCTTATAACCACTATTAACATCTGAAGCCTGCAAAAAAAGCATGACGTCCTTCAAGGCTGGATGAAACAGATTTCCCCTGACGTCCTTGCTGTGACTGAAACCTGGCTCAACTCTGAGACCCCTGATTCTGCTGTTTATATACCTGGGTATTCTATCTTCAGAACAGATAGGCAGGCAGGCAAAGAGGGGTTGGGGTTACACTCTCTACTACTGAGACTCATTACAAGTCTCCCTATTCACTGCCACTTCCCCCTCCCATGGGGCCTAAGTGCTCACGGTTAAGGTTCAGTTGGACACATCAGGTAAAGCCCTCCCCATAGTGACAGTGTATATCCCCCCCCCCCCAGGAATCAAAAGCCAGTGTTTAACTCGGTCCTTAACTGCCTTTCCCATCTGCCAAACTCCAGTGAAATCATTGCACTTGGAGACTTCAACATCAGCTGGATAGCCACATCCTCAGCCTCTTACGAGGACTCTGTTGCTGCCTTGGACCTCACCCAAGTTGTCCTATCCCCCATGACACTCAACCACAAAACAGGAACATCCACGCTCCTTGAGCTCATACTTACTAATCGACCCACCTGAATATCTGATGTCACTGTACTTCCAGATGCCCTAAGTGACCACTTTCTTGTACTCTGTTGGTGGTCTACCAAACCCTCAAACTGCCTTCCAAATACACTTTCCTACTCTGCCTAAAAAAGGGATCCCTCTCACAGCTCAAAAAACACTTACTGCTCTTTGACTGGGCCCCCATCAACACTGTGCCATCAATAGACTGTGCTCTAGATCACTTTATCACCACGTTTAATTCAGCCTGTGGTAGCTATTCCCCAGTCACCAAACAGGTGGTCAAAGGCCAGGACACCCCCTGGCTTTCCCAGGCTCTGCTTGATCTCATGAAGCAATGGGACAATCAGTGGCATAAATCTAATGATTCGGACAAACCACATGATTGGCAACAATATAGGGAAGTCAGGAATAAGTGCACCTGGGAACTTCATAAAGTTAATGCTGCCCACTACCAAGAAACCCTCTCCTCTACTTGGGGCTTGGGGCACACGTTCTGAAACAATATTAAAGAATTTAATGGCAAAACCATCCTCCCAGTCCAACTGCTAGTAAATGGCTCCCTCTCCCAGGACCCCCAGATTATTGCTGATACCCTTAACTCTGCCTTTTCTGATCTAAGTGGCACTCTTCCCTTCAATTTCTTCAGTCCGGCTCCGGAACCGACTTCTACCCCTGCCCATCTTACAATCACCCCTACCTTCAGGCTTCAAACAATCTCCCCTCGTGAAGCTAGGCACTACCTAATCAAAGTTCTTGGAAAAACTCATCATAGTGGTGACCCTCTTGACTTAAAACTCATCCTCCAAACTCTTGACTCTGTGCTCACCCCATCTCTCACCAATATTCTCAATTGGTTCCTCTGCCTTGGACAATTCCCTGACCACTGGAAATTAGCTGTCATCACCCCTATCTTTAAAAGTGGGGATCACACCTCCCTGTGCAACTATCTCCCATCTCCATACTTCCCCCCATCTCTAAGGCGCTCGAAAAAATAGTGTCAGACCAACTCACTAACTATCTTACAAAATATAATCTACTTTGCCCTGAACAACATGGCTTCAGGAAGGGACAGTCATAGTACCACTACTGCCCTTCTTGAATATACCACCTTTATAAACAAAGCTCTCAACAGAGGGCACTTAGTGGCATCAGCCTACATAGACTTTACCAAGGTGTTTGACTCCATCAGTCAAACTCTCCTTATCCAATTCCTGACTGCCATGGGACTGTTCCTGGAAGCCACTATGTGGTTCAAAAACTACCTCTGTGGCAGATCTCAAGGGGTCAGAATTAATTCTACACTCTCAACCTGTAAACTGGTTCACTCTGGGGTACCCCAGGGTTCAATACTGTGTACCCTCCTATTTAGCCTGCTCCTAAATGCATTTCCTAAGGCCTGCTCAGGTCAGATGCTCCTCTAAGTGGTCCTCTTCACCAGCCACTCGGAACCCCACTCTCTTCAATCCTCTCTGCAGCGTACCTTTTCTGAAGCCAAAACCTTGTTCTCAGAGCACAGACTTGTTCTGAACTACAAAAAAACCAAAGCAATGATCTTCGCCCACTGTCAAAACAAACATATCTACTTTCCCCTTAACATTCTTAACCACCAGAGCACCCTGATTGAATTAGTATCCACTTTTCAATACCTGGGTATCACCCTTGACTCTTCCCTTACACACCACAAACATATTGATCTGCTCAGCTCAGCCATCAACTCTAGATTAGTACTTCTGTACTGGCACAGGGGGTGCTTGCCTCCTGAGGCACTGCAACTTGCAGTGACCTCCTTGGTACTCCACCTAATTGATTACGGGATAATTTTCTGTGGCTCTGCTGACTCCTCTGCCCTTTGTTGCATCAAGGTTTCCTTTAACAAAGCCTGCCGACTTGTCTCAGGTTGTAATAGGTGGACTCACACCTGTGAGCTCTATAGACTCACCAAATGGCTTAACTTTGATGGAAGACTTGGATACCACACCTGTCTCCTTGCAAGGAAGCTCTCACACAACCTCTCCCCTCTAGGCCTAGGTTGTCTAGTGCAGCCTGCTCCCCACCCAAGGGCTACAAGAAGCTCACTGTCTACTTCCCTTACTGTCCCCTGATGTAAGACCTCCATGTGTCAACACTCCTTTTTCTACAGGGTCCCCCTCTGGGTGAATGAACTACCTCCGGCCATCACCTCTGAACTGTGACTAGGACCCTACAGGTCCTCACTCTGTTTAGTACTCCTCACCCAATCCACCTGTGATTGTGCCTAATCTAAACCTCCCAACTTCTGCTCCCACATGGCTACCCATTAACTGAAACTCTCCTACTGGTTGACTTCACTGCACTTAATGATTAATTCTCTGTATTTTTTGTAACCTATGATGACTTGGGGTCTGTTTTAATACCCCTTGAACCTGTAACTAGCTTGTTGTACATGTGATGTTCTTGTTTGTTTTTGCTATGTACTGTATGTGAATTCTGATGTGGAGCCTTTGCAAAGGAGTCCCTGACTCAAAGGTCTGTAATTCCAACCTCAATAAATAAATAAAATACACCCCAGTTAAATTACATAAATGGGGAAGCTCAAATTAGATATATGGTCCAGGTGTGAAATGCAGACAAGCACGATCAAACATTTATTTTTGTTTTATTTTACCAGGTGAGACACACTAAGCTGAAAGCTTGTTTGCAGGTGCAACCTGGGAGCACAAGGAAGTTAAGTGACTTGCTCAGGGTCATACAGTATGCACCTAGGGAGCTGTGGGATTCAAACCCAGGTCTCCAGATTTGCAGCTCAGAGCCTTAACCCACTGCACCATACTGCCTCTTACATATCCTCTGGGATTGCTCCAAAGCACACCCCCTTTGAGATGAGATTAAATCCAGATTGTATCCATTATTGGGATTGGGGAATGGTTTTACACCCCAAATCTGTTTACTTGGGCTTAACCTAGATTCTGTTTTTGGGCAGAGGAAATAGCATATCTCCCTTATTTCAGCAATACCAAAAAAGCTTATTCTTAAACACTGTATCGCTGAATTAGTACCACTACCCTCCTATCAGGAATGGTATAATTAAATTTTAGAAGCTTTAAGAATGGAGAAGATAATTTGTCACATGAGACATGCCCATGCACTTTATTATAAAAGATGGGGAATGCTTGACACCCTACTCTTAACTGTGTAATTGTAAACCTTATAATATTGATACTAGCTGTACTTGACGCTGTATTTTACACCCTTTCTTTACCTATTGTTATACCATATGAGACAGTATCACTTGCCTCAATACCTGCTTCCTGAATGTTGACAGGACAGTAATCTATTTCTACAGTTACGCATTGTTCTGTATTTTATTGTTTGCTCAGTGCTGATTTTTTTATAAAACCAAATAAAGTTTACTATTAAAAAACAAGCATTTGTCAATACCGAATGTTGTCTCACTGGCATTGGCATTGGTAGTGCAGGAGTTAAAGATGCATAATAGGAATGGCAGTGAAGTACTGAACTGACTCCAACCCCAACCCCACCCTGCATAGGTGTTGGGGTCTGCCTTTGTGCCATCGGCTGTAACGCTCATGCTATTTTACCTCACCCTACCCTGTAGATACTAACAAGTGTCATGGTGTGCTTTGGGGTCTTTGGGCCTTATACTTACCCCATTCCATAAGGAAATATGCTGAGATGGGTGCAGTATAGGAGAATGGGGTGAACTTTAGGGATGAACACTCCAAGACATACCTCAATGTCTGTCACTGGCTGCAAGGTGGGGGTGGAATGGCATGAGCATTATAGCCAACTATCCCAAGTCACACCCCTGACGCCTGTCAGTCTCTATAGGGTGGGGTGTTACAGTTGGAAACCCTAATGCCATAGGCATTTGTTGCTATTTTCATTCCAAATTTTCAACATGGGCTTTTTGTGACTCCACCTTATGAAGAGCAGCACTATCAGTTTGTTAGCCAAAAGGTGGTTTTGCATAGCGACTATGCCATTTGGTGACACAGGCACGAAAACACATTTTGGGCAGGATGTGAAAATTGACAACTGTATTGTTCATGAGGATGTGTAAAAAAAAAGGCAATTTTGAAAATCTGGAGTGAAAATATGAAAAAATGGGTGCAGTAATGAACATGCATATGTAACCGCCTTGCAAATTGGGGTTCCAAGAAATGCCTGCCTGGCCTTACCTTAGCCCTGTCCTTCTGTCCTTCTCCCGCTGTCTCTCAGTCTTCTCCCAATTTGGCCCCTATGTTTTTCTGGCTTCCCAGGTCCTGTTTGCCCTCATGAGTGCCCCAGCCTGCAGCCCAAATGAGAATCCAGCCCCTCTGGGCTGAAAACGCAGACTGAGATCTCCCGCTCCAAAAGTGCTGCCTCCAGGGCAGTGGGAGTTGTGTTGGTGTGCAAAGCACCTTTGATGTGAAGCCGCTTGTTTTGCGGTCACCTCAGGGACTGTGTCGTGGATCCCGGGATCCCTTCCACCTATTTGGGATCCAGTGACCACGGACAGCCTGCTGAGGGACCGCTTTAGTGCAAATTGAAAGAGTTTTGACCAGGGCTCATTTAAGTATGCCTGAGAGAGGCCCCGGTCATCTGTATAATGAATAATTGCGTGCCTGGCTGCCTCCAGGGTAGCTATGTTGGGCTCTGGCCGAAAAGTAAAAATAATTTAAATGTTTTAAATAATGAAACTGTTACTGCATATTGGAGAATGACTATACATGTGGGGAGAAGTGTTTAAGGTTAAAAGGAATACTTTTTCCCTGGCAATTCCTGCATTTTCTGACTCTTGCGTGTCAGCCTGTCAGCTGCTGCAGGGGGAGCTTGCTAAGTGCAGTAGCGACAGGAAAAGTAAAAGAGCCATGTTTTTCATCTGTGCAGTGACTGCAAGTACAGTCTTTAAGCTACAGAACTGTTGGGCATTTGGGGCAAATAATTATTTATTTCTGGCTGCACCATGACATAGTTCAGGACTGTATATAATCTGCTATAAGGGACAGTGGGTTAAGCAGCCATTGCCAGCAGTACAGCCAATTGGAATGCCAGCAATAGAAAGCCAGGACTTGTGGGACATTCACTGCATCTTATGGGTAAGCACCCAAGTGCTTATGGGGACTTACAGGGACATTATTTTAGGCACCAATTTCACAACCCAATTGTGCCTTGAGTGTTCTGATTGACAGGTCCTTCAACAACTTGGAGACATGTCACCCCATCCCTGCTATCAATCAAGAGTCGAGCTAGGAGCTCTATAAAGAGACAGTGTTGCCAGTTTTTCTGGAGATTTTGAGAGATTCAGAGATAGCAGCCAGAGCATGCTCCAGCCTGCTGGGAGCTAGGGTTGTCAGAAACCTCTGAAGTTCTGGGTTCTAGTTCTAGTCTAGAACTTTTGAAAAAGTTCTGGGGTTCTAATCTTTTTTAGAACTTTTTAGAACTTGAACCGTATTTTTTTATTGTGCTGCCAGTAACGAAGATAGTAATAAAATACATGTAAAGGAAAAACTGTTCAATATAAGGGGGAGAGAAATTATCATGTGTGACATTGATAGGAATACAACTAGGTTTATCTACGGTTTCTTCTGTTTGCTAAAGCCAGCAACTTAATACGTAACAGGCCCACCCACCCACCCATATGTTAAAGTTTTCCTGCTGCAGCTGCATCATAGTTCCTTAGTGAAAGAAAGAGGCACATTAGCCATTTATGTACTCAGTTATATACTCATCGTCATGAATTATGAGAAAAATAACTGATATTACCTAATTTCAGCTATTTTCTGCTTTCTGTTTTAAATAAGTAAATCAAAAGTTGCTATGTTTAAAAGAAAGCTTTTATAACAAAGTCAAGCCAAGTACTACAGCAGCAGCATGTGGAACTGTTGCAAAACATATTATGTCATAATGTAGTCAGTCAAGACATTTGAATAAAAAAAATATGCCAGTCATTGTTGCTGGCAAAAAATGCATGCAATTTTCTAACGTAATGCATACATATACCAACATTTTTGTTGGCAAATTGAAGTAATACATACAACTTTCTAAGATGATACATTTTTGCAGCTGATACTTCAATAAAATCTGTATTTCAGTCACATAAATAAAAAAAGTGGTTTCCTCACCACATACTAAGGAACATTTAATGTAGCTGCAGCAGTTGGCATGTGATGTTTAAGGGACAGCGTCTGTCAACCCCATTATGTATCAAATTATCACTACTTGTAAAGCAAAAACACTTTATGATACGTCACATTCTGTGAAAACTGCTGATGCAGATTTTATTTTATTTCTGATTCCTTTATTCTTTTTTTAAAGGGGACAGGACAATTGTGCTAGGTGGCAGCAGTTTGCAATGTATTTAATAAGAATATAAATTATGTGTACAGTAGGTTCGGTTTGTAATCATTTTTTTCCTCACCATCCCCAGCTGATCATGAATCTGTAAATGAAAGAACTAAAACAACCACCCACCTTTCACCCCATCACCCATTCCACTTTTCTTCCACCACCCTCATCTGTGCAGTAGCACCCATGTCACCCTTACACCCATGTGAAAACCAACCCACAACCCTCACCCATGTACTAGCATCCATTTTTCGTTTATGGCTAACATTTCTGTAATTGAAAAAATAATAAACAGCTACCAATTAGAACTCATTGTTTTGTCCTCTTTAAAATTGAAAAATAGACCGTCTCCTGTACCAGCCCATACTGATACACCACAAAGTCACAGAAGGTAAATCCAAAAATATATGTCTGCACTTTAACTATAAATAATACGATACAGAAAGGATTGATGGACAGTGTCCCTTTATGCCAAATTTGGGCCTGTTCCCACTGATGTTAAAATTGCCCTGTATATAAAATTTGTTGACTTTAGTTTAGACCCTAGCTACAAAGCAGTTTGCCATGAAATGGTGAAAGTTTTGGGGGGTATATAGTCCAAGGTAGTAGATCGAGAAAGGAGAGAGACGACAACCAAAGTCACCACAGTCTGTAAAAGTTTCCTTTTTGGTGCAGAGAGACTCTGTCCCACACAATATTTACCAGCCACCACCATCTGAGTTGTCATCACCATCAACATCCACAACATCAATCACTTCAGGATCGGTTTGTATACTCTTGTAGGGATATGAAATCTTGACTTATTAACTTTAATAAAAGTTAACGTGTGTACATTTCTGCAGCAACCTATTTCTGGTGTCTGTCACAATATTGCCAGCTGTACTAAACATGCGTTCTGAAGAGACACTTGTTGCAGGACAACCAAGATATTTACAGGCTTCATCATACAGCTCTGTCCAAATTGACTTTTTTGATCTCCAGTATTCAAAAAGGCATGCATCAATAGGAATAGGCAGTTCTTGCAGGTAACTGTCTACCATGATGGACAGAGACCGCTCAGAAGAGGAATCAGCAGAAGCTGGTATGGCAGCAATTTGGGAAAGGTTTTGCCACAAATTTAGCTTGCTACTAAGGGTTAAAGAAGTGGCAGTTGTGGAACAACTACTGTTAATGTTTGGTGACTTTTCAAGTTCTGTATCCCTTTGTGAAGATGAACCTGCATGTTGTGGGGATGACAACCTGAGGGTACTGTGCGTGTCTGTGTTTGACTACTGTGAGTGCTGCAGCTCATCTAGCAACATACATTTGTACTGTTCTATATCATCTGTTTTTGGAAGATGTATAGCCTTGAACCTGGGATCTAAGAGAGTTGCAAGGATGTAGTGTTTTGATTTCATCATTGCAACTAATTTGTCATTGGTTTTAGGCTCGCTCATTCTCTTCTGAGATTCCCATGATACAGGCGACATGTTGTCTGCGCTTCAGATCTGTCTTTTTCTATTTCTAGATTTAGAACACTAAGATGATGTGAAATGAGCATTATGAGTGGGATAACCTGACTCACAGATGCGCCTTCAGAAGACATGTCCCTTGTAGCTGTCTCAAAAGGAGCTAGGATACAGCACACTGTCTCCATTAATTTCCACTGCAGTACAGACAGCATAATGCCATCTCCAATAATGTAACTGGAGCAGTACTCATGTACAGCTTGCTTTTGCTCCAAGAGGCACTGCAGCATATAAAGCGTTGAGTTCCAACGAGTGGAAACATTTTGAATCAGCTTTTGCTGGGGCAACTTGTGGTTTTTTTGCAGTTCGGACAATGTCCGTATAGCCTTGGTTGAATGTGAAAAGTGAGTCACAATTTTTTTGCAAACAGCAATCATACCATCCACTTGTGTTTCATTGCTGAGAAATCCTGTGACAAATAAGTGTAAGCAATGTGCAAAGCAAGAAGCATGCAGAAATCCTCCATCCTGTACTGCTTTCAAGATGTTGGCTCCATTGTCACTTACTATGAAGCCACATTTTAGACCGTGGGAATAAACCCATTCGTCAAGGAGGTCATTTAGTTCCTGCAAGATGTTTGCAGCAGTATGACTTTGCCCAAACTTCTTTATATGCAGCAGCGCCATCTTTTGGGGTGTCTTTGTTTTTGAAGAAGCACAAGAAAACATGACCCAATGAGCGATAAGGGACATGTAATCTATGTTTTGAGTGCTGGTCCACATATCTGTTGTGACATGAATAACCCCACCCTCCGCAGTTTTAAGTGCAAGCATCACTGTCGCTTTTAAAGCCTGATAAATGTTTGGTATTTCAACATAGGAAAAGTACCTTCGATGAGGAACATTGTAATGAGGCTCTGCTAATGTCATGAGCTCCCTAAAATCCTCATGATCTACCAAAGAGTATGGGAGAAGGGCTCCGGCTAACAGTTCACCAATTCGGTGATTAAGATGAAGGGTCTTTGGATGATTTCTAGTAAAGGTATTCTTCCTTTCAAATGCCTGAGACAGTGTTAGCTGTTTGCAACATGTCCCTGCAGGTTTATTATACACCGTGCTTTGATGGGCAGATGGACGCAGAGATGGTGGACTAGGACTTATACATTCAGTGCCATCACTGGATGTGCAACTGGTACTAATGGTGCTGGCATTGGTGGTAACAGTGATCCTAGGGCTGGCAGTGGTTCTGCCCGCATCAAGTTCAGACAATTCAGTATCCATTTCAGATTCCTGGCCCTTCTCACATGTGGTCTGGAAGATGGAGGACATGGGTTTTGGATGATCAAGCAAAACCGAATGCTTTTTCAGATGGCGTTTAAGAGCCGTAGTGCCAAGGCATGACACAACTTTACCACAGCTTACACTCTGTTTACACAGGGAACAAATTGCTCTGCATGGATCAGTTTTACTGACAGAGAAATAATTCTACACCTCAGATGTGACAGATTTTGTTCGAGTGCTAGGAAGATAGCTAAAGACTGTTTGTGTCTTTTCACCTGTCCTAACAGAACCTGGGACATGCTCCTTGGTGCTAGAAGAGTGGGCAGAAGACTCTGATGGATTTTCATTGCTGGCCAACACAGAAGTGGTGGATTCAATGGATATGTCCTTTTCATTGCCAACAGTGCTGGATGTGTTTGCAAGTGCACTACCTGATTCATTGTCAGCAGACTTGCTCATTTCACTTTGTTGAGGAAGTAATGATTTGTCGCAAGACACAACAGTGTCGGACTGAGACAAAGAGCTACTGTCTGAGTCAGAGAGGGACTCACTGTCACTTGCATTATTGCTGCTAGTCACAGGGATCTTCACAGCATGAATGGCATACCTTATGGTGCCTCTCCGTGTGACCCCAACAGCTGTACAGGTTTTCTTAAAAGGTCCCCCTTTACCACATTTCACTGTTGCTCTTTTGCTGTTTGTTGAATTTTTATCACGTGAAACATTTTGGTTATTTCTGCTAGCACCAGGATTACCACTACCACCAACACCTGCTCCAACACCAGCACTAGATGCTTCATCTATGTTGGTGTCAGCCATAACAGACAGTAAGTACCAGTACTACCAGTATACTACGGTGAACACACCCACACCCAAACAATTCCTGTGTAACAAAGCAATGTGATCTCTGATCGCTGGCTACAACTCAAAATTTTATTTTGGTTGTGTGACACTGTGATACCGTGGACTGAAAGTAATTGAAGAATATGACAGTTTGCAACTAAAGGATCCCAGGTTCAAGGCTTACAGAATGATTGGGCTGCTGGGCATGAGCATACACATAGCAATCAAGGGGTGCACAGCAGCAGGGTGATGGGCTGACCACAGGAGGCCAGTCACTCACATAACCCAGGGAATGAGAATTATATTTCTATGTTTCTGTCATGTAGAGGTTAATGCCACCACACAACTGGCCACTAGGCTTCTCTCTGTAACACACACTGGGTAGGGTACAGTGCAGTCAAAGGGCACACAGCAGCAGGATGATGGGCTGACCACAGGGAGGCAGTCCTACATACCAACAACTCAGGGAATGAGAATTATATTTCTATGTTTCTGTCATGTAAGGTTAATGCCACCACACAACTAGCCACTGGGCTTCTCTCTGTAACACACACACTGGGTAGGGTACAGTGCAGTCAAAGGGCACACAGCAGCAGGGTGATGGGCTGACCACAGGAGACAGAGTCACATACATAACCAACAACTCAGGGAATGAGAATTATATTTCTACGTTTCTGTCATGTAAGGTTAATGCCACCACACAACTGGCCACTGGGCTTCTCTCTGTAACACACACTGGGTAGGGTACAGTGCAGTCAAAGGGCACACAGCAGCAGGGTGATGGGCTGACCACAGGAGACGGAGTCACATACATAACCAACAACTCAGGGAATGAGAATTATATTTCTATGTTTCTGTCATGTAAGGTTAATGCCACCACACAACTAGCCACTGGGCTTCTCTCTGTAACACACACACTGGGTAGGGTACAGTGCAGTCAAGAGGCACACAGCAGCAGGGTGATGGGCTGACCACAGGAGGCAGGTCACATACGCAACACAGGGAATGAGAATTATATTTCTACGTTTCTGTCATGTAGATTAATGCCACCACACAACTGGCCACTGGGCTTCTCTCTGTAACACACACTGGGTGGGGTACAGTGCAGTCAAGGAGCACACACTGGGCTTCCCTCTGTGACACATCGCTTTACTACTGGGAAGGGTTCAGATTTATTGCCTTTTTGCCCCTTGTATGCTTGTTGCTGGCAGCTGCTGGGTGTGCAGTGTGCACCACTGACTGAGCAGTGCTGCAGTTTCAAATAATCACACAAGGTTCTTCACTTCTTCTTCTTTTTTTATTCTCTCTCCGAGTCCTCCTCCAGTCCTGATATTGATTGATCTCGGTCTCGATCCCTCCCTATTCCCAGTCCCTTCCCAATTCTTGATTAATCCTTCACCTGTCCTGAACCTCCCCTAGTCCCTCCCACCCGATTTTGAGCTTTTTCAGCCTTTCTCTCGTTCTCGGTCTCACAGGAAAATGGATGATGGAATTTTAGTGGCCAGTATTGGACAAGAGTAGGCAATCGCTAACCGCTGCTAGTAGTACAGTTTAGCTAGGCTGCTGCTGCCTCGCTCGATCCTCCAGCAAATGGCGCTCCTCCTCACGGCACATCTGCCTAAATACCCCCGCCAGATCCCATGGCTCACGCAGCTTACTCGACCCCACCTGACCGTGCGTGGAGTCTTGCAGCTTCATAGCGCAAACAGACAACGTCTCGCGGTGATTCGAACCCTTTTGCGAACCTTTTAGTGTTCGGGTTCTAAGTTAGAACTCGAACACCAGGGTTCAAGGAGGGTTCAAATCTTTGAAGAACTAGTTCTGACAACCCTACTGGGAGCCCCCCATGGGGGGGGGACTCAGGTTCCAGCCATGCCACCAGGCCTGGGCTACGTAATCCAAGCCCCTTCAGTCTTCAGGGGGCATTTATTATTTTCTTAAGTAAAAGTTTACCAGTTACAGTATTTATGCTCTCTGCAACAGCTAGTCTGGAGGTTGCCAGTACTGTCCTCCAGAGGCTAGCCTCCCTCCCATGTCGGGGAAAGATGCAGACCAAAGATCAGATGTCCAGCAGCGGTGAGAGTGCTGACCAAGTACCTCAATGGTGAGAGAGCTGAAGAAGTTTCAGGATGCCTTCGATTGTGGATGAGACCCGTGGAGGACCTGAGTGAGTACCCTCGTACCCCCCGGTGCAAGGGAGAAGCTAAACAAGTAATCTTGGGGACCCCAAGCCCCACTGAGAAATGTGTGCTGTTAAGTTTGAAGTAGTAAAGTTATCAGTCTGGGCTACTAACCCCATCAGAGACTGCCTAGTTCAAGTAAATGATGCACCTTGTCTGTGGCTCAAATGGCTAAGTTGCAGGTACAGCAAGATGCCTGGCGCTAGTGAATCATGTAAATGTGTTACAAGTTGTGTAGCTATGGGTTAGAGTTCTGCCATCATGGAGCTGACTGCCAAGATATGTTTGCCACTTCATGAGACAGGAGACCCTACAGCATATTATGTCTAAGATACCTTAAACAGAATGTACCTGTGTTTGACCAGAATTTCATCAGAGCACTTGGGATAAGTGTACAATGTTTGGACATGCTGGATAGGACTCTGCTTGTGAATAATGTTCTTGGTATACAGAATGTACCGGATGTGACTGCTTGTAACTAAAGTATGGGATGCTTGATGAAAGTATCATTGTCAGCTTACTCTGGATGAATGCATTTTGGTATATAAAGTACTGGATGTGACCATGTTTAAACTGCGTTTAGGATGCTGGACAGAAGCATCACTCTCATTGCATTGGATGGGACTTTCAGGTATTGTGCTGAATGTTCTGGATGCAAGATCCACATAGCTTGTCTTGGAATGTTCAGAAGTCTGCAAATGTAGGGCAATCCCTGCCATGTCTGCTAGAGTGCAGGGCAATCCCTGCTGTGGTTGTAAATAGTAATTTGCTGCTTCACAAAAATCTGTTTCCAAATTGCCCCCACCCTCAAATTAATAGCCAGCTACCTCGACCAGCTGCAACTCCATCAGGCCTGCAACATCTTGGACTGTGGTATCTATTTAACCAGTATGGTATGAGATTGCAGGGTTTCTGCTGTATCTGGGACTGGTACCAGTGTGGGTATTAATAATTATGCTTAACATCTGATTTTTCAGCAGCTAGATAGCCAGGGAGCTGGATGTCTTAAGTCGAATGGTAAAATGTGATTTATGTCTGCCTGTTAATATGTAGCCACCCAGCTGGAGGGTTCACCAGCAAAAAATCCAAATAATATCTGTACATTTTGTGAGTACGATAGGATCACCTCTACTCCTCCTGTTTTCCCTTCCTAGCTCCTATATCCCCCTGAAATAAATATCTTGGTATTTGTTGATTAAAAATCATGTGTGAGCATATTATTGGAGACAGTCTTTAATTCAAAATGTGGAAATGTGGGGAACTGTGTATTGGGGCATGTCTGGGGAAGGTAAATGGTCACCGTGGGTGGTGTAGCAGCTCAGGAGGCTACACCCAGCACCATCTCACCCATGTAAAACACCCTAAGTGGAGGCACTGTGCAAAGGTTTTAAAAAACGTTATTAGCTAGCGAACCCAACCCCCTCAGCCTATGTCCAGGGTAGTGCTGGAGGGCTGTAACACTGGGTGTGGCGCCGCCCAGGGGTTACAATAGAAACTGCGCAACACACGTCCATAACCCAATTATTTTTGGGATTTTTTTAACCACATTTTCAACATAGGCATTTTGGAACCTCCCATCATGAACAGTAGCACTGTCATTTTGTTAATCTGTCCCAAAGTTGATTTCCCACAGCGACCACACCATTATGTGCACAGATGCGAAAACACATTTTGAGCAGGATGTGAAAAATGACAGCTCTACTGTTCATAAGGAGATGTGAAAAAATGCCAATGTTGAAAATCTGGCATGAAAATATTGCAAATTTAACGAGATTACAAGGGTGCATGGAAACTGCGCAACGCATGCTTGTAACACAGTCATTTTATGGACGTTCATCACCAAATTTTCAACACAGGCATTTTAGGACCTCTGCTCATGAACAGTGTCACTGTCATTTTCTTAATCTGTCCCTAAAACTGCTCTCCCACGGCGACCATGCTATTCTGCGCTGGAAGTGTGAAAACACATTTCAGCCAGGATATGTAAAATGACAGCTGTACTGTTCATAAAGAGGTGTGTAAAAATGCCAATGTTGAAAATCTGGAGTGAAAATATTACAAATTCATGAAGTTACGAGCGTGCATGGAAACTGCGCACCGCACGCTCGTAAAACAGTAATTTTTTGGATTTTTTTTCACCAAATTTGCAACATAGGCTTTTTAAGAGCCCACTTCATGAACAATGGCACTGCCATTTCGTTAATCAGTCCCAAAAGGTGATTCCGTGCAGTGACCACAAAAATCACCTTTTGTGACTGAATAACTCCATGACAGTGACTGAATTCATGAGGAGGGGTCCCAATAACCCCATGTTGAAAATTTGGTGGCAAAATTCCCCAAAATGCCCGAGACATGCACCAAAGTTCAAAAACCCCTATTTATGCCATCATACAGCTTACCGGCATTTCTTCAGTTTGCGGTCAGCTTTGAAGAGTGCAGACGTGTTCCCGGTCCACCGAAGATCATCGTGCCAAGCTCCAGAGGTAAGTATGGGGTGAGGGGAGTGTGGGGAGGCAGGGTATGCAGTGGGTGAGCGCAGGTTGGGGACGGGGGCAGGAGAGACCGTGACGGACCGTTTTCTTGTTTTACAGGGAAGCAAACAAACAAAAAAAAAGACAACGAGGGTAGGGTTTCTTTTTTTGCAGGTGTTTGTTTGGTACACTGGGGTGGGCTCCCAGTGTACCACCTGCATTGGGGGAAGGAGACCACAGCCGATGGGGATTGGGGCCCCCCCGTCAGCACAGAAACGGATGGGGGTATGCATGATGCCAAGGGGGACTGGGCACCCCCTCAGCACACAGCACAAATTGGGAGTTGGGGACATTATGCCAACAGGGAGTGGGCTCCCTGTCAGCAAATTGAACTGAGCAGGGGGGACTGAAGCCGATGGGGATTGGGGCCCCCGTCAGGAAAGAAAGACTGTTGGGGGGGTGCATGATGCAGAGGGGGATTGGGCACCCCCTCAGCACACAATTGGAATGGGAAGGGGGGCATTATGCTGATGGGGAGTGGGCTCCCCCGTCGGCAAATGAAGTGGGTCGGGGCATGCCGACAGGGGGATTGGGCACCCCTGAAGTCGGCACTCTGCATGGCGGCAGTCAGTGCTGCCATGTTTATTGATCTGCGTCACCAGGAAAGGCACATCGGGAGGTGTGTTATTGTGCCGCTGCATGACAAACTTGGCTGTCATTGCAGCGGCACTTTTCTTAGATCTGGTGGCCACTTTACGTAGTGCTGGTGTCAGCACCTGCATGCTGGCTTATTGGGGAATGAGAGACGCACCTACTGATGCATGCCCTGCAATCACCCACAGTGACCGCACCTCCAAATCTGCTACTACTGCAATATGTTGGCTGGCGTACAAGCGCGAGTTAACATCAAAAGTGTTCCCTTGTGACCAGCCTGAAGTGGAAATAAATGCTGATGACCCATCTAAGATTTCAATAAATTATGTATTTCCACTGCAGGCCTATCACACATGAAAATAAATGCTTTTATTTGCAAAATTCTGTTCTCACCATCATTGTGTAAGACATTTTATTTTTCTATCCATAATAAATGTTGAAGTGGAAAGAAAAAAATGTGGTGTTGCATAGTGACTTTCATACACGCTGCATCCCAAACACTTTACAAGCCATAAACAGTTACATCATCCATTAAAGGAGCACTGGAAGTTAAGCGAAATAACGAGAGCCTAAGTAAAGCTCAATAGGTTACCGCTCTTACAGGGAGGGGAGAGAGAGAAACAGAGAGAGCCAATGTTAAACACAAATTAATGGTTTGCTCAAGGTCATACAGGGATTGTATGATGTTTGTGGGGTTCAAGATTGTCTCCAGCTTCACAGCTCTGTGCCCTAATCAGAAAGGTATGTTGCTGTTCAATTATCCATGTCTCTGTATGGCTGCCCAATGGTTAAAGAGCACCTGGTCTGCTCCTCCCAAAATAAATCCCCCAATAAATACAATCACCCTAATTAAGCATTTGATTTACTTGGGGCTGTCCAGAAGTATATTATTTTAAGACAGATGTGATCATAAATGAATCTTGGGGAGGCAAAGCCCCAACTCCTGCATGCTGCCAGCAAACCCGATATTCATGATGTGGTAGGGGGTACTTTTAATTTAAGAAATAAAAGTCTGGTTTGCAGGCTGGTACAGTTTAAAATTATTTCAACCAGCTGTACACCAGAGATCAGACTGAACTATCACTTTGTTTCGATAATAAATGCAAATGTTAAATAATGCTGTCCCTTCCCCATTAATCTGTACGGAGGGTGCTGCAGTACTATTATATAACAATGCCATCATTTTACAGAATGTTGGGGATGCCAGGCACACCACGCATGCTGGCAGCATTTAGAGCTCAGGGACTCTGCACCTTTACCTCCCCTCCATCTGAGTTATAATCACATATGTCATAAAATAATTTATGTTTGGACATGCTAATATAACAAGTCACCTCATGATGCAATGTATATGAAAGGTTCCATTTGAAATCAAAAATTCACTCATTCAGTTTCATTATGCACCTTATTTACATTCCAAGCATCAGAATTTGTTACTCTGTTTCTCTCCTGCCCTGATCAACCCCCATCTCCCCCGCCCTGTCACTACAGCATCCACCAGCATCTTCTCTAAGGGCTTGCACCCATGGCAGGTTGTCAGGGTCCCGCAAACCCTGCCACTTTACAGGATCCAGTTCTGCATGGACTGTGCCTAGCTACCTGAGTGCAGGGCCTGCAGAAGACAGGTGTCGTCCTGCCAGTCAGGTGCCATTTTCTCCCTCCTTGTTTTCTCCTTAGGAGGTGCAGATGTGCAATGCTGCCATGATTCATGATGCATGCTCCTGTGTGACGTACATCAATGGCCACCTCACCTCCAATACCTATTGACAAGCCCCTGGTCTCCACCAGGTGTCAAGCAGATGCTCGTCTCTGTGTCCCCACCACCTACAGGAGGACAGCAGTCTGTACGATGCTTGATCTTCCTTCCCTAGAGCTGGCCCGCTGACTCCTGAGCTCACTTCTGAACACAGGTCATCATCATCACCACAGACAGTAATGCTACCACTGCACTGGTGGGCTGCCTCAGGCATCAGATTCGATATATTATGAGAATATTTTTTTTTTTAATCTGGTGCCTGAGTAATATGTATGTGTGTGTGTATCCATATATGTATATATGTGTGTTATACATTATAGTGGCACAGTAGTGCCCTTATAGTTAAGGTTCAGGCCTCACTTCTATGTTAAACCCAACATTCTGCACTTTAATAACTTTAAGTTCAATATTCAGAAATCACCAGCCACACAAGAAAAAAATTCAATTCCACTTCTTTTATTTTATTCAACAAGTTATTTTCACAGATGTTCCCCCAGCCATGCCCAATACTTCAGCCTTTGTTGGCTTCTTCAGGCGCTAGGATCTAAATATAATAAAATGTAACATTTAGTATTCAAGCCTATAACAGTAATATATAAGAATTTTTTTTAATTAATGTCTTATTAGTTTTCTGTAGTAGTGCCCAAACACCGCATAGGTTATATATCTTTCCACAGTTTTTGCATTTTATAAAATGACAAAATTAAATAACACTATAAAATTATGTATCTTTTGTCACTACTCTCTGTTTGGTAGCAGTTTTATAGCACAGGCTATTTGAAGTAAAATGAAACGTTCTAAATTATAATTCATACCTCAAAGGTAGTTATTTAACTTCTGCCAATAAACTCTCTGTAGTTCCTGTGGCGATCTAGCCAACTGCCAATCATTATTTATTTATTTAGTTTTTCTTGACCAGGTAAGTGCACTAGACAAATTCTGCCTATTTTCAGGCATGACCTGGGGGAGGGGGATACAGATGAATGCCAACTGACCTTGAACTAGATTAAGCTGTTGGTGGTATTTTTAGTGAATGGGTGGAAATTTGGCCAGAGCACCGGGGAAATTCCCCTACTCTGATGGGTGGGGGACCCTTCCCATGAGGCATCTGACTCCACCTCAGTATGTCTCAGCCGTTGGAGAGGACGGAGGTGTGGAGTGCTGGACTGCAGGACCAGAGCAAGATTGCAGAGATATCCCTACCAGTCGCTAGCGTTTCAGAATGTACTGAAAATGACATACCTGTGAAGGAGATGTCTTCAGTGGAGAACACCGGCCTAGGAAGAACCAGATGGTGACCAAATTCTTATACCAGAAGAGGAGAAAAAAAGGAAACGACCAGAGAATGGTCAAACAGCTTCTAAGAGTACAGTAAAAAGGAGCAGCGTTCATGCAATTACAGCCCCTATGGAAACAGATGCGACGACCAGTACACCGGTAGAGGACCTATTTCCTTTTTCGGCTCATCTTTCCACATGGTCCCCTGAGCAAGCGCTAGAGAAAGCAGGCTGGATTAGGACTCCGACTGCATGGATACCAGATCCTAATTTTCCCTTGCCTGGGAATGGATTGGTGAACCAGATGGACCGTTTGGATGCAGTGAGTGCAGCAGGAGAACACTTTTCAGTGACGGACCAAACTGCTGCATCACTTCCGCTGTTAGTTCCTGATTCTCAGCATGGAGATTTGCGAAACCGGCGGAGGAATCAAATTCTACATTTCAAACCCCTGCAGACATGGATATCGTTTCATCGCTGAAACAGAACATTGAGCTACCACCACAGTCGGAAGGTCAGTACTTTCAAGCAGACATGAACGTTGTTACTGCTTTGCAGAACTCAGTTGTTGCTCCTTCTGCTGTTAAGCCTGCTAGTAAACCAGCCAGCTACGCTTCTCTTTTTAAACAGTCAGAGGTCCCACTGAGGAAAAGATTTGTAGCCCGTATACATTACAAGGGGGATATGGACCTTCCTCCAGACCGGGACTTTGTAGGAAAGACTTTAATAATACAATCTTTAAAGATTAAACCCTCAGATGTGTATGCTCTAATACACTCTTCAGGAGACTCTAATTTTGATGTTTCTTTCCGTACTGCTGCATTGCTAGATAAATTCTGGTCTGCTTACTATAATGCTCGTGCAGACCCTGTCTGGAAGCATTTTGTGATTATTCCATTACTAGGCCTACATAAAAGTCATTACTGTCCTTTTTAGGAATGAAGGAGTAAATGTTTTAGATATATTGTATTGGTTGGAACAGCGTTGCACAGTTACTGGCACACCACATGCTTTAATTGATGTAAATGGTTTTTGGACGGGAGAGTGGAAATTTACTGTGCAACTTAAAATTAATGAGTTTGGTATTCAGCATCTGCCTAATTGTTTTTTTCTAGGTTGAGACCGTGGTATATTGTTTTACCCAGGGCAACCGAGATCATGCTATAGATGTGGCTCATTGTCCCATCTGAGCTCTGATTGTGATAAACTGAAATGTACTTCATGCGGTATGATAGGTCATACTGTGTTGGCTTGAGCAGTTCCTCCACTTGTAATTTATGCAGTGATACTTCACATGTATTTTCAGCCTGCCCATGGCGCACATAACACTGCAGGCTATGCAGAACATGATGCTTATATTGCTAAATCCTCTGTTATAGGGACCCCCAGGATTTACTTCCACCTGTTACAACTAATGGAAAAATTCCTTCTTTCACTACCTCCATTGTAAATGCCCTGTTTTGCCTGAACCTCCTGCAACTTCTGAATCTCTAACCTTCCTGAACCCTCTGCATCCCTTATTTCCCATGACCCCACTGATATTTGGGAATTATAGACCAATCCTCTGTAGAAGAATTAGCGGGTGTTTCTAGTACTCCAAAGATGATGAAGAGCATGGAGAAACTTCTCCCCCACAGTGGCTCGGAGACTTCGCTCTGCCAAACAGGTAGACGCTATATCCATCCCACTATCTAACCGTATGAACCCCTACAAAGTTGGGGTGAGGCCATGGAGGAAGAAGATGGAGACGTTGAGAATTTATCTCTTCCTATTCTTTCCATGTCGGCCTCGCATCATTACCTTTGACTGAAAGTTCTGGGGCTATTTCGAAGAAGTCTGCTAGAGTGAGAAAAAGAAATGAGAGGTTATTTCTACAGAGCTTTCTTCCTTTTCGTGGTTTTCTCATGTCAGCCATACGTCTTGCAAGTTTGAATGTAAATAGTATTAGATTTCAACTATAAGCAGATGCAGCGTTTTCGACACTCGTAGTCTGGCCTATGATGTTTATTTTTACAAGATATTGGTTGTATACCAGAAGACATCACAATAGCTTCCAGGGAATGGGGTTTAGGACCTCATATTGGTCATTAGGACAAGACCTCTGTTCTGGTGTTGGTTTTGTTTTACTACTTCTAATTCATTTTACAAAGAGTGTGGATTTAGTACCGGGCAGAGTTTTTTACTAGATCTTATATGGCGGGGTTTCCTTATAGGCTCATAAATATTTATGCACCACAGCAGAAAGCAGTTAAGATTCAGCTTTTGCGCCAAATTAAACCTTTTCTGTGCACAAATCGCATAATTCTATGAGTGTGAGATTTTAATACTAGTTTAGAAATCCTTCCAGTAGGAAAACTTATTGTGACACCCATGCTTTACATAATCTTATTACAGAATTAAAATTAGTGGATGTCTTGCCCAGTCCCGAGGCCTACCTTTAGGAAAGGGACCTTGCACTCACGGATTGATTATTGGTTAGTTTCACAAACCACTGGCATAGTCAAAGGTTTTACAATACCTATGGCAACTTCTGACCATCTTTTGATAGGAATACAAATCCAATTGGAAGATGCGTTATCACGAGGCCCTGGGGTGTGGAGAGTTAACTCATCTTTATTGTTACTTCCTGTTTTTATTCAAGGTCTTACGGAGTTAATCACGGACCGTACTACAGTAATTTCTATCTATGATTCCATTATTGATTGGTGGACTGATACTAAATTATATGTGATCTCATATTTTAAATCATATGCCGGTCCTTAGCTGATGAAAGACATCATACCTCAAAGCTCTCTGACGAATTATTGACTTCATTTACTGACTCTCATTTATATGGTTTGGATCATTCTGCCCGTATACAAGAAGTCAAAACCGCATTGGCTAAAGTGCAGTATGATAGGCAAAAATCCATACTTTTCGAACAAAAATTCAAAACGACTGGAACTCAGAGTCAATTTAACCCCCTTGGGGTCGATGCTGGGAAAGCTGGTGGTAAACAAATACATCAATTATTGGATGAACAAGGCCAAGTTGTCAAAGGGCAAGAAGAACTTATGGCATATGTCACAAACTTTATACAGCGTACATTTGACACCCCAGAGGTTGTTACCACAGATATGACAATGATATTACAAATATTAAATATGCCTACATTAACAACATCACAACAAGAAGGACTTATAAAGCCTTTCTCTTGTGAAGAAGTGAAAGATGTTATTTTAGGTCTTAGGATAAAGTAGCCCCTGGTTCTGATGGTTTGTCAGCAGAGATTTATAAGTTTTTATGGAGACTCATACCATGTCAGTTGGTAGCTGTCTTTAATGGTTTTACAGGAGGATCGACTGACAGATCAGATGTCTGAAGGTTTAATGCTTTTTATATAAAAAGGAGATAGACAGGATTTGAGGAATTGGAGGCCTATTACATTGTTAAATACAGACTACAAAATTTTGCCAAGTTGTTAGGGAATAGGATTTCTAAATATTTGCCTTCTCTGCTTTCCCCATTTCAGTATTGTTAAATCTCTGGTAGATCCATTCATGATGCCTTAATACTGATCAGAGAACTATTTTCTCAGGGTTGTCATGGTTCCTTAAAAGGATATTTATTTAATTTTGATCTGTCAAAGCTTTTGATAGCATTTTTCAGGAATTTATTTGGTTAACCTTAAATGTTTTGGTTTTCCGCTAATTTTTATAAATTGGATTGTTTTATGTTATTCTTTGGCCTATATTAAGCCATTATATTAATGGGAGACTAGGACCCCATGTTATATACGAGAAGGGTGACAAGGATGCCCTCTGAGTCCTTTATTATTTGTGATAGCTTTGGACCTATTATTCGACTACTTCATCAATCTCCAAGATTTTCAGGTCTTTCAGGCATTCATTCTAAAATAATTTGTTATGCAGATGATCTTTGTGTTTAGTACCTAACATTGCAGAAGGTCATTTGTTAACTGATGTATTACCAGTTTTTATCAGTTATTGGGTCCAGTTTGAATTTGCAGAAAAGTGTGTGTTTTGACCTAACCCTTTCTACTGATACGGTGGTTTCTATTCAAGGAATCAAGGTAGTAGATTCCCACATAAGTTATTAGGAGTGTATTTTGGAGTTCCAGATGCAGCTAAATATAATTGGGAAATTGCTCTGAATACCGGTAGAGAAAAGTTAGTAAATGGCATAGATGGTCTTTGGGAAAAAACGTATTTTTGATTAAAACTTGTTTATTACCCTATTTTTGCATATAGCGCATATTTTCCAATACCTAAATGTCATTTTGTACCTCTTTTGGCTCTCTTTTTCATGCTTCTGGGGAAGCCGCCTTAATCCTATTCAGCGGAATGTTCTATTACAACCCTATCGAAAAGGAGGGGTCTCTATGATTCATCCGGTTGTATTTTTTTATACAATTTTTTTCACAACCAACTTAAAACCATTGGTCCAAGACTCTATTCAAACTTGGCTTCCTTTCGTATATATGTCTATTAAAGATATTTTTCCTGAATGGAACAGTGGGAAATTTTTACACAAAAATAAAAGGAAATATGTCCTGTCGATAGACTGGGGAATGGTATTTGATATGCTAAAATATGGAACATTCGATACTTAGATGATAAAAATTGTCTAGGAAACAACTGTATTTAGAGATAGTAGAATCCCATTTAATGTGAATATATTTCCCAGCTTTACACCTGTAGAAGCAACTACAGATTAGTAAACGCCTTATGGATCCCTGTCCAGTATCAATGTGGATATTACATGGTTAAGTGCACATGGTAAAATCAATGTACGAGGAACCAAAAACATAAACAGCTAGTGGATAGAAATTGTTTCTGGAATCATGTGTGGAACTCACGAAACAATGACTCATTATATTTTTCTTGCCCTTTTATTTTGCATTTTGGTTTTATGGAAGCTCATTTCTGGGATAAGGTCTGGTGTCAATGGGATCAAAGAGCCTTATTCTTTGGTTTATTTCAGAATCCTGGTCCAGATGTAATTCAGTACCTTGAATATTATAGCAGTTGTGATTCTATATTGGGTATGGCAGGTCAGATGTGGTTTTTGTTTCAGCAGTGACGTTTCACTTCTGAAGACTTATTCAAAAGGATTCTACTGTATCTGGAACGCTGGAAAGAAGAAAGGAAAATATGAGAGGAATATATGGAACGATATTGGGACTTTTTTTGATTCACCTCTATTGTATTTAGTTTTTTTTCAGACCTGCTTATGTTTTCAGTTTTTATGATGTATGCATCTATGTAATTTTTTTTCCTTGATTATTGTATATTTGATTTTGCTTTTAATAAACATACCCCTACTGAGCTGTAGGAGGATCCCTTGTCCATTGCGTAGATGGCCAGTTCTGGTGAACCAGTGGACAGTATGGATGTGCTGGAGGCAGGAGAACGAGCCTTGTCCCCTAGTCATGCAAACTAAGAGGCAGTTTTACTGAACCATATGGAATCTGAGTTTATTGAAGGAGAAAAAGGAGGTGATGTCTTTAATTCTACTGAGGACCTAAGTGTGGTGGATGTGGAGAAAACCGATGTTGCTGGAAATAAATCTGAAACCGTTTTGGACTTACAAAGAAAAATGTTGCATGACCTTCAAGAGGAAGATCAGTGGCAGGCTCAGATCAAAGCCCTACTATGTGCAGAGCTCGCAAAGTTGCAAACAACGGCCTTGTCGGATACTGGGTGTGGCTGCACTGACATAGCAGTCGGTGACGCAGTTGCGGAAACTGGGACTGTGGAACTGGAACAGTCGGATCCCATTCAGGTACCTTTTAGTCATAGTATCACAGAGACTACAGTATTTAATGTTGTGGCTGGCAGTACAATCACTCATAGCATGTGCCAAAAGCCAAATGAGTGTACAGATGTCCAGGAAAAGGGTGAAGTTGAAGAAATAGTAAACGGCCTAGCAAATGCAAAAGACAAAGAAGAGAGGATTGAAAAACCTTGTGATGTGGAAGTGACAGACTCAGGGATGTGGGTCGAAGGTATACAGGATGATGACTGTGGAGGGCCATGAAATAAACGGAAAGAGGTTATAGGAAAGAGTGGGTCGCACAATATATATAAATAAAAATATACAGCAAGATGCAGCAACTGTTTTTTCCTTTTTTGCTAGACATCAAGGGCTATTTAAAGCAGAAGACAAAAAGAAAAGTAAAAGGACAGTGCTCACTTTGGCTAACAGGCATCTGGTTGACAATGTGACATCTGGGCCTATGCATGAAAAAGACAGGGGAAAGCTTGAATGGCATAAGGCACATCGCCCATTATGCACAGCAGCAGCTATTACAAAGCCTTTTCAGTACAACCTATCTCAACGGATCCTTTTCTTGCAAGGTCTCCAGAAAAAGCCCTAAAAGAAGCTGGGGGGACCAAAACTGAGAGTGGTCAGTGGCTCCCCAACCCTGAATAGAATGACCCCTTAACCCAAATGAGCCCGGAATGGCTGCCTATTGGTCGAAAAGGACTCTCGAGAAGTGCATATACAGTCTACTATTGATAATATCTTGGAGGATGGGCAAGGGAATGAAAAGGTTGGAAAAGGCAACATTGAGTCACAAAAAGAATTGGATATTAGGAAGGAGGTGGGATTCAAACCAGGAAAAAAGGGAACGGAGCACACATGACTGGAAAACACTGTCCATGATAAACATGATCAAATGAAGGGGAATCAAGATGAGGGAACCCCCCAAAAGCCCTTATTATCAGATTTATTTGCAAAATCTAAGAAGGAAGCTGCACCAAGGTGCAATGCGGTGCAGATTCGATACAAGGGTGGCTTAGAAATAAGACCTGATCAGCAATATGTAGGAAAGTTACTATTCAAAGAATCCCTCCATTTCTCTCCTCAAGAAGTATTTGCATTTATCAACATTTCGGGAGAAGATAATTACGACATTAGTTTCTGTTCATCTTACCTATTGGATTTATTTTGGCAACGTTATAATTTACTTAAATTTTCTCCTTTGTGGTCCCTGTTTTTAGTAATCCTGTTGACAAAATCCCTTATTAAATTTGTAATAATCATGTTCTGGAATGACGGGGTGCATGTCAAAGTCATTACATGTTGGTTGGCTCAAAAGTGTGAGGTTTTAAGTTCACCAGAAGCCTTGTTTGATTCAGAACAGTTCTGGACGAGAGGGTGGAAATATAAAGTGAAATTGAGACAGGTTGAAAATGAAATTGAACTCATGCCAAATTCCTTTTTGTTAGGCAGGGGTGTGTGCTTCTACTCTGGGCAGTCACGTGCTTGCTACAAGTGTGGGTCTTGTACCCATCTGTCGAGCACATGTGATACCCCACAATGTGATAATTGTGGGGAGGTGGGACATGTTAGGATCAAATGTAACAATCTAACACACTGTGATTTGTGTGAAGAGTCTGCTCATACCTTTTCAGAGTGTCCATGGGTGGCCAAGAATAAGGCCATGTTTATTAGTCCAGAGCTATTGATTAAAAAAGGTCAAGAGTCAGTCGAGTCAGTACCCCCAAATCCATCTGAGGCAAGGAAAGATGATGAGCCAATACCCTTGGTCCCTCCAGGGCAGGGGGCTAGTGATGTTGGAGAGGAAGGGGTTATGGTTAAAACAGAGCCAAAAAGGAATGTGAAGCTCCAGGAAGGGGACTGGTCATCTTCTGCCAGTTTGTTATATGGATGGTAAGGGGAGTGGAGGTTCATCTGAGGCAAAACAGAGGGAAGTGGTTCCATTACCCCAGAGGTGAGCAACAAGGAACTCCATACTAGTAGCCTCACAATCCGAGCGGGTAGAAATAGAAGTGTCAAAGCCCCTTTGGTATGGGTGGAGGAGCAATTGGACATGGAGGTGACTGGGTCAGTACCTTCTCAAGCAGGAGACATAAAAGGGCAGGAGTTTATGGTGTACAAGGTAAAGAAGAAGAAAAAAGGAAAAAAGGGCCGTAGGCAGTTTTCTTTTGTTATTCTTTATTATGGTAGTTACAGGATCCTGCAACTGTCATAGTTTCTTGAATTATAAAAACATGTTGCCTTCTTCCGTTTTGTAGTTCAACAAGGTTTTAAAATCTGTTTTCTTCAAGAAACGTGGATGTGGTTCCTCACTGACCAGGTCAGAATGTTTAAGGCAGAATGGCGTCGGAGCCCATCGTACTGGTCATTTGGAGCAGATGCGGCTGATGGGGTGGCCATTTTGTTTAACGCTTATAGTTTCAAACTAACCAGACTGATTGACCTCATTCCAGGTAAAGTGTTGATCTTGGATGGGTCTTGGAATAAGGTGTCTTATAGATTGATTAATGTTTATGGGACTCAATCCAAAGCTGAAAGGGTAGATTTAATAAATCAAATCCAACCTTACTTCTATACAACTGCCTTGTGGTACTAGGGGGAGATTTCAATTGCGGACTTCCAAAGGGTGGGTCTAAGCACTGTAGTAAAAAGACATATTGTGATTCCAATGCTTTGAGCAAATGTGTGTCTCAAGCTGAAATGGTGGTATGCGCTGATTTCCTCTTGCATGGGCCTAAACTGACTTTAAAAAAAGGCAAATTAACATCAATAATTGATCACTTTTTTATTTCAAAACATTTTTCAACCCCGTGTCTTACTGTATGGCCTTCAGAATTTTCTGGCCACTTATTTCTTAAATTATCAATTGACCAACCTTCTGGACTAACCCATAAATCAAAAAGATGGAGGTTAGACATGGCTATATTATTAGATACAAAGGTGGAAGAAGGGTTGAGATCCTTTATGTGGGCTAGGACTTCAGTTTGTATATTATATGATAATCTTAGTGTTTGGTGGTTATAGACAAAACATGAGATTGTACAGTGGTTAATGAGATATGGGAAGGTAACAGAAAAATCCAAATTTTTTCAATACCTGAAGCTAAGATCACAATTAAAATATTTGTATGGGTTACAAGCAACCTTGAGAAAGAGTTATGATCTTCAGATAGAGGATTTAAAAGCTGAGATGAGATTATTACAATATGACTGAGCAAAGACTTTAAAAGCAGAATTGGAGTATGGGACCCAGAAAACTCTGGGGAGTGATCCCTTTGAGGTCTTTAAAATAGAAGGGACAAAATAGACTTCAAGATAATAAGAGATGAAGGGGGCTTCTTGATAACTGATAAGGATAAAATACAGGGAATGATCAAAAAACAATTTTTTCTTATACCACTGAACCACAACCCTCACAAACTAGTATTTCAGAATTCTTAAATTCTTTAAAAATAGTTGTACATAGTCAAGCGGTAGTTGGGTTAGATCCACCCATTTTGGTAGAAAAGATTGAGGCTGTAACACCCCAGTTAAAAGGGGGAATGTCGCCAGGACCTGATGGTTTGCCTTATGAATTATACAGCAGCTATTTCTGACAGAGGAGAACTTTGGTTTCAGAGCAGGAAATAGCAGTCTACAACTACATATTTGTTACTGATAAATCACTTCTATCTCAGCAGGAGTCAGTACCTGTTTGGATTAAGCAAATAGATATTTTATTAGAGGGGGGGTCTCATTTAAGAAAAAAAAGAAAGTCACTTTGTGTTTCTCTGAGGAAGGAGGCTGTATCAGCTTAATTGCTGAGTCAGAGCAGAGGGTGAATCTAATTGGGGTGTGGCTTAGCAGCTTAGTAGTACAAAAGCTAATGTCTCCAGTTATAGCTTCCTGCTATTTCTGACAGAGGAGAACTTTGGTTTCAGAGCAAGAAATAGCAGTCTAGAACTACAGATTTGTTACTGATAAATCACTTCTATCTCAGCAGGAGTCAGTACCTGTTTGGATTCAGCAAACAGATATTTTATTAGAATAAGAGGGTCTCATTTAAGGAAAAAAAAGAAAGTCACTTTGTGTTTCTCTGAGGAAGGAGGCTGTATCAGCTTAATTTGCTGGGTCAGAGCAGAGGATGAATCTAATTGGGGGTGTGGCTTAGCAGTTTAGTAGTACAAAAGCAAGTGTCTTCATTTACAGCTTCCTGCTGTTTCTGACAGAGGAGAACTTTGGTCTCAGAGCAAGAAATAGCAGTCTAGAACTACAGATTTTTTTACTGATAAATCACTTCTATCTCAGCAGGAGTCAGTAACTGTTTGGATTAAACAAACAGTTTATTAGAAGAAGGGGTCTCATTTAAGGGAAAAAAAGATAGTCACTTTGTGTTTCTCTGTGGAAGGAGGCTGTATCAGCTTAATTTGCTGAGTCAGAACAGAGGGTGAATCTAATTGGTGGTGTGGCTTAGCAGCTTAGTAGTACAAAAGCAGGTGTCTCCAGTTATAGCTTCCTGCTATTTCTGACAGAGGAGAACTTTGGTTTCAGAGCAAGAAATAGCAGTCTAGAACTACAGATTTTTTACTGATAAATCATTTCTATCTCAGCAGGAGTCAGTACCTGTTTGGATTAAGCAAACATATAGTTTATTAGAAGAAGGGGGTCTCATTTAAGGAAAAAAAAAGAAAGTCACTTTGTTTTTCTCTGAGGAAGGAGGCTGTATCAGCTTAATTTGCTGAGTCAGAACAGAGGGTGAATCTAATTGGGGTGTGGCTTAGCAGCTTAGTAGTACAAAAGCAGGTGTCTCCAGTTACAGCTTCTTGCTATTTCTGACAGAGGAGAACTTGCTTTCAGAGCAAGAAATAGCAGTGTAGAACTACAGATTTTTTACTGATAAATCACTTCTATCTCAGCAGGAGTCAATACCTGTTTGGATTAAGCAAGCAGATATTTTATTAGAATAAGGGGGTCTAATTTAAGGAAAAAAGAAAGTAACTTTGTGTTTCTCTGAGGAAGGAGGTTGTATCAGCTTAATTGCTGAGTCAGAGCAGAGGGTGAATCTAAATGGGGGTGTGGCTTAGCAGCTTAGTAGTACAAAAGCAGGTGTCTCCAGTTACAGCTTCCTGCTATTTCTGACAGAGGAGAACTTTGGTTTCAGAGCAAGAAATAGCAGTCTAGAACTACATATTTTTTTTACTGATAAATCACTTCTATCTCAGTAGGAGTCAGTACCTGTTTGGATTAAACAAACAGATAGTCTATTAGAAGAAGGGGGTCTTATTTAAGGAAAAAAAAGATAGTCACTTTGTGTTTCTCTGAGGAAGGAGGCTGTATCAGCTTAATTTGCTGAGTCAGAACAGAGGGTGAATCTAATTGGTGGTGTGGCTTAGCAGCTTAGTAGTACAAAAGCAGGTGTCTCCAGTTATAGCTTCCTACTATTTCTGACAGAGGAGAACTTTGGTTTCAGAGAAAGAAATTGCAGTCTAGAACTACAGATTTTTTTCTGATAAATCACTTCTATTTCAGCAGGAGTCAGTGCCTGTTTGGATTAAGCAAACAGATAGTTTATTAGAAGAAGGGGGTCTCATTTAAGGAAAAAAAAGAAAGTCACTTTGTTTTTCTCTGAGGAAGGAGGCTGTATCAGCTTAATTTGCTGAGTCAGAGCAGAGGGTGAATCTAATTGGTGGTGTGGCTTAGCAGCTTAGTAGTACAAAAGCAGATGTCTCCAGTTACAGCTTCCTGCTATTTCTGACAGAGGAGAACTTTGGTTTCAGAGCAAGAAATAGCAGTCTAGAACTACATATTTTTTACTGATAAATCACTTCTATCTCAGCAGGAGTCAGTACCTGTTTGGATTAAACAAACAGATAGTTTATTAGAAGAAGGGGGTCTCATTTAAGGAAAAAAAAGATAGTCACTTTGTGTTTCTCTGAGGAAGGAGGCTGTATCAGCTTAATTTGCTGAGTCAGAACAGAGGGTGAATCTAATTGGTGGTGTGGCTTAGCAGCTTAGTAGTACAAAAGCAGGTGTCTCCAGTTATAGCTTCCTGCTATTTCTGACAGAGGAGAACTTTGGTTTCAGAGCAAGAAATAGCAGTCTAGAACTACAGATTTGTTACTGATAAATCACTTCTATCTCAGCAGGAGTCAGTCCCTGTTTGGATGTGTAGAACTACAGATTTTTTTTACTAATTGCCCTCCTTCCCTTCCCTCCACCCACCCAAAGCCAGTTCTAGTTTTATAGCCACTGGATTTGACTGACAACAGGACCTTTCTGTTTGGCAGTAGGAATTGAAGGATCACGGAGACACATTAGTTTCATGAACCTTGAAGGAACCTAAAAAAAATAACTCTTTCTCCCCGGCTGCTGGAGGTGTGAATCCAATCACGGAAGAGGGAGACTACTGAAGACTACAGGAAGTTCCTGTCCCAGAACAGGAAGGGCGAGAGTTGTAAGGGCACATAGGCAGTAGGAAATTTAGTGTAAAAATACATAGAGGAAGGAGACAGTAAGCATACAAAGCAACAGGAGAGGGAACACAAAATAAGTCAAGAAGGGAGTTGTGCAGTGCAATGGTTGTGGGGCTGCAGTGTACTGGGAGACAGTCTGGAGGCTGTGATGCTGCCCTGTTTTCAGGCACCTCTTTGGTCTGAGGGAGGAGGTTCCCTGTCTCCAGGCTGACCTGGCTAGGATTCGTGAAACCTCTTCCCCCACTCAGGGACCACGAGGGCCACCACCGTTACCTCAGAGGTTGCCAAGAAAGAGGAGCGGCTGGACCAAGGTGGGCTCAGGGAGGGAGAGGGTGGTGGAACAGAGGTGCATCCCTCCAGTTGTACCTCTCCACAATTCATATGCTGTTCTGGCAAAGAGTGGTTCTTCTATGGAGGCACCTGCAGTGGAAACCAAGGAGGATGCTGGGAACCTCCACAAAGAAGACCCACAGGAGGGTGGTATGAGACCCCACAGAGGAAGAAAACAACTCCTGGTGGGGGACTCGATCATTAGGTGGGTAGAAGTGGGGGAGGAAGGGGATAGGGAGGTAAGGTGCCTGCCTGGCGCCATGGCTCGGAGAGACAGGAAGCGAATGCTCAGGATCATGGGAACAGCTGCACGAGGGAGGGAGCTGGGTGTCATTGTCCACCTAGGGACAAATGACTTGGCTGTGAATGGGATCAGAGTGGTGCAAGAGGAGTTTGTGGAGTTAGGGAGGGGCCTTAGACAAGTAGCATGTATGGTAACCTTCTCGGAGGTGCTGCCTGTCTATGGCAAGGATGATGCTAGGGTATTCCACACCATGGGATTCAATGAATGGTTGAAAAACTGGTGTGGAGCTCAGGGTTTTGGCTTCATTGGGGACTGGGGAACCAGCTGGAGGATGCAGGCTTATACTGGTGCGATGGTCTGTATCTGTGCAGGGGGGGAACCAGGATCCTAGGTGACAGATTTAAATGCTTCATTGGCAAGCATTTAAACTAGCCAAGGGGGGGAGGCACTGAAAAGGAGAAGGGAAATCCCAGCCTCCCCCCACAAAACACAGTAGTTAGAGAGGTAAACACCAAGGTATAGAAGTCAGTAGGGAGCAGAGCAGGAATAAATGCAGAAAAAGGCAGTAAGGACAGGGATGGGGCTAAAAAGGGTAAGGCCATACAAAATAAATAGAAGGTGATGAGTACCAATGCCCACAGTCTGTGCAACAAGCTCCCTGAATTAGTGGCCCTGATGGAAGAGGGATGCCTGGATATTGTGGCAGTCACTAAAATATAGTACACAGAGAACCATGACTGGGATGTCAGCATACCAGGGTACACAGTCTACAGGAGGGACAGGGCGGGTAAAACAGGAGGAGGAGCTCTCTATATAAGGGAAGGGATTAAAGCAACAGAACTAAAGAGTAAACAGGAAGTTGATGAGCCACTATGGGTCACGCTGGAGACAGGTAATGGCACCACAATCTGCACGGGGGTCGTGTACAGATCCCCATCTCAGGGGGAGGAAATGGACAAGGAAATGATAGAAGGCATCCTTAAAATGGCAGAAAAATGGGAGATATTGTTGATGGGGCACCTGAATATACCAGATGTTAACTGGAGTACCTTTGCTGCAGGCACATCCAAGAACAGAGTCATTCTTGATGCCCTACAGGGGGCATGCCTCAGACAGCTAGTGTTGGAACCCACTCGGGAGAGAGCAATCTTAGACCTGGTACTCTCAAATGGGGAAGGAGAAAGGATCTCAGATTTAGAAGTGGGTAGCCATCTGGGAACAAGTGACCACCAAACAGGTGTGGTTCACAATAAACACAGCCATAGAGTGAAGCCATACAAAAACAAGAGAATTGGACTTTAGGAAGGCTGACTTTGGGAAAATGGGAGAGTGCCTCAGAAAAGCACTAGCAAGCAGGCAAGAAGGAGGGGTGGAGGAACAATGGGGAATAATCAAAACAGCCATCGCAAAGGCAACAAGCCCTTGTGTGAAGCAAATCAACAAAACAAAACAAAGGAAAAAAACAGTATGGTTCTCAAAGGAGGTGGCAGGGATGGTTAAGGAGAAAAGGATAGCATTCAGGAAATGTAAGGAAACACAGAAGGAGCAGGACAGAGAACTGTATCAGTTAAAGCAGAAGGAGGCAGGGAAGGTAGTCAGAATAGCAAAGGCACAAACTTAGGAAAAGATAGCCAACTCTGTTAAGAAGGGATAAAACCTTTATAGGTATATTAGAAGCGAAGAAAGACCAAGGGAGGATACAGAGAATTAATAAAGGGAGGGAATGTGGGCAGAGGGTGACAGTGAAAAGCAGGGATACTGGAAAGAATATTTCTGCTCAGTATTCTAACGGAAGAGGAGGGAGGCACCTAAACCAAACAAGAGAGAAACTCTGAATAGGGGTCGATACCAGTCCATTCACAGAAGAAAGGGTTTTGAAAGAACTCTGAAACTGAGGGTGGGCAAAGCAATGGGGCCTGATGGGATTCACCCAAGAATTCTAAAAGAACTAAGGGTAGAACTAGCAACACCACTGACTACTCTTTTTAACAATTCATGGGAGGATGGGGCAGTACCTGAGGACTGGAGGAGGGCAAATGTGATTCCATTTCACAAAAGTGGGAGCAAAGCAGAGGCAGGAAACTATAGACCTGTTAGTTTGACCTCAGTGGTAGGGAAAATGATGGAATCACTTCTGAAAGAAAGAATTGTTGAGTATCTAGAGGCCAGTGGGGCACAGGACCCAAGGCAGATTGGATTTTCAGCAGGAAGGTCATGTCAAACCAATCTAATAGATTTCTTTGACTGGGTGACCAATATAGTAGACATGGGAGGGGCTGTGGCCATGGCCTACCTAGACTTTAGCAAGGCATTTGACACAGTCCTACACAAAAGATTAATAAACAAGTTAGCCAACCTGGGAGTAGGTCCCATGGTGGTAGCCTAGGTAAAAAATTGGCTGAACAACAGGACACAGAGGGTAATAGTAAACAGAGTCCACTCCGAAGAAAGGGGGTTACTAGTGGGATACCGCAGGGTTCAGTACTGGGACCAGTCCTTTTTAATGTCTTTATAAGTGGCATTGCAGAGGGACTAGACTGGAAGGAAAGTATGCCTCTTTGCAGACGACACAAAGATCTGCAACAGGGCTGATACACAAGGGGGTGGAAAGGATGAGAAGGGACTTGGCAAGGTTGGAGGAATGGTCAAAAGTATGACAGCTTAAATTCAATGCAAAGAAGTGCAAAGTAATGCACCTGGGAAACAAAAACCCTGGGGAAGAGTACACAATGGTGGTGGTGGGGGGGTGGAGGTACTAACAACAACAAAAATGGAAAGGGGCCTGGCGGTAGTCATATCAAATGACCTAAATGTAAGCAAACAATATGAAAAGGCAGTAAGGAGGCTGGGGGGATACTGGGATGTATGAGGAGAGGCATCACCAGTAGAAAACAAGAAGTTGTTATCCCTCTGTACAGACAGTTGGTGAGGCCCCATCTGGAGTACTGTGTGCAGTTCTAGATACCCCACCTCTACAAGGACATAGACAGGATGGAGGCAGTCCAGAGGAAGGCAACTAAAATGGTAAGGGTCACAACAGAAGCCATACGAAGAGAGACTAAAGGAACATAATATATATACCCTTGAGGAGAGGAGGGAACAGGAGGGAGATGATAGAAACTTTTAAGTACCTTAAGGGAATCAACAAAGTCCAAGAGGGTAGCATCTTTCGGAAAAGAGATGTGCAAGAACAAGGGGGCATAATTTGAAGATAGAGTAGGGACAGCTCAGGGGCAACGTGAGGAAGTATTTTTTCACAGAGAGGGTGGTGGATGCATGGAACTGCCTTCCTGAGGAAGTAGTGGGGTCAAAAACAGTGGGGGAATTCAAAAATGCATGGGAGACATAAGGCAATTCTGGTGGGGGTTAGGAAGAAGTAGGCTGTTGGTTAACTAGGATATACAGCTTATCCAATAGGTAGGGAAATGGGCAGATTGGGTGGGCCAAGTGGTCCTTATCTACTATCAAAGTTTATGTTTCTATGGCTGGTGCTATGCTAGCACAAGAGTCTGGGTTGCTGGGGAGGTGAGAGGATGGTGTCCAGCTGGTGCTGGGTGCAACACTGTCACAAGAGTTCAGGTTGCTGGAAGAGGTTTGTGTTGGTATCTGGCTGCTGCCAGGTTCTAGGCTGGCACAAGAATCCAGGCTGCTGGAGGTGAGATGATGATGTCTGACTGCTGTCGGGTGCTATGCTGGCCCAGGAACCCGGGTTGCTGGAGAAGATGAGGCGATGGTGTCCGGCTGGTGCTGGGTGCTATACTGGTACAAGAGTCTGCGTTGCTGGAAGAGGTTTGTGTTGGAGCCTGGTTGCTACCAGGTTCTACATTGGCACAAGAATCCAGGTTGCTGGAGGAGGTGAAGTGAGGGTGTCTGGCTGCTGTCAGGTACCATGCTGGCACAAGAGTCTGAGCTGATGGAGAAAGTGAGCTGATGGTGTCCAGTTGGTGCCAGGTGTTATGTTGGCCCATGAGTCTGGGTTGCTTGAGTATTTTTATGTTGGTGCCCAGTTGCTACCAGTGCTACACTGGTATAAGAGTCCGGGTTGCTTGAGGAGGTGAGATAATGGCATCCTGCTTCTTCCGAGTGCTATGCTGGCTCAAGAGTTCAGGTTGCTGGAGGAGATGAGGTGATGGTGTCCTGCTGGTGCTGGGTGCTATGCTGACACAAGAGTCTGGGTTGCTGGAGGAAGTGAGGTGACGATGTCCTGCGGATGCTAGGTGCTATGCTGACACAAGACTCTGGGTTGCTGGAGGAGGTTTGTATTGGTGTCTTGCTGCTGCCGAGTGCTGTACTGGCCCAAGAGTCCATGTCACTGGGGGAGGTGAAGTGATGGTGTCCAGCTGTTGTCAGGTGCTATGGTGTGTCCTGCTGCTGCTGAGTGCTATGCTGGCCTAAGAGTCCAGGTTGCTGGAGGAGGTGAGGTGATGGTGTCCTGCTGGTGCTGGGTGCTATACTGACTCAAGACTCTAGGTTGCTGGAGGAAGTGAGGTGATGATGTCCTGCTGGTGCCGGGTGCTGTGCTGACACAAGAGTCTGGGTTGCTGGAGGAAGTTTGTTTTGGTGCCTTGCTACTGCTGAGTGCTATACTGGCCTAAGAGTCCAGGTTGCTGGAGGAGTTGAGGTGATGGTGTCCAGCTGGTGCTGGGTGATACACTGGCATAAGTGTTTGGGTTGCTGGAAGATGTTTGTGTTGTGTCTGGCTGCTGCCAGGTTCTACACTGGCACAAGAATCCAGGTTGCTGGAGAAGGTGAGGTGATAGAGTTTAGAGCCAAAATGAGAGCTTAATAGCTCACATAAATAATACCAGCAAATGCAATGTGATTTATTCAGGCTACACAGGCAAAGCCCCTAGCGCCTTGGCAATTAAACATTCCAGGGGGGGCAGGAGGAGGTGAGGTGATGGAGTCAGGCTGGTGCCAGGTGCTACAATGACACAAGAGTCTGGGTTGCTGGAGGTGAGATGTTGATGTCTTGCTGCTGTCGGGTGCTACACTGGCCAAGAGTTTGAGTTGCTGGAGGAGGTGAGGTGATGATATTCAGCTGTTGCTGGATGCTATAGTGGCACTAGAGTCTGGGTTGCTGGAGGAGGGGAGGTCTTGATGTTCAGCTGCTCCTGCTGCTCCTCAGGTCTCGTAATATGATTGTCTGTATTCTGCACATATTGCATATATCATGTCTATAATATCATATGTGTATCTATATATATATATATCAGGTGTCTGGACGCAACAAACATGGGTGGAATGCCCACTGGTGCAGGAAGTGTGGTACTGTCTGCACTTCTTTCCCAAGCCATATACAGTGTTCTGTGGATAAGAATCTGGCAGAATTCTGTGACTTTGGTGCTTAAGTGCCTGTTCACATTCAATAGGTTGCCACATAAGTCTCCCAATGCTTCTGTAGATCAGGCCCCAACTCAGTAAATTAAAAAAAAAATCTCCTAATTGTACTATAGCATACTTGACCTTCATCAGTTTCTCAAAGAAGACAGGCAGTATATTATATGTTCTGTGTGTAATTTATATGTGATTGTTTTCTTAGCACTATATTTAACTCATTAAATAAAAAACTGCCACTGCTGTACGTGAGTGTTTGTTTAAAAAAAGTGTGTGAAGGGAGTCTGAAGAAGAATTTTACAATTTTTAAAAGTCACAAAATAAAAGTCGGATTGCACTCTCCAAAGAAAGAACAGCCATTTCAGTTATCCATACAAAACACAAAAACATAAGAAGCCTATTCTAACCTGCAGGAGTGGATGCGTACTTGAAGAAGCTAAAGAAGATGTATGGGTCTGCAGCTCCTTAATACTTTAGGCAACTGTACTGAACACCTTGTACATGTTATAGATCTATCAGTGCAGGTTTCACTCGCTGATTCTACAGGCTTGTACACAGGATCAAATGAATGTGCCCTGCCAGCCTTTGGGTTTGCCTGAGGCTAATTTTCCAAATCACATGACTTTGCAATTTCCCTTTTGATGTTCTACACACTGCTTTGCTGCTGGCATGGCTGTAGCCTCAGACATACAGCGCTAATAAACAGCCTGACTGACCTCCCCAGAATGCAGATATCACATTCCCTCATATTTGAGAGATTTTCTTTATTGAACATGTACATTTTAGAGAAAATATAGAATATTCTGATATTTGCAAATAGCAAGTAGTTCAAGCTCCAGTCTTGTAGGTACATATTTTATATGCATTTATTGAAATGAGGTCACCAGGATAAAGCCCTTGGGATCTGGCACATTCTTTTTAAGTGTGCTGGTGACAGCAGCAACAGCACTATTACATATAATTGTCAGGTTGTCTTACTGCACAACAGGCAAGTAGATATCAGCAGACAAAAACAACTCTCTTCATTTTTTACTCTGGAGAATAAAGGGCCATTACCAAACTACATAGTCATGGCAACGGGGAAGTGGATGAGGGTGTCAGTGAGGTTCCAATCTCATAGAAAAGAGTGCTGAAGGGACTGAATACACTGAAGGTAGACAAGTCAATGGGCCTGGATGGGCTCTATGCACAGATGCTAAAGAAGATGGGGAGCCTGGATGGGCTGCATGCACAGGTGCTAAAGAAGATGGGGGGCCTGGATGGACTGCATGCACAGGTGCTAAAGGGGCCTGGATGGGCAGCATACACACGTGCTAAAGAAGATGGAGAGGCCTGGATTGGCTGAATGCACAAGTGCTTAAGAAGATTTAGAGCCTGGATGGGCTGCATATACAGGTGCTAAAGAAGATGGGGGGCCTGGATGGGCTGCATGCGCAGGTGCTAAAAAGAGGTGGGTCCTGGATGGGCTGCATGCACAGGTGCGAAAGAAGATGGAGGGCCTGGGTGAGCTGCATGCACTGGTGCTAAAGACAATGGGGAGGGCTGCATGCACAGGTGGTAAAGAAGATGGGGGCCTGGAAGGGATGCGTGCACAGGTGCTAAAGAAGATGGGGTGTGGTCCAAGCTGCCCCATTACCTGAGCTCTATGACAGCTCGCTGGAGATTGGGATTGTAGCTAGAGAATGAAGGACAGCAAATGTAGTTCTCCTCCTGAAGAATGCACATGGGGCGAGCCTGGAAACTATAGACTTGGATTTCTCAGTTTAATGTCAATAGTAGTTAAGATGCTACAGTAGAAACCTAATAACGGAGAGGCTGGTGGAGTTCCTAGAGGTAAACAGACCTCAGGATGCCAGACAGCATGGGTTCATGGGAGAGGTCTTGTCAGACAAACTTGATTGGCTCTTTAATTATGTGACGATGGTGTTGGACAAAGGGCAGGTGGTGGACATAAAGTATTTTGATTTCAGTAAAGCCTTTAGCACTGTCCAGGTGGATGACTGGTTCAGGAACTGGGGACCTGGGGGTGAGAAGTACAATCACAAGGTTGGTGAAAAATTAGCTACATGACAGAAACCAGAGGGTAGTCTTAAATGAGGAATACTCAGAGGTCAGTGGATAATCAACCAGGTGCCACAGGGATCAGTCTTGGGACTGAACCTCTCAATCATTTTTGTTTGTGCCATTGGAGTGGGGATCCAAAAGGGAGATCTGCCTGTTTGCAGGCAATATAAAAATTTGCGGAACAGTTGACGCGGGGGTGGGGGTGGGGGAGGGAGTATGGATCTAAAAAGGCTGTAGAAGTGGTCAAGGGTTTGGCAGCTGAAATTCAATGCCAAGAAGTGCAAGGCACTGCACATAGGGGCAAGAAATCCAAGGATTGAATACAAAAAAGGTGGGGTGCTGTGGAGAGTGTGACAGTGAAAAGGGACCTGGGGTAATAATACTGGATAATTTGAAGACAACAGCACAGTGCAACATTGCAGTGAGGTGGGCAAATAGAACAAGCATTTGCCAATGTTGAGCATTTGCTTGTATGTAAGTGCTGTGCAGGTGTTTGGTACTGATAGTGCAGAGGCTATAATTAACAAATTAATAACATGGCTGCAGATACAGATGCACAGGGCAAGGAGTGCATCTGTTAGCCAATGCACAAGGCACTCTGCCACCCTGGGTGGAGAGGTGCAGGGCCGTATGCTAAGAGGACAGTTGTCTTCACTATATACCCAGACCCATGCAGACAACCCTGCACCTTTCATTCCCTGGCTGGGGGGGGGGGGAGAGAGTTTTAAAAGCACCATTCCCCAACACTCACCCCATCCAGATGGGTCACTGAGCTCACCCTCAAACTCAGCTCACCAGCATGGGATCACAAAGCATCGCCGTGGTATCACGTGACAATAGCGATGTGGAAATAGTGAATCACTTTGGGCTAACCCTAAATGGTGACTCAAATCAGAGTGATTAGGAGAGTATAGCGAATGTAAGATAATAATAATAATATTTTTATTTATATAGCACAATTCATATTTCAAAGCGCTATACATACAAGAATTTATCATGACAATTTAAAATAAGCACAAATTCAGCATTGGTTTAAAAACATCCACAGCTTTAAATATCAATTATTAAAAGCTTGCTGGAAAAGGTGCATTTTCAGGCTAATTTTGAAGCTCTTCACGGTCCTGCACTCCCTAATCTGACGCGGTAGAGAGTTCCACAGGGATGGTGCCGTGAACATAAATGCTCGGGCCCCAGTTGTTTTTAAATGTACCCTGGGAACCTCTAACAACCCCTCGTCAGATGAGCGGAGAGGCCGGCCAGGGCTGTAGGGAATTAGGAGCTCTTGCAGGTAACTCGATACTAGTCCATGCAGGGCTTTATAGGTCAACAGACCAATTTTGAAAGTGATCCGCCACTGTATAGGCAGCCAGTGCAGAACATGCAGCATGGGAGTAATATGACTAAAGCGCAATGTCCCAGTCAACAACCAAGCCGCAGCATTCTGCACCAGCTGCAAGCGGTGGATATCAACTCCAGGAAACCCCAGGCCAAGGGATTTACAGTAATCAAGGCATGAGATAACTAAGGCATGGATCAACATGGACAAATCATTGGACGGAACAAGGTGTTTGATTCTGGAGATGTTCCTGAGATGGTAAAAGGCAGACCTGACAACTGCCGACACCTGCGTCCATAGAGTAAGCTTGTCATCAAGAACCACCCCCAGATCATGCACCCGTTCAGAGGCAGGTAGCTGTACACCATCCAGCCAAAGCCCAGATGGTAAACCTGCCACCGGTCTCTCTATCCGGCACTCCGGATCCACTACCAACACCTCAATCTTCCCGGCGTTCAATTTCAACCAGCTAGTCCTCATCCAGTCCTGGATCTCCGTCAAACAGCTATTAAACAAAGAGGCCGCATTATCCTGGTTGGGTGTGAAAGACAGATAGAGCTGGGTATCATTGGCGTAACAATGAAACCTCAGCCCATATCATCTTACAATGTCTCCGAGGGGTAGCAGATACACCGCGAACAACATGGGGGACAATACCAAGCCCTGAGGGACCCCGCACTGCAGAGAGAATGGTTCAGAGGAAAAAAATCCCAGACACCACCCTCTGAGCCCTGCCAGTGAGGAAAGAATGAAACCATCTGAGGACTGGACCAGCCAGGCCACAGATAACCCTTAGGCGCTCAAGCAGCACCCCATGGTCCATGGTATCAAACGCTGAAGAGAGATCCAGAAGTACCAAGATGGAACGACATTTCTGGTCCCTTGCCATCAGGAGATCATTGAGCACCCAAACCAGAGCTGTCTCAGTGCTATGTCTCTTCTGGAAGCCTGACTGGAGAAGATTGAAGATATCATGGATGGTAAGATGGTTCTCCAGTTGTAGCGCCACCACTTTCTCAATCACCTTCCCAATGAAGGGAAGGTTAGAGATAGGTCTGTAGTTGGCACAGTTGTTCAGATCCAAGGAAGCTTTCTTAAGAAGTGGTGTCACCACCGCCTCCTTCAGGCAGCTGGGAAATTTTCCTGAGTCTAAGGAGCACCAAACAATCTGTGCTAGGATCTGGCCGATAAACTCAATACACCCTAATAAAAGGCGTGTAGGGCCCAGATCCAAACTACAGTATGTCGGCCACAACTTCTGGGCAATCTGCATGATATCAGTCTCTGGCCGGTCAAAAGAACTCCAGGTTGATCGAAAGAGAGTGACCAAATACCGACCACCATCGACTCCCATAGAAGACACTAAGGAGATCTCGGCCGTGATGTCAGCCACCTTACCCGCAAAAAATCGAGCAAACTCATCACACTTAAGCTGTGAAAATGTTCCTCGAACCTGCTGACAGGATGGGTTGCACATCCTATCCATAGTTCGAAAGAGATGAGCTGGTCAATTTTGAGTGGCAGCAATCTTGCCGGACAGGAATTCTGCCTTCTTACGCGTGATTGCTGATTGATAGCAGTGATAATGTTCTATCAATCTAAGGTGGTTGGCATCGAGGGACGATTTCCGCCAGCGATGTTCTAACCTTCGTCCAACTTGTCTCATCTCCCTCAACACCCCATCAAACCAGGGGAGTCGGGGGCAAAGAGAGAGTGGTCGAACATGGACTGGGGCGATGGAATCCATAGCCCTAGTGATGGCCTTATTATAGGCCAACACCAGATTCTCTGGATCATCGCCTGCCTGCGGAACTTCCAAAAGGTCCAACACCGCCAGAAGGCCTTCAGGGGTTACTCCCCTCAATGGGCAGTGTTTGACCATTTCCACTGGGGCAGGCCTGTGGGGGGGGGGGCTGGAAATTGAGTCTCACTGTGTAGTGATTGGACCAGACAACTGGTTCCGCCACCAAGTTGGAGGCCTCGATCCCCAGGAGGAAGACCAGATCAACAGAGTGACCTTGCTCATGCGAAGCAGAGGTAACTACCTGTGTGAACCCCAACAAATACATAAGTTGGAGGAAATCTTGACCAAACTGCGATAAGAGCGATCCAGCTGAGAAAGGGGTTTCGATGGCTCTCAGGGTACATAATAGCCACCATTCTGAATGGGCGCAAGAATGAGAATAGCGCCTAATCCCCATGATCAATGAGTGCCTCAGCATTAATATATTTAAGATGGGGGGGTTCAGAGGGGTGCATGGGGCATAGCCTCTCGCATATGTAAATTGGAGACACCTGTGCATCTGGGTATTAAATAGGTGCTGGTTGGGTGGGGTTTGTCTGTGTGTTGAGATTTGGAGAGGCAGCATGTCAGTGTGTGGAGGTTGTAATGGAGTATGGGAAGTGGAGTCTGTATGATTATCTCCTTGGAGTTGCATGCAATTTCCAACTCTATGTGTAATTGCTGGCATTTGCTTCCGTGCACTCATATAGTTTGGGCTATTTTTGGCATAGTGCTCTATTGACGTATCGCTCATCTTGAGTTCACTATTAAAAAGTCACTGTTTTGACTTTCGCTTTTATGCGTTTACTGAAATCACATGGAACCCATGGCCACTGGGGTGAAGACTGGCACTACACACAAAGTTTGTTAACAATTATATATTTATTTTTTTACCCCAAATTTTCAGGATACTCATTTTATAATTCTCCTTATAAACATGATATAGAAACATAGAAACTGATGGCAGATAAGGATCGCTAGGATCACCCAATCTGCCCATTTGCTCTACCTGCTGCAAAAACCACAGACCCTACTTGATCTCTGGCTTTGTTCTCTTTCCTCTCATTAGGGTTCCCCTATGCTTTTCCCATTCAGTTTTGAATTCCCTCACTGAATTTTCCCCCATCACCTCTGCCAGGAGGCTGTTCCATGCCTCCACCACCCTTTCTGTGAAGACATACTTCCTCATATTACCCCTTAGTCTACCCCTTCCAGCCTCATGTCCCCTTAGTCTACCCCTTCCAGCCTCATGTCATGACCCCTTGTTCTAGAACATCTCTTTTTCTGAAAGATGCTACCATCATGTACCTTATTTATGCCCTTGAGATATTTGAAGGTCTCTATCATTTCCTCTCCTCCAAGGTATACATATTGAGGTCCTCCAGTCTCTCCTCATATGACATTTGGTGCAGGCTCTGCACCATTTTTGGTGCTCTTCTCTGAAGTACATCCACCTTGTCTATGTCCTTATGGAGATGCAGCCTCCAGAACTGGACACAGTACTCCAGATGGGGTCTCAGTGATGATTTGTACAGAGGCATTACCTCATGTAACTTGTCTATCAAAGACATGTACCATTTATAGTACAGTATATTGGCTGAAATGTAATTTTACACCAGAAGTGTGAAAACACATCTCATCCAGGATTTTTAAAAACAAGTTTGAGGTGGCATGGGAAATTTGGTATGTTGAAAGTTTGGAGTCAAAATATTGAAAATTAGTGAAGTTGTGAGTCAATGTTGAAATATTATAATGTTCAGTAATAACCTGGACATTTTACCATATTTGTACACCACATTTTCAGCATAGCCTTCTTATTACCACACCTCATGATGCCAGTGGGTGAACATTTTTGAATCTCTGCCAAAACGTCCTACCGTGCCACTGAAACGTCATTCTACACCAGTGGTAAAAAAACACATTTTGGCTAGGATTTGAATAATGACAGCTGTCACATTCATGAGATGGTGTTAAAAATGGCTATATTGAAAATTTTGGGTCAAAATATTGCAAATTACCAAAGGTATGAGCAAGCACAGATATGTTTAAATGTATGCACATAACTTCAATTTTTACATATTTGGATCCCACCTCATGAACAAAAGTGGTAAAAATTTTCAAACTACACCCCAAAAAAGTGGTTATTGTAATGTGACTGCAAAGTCACCTTTTGGGCATGATTTGCATATTTTCATCACCATTAGTTATAAGGTGGGGTCCCAAAAAGGCCATGTTGAAAATGTGGGGCCAAAATATACAAAAATGACAAAGTTGTGCATCATAGTTCAAAACCCCATTGAAATGCATTGAACCACACTCACAGTGGAGCTCGTCAGGATGAAACCCACTTCTACAGCATTCTGCAGCATGCTGCAGCAGAGCTACTGCAGTAAACAATGCAATTTCAATGGGAATTAATCCCTTTTGGCATGCAGGAAACTGTGATGCTGCCAGGATAAAGGGAATGTCACAGTTTCTTTCATGACAAAAGGGAATAATTGCCATTGAAATTACATTGTTTTCTATAGTAACTCTGCTGCAGCATGCTGCAGAGTGCTGCAAAATGCTGCAGAACTGGGTTTCATCCTGGCGAGCTTCACTGTACCTTAGTTTCTCATTTGCAGTTGGCTATTCCAGCAGCAAGACGTGTCTTCAATCACAGAGCGGATCATCACCCTAGGACATGTTCAGATGAGTGAGGGTGCATGGGGGCTGTGGGGGCTGGTTGGTGCTGAGTGGTATGTGTGTGTGAGTGTGTGTGTGTAAGTGTGTGTGTAGACAGATCGTCGAAGGACAGTTTTCTGTTTCACAGGTTTTAAAAAAAACATTGAGGGACATTTTTCTTTATTTTAAGGATATTCTGACACTGGGGATTGGGCACTCCAGTGTCGGGCACATGTTCAGTGGCACCAGGGGTGGGCACCCTGGTGCCGTCACCTATATAAGGTGGTAGGAGACGTGGCATGGATGGGGTCAAGAGAAGTGGTACAGGGAGGTGGGCACCCAGGTCTATATATATATATATATATATATATATATATATACACACACACACACACACACAGACACACAGATTGGAAGGGGTGTAGGTAACCTGGAGGGGGAGGAGGAGTGCTTAATAGAGAGAGAGAGAGAGAGAGAGAGAGAGAGAGTGAGAGAGAGATAAATAGATAGACAGATAAATAGATACAGGAAGAGAGATACAACTAGGGACAGACACACAGAACTGAAGAGTAGCTTAAACTGTTTCATTTTTCCCAGCTCTTCCATGATATGGCTGACTTGGGGGGAGCCATGCAATCCTGTGTAGAAGATGCCACTGTGGAGTTGCAGCTGCTTGCTGACTGTCTTCATGCAAATGAAAGGACCAAAATCCCCTCTGATAGGAGCAACTTCGGTCCTATCAACTACATAAAGTTCCCATCCAGCAAGCACTGAGTAGTGTCACGGCCAGAGTGTGTGGTCATTGGTCTGGACTGCCAAGCCCCTTCCAGCTTGAGCTGCAATAGGCTCAGCAGTGACACACCTCTGAAGTGCCATTTATTCTCTAACAAAACGTTTCTTGTGCATGCTCAAGCAAATGTAAAGATGGGATGTATAGGAATGGGAATTAGCAGCAACAGGAGCTAAGTGATTCTGGTACAGTATGTATCCCTGGTTTGGCATCACCTAGCGTACTCTGCATAATTCTGGAACCTTCACTTGAAGAAAGACAGAGACACACAAGTTGTGCAGAGAGGGGTAGCCATAATGATCCGGGGGCCAGCAGGATAAGAAGTTACATGGAGAGGCTACAGAATCTCAGTATGTACACACTGGAGATAAGAAGAGAGGCAGGAAATGATACCACCAAAAGATTAGCAGACTAGGCAGTGGAGAGTTGTTTATGCTGGTGAGAACAGCATCACCAGGGGAAAATCAGTGGAGCTGACCGGGGGGGGGGGATTTAAGAGAGGTATTAGAAAACATTTCTTCATGGAAAGGGTGGTGAAGGAGTGGAATAGGCTGACCAGGTTGGTGGTCTGTGGGAAATCACTGGGGGGATTCAAGCATGTTTGGGATAGGCATATGGGGCTGGTGAAGACAGTGGCAAAAGGGGAGGGAGGAATGTGGGAGTGATGGACCACAAAGGCCCCCACAAAATCAAAATTAGGTAAGTAGCGTTATTAGGGAGTACATTATGAAAAGCTACAGTGAAATATTGTGATCATAACATTTTAAGGGTGCTCTACATCAGGCAAAAAATTACAGGAATGTTGCACACTAGTGAAAGATAACACTACACTCAGAACTGGTAAATGAAATTGTTATTCTATGAATAAAGGAACATGCAGACATAAATGAGGCTCAGAGATTATGTTGCAATTGTCTGTTAGGCTATTAAGCTTGCTGATCATGAAATACATATGCTGAAGGATTCTGACTGAAGGAAAACATAACTGCAGCAGTTAAAATGATTTTTTATAAAGGTTGTAGAAGAGGGTAAAACACTGGCACTAGGGCATACTCTAGTGGTAAGCAACCATGAATGCCAGTTTTAGTTTTCCTTTCCTATATCTGGTGACCTGCCAATAGGTTACTTATGAAGATTCCCAGATATTGGTGCATATTATATATCCTTTTTATGGAAATCTATCTAATCAAGCAATTTTCAAGAACTATGGTTGTGTGTTGATGCAGGCTGTGTTTTTGCCCCATTGAACTGCGATGACACTTAGAGGAAGAACACTTTAAAAATGGGTAATGTAAAAAAGAAGTTCATAAACTGGTGTCAAAAGTCCCTTTCACATTTAATGCTGTAAGGATCACCTGTGCAAAGTATCTGGCAGTTGCAGCTGACATTTTTTATGGCCATAATATGGTACATAATAGAAACACTGTATATCCCTAATGTAACTATTAGATGTCATTTAGACCCATCAAATATTATTCAGGTGGCCATTGATAATTTGTAGTGGGTCATAATGGCTGTTTGGACACAAGAGTTGTTAGCACTCTGCTGTATTTTATTTGAATAATTCACTTATATTACAGGGTGTGCATAAATCTGAAACCTAGAATACTTGAATGTCATTTGGGCTCGGTTTCCTGCACATCCCCAGTAGGTGCCTTTTCTCAAGGTTCCTAGCTGGTTACTAGAACTGTACAAACATTCAAAAACTTGCATTTGCAAACATGCTGTGAGTTAAACTAGGAAAACAAAAGTTACCTTAGTTCAACATGACTATCAACTAGTTATTTGGGTACTTTGGCTCAATTTCATACATTTTGTTGAGGAAAAAGATCTGGATGTGCTGGTCACAGGCCATATAAATCACTCGACACACTGTAGGAAAGCAGCAGTGAAGGCCAATAAGATGCATGGGGTGCATAGCAAGGGGAATCCCCTCAAGGAGTTAGGAGGTGATTCTGCTGCTGTATAGGGCACTCTTAAGCCTCACTCCTGGAGTACTGTGTGTAGTTCTGGTGCCCCTACTTAAACAAGCATTTGTCAATGCTGAATGATGTCTTGCTGGCATTGGCATTGGTAGTGCAGGCATTAGAGAGAAGCATAACAGGAATGGCAATGAAGTATAGAACCGAAGTCAACCCCACCCCATCCTGCAGAGAGTGACAGGCATTGGGGTGTGCCTTTGGGTCATTGGCCATAATGCTCATGCCATTTCACCGAACCCTACCCTGCAGACTCTGACAAGTGTCGCATTGTACCTTGGGGTTGTCGGGCCTTATGCTCACCCCATTTCGTAAGGAAGTATGTTGAGATAGGTGCAGCATAGGAGAATGGGGTGAACTTTGGGGCCGAAGAGTCCAAGGCACACCTGGATGGCTGTCAGTGGCTGCAGGGTGGGGATGAGGGTGCAGTGGCATGAGCATTACAGCTGAAAATCCAAAGGCACACCCTGATGCCTGTTAGTCTGTACAGAGTGGGATGTTATGGTTAGAAACCCTAATGCCCTGGGCGTTTATTGGTATTTGCACACCAAATTTTCAACATGACCTTTTTGTGATCCCACCTCATGAAAGCATGTGGGACCTCTGCTCATGAACCATGTCGTTGTGACCCCGCCATTCTGCACCACATAAAAATGCCAGCTGCACCATTCATAAGGAGCTGTGAAGAGATGGCACTGTTGAAAATCTGGAGTGAAAATATTAAAAATTCTCAAAGTTACAAGCGTGCATGAAAACTGTGCAACACACGCTCGTAACAGTCTTTTCTCAGAATTCTTTCACCAAATCTTCAACACAGGCATTTTGGGACCTCTGCTCATGAACAGTGGCAGTATGATTTTCTTAATCTGTCCCAAACGTTGATTTCCCACAGCGACTGTGCCATTGTGCATCAGATGTGCGAAACCACATTTCAGGCAGGATGTGAAAAATGACAGCTGTACTGTTCATAGGAAGGTGTGCAAAAATGGCAATGTTGAACATCTGGAGTGAAAATATTAAAAATTATCGAACTTATGACTGTACATGGACACTACGCAACACATGTTTATAACATAGTCATTTTGTGGAATTAGTTCATCAACTGTTTAACATAGGCATTTTGGGACCTCTGCTTATGAACAGTGTTACTGTGGATTTCTTACTCTGTACGGAACATTGTTTTCCTGCAGTGACTGTGTCACTGTGCACCGGATGTGCTAAAACACATTTTGGGCAGGAGGTGGAAAATGACAGCTGTACTGTTCATAAGGAGGTGTGGAAAAATGGCAATGTTGAAAATCTGGAGTAAAAATATTAAAAATTCTCAAAGTTACAAGTGTGCGTGGAAACTGTGCAATGCATGCTCATAAAGTTGGTGCGAACCGTCCACCAAGTCAGTGATTTTCTCACGGATGGTGGTAATGGAAGTGTCACCTTCAGGTTGTGCTCGTTCGGAGCTTCCCAAGTGAGGACGTACGACTGTAGTGGTCACATGTGCCACCTGGCCCAGGGGACCAGGTCTATACAGGATGCCATGTATCCTAGTAGCTGGACTAGGCTCACCATGGATGCCTGATGGGAGCTGTGCAATTGGCGTGCTAGTCTTCTTAGGTTGAGAACCCTTGTCTCGGATGGCTTCGCCCAGCCTTTTGCTGTGTTGATGCTTACCCCTAGGTACTCTATTTGTTGGGTGGGCACCAAGTGGCTCTTTTCTAGGTTTACCACCCATCCGTGCGCCTCGAGGGCCCATAGGGCAAGGGTGGTGTGTTGGAGGCGTTCCTTGGCTTCTCGCCGGATCAGCCAATCGTCGAGGTAGGGGATAATATCGAGGCCCTGCTCTCGGAGTCTGGCCACAAGTACCACCAAACCTTGGTGAACACTCTTGGCGCTGAGGTAAGCCCGAAGGGTAGAGCCTGGTATTGGAAGTGTTGACCTAGAATATGGAATCTGAGGTACTGTCTGTGTTTCGGTCTGATGGGGATATGGAGGTAAGCGTCCCAGAAATCTATGGACGTAAGGAAGTTGCCTACGCGAATGCTGCGTAGGGTGGATCTTAGTGTGTCCATCTTGAACCTTTGAGGGACCACGTGTTGAATGAGGTGTTTGAGGTCCAGAATGGGGTGTAATTCGCCAGTTTTCTTTGGAATGAGGAAAAAGATGGAGTAGACCCCCAACTTGTGTTCGTGTGGTGGCACTAGTTGTATCACCTTGTTGTGGATGAGGTTCCACAGGATGTGCTGAACCTGATGGGCTGTGGCCCTCTTCTTGGTGATTGGTGAGGTGATGAATCTGTGTGTCAGGGGGGTCTGTGATAGTTCTATTGAGTAACCCCTTGACACGAATTTGAGAACCCACTTGTCCGAAGTGGTGTGAAGCCACTGGTGTAGGAAGAGAGACAGTCTCTGGCCCACTGGGGGACCTCCCATCTGCCCGTGTGGGGCTGGGTGCGAGCCATCATTGTTGCTTACCTCGCAAACTTCTACCTCTACCTCCGAACCTGGGGCCGCGGGCCCTGAAGGAGGATGATTGGTAGGATTGGGTGAGGGAGGTGCGTGGAGAGGTGTAGGATCCTCTTCCGCGAAAGGACTAGGGGGTGTATGTGGTCTCCCTACGTGACGAATAGGATTTTTGGCCCCCCCAAAACCTCCCTCTAGAGGATAGAAGATAGGGGTGGTGACCCTTGTTCTTAAGGAGTTCTTTGCTCTCCTCTTTCTGCTTTAGGAACTCCAACAGGCCCTCCCCGAAAACATGTTTCCCTTTTAGGGGAAGATTGAGCAGCAATGTCTTGGATTCGTTATCTGCTTCCCATAGTTTAAGCCATAGTGCCCTTCTAGCCCTGTTGGTGATGGCGGTGGCCCTTGCGTTAAGCCTAAGGGAGTCCACTGCCATGTCGGCTAGATATCTTGATGCATCGAGAGTGCATTCTAATAGTTCTGCCTCTCGGGATTTGGGGTTTGCCTGTTCCAAAAGCTCCTCGAGCCAGCGAATCTGGGCCCGAGCTGTATAGATAGCTGCTGTGGAGGCTCTTGCCACCATTCCTTCAGTCTCAAACATCTTCTTTAACATGTCTTCCACTTTCTTGCCTGTGGGGTCCTTCAGGGAGATGGTCCCACGTGGTAGGACAGTCCTTCTACTCAGTGCAGCCACCTGCGGGTCAATTGTAGGGGCTGTGCACCACAGGTTGGCCTTGTCCTCTTGAACAGGGTACATACAGTCCAGGTTTCTTCTGTTTGACATGTGGCTGGGCTCGGTGGACTGCCATTCTTTGGTAACAATGTCTTCGACCGCCGGACAGACTGGGAAAGTTTCTCTGACGGTCGATCTCTGTTGGATTAGTGGGTCCAGCTTAGACTCTGGTTTGGACTCCTCAACCTCGAACCTCATGGTGGCTTTCACGATCTTCATGAGGCTTGGGACCATATCAAAGGAACACAGCTTTGAAGTGAGGGATGGGACGGAGTGCGGTTCCATGTCTTCTTCCTCTGAGTCTGCTCCGTCTTCCTCATCTGGTAGGTCCCTGTCATCTCCGGAGTCGGGCTTGTGGGTATCTGGTACCGGTTCCGGTGGGTCTGAGTGGTTCTCATTGGCTCCTCCCCCTTCGTCTGGCTCCAAGGGTTGAGTGTGCGGCAGCCTGTGTTGAGTGAGGGACTCCAACTTCTCCATGACCTTCTGAATGAAGTTCTGCTGACTCTCCATCATAGCTACGGTGGCCTGCTGGTTCTGTAGCAAGAAAGCTCCCGGGTCCAACCAAGTGGAGTTGTGGGGCCCGGATTATCAGGGCCCATGTCTGTGGTCTGTTCCAGCAGCAGATCATCATCGTCGTGGATGCAGGCCACGCATAAAGGGCCAGGGGCGTGGGGAAGGAGATTTGCACTGCACACGGTGCATTTCTTGGCCTTGACCGTCTGGGGAAGACAAAAGATTGGAGCGTTTGTTAGGATTGAGGTACCAAGTGGGCCCCCGAAATGTAGGTAGCCCACGTTAAGGAGATTTCAGAAAGCGCTGCATGTAAGCATATATATATATATATATATATATATATATATGCAGGCTGTCTCTGAACATGGGGTCGCGACAGAGAGGGACCCGTGATTGGATCACGGCAACAGTCGCGGAGAGGGACCCTTGTGGCAAGTGATGGGGGGGAGAAACCTTGCAACGCCTGTGCCATATGTAGGGTTGCTGTGTGAGGGACCCCCATCTGCCTGCGAGCCATGATGCTGTTGTTGTAATGCCACTAAAATGGCTCTACTCCCACTGTTCTGAGTCCCCCAAACAGTGCACTGGGATCCCGGAGAGGCATCCTTTGTCATGGCACCCATGAGGTAATGTCTGGAGTGCCATGGATGGTCAACCAATCACAATGTGATTTTCTTACTGTGTCCTGAATATTGTTTTCCTACAGCGACTGTGCCACTGTACGTCAGATGTGCGAAAACACATTTCGGGCAGGATGTGGAAAATGACGGCTGCACAGTTCATAAGGAGGTGTGAACAAATGGCAATGTTGAAAATGTGGAGTAAAAATATTAAAAATTCTCGAAATTACAAGTATGCATGGAAACTGCACAACACACGCTCATAACACAGTCATTTTGGGGAATTTTTTCACCAAATTTGGAAGATAGACTTTTTGGGAGCCCACCTCATGAACAGCAATACTGTCATCTCGTTAATCAGTCCCAAATGTTTTCTGCACAGTGACCGCGAAATCACCTTTTGGGACAGAATAATGAGATGACAGTGATGAATTTATGAGGTGGGGTCCCAAGAACCCCATGTTGAAAATGTGGTGCCAAAGTTCACAAAAATGGCCAAGATATGCACCAAAGTTGAAAAAAAAAATTTATGCCATTATACAGCTTACCGGCATTTCTTCAGTTCGCAGTCGGCTTTAAAGAGTGCAAACGTGTTCCTGGTCCACAAAAGATCGTTGCACCAGGCTCTGGAGGTGAGAGTGATATGGGGAATGTGAAGGGTGTGGGGAGGTGAGGCTTGAGATGGTGGCTGCGGGCTGGGGAAGGACAGGACGGTGAGGGGCCGTTTCCTTTGTTTCAGGTAACAAAAATTTAAAAATTCACTGTGGACTTTTTTCTTTTTTTTTTCCAGGTTTGGCCACACTGGGGTGGGCTCCCAGTGTGGCATATTTCATTGGGGGGGCATGTTAGCCACACTGGAGTGGGCTCCCAGTGTGCCATACAATCGGGGTTGGACAGTGGCAGGCAAATGGGGAAGGGGTTAACATGCCAATAGAGGGACTGGGCACCCCTGTCGGTGAGCATATCTGTGTTCAGAGGCATGATGCCGAGTGGGATTGGGCACCCCCTCAGCAGACCACATCAATAAAGGGGTCACATGTGCTGACAGGGGGATTGGGCACCCCTCCGTCGGCTTCCTAGGGACTGTGAGCAGCCAGCGGCAGGTGGCGAGCCGCCGCCCACCATGTTTCTTGAAATGTTACACTAGGCAAGGCACACCCTGCAATGAGGGGTCACTCTCTCATTGCAGTGGCTAAAACATTTCAAGTTGGTGGCACATTTTGCAACTGCTGTCATAGACAGCATGCAATCTAATTCATGCCACAGAGCCCAACCCTAAAAAGCAGTGTAGCCACTGGACACAACACGACCGCAGCTCCAAAACCTGCTCTTCCACTTCAAGCCACCCCATTATGTTGTCTGCACTGCACGCACAAGACAACATAAAGAGCCCATCAAATTGTTGGAAGGAGTACAGAAAAGGGCAACCAAGATGCTAAGCAGGATGAGGGGAAAAGCCCTACAAAAATAGGTTATGGAGGCTCAATATGTACTCCCTGGAGGAGGGTCCCACATGTTCCTGAACACAGGAACCCCGAGGTTTCAGGTGGCGACTAATCAAATAGACAGTCATTTTCATGTGATTATCTGTTATTACTGTACTGTCAGGTAAAACTGAATTTTTACAAAGTCTCAGGGACTATTATTGTGATTTTAAATTTACAGTACTTATATGTGTAGATGACCTTAAAGACTATCTTTAAATGTTCTACTCCAGATAGCAATGTTTAGAAATGATGTGTTATTTATTGGGTTGTTAAGGACTGTGTGTACCAATGTGTAGATAGATGTCTATGTGTATATGTTTAGTTGCAACGCTAACAACAGGTCAGTCTTGTAAACTGGGTTATCAACCCAAATGACATGTATCCTGTATAAAAATAAACATTTTTTACTACTACTACTACTACTAGAAGGGACAGGGGCGATATGATTGAGACCTTCAAATACTTGGAAGTGCATAAATAGGGTTAGCCATGAGGGCCTGTTTAAATATAAAAGAGAAGGGACCACAAAAGGGCATAGTCTGAAATTGGAGGGGGAGTGGTTCAGAAGAGAGATGAGTAGGCACTTTTTCACAGAGACGGTGGTGATGGCATGGAATGGTTTGCCTGAAAAACTGGTTTCGCAAACATCAGTAGGTGGGTTTAAAAGGGGGTGGGACAGGGTCCAGGGCAGAATCAGAATGGGGAAGGGGAGGATGGGGGCAACTCAGATGGGGCAAACATGAGGAAGGGAAAGAAAGGGTTGGGGGGGGGCAGCATCAGTTCACAACACTGAGAGCTGCACACTCGAGCATACTTGATAGACTGTAAAGCCGTATCTGCTGGCATCATCATTTTTGTGACCTGACAACAAAATGGAAAGATCTATAACACTCACCTAAGGTCTGGTGCTGAAGATCACACAGAATGCAGTTTTATTAGCTCCAAACACTGCACCCATTGCTTCCGTCAGCTGTGTAAGGGTTAATGGTCTTCCTAGTTACTTTTTTTTATGGAAACTTTTCAACAACCAACACATCATAACAAATAACAAGTCATTTTGTCATTCTATAAAATATACCAGTATGCGTTCTTTGTAAAATATTGTATGAAATTATTTGGACAGATATAAAAACCTCATGCTATAGCAAAACCCAAAGTAGGAACTCAGCAAGACACATTCATTAGGCCCTCCTAGAGTTTCACCCACTGGTGATAAAGTGGGTATTCTCTTGGTTAGAAAATCGGCAGCAGAGGGTGTGCATATGAAGGTACTGTTCGGATTTGAGGACCTGTTATGAGTGGGATACCCCTTCAGTGCTGGAGCAGACACTGCTTAACATATTCATTTGTTTCATGAAAGCATCATCCAGCTCCTGGATAAGCAAATACGTCGATGACACCAAACTGGGAGCAATTGCTGATAATCGTGAAGCAGTATCACAGTTTCAAAATGATTTATACAATTTGGAATCATGGGCTAAAGAACACCATTTGAAATTTAGTGAGGATAAGTGCAGAATAATGCACTTCGAGCATAACAATATGATGGTGGATTACAAGCTAAATGGCAAGTTCCTACAAGCAACTGAAACTGAAAAAGATCTTGATGTGATTATTAATAATAAATTATCATTCGATACCCAGGCCAAGGAAGCAGTTAAAAAAAGCAACAAGATACTTGGCTGCATATTTAGACACATCAAAAATAGGGATGCCAGTGTAATAATTCTGCTCTGTGCAGCATTGGTTAAACCACACCTCAAGTACTGTTCACCCTTTAGTGCACCCCAGAATTTGGGAAGTATTAGATTAATGGAGTGGGCTCAGACGAGAGTTACAAAAAAATCACATCTATAAGAAACAGGCCCTATGGGGGGAGGCTCATGGAACTGGGTCTGTACTCACTGGAGTACAGATGACTCAGAGGAGACTTATGTTTTCTATGCAAAGCACTCACCAACGAGGACTTGTGGAAATATGCAGGGCTTATAAAAAATACAAATGTTACATCAACAAGGGCACATAAACGCCAATTAAAAGGAGAGATTTATAAAACAAGGAGAGGAGTTTGGTACAACCAACTTATAGTGCCAGTTTGGAATGCCCTGTCAGAGGCAGTGGTACTTACTACCAGTATGGAACTTTAAAAAAAAATCCTTGAACAATTATTTTGGAACCACTTGCACTAAACAGTACCACTGATATGTGCAGAGTCTATATTGGCTTTGGCCAACAGGCTCGTTTCCCCTTCTATGATTCTACGAGTCTATGATTATATCCAGTTATTTAATACTGTACCTCTGATGTTAGATACTAAAAGGCAGAAATGAAAGGTGATTATAGGAGTTTCATAGATGGAATACCCCTATACATAGCCACAGGACCAGTAATAAATTATTACTAATAATGCATCAGTAACAAGAGCCCATGTATTGCTACTAATGGAGCCCCCTTGAGTGGGATAACTCAGGAGGGTTGATGCCTCGGATAATTGCAGAAAAGGTGCACTGACTTTATGGTATTCTGTAACCTTGTGCATTGTCTGAGCAGATAACCATTCTAGGGTGATTGTCTGCTCCAATAGGTAAGGCCATTCGTTAAATGTGGGAATGTCTTTGGACCTTCATCTCCTCAGTAGGAGACATTTTGCTGTTATAGTTGCCCCCACAGTCTATTTTGTGTGTGGATGTAAGCCAGAGGTCAGGAATTTGCTAAGGCCAAATAGGGCCATAGGGCCATCCATCTGGGGTTAGTCTGGAGTGATCTTTTGGCAGTACTATATAATGCTTCCCTAGAAGGGCCTAATCAAGGGGCATGACCACAATATATGAAAGTGGAGCCTTCTTTGGCATCACATCTCCAGCAAAGGTTAGAGGGGTAAATCCCCTTCTTCTGTATGACCTGTGGGGTTCTATACCATATATGCAGGATTTTGAGTTGTATAAGCTGGGCTTTCAGGTCTCGACTGGCGACATGCACCCAGTACCAATACTGGGTCCACTGTGCCTCTATGATAGTTATGTTAAGCTCTTGGGTCCATTTGACCCTTGTAGACATAGTAGTTGGATGGTCTGCATCACACAGGCACCTATAGATAAGTCCAGCACTGCCTCTGGGAACTTTGAACCAGGTGGATACACTGGGGACATTGGCTAGTGTGGGGTTCCCTTGGAGAGTTTTCACCAATGGAAAGATGAGGGATTTTAGCTGCAAATAATGCCAAAAATCCTACTTTGGGAGGTGATATGAATATCATCAAATGATTTAAGGACTGTTTGGACTGGTATATAAGAGATCCTGGACTTGATGTATGCCAGCAGCAGCCCAAAAAGGGCCAGTAGAGGGGTTTACAGTCTAGTAAGAGTGATGTATTATCCCAGATAGGAGCAAGAAGAATGAGGCAAGGGTCCATTTTTAAGTGAGAAGTGATTTTAGCCCAGTAGGTTAAAGAGATAAACAGAAATGGGTGTTGTTTAATAGTCATGGGGGTTTCAAGTTAAGGTAAACTATAGGTGATAATGCTAGAGATGCATGTGACTCAATAGCTTTCCAGAGGGGTCCTGTGTGGTATGTGGAGTAAACAATTTGATTACCTGGAAGGACAGAAAAGCTATGTGGCAGTGTTTGTCATTGGGAAGGCACCAGCCCCCCTCAAACCCATGTTTATATAATTTTGCTCTCTTGTGGTGCAAAAGTAGCTCATTCCAAATATAACTGCCCATTAATTTATTAAGTTTGGCAAACCATTTTTCTGGAATATGTATGGGAAGGTTGTCTAAGAGATGAAGGACCTTGGGGGCCAGCATCATTTTCAAAGCTGATATTTTCCCTGTAAATGAGAGATGCAGAGTCTTCCACCTCTCTGTTTTGGCTTTTTTAATGGGACATTAGGGGTTTAAAGTTGGCCCGATAAACATTGGCCAGGAGGGAGTCAATATAATACCTAGATAGGCGATTCCCTTATATGCCCAGACCCAGTTGGTGCCCTGAACAAGATGGCAGTAACAGAGGTGATTAAGTGGTAAAATTCAGATTTGGGATGATTTACAGTCAGTTCTGAGATTTTCAAAAAGGATTTGAGCAGCTTTTGAAGAGGGGGAATGGTGCTGGGCATTCCTGACAGCAGTAGCACTAAGTCGTCTGCATAGGTTAAGGATACGTATTCCATACCCCCAGTTTTAAACCCTGCAATTACAGGGTGTGAACAAAGTGCAATTGTCAGGGGTTCTATTGCTCGAAGAAATAATAATTGGCATGGAGGCAACCTTGATGGGTGCCTCGAAAGAGTGGGAAGGGAGAATAAATTATACCATTTGTAAGAGTGTTATCTACGGGACTGGTATAAGGGTTTGAACAGCAGAAAGGACATAAGGGCCAATTTCCATGTGTTGCATGTCATCGAAGATGTATGACCATTCGATATTGTCAAAGGCCTTCTCAAAGTCAATGGATAAGGCCACTGCTGAGTTTGGGAGTGCTTTAGCTAGGTGGATAAGATTGAAGAGGGTATGGAGGTGATCTGAGGTAAGTCTTCCTTCAACAAAACCTACTTGTGAGGTACGGATGAGCTGGGGCAAGACTGCTTCAAGCCTAAATATAAGGATTTCTGCCAAAATGTTGGCATCTACATTATTAAGGGATATTGGTGGGTAGCTGCTGGTGAGCGATGCATCTATACCATTCTTGGATAAGACAGTGAGCACTGCTTCTCTGGCCGTGGGGGGAAGTGACTGTGTTAGCAGGGAGTGAAGGAAGACTGTGCAAAATAGGGGTGAAGGAGTCCCACAGAGCCTGATGAAAATCAATAAGAAACCCATAGCTACCAGGTGATTTGTGTTTATTCATAGCCATGATGGCCTGTTTCACTTTTGCAGAAGTGATAGAATTATCCAGCAACTGATCCTGCTGAAGAGAGAGATGTGGGAGTTTAACTAAGTCTAGAAAGGCCATAAGCTGTGCTTTACAGGGAGGGTGAGAGTCATATGATTTGACATTAAAGGCTTTCATAATATAGTTAATGCCCTTGGTTTGTGTAGAGATAGAGCCATGAGGGTTCAGAGGCTGGGGATATGATGTTCAGCCTGAAGTTTATAGAGCACAATATGCCAAGATTTATTGTAGCTTGCATGTTCATCTCCCTCTCAGTGTCTGTGCTGGAGGCAAAGCAGAGCCAGATCAGCCTTTCTGGAGTAGTGCATATTGAGTTAGTTTTGAATGGCAGTCACTTCCGAGCGATTGGCTTGAGGGGTACCTTTACATTGTTTCTCAAGCTCTTTAAGTTTAGCCTTCAGTTTGGCAACCTTTTGTTCCCTGGCCCTCCTTCTTTGTGTTGCAAAGCTGAGCATCTGAGGACGGCTTTGAGGGATTTCCAGAGGATGGCATCAGATACCTTATTATTGTCATTGGTTGATAAAAAGTCACCATTCTCTTTCTGGACCCAACGGATAAAGTCAGGGTTCCTAAGTAATAAGAGGTCAAGGTGCCAGGAGGGGAATTTTAAGGGTGGGGGTCCACAGATCATGTTCAGAGTTATGGGACATGATCAGAAATTCTATGGAGTGTATGAAGGTGCTGGTAGAAGCCTGGGTAACTTGGGTAGACATAAGCCAGAAGTCAGTCTGACTGAGGGAGTGAAGAACACCAGAGAAACAGGTGCGATAACAGGTAGTGGGATGCATGATGTGCCAGATGTCTGACAGGCCAAACTCTTGCATCATATTTCGGAAAGCCTCTGAAGATTTCTGGTGAGGCTCCTAGTTAGTGATTGATCTGTCCAGGGTAGGGTCTAGAGTTAGACTGAGGTTTCTACTAATCACAATGGGACAAGTTGGGACTTTAGGAGTGGCTAGTTTCTAATTTATTGCTGGGAAAAATCCTGGGGCTTCCTCATTTGAGGCATAAATATTTCAGTAGTAGAGGGCCTTGTGGCGTGGAGGCTTCGGCCAACACCCATCTCCCATCCTTATCTGATAGAAAGGCAATACAGGACCAACAAAGGGACTTATGTATGAGAATGGCAATACCTCTTTTGGATTTATTATAAGAGCTGTATGTTTCCAGGCCAACCCATTCTCTTGCCAACTTATTAAATTATTGATAGGAGAGTTTGATTTCTTGCAAAAAAGCTAGCTGTGCATGAGGTTTCTGAGAAGCACAAAAACCTTCTTATGCTTAATAGGGGAGTTCAGGCTTCTAACATTCCATGTAGTGAGATTTCGATCAACCATGTTTGTATGTGTTGATGGTTAGTCCAAAAGACTAGAGTTTTATTTTTGTTGTTTTTATTTATAACAAATTAAAGTTTGTGTTGTTGCCCGACTCGATAATGGAAGGACTGTGTAACCTATTATTAACAGATGGCTTTGAGAGGCTAGTTTGTAGGTTCCATTGTAGTACTGCATAAACATATTTGCATAATGGGTATACATCCTTAAGATATACATACTGTCTAGTATCATCAGTAAATCTACAATATATACAAAAAGCTGTCACCCAACGGGGTGGGTGAGCACAGTTGTTTAACACTCCTAACAGGCAGCAATATAGCAGGTAACCGTAGACACACAAAATAAGTAGAATCACACATTCCTTAGCTGCTAGATACCTATAAGGAATCAATGTAGCAGAACATGATCCATAACATGACTAAACTATGGCTAACAAGTAACCAATATTCCCCCATCCTACAGCAAGAGAGTGCAGGAAGGAGCAAGATCCATGATATATTATCTGGCCTTAGTCCCACTGGTAAGTAGGGAAAGGCTACCTGAGGTAGGATTGATGGTCAGGTACAAGGAAGGCACCATGTTGTATAGCTGCCCCCTGTGAACTGCCCTTGCCTCTGTCCAGATGAGCAGGGATGACCCCTAGGCTGAGGGATATGATGAGGGAAGGTAACTGCTGTATACCCCCCTGATGTTGTGCATTTGAGGTGCAATTGTGAATGTTGGAGTACAGAGGAGGTGCACCTTATTCAGGTCTGGCAGCTGGGCTTTGACCCCCCCCCCATAAAGGGAAGTGGGACACTGGACAAGTGGATATGTTTAAGGAGTGGGGCAGAGAGAAATGGACAGCATTTGCTCAGTCTGACTGAGGCAGGGATGTGAGAAAACTACGTTGCCCAGAAGAAGTGGAAAAAAATAATACTCATAAGCAGTTAATCCAGAACAAGGGCAGTCTCTGAAACTGCGCTATAAGGTGAATCTCTGAGCTGACACTGTCATAAAAAATTAGTGATGGCAGCAAACAAGCAGCGCAGTGTCAGGAAGAAGGGTGGGTGAAAATGGTGCCCTAGCAGTTCCAAAGTGAATGACAGAAAGTTCTCAATCAAAGTGTATAGATTACACCTATATGAGGGATAACAGGAAAGGAAAAAGCCATATGACCAAACCCAGGATGTGCTTGTGGAGGCGTTATAGGTAGACCGTATTAGGGAAGGAGTAGATCTTAAGATGGGTGACCTGATTAACCCAACCAAATTAACACTAACTACCACTACTCGAGACTATTAGCTATTAAGCAAATAGCCAATAAAAAATTAAAATCCTATTGAAATACTATAAAAGAGAGAAAATCACTCTCTTAGGCAAATGCTGCTGCTGAAGGTCAGCCCATCACAGCGGCCATCTTGCCTCAGTAGCAGTGTATGGGCCAAAGTTTGATAATCTGGACTGCTTCCACCACTTGACCTTGACCGTGGCAGACTTCCCAGAGAAAGTAGTAATGGGGGGACTTCTCAGATACAGCAAACATGGGGTGAGATATCAATATCCCATGGGACCCTGTATTACACAGGTCCATCCACTGGCCAAACAACTGCCAAAATGTTCAGCTAGCCTCTGGCAGATGACAACAGAAAGGGGTCTGGTGGATGCCTGGTGCTTCCTATACCCCTCTAGCAGACAATTCTCCTTTATTCTCATGCCCAACAACTATACATGTGTATAGACTCTATGCTTCTGGTGACAGGTCTACTTCAGTGATTGATGTCGGCTTCCTATAGCCCATTAGTCCACTCTGCCTATGCCCCACTCTTGGTGGTGCTAGAGGACAGGTATGTGCCACCACCTGCTAAGTAATGGAGACTAGATCCCAGGTTGCTGCTACGTGTAGAATTCAAAAACAAAATGTTTGATGCGCTTTGAGAATTTTTAGTATAAAAGACAAAGGGGACACCTCAGCATCAACAAGGTGTGAGGCTGTGAAAGCCTTCACCAGAGGAGTGACCATATCAGGGGAAGCTCACAAAAGTAAAGCAGAGGCCAAACAAGACCTAGAGGCAAAAATTACAAGGTTAGAGAAATAAATGATGAACCAAATGAGGGCTGATTGGATATGTGAAAGCTGTTCTCTGAAGGGCCAACTAAATCAAATGATTTCTGCCCACTTAGAGTATAAAACCTACTCCTCTCTAGGGCAGTAGCATATTTTGAAAGGGGCAAAGCAGGCAGATGGCAAAAGAAACAAGAGGTAACCTGCACCATCCCCAGCATTAGGACGCATCAGGGTACGGTCTTCCCAAAACAGCAGGATATAAGGAGGTGTAACCCCCTACAAATGGGGGTTCCCGAAAGTCTTCCTTGGGTGTGCCTGAATGCCCACTGCCAGGCTGATATCCTGTGTCTTAGCACTTTAAAAGTGTTTGTGTGAGAGTGCCTTAATGCCTCTGTGCTCTGTCTCTTTAAGAGCTGCCTATAACGTGGTGTTTATTTAATCTGGGAGGGAACTGAGTGTTTCTATGCTCGGGCTGCCAGATAATGGCTCCGTTCTGCCATCGATACTTGCGCAGAGGGAGCTCTGTTAAAAGTTTTACTCATTTGCTGAACAGCTGTCATAATAGTAATGTTATTGGAGTTTGCCTAACCTGCCTTTCTTGCAGCATGGACATTTCTGCATTGCGCCACCATCTTGGTTTGGGACTAAAAGTTTGGACCAATCAGTACCTTTGGGGACCCTAAAATGGTGTCTGTCCCCAGGGGTCTTGTGAGAGGAAAATTCTGTAGGAATTGTAGTTTTGGAACTTTGGCGCCCAAATGGACCTGGAGGGGGAGCCCTTGCAGTGACTAACAGATGGATCAGCCAACCGAATGTTTTGGATTCTGGGGAAAGTCCCAGGCTGCTTTCAGCTAGAGTCTGTCTGAGTTGGGAAGAGAAAGGGTGAACAGCTTGAGATAGTTGAGCAGCAGTTTCCACGTAGTTTGCGCAGGAGAACTGTGGAAGGATTGAGTTTGGTCTGCCTGCCAGCCTGCTGTCCCAGAGAGGAAATTTATGAACATTTTGGACTGAATCTGAACTGGAGATTAAATAAAGTCACTGAATTGTGACCAGGTTCACTACCTGAAGAAGACCGAAAATTTGCTGAACGCAATCGGCCTGTCAGGACTTACAATTGCTGCTGGAGTTCCGGTTTGGTGCAGAGACTGTAATTGCGACTGGACTGCCATCCGCAGGGTACAGGAGCGATTTCTTTAGTATAAATGTGCTGTGTGCTCTTAGTGGGTTGCAATTTGGTTCCCCACTATGTGCTAAACTGTGTTCTGCTTGCTGGAGGCTGCATCCAGCCCCACCGGACTGAATCCACATTCATCTCCACTTGGCCTGGGCCCTGTCACACCGGCCTAGCCAGATTATCCACTACACAGAGAAAGCCATCATTGAGAGACCTGCATGGGGATCAGCCCCCTGCTCAGCGCTTGGAACAGGAACGACGCCTTGGTGATTTGTGTGGGCTCTGCTTCTCCTGGAACTCCAGCTCATCAACCTGCAGTCTCAATTTCATCCTGCCTGTGTTCTGTATTGGGTATCGTGAGTAAACATCAGGGTAGCTCCCTGCAACCACAACTAAATCTAAAGTGTTGTCATCTGATTGTCTTGTTGTCTTTTCTTTCACGAACTGAGCCCGCCGGCTCTGGATTACAAATAGTGTGTGTTGTGCATGTTGCTTTCTTCCATCACAGGGCCCCAACCAGCTGCAATACCGGCCTACCCTGGGCAACATTCCTGGCTAGCCCTCCCTTTTCCAACCTGGGTAAGCAAAGTGTGTAACTGTGTTTGAGGGACTACAAAGTGCATGCATAATTGCCTGACTAGAACAGTTATAGAATCAATCAACCTGATTACGCCCCTCCCATGTTCAAGTCCCCTGAATAAATCAGATCTAACTCTTTTTGCATTCAATCTGACTGTGGTTCTAGTTTGTACCAAAAGCACTGTACTGTTGTGGTTTGCTGTGCTTAACCTTGTTTTACAGGGGGTCTCCAGGACTGACTTGGTGAAACCTGTCCTGGTGGTAAGTGCCAAACGAGTGGGGAATTGTATGCTGACTAGGGGTTACTGTGAAAGTGTGTGTTACCTACTGTTTAGGCCACTAGAGGGGAAAGAGGGGGGTTACAGTGTCTGGGAGGGCTGTACCCAGGTTAGCTCGACCACTAACAACCCTGTACTCTGGGTGGAGGCACCCATTTCAGTACCCAGGCCCCTTAACCTGCTTCTAGCCAAGCAGGCAGGGGTAATAGCCCTTCGGATAGCGTCACCTAGGGGTTACATCAGGCTTTTCAGTCCTCCTACTCATGTCTTTACACCACTGAGATTAAGGCAGAAACTCCTCCCAGGACACATTTCTGAACTCCCTCCTTTTTTCCTTTCTCACAAACATGGCCAGGGTGGAGCTGTAATACACCTCCTCCACAGGGCAATTTGTTTGATCACCTTGGGGAGAGCCCCCGGGCCAGACAGATTGCCTGCTCTATTTTATAAGGAATTTCGGGAAGTTTTACGGGAGTCAATGGAGGACATGGTCCTGGAGGCATTTGGCAGAAGGGAGCTTGCTCCCTCACAGTGAATGGCTATGATCACAGTCCTCCTCAAGCCTGGCAAGGACCCACTCAATGCAACTGTTATCGCCCAATCTCCTTGCTTAATGCAAACTATAAAATCGTAGCAAAACTGCTGGTGGGCCTCCTGTAGTAGGTCCTGCTGGGCCTTATACACTGGGATTAGGTGGGCTTTATTAAGGGGCATAAGGCCACAGGAGGGCTTCATTAAGGGGTGCCAGGCCAAACCCAATATCCACTGCACCTTAAATATTATGTAGAGATGTTCCAGGAGAGGGCCAGCCTCTTGGCGCTAGATGCTGAAAAGGCCTTCATCCAGGTCAAGTGGCCCTTCATGTTTGCAGTTCTGAACAGTTTGGCTTTGGCCTGAAAATTAGATCCTGGATAGTAACACTTTACCACTACTCACAATTCCAGGTTCTCACGAATGGTCATGTGTCAGAACCAATTCTCCTCTTCAGGGGCACTAGGCAGGGATGTCCTCTCTCTCCCCTCTTCATTATGTTCTTACCATCAAACCCCTGGACATTGCAACAAGGTTGAACCCAGGCATCCAGGGACTGACATTCCTAGGAATTAACCACAAAATTCCCGGTTACGGATTATGTCCTCCTTTTCTTGGCTAATCCCACTTCAGCAATACAAGCCCTGACTGACATTTTCCAGGACTATGGCCCCCTATCTGGCCATAAAATAAACTGGGCCAAATGTGACTGGAAGCCCATGGGATGGGGGTACTCCTACAGGTGTCAGAAGTACTGCAGCAACCAGCTCCTAGCCTCAAATACCTTGGAGTGCATTTCCCGAAGAAACTGTCTACACTGGGATCTCTGAACTTTCTGAAGCTCAAACGAGACTATGATAGGAGAAAAAATCTGCCACTTTCCCTAATCAGAAAGCTGAATACAGTGAAGATGTACATTCGACGACAATGCTTATACCTCTTCCAGGTACTACCAATCCACCTCCCTCTGAAATGTTTTGCAACTATTCGAGGGTATCCCACAAATGTCCTATGGCAAGGGAGGAGAGTTAAGGTAAAACAATACTCTATGTTCCCCGACTTGCAGAGGATGCCTGGGCTTACCCAACTTCTGTTTTTATTACCTATCAGCAAAGTTAGCCTTCATTAAAGACACACTGGGTCCACCATCAGAGACACCAGCCTTGGTGCCCCTCAAAATGTGTGGCCTTGAAGACAGCATGCTTCACTCCCCATTGGCCCAAGCCTGATTGATGGAAAAATAAATCAAGTAAAAAATCCATGTACCAAAACCTCAGTCAAGGCACGGCTGGCAGCACACAAACTGATAGGGCAGCCGCAGAGCACATTCCCTGAAGCTGAAATCCGAAAGGCTCTATGGAGACTCAGAGATCCCCCAAACCCCACTGAGACAGCCCTTTGAAAAATGGAGAGCCAAGGGACTTACTGAAGTAGGAGATCTCTTTTGAGGGGGTATAATTTCCTCTTTGCAATTCTCAGCATGCTTTTCCTTGACCCCAGGAGACTTTTGTTTACTTACAAATCTGCACAATCTTAGAGAAGGGGGGCATTTGCCTACTAATAGTCCATCTACAACTCCAGGAGAAGAGATTTTCTTAGATATTAGATAGACAGGCAAACCCATGGAGCAGTTTTATAAAATGCTATTTGGTAGCCTTACAGACCAGCTGCTATGGGTTCAGGTCAACTGGAAAAAAGACTTGGGAGGCCAAAAATTGACAGAGGAAGAATGGGGAATAATATCTTGTTCTGTGAATAATAGACTTTTACATACCCCTTTCAATTTCTTGCACAGAACCTACTACACCTCTGTGCTTGCACACCCAATAAACAGAGCAAAATCAAACAGCTGCCCTAGATGCATAGTAGAGGAGGGCTCCCCCATACACATGATATGGTTGTGTCCCCATATGCAGCCCTTCCAGGAGGAATTTACAGGCATTCTTGATAAAACCCTGGATACCTCCTTCACACCCATACAGTAACTGAAGGAATCTTGCTTGGCCTACCCCAGGTGGGTCATTGGGCCAAATTTGCAGCCACCTCCTATGGAAACTGGGGGTGAGAGTTGGGAAAAAGTTGACAGCACAATACTGGAAGCAAGAGAGACCTCTTACGGTTACCCTTTGAGTCTTGATGCTCTTTGACTGTATGAAGATTGAAAAAAAAAACAGTACTCTGTACTGCACAGAATGTCTGAGTATGATTAAATATGGGGCCCCTGGAACAAGTATTATCAGCCCCCTGCATCCCGAACTACTAAGCAGTAGGATCTGTGAACCAATCATAGTGATCTTTACAGATGTTGGAGTTGGGAATAACATGCAGAAGAAAAGTCACTTCAATGTCTACCTCACTGATGTCCCTGCTGCATAACTATTAATATACAATAGGGGTTTTCTGATAACCCGCTAAGTAAACAGTAGTATTCTCACTGCATACTGATATCAGCAAGCTGACGTGTACACAATGAGAAAACACACCAGATAAATATACTGTGTACACGTCAACACAAAATATGGGGGCCCAGATATCCAAAAGACTTGAGCCATGCACAATAGGGTTGCGCCTGTGCAAGTCCGAAAATGCACCATTCTGCGATATTCAGCAGGAGGCAGTTGCACCCCCCAAATTACGCTGAGCAACAGCGCAATGATAATCAATGTATGCGCAACTGAAGGGGGAGGAACCATGCATAAATGGCGCAGTGCGATATTTAACAACATGGGCCATGCGCAATAGGGGAGCAAGCGAAAGTTGTGCCATAGCGGAAATGAGCCAAAATAAAAAGGAGCAAGGGAGAGGCGTAAGAACGCTACAGGGAAGCCACATGAGAGCCAAAGATAGCAGGGAAAACTGGGCAGCAGGGACACACAGGGCCAGGCAGGAAAGGGCACCTGGAAGCAACAGGCACAGGGGAAGGTGTGGGGAGACAGTGCAGAAGGGGGAAGTACACCACGCAGCAGTGAGGCCAGCACAGGCAGGTGTTCCCGGTACAGGGGAAGTAGCAGCCAGGACAGTGGGGGGAATACAGAAACAGCTGCCGGGGGGGGGGTGAACACAAGCCACGGATATGGCCAGTGCCACCATCCAGATGGAGGCCGTAATGAAAGGGGTGAGAAGGCGGGCAGCAGGAGGGTGTGGCCGTGGAAGGGCCTGTCGGCGGTATGCCCCCAACAGGCAGTACGAAGCCCACACCAGCTTTGAGCTGTACAGTGATACCGAGATTGTGGGCCGGTACCGCCTGAATCGGGCAATTCTGAGGTGGCTCTGTGAGCTGTGCAGTGATGTGATGCAGGCACCCACACGACAGAGCCATGCCCTGTCAGTGGAGATGAAAGTGACAGCTTGCATGTGCTTGCTCACTACGGGTACCTTCCAGAGACCAACTGGGGACACCACAGGCATAACCCAGTCGGCCACATCACGCCACCTCACCCAATTCCTCAGCGCACTGCTGCCACATGCTGCAGAGTACATCCACTTCCCCAGCACACCGGTGGAGCGCATAGCAAACATACAGGAGTTCCACAGGTGGGACATATGCCTGGCATGCTAGGGCAATAGACTGCACCCATGTGGCCATCCACACACCACCTGGCCCCGAGGGAGGCGCATACATAAATCGCAAGGGCTATGCCAGCATCAACTGCCAGGTGGTGTGCGATGCCAGGGGGCGCATAATCAATGTCTGTGCCACGCACCCTGGGGGAGCACATGATGCCTTCATCTGGCATCAGTCGGCACTGTGTCACAGATTCAAGAGTAGGGATATCCCCACTGACCACCTAGCTGGTGAGTATGCAAACCACATGGGCAATCATAGGGCCTGGGGGGGCATGGTCAGAGGTGACATGGATAGTGGCCTACATGGCCCGGGGCAGGGCTATGCTGATCACCAAACTAACCTCCACCCTCTACACACAGGTGACAGTGGATACCCACTCCGTCCCTGGCTGCTCACACCCTACCGGTGGCCCGCGACCCCATCGCAGCAACGCTACAATGAGGCACACACCACCACACGTAATGTCATTGAGCGGGTGTTCAGGATGCTGAAGGCACGTTTCCATTGCCTGGACACCTCGGCGGTGCCCTACAGTACAGCCCCTCAAAGGCCTGTAGGCTATTCCTGGCCTGTTGCATCCTGCACAACATGGCCAATGAATGTGGGATAGCCGTACAGGTCGAAGAGGGGGACAGCGATGGGGATGATGAGGTCACCGGCGACAATGGTGATGGGCAGCCCCCCTTAGGAGACAGGACCCCTGACTGCTCCGGTTGGCACAGCTGCACTGGGACACCATCATGGAGGAGCACTTCAGCCAACCCAGGTAAGTCATGGGGCCAGTGCAACCAACAGTGGCTAAAGGCACAACCCACAAACATGCATGGACACACACCAGGGTGCATTCCGTCAAGGAAGTGGCGGGCATGGAACACACACACACACAACCAGGGATGGGTGAGGTCAACATGCCACCTGGGACAGACACACACACACGCACACACACAAAGCACCAGACATGCACAAAGGGTAGGAGGCACACCGACCCAGAACGCATACCTCAGCCACACACGCCCACTGCCTGTCCATGTGCATGTGTCAGATGCTGAGCACCATTGCACATTGGTGTACAGCACAATGCAGGCATCATCATGCACACACAACTGCGGACAGCAGCCAGGAGGGTGTGCAGATGGACTGTGTGTCCGCGTGCAGGGCCAGGTACCCACCTGTGCAATGCCCGCTGAAAGACACAATGCACACAGGGCAGCACCAGACAGTAGCCGCGTTGGGAGACAGGTCAGTCACGCGACACAGTGTCCCAGCCACCACGGATGCATGGGCGGCCCTGCCGAGACCCGCCAGCACTGACAGGCTGACCACTGGCCTCATGGGGTGGCACCGATGGTCCCCCAGGGGTTCCACTACATGAACGCGACCATGCTCGTGCAGGGGTCTGCAGCACACCAAACATGCCTGTGCCAGGCGTGCTCGGGATGCCCACAGCTGAACCCAGTGTCGACAGGGAGGGTGTCACACGATGCCGGGAACTGGGGGTGGACAGTGCACTGCGTGGTGTCTGCAACGCATGGGCACATGACTGTGTGCCCATTGTGGCCATGACAGCAGTGAATGCCTGTGTCTGCCTGTCAATGGCAGCGGTCACATCCTCCCGCAACTGGTCCATCCCTGCCAGGATCAGAGTGGTGTCTCTGCTACGATGCTCTGCCCACTCCAGAACTGCACGCAGTGCATCCACTGACATCGCAAGCTGCATCTGCTGGTGGACTGATGCTTGCAGTATGCGGGTGTGCTCGTCCAAGAGGTCATCTGCCTCCTCGGCATCCTGTCCCTCAGGGTGTGCGCGGGCCCTGATGCTCAGCACCCCTTGAGGGTGGGCACTGCACACCAGGACCAGGTCTGGGCATGTCCACAGGCGGTGCACTGATGCTGCCCCTTGACCCTGTACCCCCAAGCCCATTGGCTGACTGCTGATGCTGCCCCTCCAGCTGCCGCTCCCCAGGGCTCACTGGTGCCACCGCAGTGGCCGCAACAGTCCCACTGTCCTGTACACACACCAGTGCTGCCCCACTGGTGCTGACAGGCACAGGCTGGGACTGTGATGACACGCAGGCCTCCACGGCAGCACCACCTACAGCCATGGCCGCGATGTTACCTGCTGTGTGGCCATCCCGTGGCACACACGTGTCACTGCCCATGCTGTTAGCGACATCATCATCGGTGATGGACCTGGCACCAGCCCAAGTCACAGCATGCTGGCATCTGTGGACGCTGGGACACGGGCAGGGCCTTCTCCGCACCTGTTCCAACAACATCAGTGTGGACAGCCAGGTGGGCCCACTGTCGCACTGAGCCATATATACCTGTGGAGGTGGATGGGCCCTCCTCCATCTCCAGCTGACTGTCCTCATTGGACAGGCTCACCACCACTGACCCATGCAGATGCTCAGGATCTGTAAGGGAAAACAAAGTCGCGTTACTGCATGTGACCTACCCTGACGCCCCCCAATAGACAGACCATGACCTACCATGCAGTGACGGGCTACCACCCATCTGGAAGCCACCACCCAGAACACCCTCAATGGCACAACGCTGCATGCTTCCAGCAACCCTCTCCTCCTGTGGGGTCAGGTGTACCACCTCCGGCTGTCCCCAACCCGTCGCAGCTCGTGCTGCCCTGATGGCAGCCACCTTCTCCTTTATCCTCCTCCTGTCTGTGCCCATGTTCTTCTTGCACTCCTGCATGGAGCGCTGGTGGCTGCCATGCAGGTTCACTGCACGTCCCACCTCCTCCCATGCAGCAGCACGGGCCTGTGGTGTTCCCTGCCATCCGCTGAGAAGCGGCTCCTGATCCAGGTAGGCCTCAAACAGGGCATCGGTCTCAGCCTTGGTGAAATTAGGCCTTCTCCTCCTCCCACCACTGTGTTTCTCCTCTCCCACAACTCGCTCGGTCATTATTTAGCCTGTAAGAATGACAGTTGTTACCTGTGACTGTGCAGACCCATGCATGTCCCAAAATCCACAGTCCACACTCCCAAACAGCATGCAACTCACTAATAGACTGTAGTAACCGACTATGGCCAGTGCAGCCCAATGTCACACTTTTATAGCACAACCCATGCAAATGAGGCGAGGCGCAACTTTAAGTGGATGCAAATTGCAGTGCTGCGCCATTGAATGGCTGATTAGCTGTTTTGCATATGACGACTGAATATCGCACTGTTGCACTTTGCGCAATTGTGTTGAACATGCTGAGCCAAGGGAGCAGTTCTGTGACATGCGCAGTACACACCTCACTGCGCATGCCTGGGTTGCTGACGCAGGCGTCTGCCACACTGCTGACGTGCGGTGTGCGGGAAGCAATGCAGGGCATGGCCACCATTGTGCCAGTGGCGCTACAGTGATGTTTACCTATATGGCGCTGTGGCACTGGGCCATCAAAGGCGCACTGCGGCAACAGCGCGGTAGGCCACTACTGGAGGTAGCACACAGGCATCCAATCTCGCTACATGTATTGGGTTCCAATGGTGCTGTGCCTGTCCATGCACCAGAGCCCCCTGACCCTGTGTCTGACCTTTGCCCCCTAGGTGCCAAGCGTCAGGCATGGGTGCACCACTATCGTGCTGTTCGGTGACAGCGCAATAGGGAATGGCAGCGTTGTACCGTGCAGCATCTGCACGTGGTGGAGCCGTGCTTCAGAGCGCCATTTTGAGCCGACTGAGCAAGTAGAATGGCACGGAGGAGGGCTGCACAGTGGACCCAAGTAGAACTGGCCAACCTAGTGGCCATAGTAGAGCCACTCTATGGCCCACTGTTTGGGGAGGCACCCCTGGACAGGTCCAGGAGCCTGGTGTGGGAGGAGGTGGCCAATGCACTGGAGGAGGCCACAGGAAGGGGGCAGACAGTGGAGCAGTGCCGCCACAGGTACGGCAACCTGCAGAGGAGGGAACCAGACCTGCTTGCCCGCCTGCGGTCACGTGCCAGGAGGGGCACAGTGCCACGGCCAGGAAGGTGTTACTTCCACACACTTTTATCTTCCATATGGGTATCACGGTTATATGTGTCCGGAACATGGGGGAGGGACCGTCCAGTGTTGGCTGTGGTGGTGTTATCAGGGTGTGGAGTGGGTGGGTCTGGCTGGGTGGGAGTGCACACACCTGGGGGCAGGGGGACTTTGCTACAGGATTGTACTGATGTTCCTCTCTCCATGTTTGCACCACAGGGCCAGAGGATAGGCATCTAGCCAGGGAGACGTGGTGCCAGCAGGAAGACAGGGCCGCTAGGAGGGGCGACGGTCAACAGCATCCTCAGGACCGGCCCGATGACGGTGAGTGCCATACCTCCATGATTACTATTGCATGCTGTGTAACAGGGTGGGCAGTGGGGCATGGCCCCCATCCATTGACACCACTGCCATGCACGCAACTTATTACAGTCAACACTGTCCAGTGGCACTGCATGTCTGGGAGTGCGTCGATGGTGGTCCATGCATGCACTGAGTACATGGCTGTGCCACTGCCTTCGCACCACATAGCCATGTCACTAAATGGCCACAGTGGTGCTGTGCATGACTTGGCTGGTGGGTGTGTGCAGCAGTCCACATGGCTTTATGCGCCTCGGTGGGCAGGTCTTGTGGACATGATCACTGTGGGTGGTCACACACCATCACAGAGGCACGTCCCATGGCCGTATGCCATGCACAGTGGGTGGGCTTTATGGGGCTGTGCATTCACACCTATTGACTGTACTCCCTTGTCCTAGGTGTCCGCCAGCTGCAGGAGATTAGGGAGGTGTTAAGGGAGATCCTCAATGTGGCCAGGGCTTCTTTGGAGATTCTGCAACGGACTGACCAGCTTGGGGTCCGGAGGAGGCACCGGAGGCAGAGCATCCAGAGCTGGGAGTGGGGCTCCCATTGACCATCCCTCTGCCCCTGATATCCCCTACCCCCCTGGGACCACCCTCGCACCCCTCCTTTCCTGTCCCATTTGTCCACCCCTGCCCCTTACCCACTCCCACCTTGTTTGTGGCCCTCCCCCCCAACTTTGTACATAGTATTGTAAATAGTTCCTTTTGATATTTTTTTGAATACAGATCTTTTGATATGAATACTGTGGTGGTCTCTGATTTGCAGGGGGCTATAGGTGCTCAGCTGCAGGGTGTGCATGGCGTCAGGGTGGTGCAGTCATGGGTATGTGTGTGTGTCCGTGGGAGGTGACTGTGGTGTGGGGTAGCTATCAGTCAGTGTCTGTGGTGTGTGTGTTGTCCCCTGTGCACTGGATGATTGTGTACAGTGGTCCATGGTGCATGCTCTGTGTCCACGGCGCCCCTGTCAGCCTGTCCATGGTCTGTGCAGCTGACACCCTTGTATGTCTGTGACCTGCACAGTCTGCTGGCATGTCAGTGGTGGCTGTCCATGCAGGGCAGCCACTGTACCTGCCACAATGCTGGGTTGCCTCCTGTCACTGGTGTGGTGCATGTCTGCCTCGGGTGACACTGTGGCCTCCGCAGTTGTTGTCCCACCTCCTTGCTGTGGCTTGTGTGTGTTGCAGGGGATGTGCACCACTGTCTGTGACTTGTGCTCCTTTCAAATGATGGTGGCATACAGGTCCACAGTGCCTGCGTAGGGTGGCTGCCACTCCTGTGCCATGGAGGACTGCAGGTTGTGTGTACACGGTTTACATGGGCCCATGCTGGGGGCTTGGTTGCCCCGCAACTGCGTCCCTGTGTTGTTGTGCCCTTGGGTATGGGTGGGTGTTTGTCCATGCACTGTGTGGCATCCGGTGTGGTGCATGCTTCCATGTACCACTGTGGGTGTCTGCGCTGGCTGTTGTGGCCAGTGCTGGGTCGGGGTGTGTTCTTGGGAGAGTGTGCAGGGTGCTGTACCACTGGTGGTGGTGTCCGGGGCATGCCCTGTCCTGTGTGGGTATCTCGTGTGCCGGCGCATGGTCAATCTCTCAGCTGTACCTCGGGGGCTGTGCATGGTGGCACTGTGTATGCCGTCGTTGCATCGCTGTGTGCTGCCACCCGCTGATGGGTGCTTGTGGTGGGGCTGCCTTGCATGGTTCTGTGATGCACAGGGTTGCATTGTCACAGTGGGGGTGGTGGCATGCATGGGGTTTCCTGCAGTGGTGGACGCTGCTCCTGGGCAGGGTGTCTAGGGGTCACGGTGCAGGGTGTGCTCTGCATTGGGGGGATGGTGTGGCACAGGGTGGTCAGCCCTCCTTCTGTGCCAGTCACAGCTTGCCAGGGGGTGTGATGGTGCACCATGGCCCGGCTGTGGGTTGGTTGCTTGTTTCCATGGGCCAGTGGTTATTCCAGCCCTCCCTCAGTTGTGCAGTGCACGGGGTATGGGGGACGATGTCTGTTCTGCTGTGTGTTCCTCTGCCCATCTGTGGCATGGGTGGTGGGCCCCTACCTCCCTGGTTGTGCAGTTGCATTGCCACCCTGCTGCTGGGGGGCGTCCCTGGTTGCGCTATGGTGCCTCTGGACTGCTCAGCTGAACATCCCTTGTTGCACTATGGCACATCAGATCTGCTCAGCTTCCCCTTCCTAGTTGCGCTATGGCGCAGGTGGTGCGATATTCAGTCATCGGCTGTAGGCGCATGTTGGCCGGCTCAGTTTTTGAATATCGCGCCTCTTGCGCATGGGCGCAATGGACTTGCGCTTGCTCCTGCTATTGCACACTTTTTGGGCGCAGTTTGAATATCTGGGCCCAGTACTTTCTCTACGTCAGCTACTCTAGCAGCTGAACGCTGCAGAAGGATACTGGGAAGAAAAAAACACAGGTACCACAAAAAACTCTACTAAATAAATTAACAAATACAAACATAACTAAAAAGGCCCAATTGTATAAAATGGATACATGATGGTAAGGGGCTTGATATGTGTAATATCATAACTTGTGGCAAGTGAGCGCAGGAAAAATCACTCGTGGCTCTGCTGTGCGGAGGCACTCATGATAATCCCCGTGCTCACCTGCCACTCATTGAGATATTACACATATCAAGCCCCTTACGATCATGTATCCCCTTATGCCATGTATTAATTCGTATGTTAAAGATGGGGGATCTTTCTTCCTGTCTGTCTACCACCAACGAATACGTAACTTATTTTTGTAAATATATTTTTATTAAAACATTTTTGTGCTTCATTAGCAGTACAGAAATGTAGAGGTGACTGATACATGTACAAATGCTGACAGGACAAGAAGCAGATCCAACAGTTCCATGCAGTTGGACCCCACCTTCTGGCACAGCAGTGGAAGCAGTGGTCCCACACAAACAGCTTAGTCCCCTGACCATACAAATATCTAGGGAGCAGTGGGATTCTCAAGTACAAAACGAGGTGAGGCGCACCTTTATGTTTCAAAACTGCTATTCTTTACCCATCAAGGTCAGTTCCCCATGATCAGGGGACAAGGCCTGTATAGTGCTGCATAATATACATTACCCAGGAATTCCATCTGGATATGACTATCTCTGACTTTTCATTTAAGCTACTGTAAAAGTAATTTTTTCCTTTTCATATATATTTCATTGATGGTGGTTCTTCATTCCCCCAGGTCTGCTGTTTGCGGAGTTAACCACTTCCTGGTGATGCATTTCTTAGCAGCTAGAATCATGGGGCTGGATTTTCAAAGTGGCTGTTAGATCAAAGCAAGCTGCAGCAAACAGCAGCTTGCATTGATTGCTGGTGCATCAGGGACCCTGCACCCCATCTTAGTATGGGAGGGGTTCTGGGGGCTAAAGTCAGCAGATTTGCCACAAGCACTCCCTTGCACTGAACAAGTGGCGCATGGGAGGGGTTTGATGGAGGCAGAGTTGCAACCTAGTGGCACTGCCAGCAATGGTGGGGTACAGTTCAGCAGAGATTGCATACAGTTTCTGTGCTGTAAACCAGTGTGTCTCAATGAATACAACAGTTGGTCAGTCGCTGCCCTGTTTGCCTTTCCCCAACTTTCAGTCAGCAGTCATTGTCCAACAGTCTGTACTGTGTTCAGATGTGGAACAGTGCACTCCAACTGTCAGAGCAGCTGTGCAGTGCCCCATCTGGCTCCAAATAGTCAGGGTGTGCCAAGTCAGTGAGCAGGACTGAGAAAAGGAAGAAAATGTGCAAGTGCACAGGACAGCAGTCAGGGCAAAGAGAACATGTCACAGGTATGTTTTGAACTGTGCACTTTATTCAGGCTTGACATACAGCAACCCCATGTCAGTTCTAGCAATGTCTCCTCAATGGAAGTACGTGGATGACTGTTTTCTGTCATGCATCTTTGCTCACTGTGGTGGCCTGTGTTGGTATATGGGGGTGTGTGTGACAGTGATCCATCAGCAGGCACACTGTGGGTGGAATGGCGCAAGGGGCATTAGATCAGCCTGGGCTGGTCTAAGCCTGGAGGGGACTGGACCACTTTGGGAATACGAGATAAGGGATGGTGCATCAGGGTTCTGGTGCAAGCCCCCCTTATGCCATGGTGCACCAGGGTGGGTGCTGCAAGCATGGCACAAGCCACTTTTGCACATCCCGACCCCTGTTTGCTGCAAGTCCCCTTCGAAAATCATGAATGATGCAAAGTGTGATGTAGTGAGCCACTCGAGTCAATTATCTTTGATGCAGGCAACTTGCATCATTCCTGAGGTTTTGAAAATGGGCCCTTGATCTCTACCATGTATTTCATGTGTCTGTCTTTTAACTTCTTAGGATACTAGTAGCAGAGATACATGTTTGGTGTTATAAGGACCTGAGTATGTAGCATCTCTGAGAATTTCCTCCCAAAATCCCAGTGAAATTCAACAAGCACTGGGCAGTCCCACATTATATTGGCGTGTGTGGTCTGGTTCTCACAATCCCTCCAACAGGCTGCATTGCCCCCCCATTCCATATCTGGCCATGATAACTCGAGTACAGAAAAAATGGAGGAGATGTTTTCAAACATATTTGTGCCAGACATGTGCCCAATTCGTAGCAACTCCTTTCCCATTCCTGCTGCACTGGGGTGGTTCCCAGCTCCTTCCCTCTTTTCTGAGCTAAGTATAATGTGGCAATAGGTTGAAATGTCTGCAGCGCTTTGTATATTGTAGAAATAAAAGTCTTGTGGTCTGGAGTCTGAACTGCATTAATAAAGTTCCCACTATTGTAGATGTCTTGCTATGGTCTGTTATTGCTAGGGGCAGGGAAATAATAAAGTGTCACACTTGGAGGTGTCTAAAGAAGTCTCTTCTCTCTAGGCCGAATTGTTGCTGCATTTCTTTCAGTGATCCTATTGTTACCCTGGAGCAGAACTGGCTGGGATATACTAGGCCTTTTTTCCACCACTTCCTGTAGGCAGCATCAAGTCTGTCTGGGGCAAATTCATCCTGTTGTGCCAACAGGCACACCCACAAGGTTTGAGGGGTCAGATACATGGAAAATCCAGGGATTTATGTCCATGAGAGCCTGTTCTCTGGTGTGAGTCCCAAACATGTAGCAGGTCATATCCCAGAAGGGAAACAGATCACGCTCCATCTCAAGCCACTGTGGGCCTGAGCCCCTTATATGCCACTGAAAGAGTACCCTTCATTAGGAAGCAGCATTTACAATTTAATGTCAGGCATGGCTAATCCTCCTTTCTCCCTGGGAAGCATCATAGTGTGTATTTTAATTTGTGGCTTTTGCCAGTCCACACATAGTGGGAAATGCCTATCTGTCACTCCTAACAGTCAGCCTCCTGGAAAGGGAGAGGGACATACGAATCATGGTAGCACCACCATCCTGATGGAGTGACTTGGTTTATCAGGGACAGAGGAAAGATGTGCCACTGCTGTAGGTCCACTGATAGCTGGTTGGAAAGCAGTCTATAACTGACTTCATAGAGTTTATCTAAAGTTTATATATAGGATAAAGTATGGGTCGGGTGTGTAACGAGAAGTTTACACACACCCGAGGGGTTAGATGCTACATAAACTCCGAGAGCGAAGCTCGAGGGGTTTATGACTAGCATCTAACCCCGAGGGTGTGTGTAAACTTCAGGTTTATACATCCTGACCCATATATTATTTTATATAATTGCTGGGTTTCCCTTTTTTGCCTCAGCAATTATATAAAATAAAGAGCTTCCAGTGCATCCGTGGTGTGGCTTTGTTTTTGTCCAGTGCTGATTTAAATCGGCATATTTTAAAACTTTCTTTTTTTTTTTTCCTGGTTTGTGAGGTTTTCACTGTGTATCGGGGGAAAAAAATAAAAGAACTTACCATGAGTTCTTCTGGTGATGCTGTTTCGGGAGAGATGGAAGCGGTGAGCTGTCTTGACGGTGGTGCTGCTGTGTGAGCATGTGCACAGCAAGGGAAACCGTGAGCACGTTTGCCGTTATAAACACTCCTTTATACTGGCAAATTATGCCACGGTTTCCCTATGGGAAAAAGAGGAAGCTGGTTATTATGGTAACCTAATACCTAGGTACTTAAGCTCCCTGGGGTCCCAGCAAAGGAGCAAAAATTCAAAGGGAGAGCATCTGTTTTCATTGCGTTCAGCTTACAAGCTGGTGTCACACTAAATTGTTGCACTAAATTGCTTTAAGGTGTTAAAGACTTTGAGAAGGGTGGTCTCAGGGTCTGGCAGGTACAGAAGGATGTTTTCAGCATATAGAGCTATGCAGTGTTCATGTCCCCCATCTGGATGCCCTGCAGGTAGTGTGTTGTCTTATTGCCTGCACTAAGGGTTCTATGTAAGTGCAAAGAAAAGGGGGACAGAGGACAACCCTGTTGGGTGCCTCTGTTCAGTGCAAACAAAGGAGATACATGGCTCTTGACCTTTACAGAGGCCTGTGGGGCTTATAAATCTGTTGGAGAAGTGAGGCAAACTCTATTGGGAAACCAAATCTGCCCATTGTCAAGAAGAGATAGTGCCAGGACACCCTATTGAATGTCTTTTCAGTAACTAAACTGACTAGAAGGAATGGGGTGGTCACTGTATGTACTTGGTAGAGAATGTGAAGTATGCATCTGGTGTTCTTTCTTGTTTGTTGGGCCCAAACACAGCTGGTCTGCTCTGGGAGGATTAGGGTTGGCAGGAGGGGATAAAATCTTTCCACCAGAATAGCCATGAATAAAGTATAATTACCTTGATAAAGCATCGAGTAAGACATGAACAATTGGTGCTTGTGGGGAACATGCTGCTATTTTTTTTATCTGTGTTTTTAAACAATAAATTTGTATAACGGAACTTAACAGTAGTCTTACAGTAAGTTTTCTGTAATGCCCAACTTCCTTTTTTCTATAATGTATAATCTGCATGTAAGACAGAGATAGGTCTATATGCAGTGCATTCTATTGGATTTTTACCTGGCTTTGATATTACTTACTTGAGACTGTGGTGTACTGGCATGTGTGAGGAACCTCTCCACCATTCAGCATTTTGTTACGCACCCATAATAAAGGAGGCAGTAGTTGCTCCTTCTGTCTTTAAAAAATATTGTAGAAATATAGAACCTGATGGCAGATAAAGGCATCTTGGACCACTAAGTCTGCCCAGTTCTGTGATGTATCCATCTGGTTCCATGTGATACCGGCGATCGCAGAATAGCGATTGCCGTTTGGGCAAGTCTACATTGCCGAAAATAAATTTTGACGATGCAGACTCGCGGTGAGCAACAAGAGGGCACCCGAGATGTAGGTTGCTTATATTTATGTGGAGGGATGCATGTTGGGAGGAGGATGCAAAAGTAAAATTAAAATAAAACCCGACCTGGTGCAAAAACCACAAGAGCGCCCAGAATCGAACCCGCACCCTCCCAACCCCAGCCTGACACCAACCCACCATGCCACATGGCTAGCTCAGCAGCCCACTGATGCACTACACCCACAAACCCTCCCTCCTCCCTTCCACCTGTTGCACTGCATCATCCCTGCCCACCCACCCCTCATGCGCATGCATACATAGCGATATCCTGTCGCTATATTCGCCAAACCCTCTATCCAGTTGCCCCCACCGCCATGATTGAGTCGCCTTTTGAAAGCGCTCAATAGCGGTCACCTTGTACACGTGATGCCATCCATCTGGCTGTGAGGCCTTTTTTGTCATTGTACTCCATCATATTCCCTCAAGCTCAGCCATCTAAATAGGGCCCAACAATAAATTTATCTAATCTTGCTTAAGCTTTGGGGGAGAGGGGACACAAAAAGTGCCTCCATTGCCTCCAGATTATGGTGGGTCCTCTAGGGAGTAGAGGTACATAAAGAAGGTATGAAAAGCTTCCCTCTAAGAATCTTGTTGGAAAAAGAGTGCTTTATGCTGGTCACCGTGGCCTGGCCTTTTGCCTCATTACCTGGTGTGCCAACAGCCAGGTGGCTATGGAGCCCACCTCATAGTACCTGTGTTGGAGATGTATCAAGGGCACTTCATGTTTTTAAGTATAGCCAGTCTATATCCTCCTTCACCTTGCCAATTTGAATTTTTACTGACCTATCCCCCTGTTTATGTGCTTCTCATAGGAAATGGAAGGTTTCCTGTAACTCCTGGGGATATTATTGTCTCTCTTTCTGTTTTCTGGCAGAATATTCTATGATGTGTCCCCTAAGGACAGTTTCCAAAATGTCCCCCAGCTTGCAATCCATCACATAATGCATGCGTTCATGCTGCATGTAGCTGTAATCAATCCAGGTGTATACCCCATGTACAGCAAAATAATGGGTACATTTCTTCTCATTGATGTGCAGGTCCTGCCAAATATCTGTCCATTTAATCCCTTGGAAAGTCATGGAGCAGACCCTACATGCAAGAGGCTGCTGGGGTGGGGTGCAGGTTAGATATGTCCAGCTTGTTGGAGTGTGGCATGTTGAACTGGCCGGAAGCAGTAGGACCTCAGTGGTATTTACTGTGTGAGGTCTCATAGGTGTCAAATTTCCAGGGGCTTCAGTCCTGGGGATGCATGTGCATGCCAGTGTGTGATCTCAACTTGATATAGGGTACCCTGAACTATTACTAGCCGGCCCTCCCTGTCTTTGACAACCTTCTTCTCCAGGAAGGGGGTGCCATGGGGTATGAGTATGACAACTCCCCACCACTTACCCTTGGGTAGTTCCAAGCTACAGATGTGGCTAAACCAAAACTTCTATAATCTCCCATGCTCAGGGGCATTCAAGTGCATCTCCTGCAAGAGAATTAAAATGCTCTTTTTTGATACATGACAGCACCTGAGCCTGTTTCACTGGATTATTTAACCCATTGACATTCAATAAGTACCATAACACATTAGATCATATTACATCCATACCATTCATACAGATATGATGCCCCTGCCTCCCCCCACATACCCCTGGCTTCCCATCATCTGTCTCGGCGTATAAGAAAAACATACAGTGTGTACAAGAGATATATAAATCTTCTGAACCCAAACTGTAAACGTGTATCATGTAACTGCAGGGAGACTACAGCTGAGCACTCTGGTAACAATGAGTGGCAGAACATGGCCTCTAAGGTGGGAGCTCAAAGTACAGCTCTATGTCTACATGTTCCAGGGCTGGGAAAATCTCTCCAATAGGTGGAAAGGGCCCAATAGTGAATCCGCTATCTGGGAAGAGAAGTAGGGAGTCAATGTCAGGAGTGTGCAGTGCACCACCCCTGCAGCTGCTATACTATAATATCCCCTTTTCAGATTTATGCTTACTAACTGGTCGCCCAGCTCCCATGTCTTGCATATGAAGGTGTAGGTGGAGGAGACTTGGGAGAGCAGTAGTAGTAATAGTAGTAAATATTTGTATTCATAAAATCTGAATTATGAATATGGATTGCCCAATTGAGCTGGAGCTCATTGTCAATGGAGTGCAGACATGTATGGTACAAACAATTTTGTTGCACATGTAATAATACATGAAACATATCAAGCACACAGTAAACACTTTTGATATGCAAATGATATGTACAATATACGGCTCTTAAAAATAAGCTATCTTTAAATTTATCTACAGGTAGACATTAATCCTCATAATTGGGACAGCATTGCAATGGATTATTGGAAGCATCCATTAACCATTTTCTGATTCTGATGAATATCATCTGTCCATTTGATGCCCTCAGCAAGTGAGGAATGGAGTTCCAGATTTTGGGATGAGAATAAAATAGATGATTTGCTGGACAACATCATTGCCCAGTGTGGACCAAAAGGGGAAGGAATGGTGTTGATGGAGGACCTTAATATGCCAGGTACAAACTGGGGAACCATGTCCTCTAAGGTGGCCAAGGAGCAGAGGCTGCTGTATGGCTTCCAGGATGTGTTCTTAACACAGCATGTGATGGAGCCCACAAGGGAGGGGCATGTCCTGGATGTGGTTCTGGCAGATGGGGATCTGGTAAGGGACATGGTTGTACAAGACCCCCTGACTGGGAGCGACCACAATACTGTCTGGTTTCAAATAAGCATGGGGAGGGGGGTGAGATCTAGGACACTGGCAGTGGACTTCAGGGGGCAGACTTTATGGGCATGGGAAATATTCTCAAGGATCACTTGATGGGGATTACCTCAATGACAAGTGTGGAAAGGAGATGGGAGGTCATAAAACAGGGACTTAATGAGGCAGTCAGGATCTGCGCTAAGTTGAAACGTAAGGGAGCAAGGTCACATAAACCATGCTTGTGGTCCAGTGAGGTACAGGTAGCAGTCAGAGAAAAGAAGGCGGCCTACAAAAAATATAAAACAAGAAGAGGGGATAGGGATAAGGAAATGTACCAGCTGGCATCTAGAAAAGTCACCCGTATGGTGAGAGGAGCAAAAGTCAGTAAAGAGCAGTGGCTGGCACAGGGGATACATGGAGGGAAAGGGTTCTCGGTACATTGGGGAGCGGAGAAAAACTAAGGGCCATCTCAGCAGATTGAGATCAGAAGGAGGTGGGTGGAAGAGGCGAGGGACCAGGCAGAGGTATTTAAGAGTACTTTGCCTCTGTGTTCACTAGGGAGGGATGGGATATCTACAAAGCAAGGCATGAAGGGATGAAATGTCAGTAAGTGGGCTCAGGGAGCAACAGAAATGGAGCAAGAGGGAGAGAGAGGTACCCCAGGGTGTCACATCTGGGTAAGGATAAAAGGCCAGTAAGGTGGAGGGGATGGATGATGCTATCTCTGCCAAAGGGTGTGGTTAGCCCTCAAGGCCCTAAAGAAGACACATCTCCTGGGCTGGATGGCATTCATCCGAGAGTACTATGGAATTGGTGGACATACTGGCTGCACCCTCGGCGGAGCTTTTCAGCAGGTCACTTGAGACAGGGGGTACCTAGGATTGGCAGAGGCACATGTGGTACCAATCCATAAAGGGGTTGAGGAAGTACCAGGTAACTATAGACCCATCAGTTTGACCTCGTGGTGGGAAAATTAATGGAGAGTATACTAAAGGAACGATAGGGGGTGTACTTGGAGGAGGTGGGAGGTCTGGATAGTCGGCAACATGGGTTTGTGCCAGGTAGATCATGTCAAACCAACCTTGTGGAGTTCTATAAATGGGTAACATCAGAACTGGACAGGGGTAAGCTTGTGGATGTATTATTCTTGGACTTCAGCAAGGCGTTTGACTCTGTCCCCCACAATGGTCTGGTGGAGAAACTGATGGGGTTAGGAGTAGGCCTTTGATGGTCAGATGGATTGAAAACTGGCTAGCTGGATGCACTCAGAGAGTAGTGGTCTGTGTGGAGCTCTCGAATCCTAGAGATTGGTAGGGGTACCCGGAGGGCTCGGTCCTGGGGCCGATCCTGTTTAATGCATACATATCGGACATCAGGGAGGGTATAGGTGTGACATGAGTCTCTTCGCAGATGACTCCAAGAAGGGAGCAGTAGTTGAGGGAGAAGAGGAGGTTGGCCTGCAAGGGACCTGGACACCCTGGAAAGCTGGGCTCACACATGGAAATTAAATTTCAATATCACTAAGTGCAAGGTGTTGCATCTTGGTCGGGAAACCCTAAACACAGGTACACCCTGGGAGGGGAGGCGCTGGAGGCCTCAATAGGGGAAAAAGACCTAGGGGTCATGGTGGATGCATGTATGAATAACTCTGAGCAGTGCAGGAGAGCGGCTAGCAAGGCAAACAGGATGTTGGGATGCATCGTAAGGGGCATCATCTCTAGAAGCAAGGAAGTGATTCTGCCACTGTACAATGGACTGGTTAGACTACACCTTGAGTACTGTGTACAGTACTGGAGACCACACTTGAAGAGGGACATACAGCTCCTGGAAAGGGTACAGAGGAGGGCAACAAAGATGATACGAGGGCTAGGGGATTTGACGTATGAGGACAGACTTAAGGAGCTCTGCCTGTTTTCATTGGAGGACAGGAGAGACAGGGGGGACATGATTGAGGTCTTCAAGTACCTCAAGGGAATAAATAGGGTAAACATGAAGAGATCTTTAGACTAAAGCAGGGAGGTATCACCAGAGGGCATGGTTTGAAGTTGGAAGGTGGAAGGGTGAGGGGGGAAAAGAGGAGGAGGTTTTTCACTGAGAGGGTGGTGGACCCTTGGAATGCACTGCCTGGTGAGCTGGTTCAGAGATCCACAGTGGAGGGCTTCAGAGAGGGTGGGACAGACACAGGAAGTGGATGTACAGATGATGGCCTGTCCGGGGGTGGGGATGGATGATACGGGTTTCTGGAGCACAAGGGATGGAGGTCTCGGCACCCAACTAAGGATCTAAGGTTCGAGCAGACTTGATAGACTGTAAGGCCTAATCTGCTGGCAAATAGTATGTTAGTATGTTAGATTTCCCAATATCTGTCCCTTTCTTGGGCAGAGGTTATTCTATTCCTGCTGCTATCCTTAAGCCCTCCTTAACATTTCTGAACTCCAAACTATCCACAATATTTAAAGCACTGAAACATATATTTAATGATATGAAGGTCCCTTCTTTTGTGCAATCTAAGCCATCCCAGTTTGGGGTACATATGGCAATGGTGGGCACCCCAGAGGGGAAGGAGGATAAAACCGTAGAAACTGTTGCCCCAAGGAGCAAGACGTCCCCATAGTCCAAAACTGGCACAATCATTATGCTCACAGCATGTCTTCTGGACTCAAAAGATTTTTTTTTTATTCTATACAGCATGCCCAATTTTTGTTTATTAGTTTTTAGTAGGCGATAAAACTATAACCATGATCCTCATATACGGCAAATAGAAAACAGAAATACAATAATTACTGTTGTAAGGAGATTGTTAGGACACACAATATATCAGTCATATGATCTTGTATGGCAGAAGATGGGGATAGTCCTAAAAAAGAGGTCACAACAGATAGTACAGTAAATTGCTCACCAGCTTCATGGCTTTAGGTATTTACATAGCAAGAACATCTAGCTAGTGGGTAAACACACAATCTGAAGATTGCTATTTAAACCTGGTGAAAATTAGGTATAAATCCAAGGAAAAGAGAACCCACAGCCAAAACTTCCCACTCCCCCCGACAAAGATTTAGTGCCTAAAAAAGTTAAAATTGAAACCTTTGCAATACAAGTCAGCATAGCATCAAAACACAAGCAGCCCTTAATCGGGAGGTGTTTTAAGAAAATATATAATTAAAGGAACAGTCCCAACAAAAGTTGGGAAATAGCCCACATTCTGCTATGGCATGTGTAGGGCTGAAAGGCATGCATAGCTCCCAAAATGGTAGGAGAACAGCCGTCATTCTGCTGCCATTATCCCAAAGAAAAGCCCAAGTAAAAAAAAAAAAACTAGTCCCCATGTCTAAAACCAGCCCCACCGCTACATCACTCTGCATTTTTCAATATGCCCTGTACTCAGGGAAATGGAACATAAACTTTTCAAACAGGGAACATTTGTTTAGGCTAAAGTCCATTAAAGAACCAAGGAAAATTCAGTTTCTTCAGACTCCTGCCGCTCCTCTTCCTGTCCCATAGACTTGGCCCCAAATTTCCACTTTCAAGATTTTGAAGCCAATGACCTGCATCTTGTGGGTTGGTAAACTGCCAGGTTTTGGTGCTGGTGTTTGTTCCAGAGAGTATGGAAACACATTGCTCCCCTTATTATCAACTACCCCACCTCTCATGTTATAGCTTTCTTTCATACACAGTTGCTGGCCCTTCTTATTGAGAGGGAATAGTCCTTTTTCTACTCCTGGGATCAGACTTTTCCCTCTCAGAAAGAGCGTCGTGACTGGTCCATTATTTGGAAAAGTGTATACAGATATATTAAGTAGGACAGATGCCGCTTTATGCAGTTTCAAGTATTACATAATATGATTTACACCCCAATTAAACTCCACAGAATGGGTAAGTAATGCACAACTGGGCCAGGAGCAAGAAAAAGTGTACAATCCTGAAAGCCCGGAGATGCTGACGAATGGCATCAAAACACTTCCTCTGGGCTCAGGTCTGAAAGGAGAGGTCTAGGTATAACTTGATGTCGGAGCCCATAATGTCAAGTGAGTACACCACCAGCGCTGCAGTACTAAGCAGATCATGAATCTCAGATCCAGCAGTTTTAAATAAAATAGTACAGGGCTGTGATGGTGTTTGCAGATGAACCCTGGGGTTGACCCGATAGCATACCTCTGAACTGCTATGAATTTCGCATAGCGCTATGATTTCACACTCAAATTTACACTTGCTCTGCATAGGTTTACTGATGTTCCTCATAAAGCTACAGCTATTTCTGGACACACAAACTATTAAATCATTGAACTAAGTTGATAGAAGCACTCCTTGTCACTAGCTATACGGGCCCCACTATCTGAATGCAAATTGTTGCTTAAAAAAGAGAGTGCTATACATTCTGGCCCTTTGCTATGATTTTTGAATTACAGTGCTATGATTTTTTTTTTTTATTCAGAAAGTTTTATTACACTTAGTCATAGTGAAAAACCGCAAGCATGGTTAATACAGTCATTCATATATTGGAAACCATTACATAACGAGTATCATAAATATGTCAGGTAGTATAATCACAGCGAATTAGATCTATCCAGGAGCAACATATACACAACAACCAAGTGTTAATTATAACAGGTCAGCCCTCCCACCCACCCTACTTTATCCCCCTCCCCCTTCTCCAGAAGTTGGGCTATCCTAAAGGAGCCTGATTGATGTTCACTAGAAAAAAATCCAAGTCATCCCATTGGTATAAAATCTGAAAGCTAAAGAAAAGAAGAATGGGAAGAGGTTAATAAAAACTCAATGATCAGTACCCTGGTCCGGAGTCAACAAAGTAAGAAGAGGTTCCCAAATATTGACAGATTTTTTGTGGGAGTGCGAGATACTTGCAATTATACGCTCGGCATGCAGCGCAGAGAGTTTTTCCCAGTACCATTCCATGTAAGTAGGGATTCTCTGGTTGCACCAGTGCCAGAGAATGACCTTCTTGGTGCAGGCTGATATTAACACATTTGTTCCCATAGATGCCATATGGTGTCAGAACTATCCATTGCTAGATCCGACCCAAAATGGCCAAAGGGAGCAAATGAGTTAAAGCAATATCTGGATTCTGGTTACCAATTAGAACTTTATCAAAGGCCCCTAATATACAAATATCAGCGGGAAAGACCTGATCCAGCCCTAAGAAGGAGTCTAATCGGTGCCTAGTTTCTGTCCAAAATGGTTTGACCTTTTCACAGGTCCAGAGAATATGGAACAAGGATCCCCGTTCTTTCTGACATCTGGTACATATGTCCAGAGCCAGTCTACCCATTCTGTGGAGTTTAATTGGGGTGTAAATCATATTATGTAATACTTGAAACTGCATAAAGTGGCATCTGTCCTACTTAATATATCTGTATACACTTTTCAAATAATGGACCAGTCACGACGCTCTTTCTGAGAGGAAAAGTCTGATCCCAGGAGTAGAAAAAGGACTATTCCCTCTCAGTAAGAAGGGCCAGCAACTGTGTATGAAAGAAAGCTATAACATGAGAGGTGTGGAGTAATAAAAAGGGGAGCAATGTGTTTCTATACCTCTGGAACAAACACTACACCAAAATGCTGTATTAACATATGTCTTAGTCAAGATATTTAAAGCACATATGTAGGCCAGCCAAATAGTAGTTGAGCCTCTTTAACGGTAATAAGCCTGTCAGTGGACAATAATTGATCCACTGATAAGAATTCCAGCGAGGCCAACCGCTCCTGGTTAGTTCTTCCCAGCGATCGTAAATGTTTGATTATCAAGGATGGACTGTGTAACATCATGACAGGGATCCAGAGCTAACATGTGACAAAGCTGGTTATGGGCATGAAGAGAGTAAGCAATGGGGATATCTTTTAAAAGGTCCTGGATCTTCTGAATTGGAGCATATAGCAGTGTACCAAGGCTTAAATTGAACTGGCGACACAGTGATACCTCAGTTTCTAGCTACTGAGGAATGTATGCCAGAGTTAGGCCCTTTGGGATCAGACGGAGCCAAAAGGAAATTTGGGAGCAATGTGGCCAGATAATAAAGTTCTACATAAGGAACTTTCAGACCACCAGCCTATTTGGGTTTCATTAACTTTGTCAGTGCTTTTCTTGGTGCTTTACCCTGCCTGAGAAACTGAGAGAAGAGCCTATTAACCTGAAGAGACCATGTTTTAGGTAGAGCTGGACCGAGCATAAGAAGGGGATACAAAGTTGTGGAAGTACATTCATTTTAAGGATACTTACACAACCCCGTAGTGACAAGGAAGTAGGGACCAACGATTAAGTAATTCTGAATGTGGAGAGAGTTGGATCTAGGTTACATTTTTTGATTTGTGACAAGTCAGTACTAAGGTACAATCCTAGATACTTGAGTTTATCCTCTACCAAAGAAGACTGAGGTGCTCCACGCTGGCCGGTGAGCTGCAGAGTTTAGGGTAAAAGTTCTGTTTTGAGAGGTTAAGTTTATAGTTAGAGAAGGTACCAAACTGAATTACAATGTCCAGAACTGCAGGAATAGAGATGGAGGGGACACTAAATGTAAAAGAATGTCATCTGCACATACAGATAGTTTATGTTGAGGACCTAAGGGTATACTCTGAACTCATGGGGAAAGATTGATTTTCCTAATTAGAGGCTCAAGATATAAATTGAACAAAGGTGGGAGATAGTGGGCAGCCTTGTAGTAAAGGAAAGGAATCAGATAAAATTCCATTGCAAAAAACATGTGCCGTGGGATTAGTGTAAAGGACTCTGAGCCATTTAAGGACTTTGGGGGGAGACCATATTTAGGGAACAAGCGGAATAAATAGTTCCAGGATACCCCATCAAAAGCTTTCACCGCATCCAGGGAGACCAAAACCACTGATGTAGGGAGTCCCTGGATGGGAGATGAGATGCAAGAGTTTCTGGGTGTGGTCTGCCGACAGTCTGCCTGAGACAAATCTCACCAGTTTTCTACTAAGAAGACATTCCCATACTGAACATAGTCTAATAGCAAGAAGTTTTGCCAACATTTTAAATCTACATTGATTAGAGATATAGGCCTATAGTTAATGACAGATAAGGATCTTGGCCAGGTTTAGGAGGACTACTATAGTGGCAGCTGTAAGAGAGATCTGAAAGACCACGTTGAGAAAATAAACTGAAATAAATCCAGAAGACACGGGCTAACAACTCTTTAAATGTCTGGAAAAGTGCTATGATTTTCAATACTGAGAGGTTGAGAGGTATATGCCTGATAGGCTTTTTCAGTACAGTACAGTCAAAACTCCTCTGGTACACTCAGCTTCTGAGGGAGCCATTGTTTAAGATAGTCCAGTAACTGAGTTCCTTCGATGCCCTTCAGGACACCGACGATGCGTATACTGCCAGAATGCATCTTGTTATTGAGGGCTTCTAGTCATCCCTGAAGTTGTACATTTTGTTTGTTGAGGGTGGAAACCACCATTTGAGCTATTGTAGATTGCTTATCAGCATCTGCTACAGTGGCAGTAAGCCCTTTAATCGCTGAGTTGTGCGATTCCAGCTTCAACAATGTTTTTACAATTTCGGAGTCCATGATCCACATGAATTCAAGCATTGTCTGCCACAGAGGCTCCGAAGACCTGGGGGGGTTAATAGTTGCTGCATTTCCAGAGGATTCCCTGGCCTTGTTAGCTACTGGTGGCTGTCCTTTTGACAGTCCAGGTGGCTGCGTCTTCTGGTGACCCATAACTTATTTGGGATCAAACAGTTCAGCAATACGTTATAGTATATGGTTAGGGCTTATTGTACATTGAAATCGGTGGCTTTCAAAACCTTGTTATAGGACAGTTCAAAGGTCAAAAAATGTGTTGTACTATCATTCTGACATCACGTCGATAGTACAACAACTTTTCAACCTTGTCCTACCTCCTGACTGGGTGACTCGACTGGCTGTAACAGCGATAAGAAAAGTAAAAACATGTCGGTGGGATTAAGCGGTTGCGGAGCGGTGGATCTTCCCGGGGAATCTTCCCTCTACCACACGGCTTTGTGGCGCATAAGCATTTTTTTGTTTTAAAAAAACAAACTGTGCTGCTAAAAGAGAGTGAGCGGGTGTTGGGAGAAGCAGCAGTCAGCGGGAGTGCATTGAAGCTGAAACGAGTGGCACTGGCAGCAGAGAGAAGCAGACGCCAATGGAAACAGGAACAAAAAAAAGAAGGTAACCAGCATCATAAAAAAAGTCATAAGCCCAAACCATATACTATATAAAAAAGTGAGTTGGTTAACCATCCACAACCAAGGCAGTTTTCCATCTCGGAGTTGATGACATCGGAAACCTCTCGAGCTTTGCTCTGAGGTCTCTATGTGGTCATCAACTCTCGAGATGGAAAAAACTCTGTTGTGGATGGTCACCCATCCACTATTATCAGTGTGCAGCTGTTGTGAAGTGCAGTTTCAATCTGTTACACACAGAATTACCTTTTTTTTCATAGATTCATAGATTTTTGTCAGCAGATAAGGCCTCCTGGCCCACCCAGCCTGCCCACATAATCCCCCTAACAGTGCTACCTAAGCCACTACTGGGAGCCGTCTTCCACCCCCTCCGTTATCCAAGATAACCATGTGTTTATCTCAGGCACACTTAAAACCTGTGACTGTATTTAGCCCCACAACCTCTGCTGGGAGGCTGTTTCAGTTGTCCACCACCCTTTCCATGAAGAAAAACTTCCTCACGTTTCCCCTGAATCTACCCCTCTCCAACTTCATATTGTGACCTCTAATCTTAGAACATCTTTTTCTCTGGAAAATACTCTCCTTCTGCACCTTGTTTATGCCCTTGAGATATTTGAATGTCTCTATTATATCACCCACCTCTTCCTGTCCTCCAGAGAGTACAAGTTTAATTCCCTAAGCCTCTCTTCATAGGTCTTCTGAGGTAGGCCCTGCACCATTTTGGTTGCCCTCTTCTGCATCGTCTCCATCCTGTCCCTGTCCTTTCAAAGATGGGACCTCCAGAACTTCACACAGTACTCGAGGTGTGGCCTCACCAATGAAATATACAGAAGTATTACCTCCTCCTACTGCTGGATACCCCTTCTTATTCATCCAATCATTTGGTTAGCCTTTCCACTGCCTTCCCACACTACTGCCACCTTAAGGTCATCAGTTATGATGATTCCCAGGTCTCTCATGCCTTGTGACCTCTAGTACCTCTCCCCCAAGTGTGTACTCCACCCCTGGATTCCTGTTTTCCAAATGCATAACCTTGCACTTCTTTGTGTTGAATTGAAGTTGCCACCTTCTTACCAGTCTTATAACTTTTCTAGGTCCACCCTCATCCTTTCCATCCCCCCCATATGTCCACCCTGTTGCAGATCTTTGTGTCATCTGCAAACGGGCCGACCCCTATGGTACCCTGCTAGTCACCCTCCCCTCCCCATAGTGCATCCCATCTACCACCACTATTTGGCTCCTGTCACTGAGCCAGTTTTCTACTCATTTTACTATTTTAGGCTCCACCCACAGGTTGCTTAGTTTCATTACCAACCTTTTATGTGGGATGGTGTCAAAGGCTTTGCTGAAATCCAGATAGGCCACGTCCACTGCCCCGCACTGGTCCACTACACTGGTTACCTCGTCGAAAAACTCTATCAGGTTGGTCTGACAAGACCTCCCCCTGTGAACCCATGCTGTCTCTGGTCCTGCAGTACACAGTCCTCGAAGTATTCTCCAATTCTTTCCTTTAGGAGTGATTCCATTACCTTGCCCACCATTGATGTCAGGCTAACTGGCCTGTAGTTTCCTGGCTTCTCCCTACTGTCACCTTTGTGGAGCGGGATGACTCCAACCCTCCTCCAGTCTCCCAGCACCTCTCCAGTTTCCAGAGATCTGTTAAGCAGGGTTGCTAGGGGCTCAGCCAGTACCTCTCTGAGCTCCCTCAGCAGCCTGGGGTGCACTGCATCAGGGCTCATGGCCTTGTCCACTCTTAGCTTGGATAATTCCATTAAAACTCTGTCCACAGTGAAGGGGCTGGTGTCTATTTCCCCCTACCCTTCATGCCCTTGTTGTGTATTTCAGGCCCATTTCTCCCCGTGAAGACAGACAGGAAGTATTTGTTCAATATGTTGGCCTTTTAACCATCTTTTTCCACAGAGGCCTCTCTTTCCTCCCTCCTTTCCTACCCGAAACATAAATAATCATATCATTAGCATAAAAATGAAGTTTAGTTTTGGAATTGTCGAGAGAAGTTATTCACATAAATGTTGAATAATAAGGGGCCCAGGACTGAGCCCTGATTTGATTTTAGCAAATTCATAATCTCAAAATCTTTAGTAGAAACCAGTTGTTGCCTACCACTTAGATACTCACTGAACCATCTCAGAGGGGTCAGTGCAAGACCAAGGATTTTAGCTTGGACAGGAGAATGCCATGGTCCAAGGTGTCAAAAAACCTTTGATAAATCTATAAAGATTGCTCCCATTAACATTTTCCTGTCCAAAGTTTCTTGCACATCCCAGACTACTCTAATTAATGCTGACGTTGGCTATATTTTGGCCAGAACTCCGATTAGAAACCATGTGAGGCATTATTACTTTCAAAAGGGTCTCAAATGAGAACTCACAAATCTATCCAAAATTTTGGATACTATGGGCCAGATTTTCAGAACAGATGTGTATGGCACAACTGAGTTGTGCCGGCGCAACTACAGAATTACGCTGCAGAGCAATATTCAACCAGTGCGGCTGTGCAGCACAAGTCTCATTGTGCCGTAGCACAAATGTAATGTATGCAGCGTAAGTGGAAGGGGGCGTTCCCATGAATATGTGGCACAATGGCATATTCAACCAGAAACCACGGCGCAAGTCAGGAGCAAAGCACAGGAAGCGCCAGGTGGACTTGAGCCTATAAAAATAGGCTCAAATACAGACACAGTAGATGTGCAACACAGAGCAAAAAGCCATGGATGCAGCACCATTTGTTATGGAGCAGGTAAAGAGGGGTGTAAGTAGGTGGGAGGAACAGCAACATGGCTGATGAAGGGCCCGTCGACGTTATGACCAACACAAACAGTACCATGCCTGCCTCACATTTGAGGACTATAGTAATGTGGAGATTGTGGGCTGGTACCACCTGAACAGGGCAATTCTGAGGCAGCTCTGTGAGCTGTGCAGTGATGAGCTGCAGGCACTCACCAGACAGAGTCATGCCATGTCTGTGGAGACCAAGGTGACAGCAGTGATGTGCTTGCTCGGCATCTTCCAGAGACAAACGGGTGCCACCACGGGGATCACCCAGTTGGCCACATCGCTCCTCTTCACACAGTTCCTCAACCCTTTGCTGCCACATGCTTCGGAGGTCATATGATTCCCAAGCACACAAGCAGAGCGTGCAGCAAACATGCAGGACTTCCACAGGGTGGCATGCATGCCAGACATGATAAGGGCCATAGACTGCACCCACGTGGCTGTACACACACCACCTGGCCCTGAGGGAGCGGCCTACATAAACTGCAAGGGTTATGCATCAATCAACTGCCAGGTAGTGTGCAATGCCACGAGGTGCATCATTAATGTCTGTGCCACACAACCCAGGAGTGCACACAATGCCTACATCTGGCACAGTTCAATACTGTGCCAGAGATTTGAGCATGGGGGCATTCCCACGCAGCACCTGATGGGGCAGGTGCAGCATGGCTGGGGAGGAAGGCGAGGACACAGGTGGGGTGGGGGCTCAGGGGCAGCGGGCAGCAGGGGCCAGGGGGTGGAACAAGCACAGCCCAGAGATAATCGTGTCGTCTCCCCACACAGGTGACAGTGCATACCCACTCTGGCCCTGACTGCTCACCCCTTACCGGTGACCATCCTCCCCCGTGGAAGAGAGGTACAATGAGGCACACACACCACAATGAGCAGTGTTATCGAGCATGTTTTTGACACACTGAAGATGTGGTTCCTTTGCCTAGACAGGTCGGGTGGTGCCTTACAATATAGCCCATTGAAAGCCTGTGGCCTATTACTTGCCTGTTGCATGCTGCACAACATGGTCGTGACCGTGGGATAGCAGTCCAGGTGGATGAGGGTGACAGCAGTGGTGAGGATGGTGAAGATGTGCTGGAGGGAGGTGTGCAGCTACCCATGGGTAGGTGGGACCCCATGCTGGCAGCAGAGGCCAGGAGGCAAGGCCACCATCAGGTTGGAGCATTATGGAGAACGAAGGTAAGTGGAATGATGAGTGCAGGGCCGCACATACAACCACCCACACACAGGCTGAACGGGCACACAGGGCTGCATGCAGGGACACAGGCACACACAGCATGCATGGTGGATGCAGCACCACACAGACACACACAGCACAGGCACAGGCACAAACACATGGGCTGCAGGACATGGCATGGATCAGATGCATGACACTGGTGCACAGGCATAGCCGGCGTGGAGTTGCCCTCATCACACCTACGCCACAAGGCCCAGCAGCCTGGCAAGCACACACAGGGGGCATGCACCACACCACACATGCACACCACCACATGCATGGGGCACCACTACCACCCCTGCGTGCACTTGGCAGCAGCAGTGGAGAGCAGGGTAGGGAAGCACACACATCAGGGCAACCACGTGGTACCACAGCTACCACGGCCATTTGGGCAGCCACACCCAGGCTGATCTGCAGCTGCGGGCTGTGCAACGGCCAATGGGGGAGTGTCCAACACACTTGCAGGGGTGGAGGCCTGAGAATGCGACTGGGTTCTCACTGGGGTGTAGAGCCAGCCAAATAGGCCCACGCCAGAGGTGTCAGGGATGGCCACATCGGAATCCGGTGTCATCTGTGTAGGGGGTCACCAGATGCCAGGACCATGGAGTTGATGATGCACTGCGGGGGATCCTATGCACACGGTCAGTTCTAGTGGCTGCCAGTGATGCAAACCCAGCCTCAATGGTACCGGTCATGCGGTCCAGTGATGCGGTCATGGCCTCCCGCAGCTGGCGGAGCTCATCGATAAGCTGCACATGTCCACAATCCTGATGCTCAGCCAGCTGATGCACCTCTGCTCACAGTGCATGGACTTCCATGGCAAGCAGCGCCTGGTTCTCCATGGATACCTGCAGCAGCTGGGTGTGCTCTGCCAGCCAGTTAGCATCCTGCGCATCCTGGCCCTGACGCTGACCAGCTGTGGGTGACTTGGCATGCTGCTCAGTGCTCCACTCAGGTGGACGCTGCACAGGGGACCACAAAGGGGGTAATGTGCCAATGGGCGCACCAGTGGTGGCCCTGTGGCACGCTGCCTGGTTGTATCCGCATCCTGCCGCCACTGCCCAACCATCTGATGGTCAGTACCCAGTGCAGCCGTGACTGCAATAGCACCCTCCCTCACCAGGCACAGCAGTAGCGCCACACAACACTGAGCTGGCATGGACAGGGGGTGGCTGCGTAGCCACAGGCGCAGCACTGGGCCCCGATGGTGCCTGTGCCCGTCCCTGGACCATGGCTGGTGCTACATGCCCTGCGCTATCCAGGATCAGACTTATGTCATCATGGGAGTTGGACATACCACTCAGTTGGGTGCCTGCGCACAGCACAGGCATGCTGTCACCCAGCAGGAGCTCTGACAGCGTGTCATCCGACTCCAGCCCCAGGGCATCCAACAGTCCCTCACTGTCATGTTGCAGCTGGTCCCTGCCACAGATGCCCATGGATGCCAATGGAACCACTTCCTCTGGGCCCATGTTGACATCCTCCTCCACCTCCTTGTGGACCGCTCCGTGGAGATGTGATGGCGCTGGAAAGAAGGAACACAGAGTTTACATTGCTGTACCACCCATGCAGGAGGTGCCCGCAGACAGGAGTGCATGCTGCTCTGGCTGCCATCCACCGGTGCACCATGCATGGCTGCATACATTGCATGCACTTGTCATGCAGCACAGCCACAGCCCCGCTGCATGGTACCGCCCATACCCGCCACCCAAGCATGTAATGCATTAACTCACCATGCTGTGAGAGGCTGCCACCCAACTGAAATCCATCACCAGGAATGCCCTGTGGCAGCACAGCAGTGATGGTGGCCTCCACCATCTCCTCTGTTGCCATCAGCACCAGTATGGTGGATGGTCCTCCACCAGTCCTGTTGCAAGACGCCCTGATGGCTGCCACCTTTTCCTTTTGCGGCACCTGTCTGTGCCCACCATCTTATGGCATTCCTGGGTGCACCACTGGTGCCTGCCATGGGCATTCACACAGGTGGCTACTGCATCCCACCGGCAGACCGCTCCTGTGAAGTACCCATGGCACCACTCAGCAGGTCCTCCCTGTCAAGGTAGGCCTCAACAGGGCCTGCTGCTCTTCTTTGTGAAATTGGGCCTGCACTTGCGGCAGGTCCATGCTCCTCCTCTGCCTCTTGCTCAGACATTCTGCTACCTGTGGACAGTGATAACACAGCTGGTCAGTGGCTGCATGGCACGTTACAGCACTCTATTGCAGTGTTCTTCCTGGCCTGTCAATCCCTAGCTTCCTCTTACCACACAGGCTGCAATACCAGTCCATGCCTGTGTGGTGTTGTAACACTATAAGGCACAATGCATGCAAATGAGCCTGTGTGCAATGGTAATGATATGCAAATACTCCCATTGCGCCACGTATATGCTCAGTAGGCAATTTGCATATGGCGATTGAATATCGTGTTATTGTGCCATACTCAATCATGTTGTACTGGAGCAGTTGTGTGTCGCAAGTACCACACATGCACGGTACGCAGGCCTGCAGTGCGCATGTGCACACACCATTGCACAGGTCTATCACGCAACCATCTGCATTGCGCATTGTGCACTCAGTTCGCATGTGGTGCTGGGCACCTATTGCACATGCACATGCAGCATGGTGCAAACACCAATTGTGAATATGCCTGTGATGCTCTATGCCGCATGCCGCACATGCCAGGTAAAAGTGCATCACTGTGCGGGGTCATGAACGTGATCCCGAGCACCTACCAGGCCATGAAGCTGTGTGTGTGTGCACAGTGCTGCGATGGACCTATGGTGCACACCAATCATACATCCATGTGCTGCGTTGCCCTGCACAATGATACGCCAATTAGCATAACAACGCGTACCACAACATGCGGGCTGTTTAGGCCATAACGCCTCTCACAGATACAGGGTAGATGAGCCATGGTGTGCACCACTGAATTGAATAGGGCACTAAACTGGAGTGAGGTGGAAATGTGCAACCTTGTTGTACTAGTCCAGCCTTACAAGCCCCAGCTGTTTGGGCAGGTTCCCCTGCAGCAGCCATGCAGTGCTTAGTGGGACTGTGTGGCTACCGACCTGGAGAGGCACACAGGGGTGCAGTGCACAGCAGAGCAGTGCAGGCACAGATACAGTTACCTGCATCGCAGGGACCCTGACAGGCTGCAATGCCTGCAGGCCCATGTTCAGCACGGGGCTGTACAACAGCCAGGTTAGTATGCGCATATTTCTTACTTGCACAGGGCATGACTGTCATTGGTGTATGGTTGCGCAGTGTATGCCTGCTGCTGAGGGCTATAGTCCTGGCAGTCACTGCTTGTCCTGCATGGCTGCCATGTACACTGCAGCTGTGCATGTTGTGGTCGTGCAGGCACCAGGGCCACGGGGCAGGCGTTGTCCTGCCCTCGCCATCAGGCTGTGTTGGGGTTGGCTGTCTGTGTGCCTGTTCACCATGTCCACCTCTCATTGCCTTCCACAGGGCCAGAGGATCACAGGAGGCTAGGACAGCCATGGCCGCGGCACAAGGCACCGGTGAGGGGATAGCAACTGGGCCATCAAGACGGCGGCAGCAAGGTAGGCATGTTCACATTTCAGTACTGTGTATCTGTGGGTCTCTGTTGGCCACAGGGTAGGTTACGGTTGCCACAGTCATGTGTGGACACTGCCGTACTGGCTGTGCTGTCCGGTGGGTGTGCTGCTGTTGCGCTGCATGTGCTTGCACTGTGCCAGTGTCCACTGTACCACCCGGGGGGGGGTGCGTGCAGCATCCACCGTGTGTGCACCCACGGCTGTCTGCAGTCCACGTCGTGTGCCTTGCCTGTGCACCAATGCACTCATTGCATGGCCCTGTGTATGTGTCTACACCAGTGTGGTGTGCTGCATGGTTGGGTGGTGCGTCCCTCCAAGAGGTACCTTTGTGGTCCATCCACTGATGTGTGCCTCTGCTGTCCAGTGCTCACTGTGAGTGGGCTGGGGATCAATTTGGCATGTCGCTCATTGCCTGTTCTGTCCCTTCTCCTAGGTGTTCCCTGGATACAGCTGAGGAGGAGTAATGGCCATGAGGTGCGTGCTTTGGGGAGCCTGTTGGTACAGTAGCGATGCCTGGCAGGTCTGATGGTGCTGCTCCTGAGGGACATGGCAGCTATTTGTGGGGAGGTGCACCAGCTGGTGGTGGCAGGACGTGGCTGGCGTTAGCCCCATTTCCCTGTAGATAGCCCCTGTTTGTCATGACCTTCCCCTCTTGCCCTACCCATCCCCACATACCATTGTATAGCCCCCAGACCCTATCCACCACATGCTGTGACCCTCCCCTGTACCTGTTTTTGCACTGTGTATAATTGCCATGTTGGCCCACTGTTCTTTGTGTTGTATTAAAGCCTTTTTATTGCTACATCACTGTGTTTGGGTTTCCTTTGCAGCTGGTGTGTGGAGTCATGCTGCAGATGTCTTTTGTGCTGTGCTTGGCCATGTCCCTGGTGTCCGGCCGCTGTTCCCTTGGGCTACTGCGCATGTGTACACCACACATGTGCCCAATGTCCCTGTCCTGTGTGTGGCCCTGTGTTGTGTGTCTCACAGTGGCCTGTGTCTGCCCATGCACCTTATGCCCTTGTCAGCCTGACCTTCTGTTCTCCAGTAGTGCTACCCTGTTCCAGTGTAGCCCGCGGTGCTGTGCCACTCCCCACTCTGGGTGGTGGGCTGTGTGCAGCTGGATGGCCTGTGCCTCCCTCGCCCATGGACCACGGACCTCTGTGTTTGTGTCTTCTCCTGGCAGCATGGCCACAGCTCCCTGAATCACTGCCTCATGGGTATCTCATGCGTGGCTGTGCCGTTGGTGTGCCACTTGTGCTGTTCTGTTGGCCTGGGTGCTTGTGCCATGGTTGCTGGGCTGTGGTCCTGTGTGCACCATCCCATGGTGCCCTGTGTTGCCTCTGGGTCTGTGCGCCACTGTACCGTGCTGTGATGTGCTGGTGGGGTACTGTGCCCCTATGGCCCTGTGCTTCCTTTGCCTGTGTGTCCCTGTAGCCTGTTGCCCTTGCTCAGCCCACTGGGTTGTGTATTATGGCCTGCTCCCGCACATTCCTGGTTGTGCTGGCGCATCTGTGGGGGCATCGCGGTGCTCTTTGCTATATTCAACCTGGTTGCGCCGGTGCATTTTGGTGGCCATCTTCTGAAAATGGCATCCATTCCCACATAGCACATCTGCTTTGCACTGCACTGTACTTGCGCAATCCTTGGGTACAAGTCTGAAAATCTGGCCCTGTAGGCAAAAGTGAGACCTGGTCAGTAATTATTTATATTAGGTTTTGTTCCATATTTGAATACCGGGATAACTTTTGCGGTTTTCCAAACTAAGGGACATGCTACAGTTGACACTGACCAATTAAAAATATTAGTCATTGGGTAGGCAGCATACTTTAACATAAAGATGGAATATTATCCAGGCCAAAGGCTTTAGTAATATTCATGTTTTATAATTCTTTTCTTACTTTTTCTACCTTAATGTTCTCAAAGTTAAATGCATTTATTTATTTGCTTTTGGTAACTGGGTAGGTTCACTAGGCATACAGATGCCTATTTTCAGGCACGATCCAGGAGGATACAAGTTGAATACATGACAACAAACAATGTGCAACAGTACATCAAATGGGTGACATAGTGGGTTGGAGGTCTAATGTACAATCAACTTAGTGATTAGGAAAATACAGTTTAAGACAAAGTCAAAAATAAACATAAACAAGTGCAAAATCAATGATAAACAAAGTACAAAATCGGTGGAATAGCATGTACAGTATACATTAAGGTGCCATTAAGATTTGAGAGAGTAGGAACACCGTATGTTAACTAGTGAGCAAACCGGGACTGGGGGTCCAAAGAGATGAAGTATTAGAGTAGTGGAGAAGAAGTATGAGCTACTCAGTGGATTAGTCACAGAGGGAGACAAGGGACTAAGGGAGGGGAGGAGGAGAAGGAGGAGGAGGGTTATAGCATAGGAAAAGGCTGAGGATGGAAACATACAAGGATGAGGGCATGAAGGAGAGGTGAGGGAAAGTTCTGGGAGAGAAGCAGCTGCAGCGAGGTGGGAGGCAGGAGGTGGATGATTTTTTTTCTGACCTGTATTTTTGCTCCTCCTCCTTGATCCCACTGAAATCTCTCTGGTGTCCTCCCAGGTTCTCAGTCTCTACCTCCCTTCGTGAGCCAACCTGCTCTGCTCTGCCCTGGCCCAGCACATCCCCCTGGTCTGATCCCTCCAGGGAAGGGCCACCCCCACCCAGGGCACTCTTTCTATATAGAATTGAGCTCTGGGCCGGGGAGGGGAGGAGATGGCAGAGGGCCGAGCCCTACTATGGGAGCGTGGACCGTGGGTGGGAGGCACCTTCGCCTATCTGTGGGAGGAGGGGTATTTGTATTTTAGAACCCCTGTGGAGACCCGCCAGCAAGGCAATGTACTGCCATGCCTCCACCCCCAGGCATATGCCACGGCGTTACATTTGGCTACCTCCAGCCGCCGCCAGAGGTGGTTCCCTGAGCCAGCATTCCCACAAGCCATCCCCGTGAAGAGAGAGATCAGTTCTCTGGATGCTCAATCTCTTCCCTCCCCTGGCGACCCCCGACAGCCCAGGCTTGCTTCCGAACCTGGGTCACTGGTGTGACGCCAGGTGTGGCGTCCAGTGCCTCAACCCTCAGTGCCACCGGGCCAGCCGAGGAGGTGGGTGATCTAAGGTGGGTGAAAGCATGAGCAGGGGTTTGACACAAGTAAATGATTACGGTAAAGTTTCTTGAAACAGGCATGAGTAGGAGCAAGGCGAATAGCTTGAGGTAGGGAGTTCCAATACTAAGAAGCAGCATATGAGAAAGCTTGCACACCCATAGAGGTTTTATCTGGGAATGTGGAGAGAGGCTTGGTCATTTGATCAGAGCCCATAGGAGAGGGTTTAAGAGTGCAGCAAGGAGGCGAGGGATTGGCAGAGGCCTGATCTGGCTATGCCATCAATAAGAGAGCCATAGGACTGGAGTCGATAGGCAGCAGGGCAGGGCCATTTTACGTCAGCAAAGAGCTGGCAGTGGTGTTTGTACCGAGGTGATGCGAAGGCGTAGCGGCAGGTGTTATTGTAGGTGGTGTCCTACTTGTGGAGGGAGGTTTTGGTGGCACCTAAGTAGGTGACTGAGCCATAGGCCAGTGCCGGGAGCAGCAGGCTTTGTGCAATAGCAAGCCTAGCCAATGGGGTAAGAGCATAGCTAGTCCGGTAAGTGCCTCCAATTTTAGCATTAACAGATTTGCAAGTGGTAGTAATATGTTGATCGAAGTCCAGAGATTCATCAAGCAGGATGCCCAGGTATTTGAAAGAGCTAGTACTGACCAATGGTGAACCATCTGCACATGAGATCTTGAGAGAGTCTCAATTTGCTCTAAGTCTGGCAGGAGAGCCGAGGAGCATGGAATGCGTTTTGCTCGCATTAATGACAGGGTTGTTTTCTGACAGCCAGGATTGTATGTGTAGGAAGCACGAGATGAGAGAGTGATTTATGTTTGAGATGTAGGTCATCTGCGTAGAGCAAAGATGAGCAGGCTGGGGCGAGCGATAGGAGTTCATTAACGAAAACTGAGAAAAGTAAGGGGCCTAGAATGGATCCCTGTGGCACGCCAATGTGTACAGAGGAATGATCAGACATGACAGAATTGTAATTTATGGCCTGTTTTCTGTTGGACAAATAGCTGTTGAACCACACCATGGCATCTGTGGAGAAACCATGGGAACATAGTTTTTTTAAGGAGAAGGGTGTGCTTAACCAGGTCAAATGCCTTGGTTAAATCAATGAAGACTGCACCAGTCAGGAGTCCATTTTCCATGGCAGCATACTGTAGATATTGTTTGTGAATTTAGGAGGACTGTGGCAGTGCTATGGCTTTGCGGAAACCATGCTGGGAGCCAGAGAGGAGGTTATGCTCCCAAAGATATGAAATGGTTTGAGTTGCCACTAATTTTTCAAGGATTTTGCTAAGCACAGAAAGAATAGCTATGGGTCGATAGTAGGTAATTTCTTTAGGTCACCTTTTAAAAATGGGTGTAATTCTGGGTATCTTCCAGATATTAGGAACTGTGCTGTGGCACAGTAACAAGTTAAAGACTTTAGTTAAGGAGGAGGCAATGAGAGGGGCAGCGAGTTTCAGGATCCTGGGTTCTAGATCACCTGCGTCAATACCAGTGCTGTCGGGGATGGTATGTAGCATCTTTATAACTTTGGTTCTGGTTATGGTCCAAAATCAAAAAGGTGGATGAGTTAGCAGGGGTTCAGTATCTGCAGGGGGGAAGTAGTTTGCTCAGAGGGGAAGTAGGACGAGCAACTTGATAGGTCCAAGAAGTGGAGATTAAAGGAGTTGGCGATGGTTGTTGGATTGTTACAATGTACACCATTTAGCAGCATGTCATTTGTAGTACTCGTGTGTTTGGCTGCAATGAGTGTTTTGATGACTGACCAGAATTTCTTGGAGTCACCTGTGGCATTTGTTAATAAATCTTTGCAAAAGGAGCTTTTGGCTAAGCGAATATTCCTTTTGCAGGAGTTTCTCCATGCTCTATAGCCATTATAGTCAGAGTGAAGCCCAGAAACATAGAAATGCCGCCAGCTTTTGTCCCTATTTCTGATTTGAGTAAGAATGTCTTTATTTAGCCACTTTGTTTGTGCTCTACATATATGGCATGTGATGCAGGGAGCATGGATATCCTGAAGAGATCCAAACCAGGTTAAGAAGTAGTCTAGAGCTGACTGGGCATCTGTGGTGGAGTAGATGGGTGACCAGTCAATCACAGAGAGATCATGCATAAACTGTGACTGATTAAAGTTAGCCAGATTGCAGAAGGTGATGAGTTTCATTGGAGGAGATGGTTGACTAGTGGTGTGCCAGATGCAGAGACTGGAAAGTGATCACTTACTTATCAGCGAGGATTCCTGAGGAGACTAGACTGTCAAGATGATTCGTTAGGGCCCAGTCGATTAGCGTGCTAGACGGGGGGCATGACCTGGTTGGGTCTTTGATTAGCTAGTGGAGGTGGTGGCCTTGTACCATGGTGTGAGGGACTTATTTGCTTTGCCGATCCAGTTTAAATTTGGGTCCTCAAGTATGAGGACTTCATTGCGTCCTGATGGCTGTGTCCACCTGGGAGAGAAGTTCCTCAAGACCAGTGATGCCGCCTGCAGGGGTTATAGGCGCACACTATGTGTAGCTTCTTTGAGCCGAGTTGTAAAGTTGCATGAATAGAGTCACAGTGGGAGAGGCAGGTGAGACATTGTGGGATAGTACTAGGTGTGATTTATAGAAGATGGCAACACTGCCACCTTGTTTTGGTGAAGGCCTGTCTTGTCTAATTAGTTTATAGTTTGGTAATGACCTGAGAGAATCGGGGGTAGAAGGTTTTAGCCAGGTTTCGGACAGACAGAGAATATCTGGGTTATGTTGAACAGCCCATGCCTCAAGTTAGTTAGGTTATGTGGAAGGTTCCTTATATTCAGGTGAACAATGCAAAGTCCCTTGGTGTCCTTCCATAAAGCATCTGAGTAGGAGATGTTACCTGGTGGGCCTGGATTTAGCTCAATGTCCCTTGCTAGTATTATTGCTAGGAAGAGCAGGTACCACAGTTTACAGTGGATGAAAGGGGAGGGCAGGGTGCGGTAACAGAGCAGGGACTTATGGAGAGTATAGGCTACATGGTAGATGTACCTGTGGGGGACAAAAGGGGGTGAGATGTCAAGAGGCTTGTAGGTTCTTATAAGCATGTTGGAGAAGGTAAAATCTTTAGGATCTGTGCAGTGCCCCTTTGAGGAGGGTAGGCAGCTCACCAGAGAGATCCATAGGAGAGGACCAAGAACAGAGACTAACAGGAAAACTACATGTAATTTGGGGGCCATATGGTTAATATGTGTAGAGGCCAATAGGAGGTTTAGATTGGTTAGGAAGGCAGAAACTTAATTTGGGTATAAAGTACACATCAGCTATAAGGGTTGTTGAGCAGAACAATCTGATTCAGAGCTGTTTGCAAGCTGATGATATTGTAGGCTGGCAAGTATGTTAGAAATGTTAGATAAATTTCAGACGCCCTCTACTGGTGATATTGTATAGGCTGCTAATGGGAAAGTGGGGAGTTAGTCACATGACTCCCTCACACTATATAACAGTGGCCAGCAAAGGGTGGGCATGGTGGGGGGCGGGTGGGCAGCTATGGAAGAGAGGAAGAATGCTTCTACAGCTGGTGGCCCACTCTGCATTCAGCATGCAGGAAACTAATGAGAGGAGCTGCACTTTCTTACGGTCTCCTTAAACAGCAATCTCCTTACTGAAGCCCAAATGGCAACAGAAACAGCCACAAAAGGTGAATCCTTGTATGTTTTAAATTTCATGGTCAAACGTGGAGCTTCTAAATATATTTTAAATTCAGGGTCCTTGTCTCCACACAAGGAGAAATTAATTTAAAACGTGGACTTCTAAATATATTTTTAAATTCAAGGTCCCTTGTCTCCACACACAGAGAAAATAATTTAAAACATGAAGCTCCTCAGTATATTTGAAAATTTGGGGTCCCTTGTCTCCACAACAGAGAAATTAGTATAGAACGTGGAGCTACCAAAGTATATTAATATTCAGGGCCCCTTGGCTCAAATACACAGATAAATGAATTTGAGAATATGGAGCTTCTTGTAAAGGTATTTAAACTTCAGCAATGAGCTATCAGAGAAGATCAGGTGCTGCAGTTTGGACTCCGGTGTGACCAGATTGGATTAATTCTTTACCGGGTCAGCTTGATGTAATTGAGCAGCTCTTAATAGATTTCCTGCTCTGAATTAAGAATGTTTACTTTGGTGCATGCACCGAATTAAATCGAGCTCCGGTAGAGGCAATCAGAGTTAAATTTGGCACCAGACAACTATGTGCAGCAGGCAGGGCTTTCTTAGAAATTAAGAACTGAATTAGAGATTTTGGGCTTCAGTTCTCGCTGAGTGAAACACTCAGTGATGGGGTTCCATGTGATAATGGTGACCGCAGAATGGCAATCACCATTAGGGTGAGTGTAGATCACTGAAAATCAGTTTGATGTACACTCAGGGCGATATAACAAAGGGCACTGGAGACTTGCTTTTTTTTTTCCATGCTTCATCCTCCACATTCTCCTATCCTGTCGTGGATCCCCTCAATCCAGTTGCCCTCCCTGCCCAGTAGCCCTGTGGACAGGCGCCACAATTTAGTCACCCTTTTGAAAGTGCTCAATCGTGGTCACCATTGTCGGGCTACTCAATGGCAACTGACTTGGTGAAGAGAACAACTCCCACAGAGTGCAAAATGGCTGTAGCCTAGTCTTTAGTCAGAGTAAAGGTTCAAACTGCAGATAAAGGCTGCGACTCACTTCAGGACAGTGTTCTGAAATGGCTTTACCTTTCAGATGGGTGCCTTCGGTTGGGCGGTGTGTTTGCTCCGAGGCAGGATGCCTCCTCAGCCAAGGCTAAGGAGAAAGAAAGAAGGTGGGCAAATTGATTAAATAGGGTTTGGAGGGTAACAGACAAGCACTAACTGGAGGAGCTAGAAAGAGGGATTGGAGAGGAGGTGGAAGTAGGAAGAGCAGGGACAGGTACAGGTACAGGGTGACTAGGTTGAGATAGATTAGACATATCTAAGGCTGTACTTTTGGCTAGCTCAGGAAAACTGCAAACTAAGAAACACAGTAAATCATTAAACAGCAAATGTATAAGATAAACTCCAACTACATAACGAGCATTTGAAGTAAGGCTGTGCCAAATGGGAAAATTCCAAATCAGTGGAATTTCGATGAAAGTTCACAAAATTCACACACTTTCTTGGGTGGTGCTTTGCAGAACTGTCAAAATCTTTTTGTAATGGGCTTCCTTATATTTTTTTAATATCCTTTGGCCCAGATATTCAAAAGGGTTGTGCATGGCTCAACAGTGTTGCGCCATGCGCAACCCACTGATCCGCCCCAGCATGATATTCAAACGGGGATTGTGCCTGGTACAAATCCCAATGCACAGGAGTGCATCAGTAATGTATGAGGCGCAGGTGGGGGGGGCGTGCCCATGCATACTCTGCACATCCCGATATTCAGCCTGGGATGTGCTGAGCCCATGCATGCACAACCCCTACTTGCGCTGCACACAGGTGAGCCAAAAAAAAAAAGGAACAACGGCTGGCCACCCACAGGTGAGCTGCTCTAGTGCAGGGCGCAACACAGCAGCTACCACCTGTGGGTGGCCACCCGAGCTCCAGCTGCACCTGGCGGCACCCCCCCCCATGCTCGATCGTCGGCATATGTAGAAATATGATCCTCCAATATCCCTGGTGGTCGAATGGACCGCTCGCAGCCCGATCGCGGGCTGAATGTAAAATAAATTAAGTCCAATATCCTTGGTGGTCCAGTGGACCGCTTGTAGCCTGATCGCGGGCTGAAGTACAAAATAATACACGTCCAATATCCCTGGTGGTCCAGTAGACCGCTCACAGCCCGATCCAGGGCTGGAATGTAAAAATAAAAAGTCCAATATCCTGGTGGTCCAGTGGACCGCTCATGATCGATCGCGGGCTGAATTAAAAATAAAGAGTCCAATATCCCTGGTGGTCCAGTGGACCACTCGCAGCCGATCATGGGCTGAAATATATCAAAATATCATCCAATATCCTGGTGGTCCAGCGCACCCCCACCGCCCACTGAGCCCCACCGCCCACTCCCCCGGTCAGCGGCGGGCGGCAGCACCCTCCTGCCTGCCGCCTCCGCTGTCCACCAACTGACACTGTAGGTGGTGTGAATACGCCCATTGGTCCACAGCGTGAGCCAATGGGTGTGCAGCCATACCGTACTACACAGCCCAGATAAGTGAATAGATTTGGCTTGTGTAGTATGGTATGGGCTGTATGCCCTGGCTCATGCTGTGGACCAATGGGCTACAAGCCCTACCAATGGTGTCAGTCAGTGGGCTGCAGGGCAGCAGGTGGGTGGGATGCTCCGCCCGCTGCTGATCAGGGGAGTGGGGCAGTGGGGCTCAGTGGTGGGTACCACTGGACCACGAGGGATATTGACTTCTTTATTTTACATTCAGCCCACGATCAGGCTCGCAGCAGTCCACTAGACCACCAGGGATATTGGACTTTATTTTACATTCTGCCGTGATCGGGTTACAGCGTCCAATGGACCACCAGGACATTGACTTCTTTATTTTACATTCAGCCTCGCGATCGGCTGCGAGCTGCCCACTGGACCACCAGGATATTGAACGGTATTATTTTATACTTCGGCCCGCGATCGGGCTGCGAGCAGTCCACTGGACCACCAGGGATATTGGACTTCTGTTATATTACATTCAGCCCGAAATCGGGACAAGCAGTCCACTGGACCACCAAGGATATAGGACTGCTTTTATTTTACATTCAGCCCATGATCAGGCAGTGCGGCACATTGCCGCGCTGTGCAGGGGGCGTCGGTCCCCGATGACTGCAGCCCGGCAGGGTGCCAGCCGCCAGTCGCTGGAGACAGTGCACCTGCATGCAATAGGGCTTAATTATACGGCAATGGCCCCATTTGCACCTTGCATGCATTATGGCCCCATTTGCATATGCACTTTTGAATATCATGGTTGCTGCGCCTAGCACAATGGAAACTGAGCTAGCGCATCCACTGCTCCACTCTGGCAACTTGGCGCTGGCACAGTGCCACTGTGCCATGCACACTGCAGGTGGTCAGGGTGCGATATTCAACGATGCTGTGCCATGGCACAGCTCCATTGAATATCGCCCAGTCAACGCTCCTGTGTAGTGAAGTTGCGCTGCGCCCAGGCTTGCGCCCACAGCCTGGTGCAGTCTGAATATCCGGCCTTTGTATATAGGTCTTGTGATTGTCAATATTTGGTCCGATTCAATTCTGATTTAGTTTTTTTTTAGGCTTCCATAATTTATCAGTTTATTTTTTTCAGCACAAACAGTTTTGGGGTATACCAAACAGAAATATTTGTTTTTACTTTTTTTCCTTTTATTGGTGCATGTAAACTGCACACTGTCATAAATTTTTGATAGAACAAGGACCAGGTGTCATCTACCATCAGCACTAAGTCCAGTCTCTACCAATCAATTGTTTTAAATCCAGCATAAATGATACATAATCAACATTTTTATAAACCCTCTGCAAGATAATATTTTTATTTTACAGGTTCTGTTCTTTTGCCTGAAGGTAAGAAATTATTTGGTGGTCACACAGGAAGTCTGGTAATATACCACTTAATTTATCATTGTCCAATTTTTTGTAAAAACTTAGGTTAATTATAGTTAACGAGGCCAGCTACTTGTTGTTAATTCTTGTAAGCTCTTTGATAAGTTGTTTGAGACCTAAATCGGCCTGCAGATCTTTTAACCTGTGTAAGACACCAATCATCTGCCAGCTGTCACTAAAGTCTCCCACTAATAGTAATTCATTAACTAGATTTATAGGCACACAAAATGTATTGGAGTCTATTGAATGCATCTACTGTGAAAGAGACTCTAGTGAGTTCTTCAGGAGGTATAATCCCTCCTCCGGATCCACTTAATGCATTACCCCAAGAGACCCGGACAGCCTCCAAACTTCTGGTGCAAGCTGTCTGAGTTCCCCATCCAGGGGACCACTTCCCCCTCACACGAGACATCAGAGACCATTATGCTGTACAACCAGGGACTACTTGTGATTGCAGCTACAAAAAAGATTTAAGCACCCCAACATCCCAAATCATCTGATTACATATGACCATGTCGTGTTAAAAAGTCCAATATGCAGACCAACATGGGCTGTTGAGTACATTCCCTGCAGAACCCCACTCGTTGCGTCCTTGTCCTCTTATCTGACCTCATTTACCACCACCTTCTGTTACCCTCCTGCTAGCCAGTTTCCCACCCAACTCACTAGAGCTTTAGCTGAAACCAGATCCTGCATTTTTGACAATCTCTTGTGTGGTACTGAATCAAAGCCATACTAAAGTCAAAATCCAACAAGTCCAACACATGGCCCTTGCCTTTCTCCTTTGTTACCCAGTCAAAGAAGACTATCAGGTTGATCTGATATGAACTTTTTGTAACTAGACCATGTTGTTTATCATCCTGGAGTCCATTGCTCTTCAGGTATTCTACAAGGTCCTCTTTAGTCAGGGATTCCACCTGCTTTCCCATGATGGAGATCATGCTAACAGGCCTATAAGCCCCTGGTTGCCCCCTTCCTTTCCTCTATGATTCCCTTTAGCCTGTCCCATGCTTTCTTAAACATCACCACTGTTTTTGCCCCCACCACCTCTGCTGGATGGCTGTTCCAGGACTCCACCACTCTTTCTGTGAAGAAGTACTTCTTCACATCTCTCCTGAAACTACCCCTCCAGCTTCATAGCATGTCCCTTGTTCTTGAGCACCTTTATTCTGAAAAATACTTGCCTTCTGTGCCTTATTTACCCCCTGAGATATTTAAAGGTTTCTATCATATCCCCCTCCGTCTTCTTTCTCTGCTGGGTGTACATATTGAGGTCCTTTAGTCTCTCCTTGCAGGGCTTTTGATGCAGACACTGCACCATTTTAGTTGCACTCCTTTGGATGCCTCCACTCTGTCTAAGTCTTTCTGGAGATGTGGTCTCCAGAACTGGATACAGTTCTGCAGGTATGTAGGGTCTTATCAGTGATCTATACAGAGCAACACCACCTCCCTTTTCTGCTGGTGATACCCTCCCTATGCTACCCAGCATCCCACTAGCTCTCCCAGCTGCCTTGTTGCACTGTCTGGCCACCTTTAGATCATCAGATATAATTATCCCAGGTCTCTTTCCTGCTTAGTAGTCATCAGTACCACGCCACCCAGTTTGTACTCTGTCCTGGATTTCTGTGCTCTAAATGCATTATTTTGCACTTTTCTTTGCATTGAAACCCACCTGCCATACCCTTGAACACTCTTCTAGTTTTCTTAGGTCTTTGCTCACCCTTTCCACCCTTCCTGGAGTGTGCACCCTATTGCAGAATTTGGTGTAATCTGCAAAGAGACAGATCTTTCCTTCTAGCTCCTTTGCAATGTCACTTTTGCAAAGACATTAAAGAGGACCAGTCCAGGAGCGGAGACTGGCAGGGAGGGAATCCAGAGCATCCATTGGACACTTCCCTCCCAGGGGGGTGGGCTAGGCCTTGGCACCTGGAGGTTGATTGATGAATGTGCTATGTGATGTGCAGCCTTGACACGCCACCACACGTCCCTGCCTCAGGTCACCATTCATTCTAGCCCAATTAGGGCGTGGGGGGGTAGGAGGGCACAAAAAGAGAAAATCACCACCTATGCCAGCTGGATGATGGCAGCCCGCCTCCCCCTTGTTGTGAAGCCAGGAAGCCCCAAGCTGCTCCTCTGCGCAATGTAGATGCAAGGAAGTGCCTATGGGCACTTTGAGCTCCACTCCCGGTTGCCGCTCAGGTAGGCGGGCCCCCAGATGAAGGTATACGTTGGGTCAGTTGGGATGGTAGGAGGCAGCGGATGGTGGAAAGGAGAAGCAGCAGAGGTAAGGTATGGTCACCAGAAGGAGTGGGCAGCTGGGTTGGCAGGGGTAAAAAGAGCATGCAAAAAAAAGAGGATTGGTCCCAGCACTGGTTCCTGAGGCACCCCACTGGTCACCGTCCCTCACTGGAATGAAATTCGTTTACCACCACCCTCTGTCACCTATCCCCTAACCAATTTCGTATCCAGTTCACCCACCTTTGGACTCACTTCTAAGCTACCCTACAGCTTGCTTACTAGTCTTCAGTTTGGAACTGTGTTTAAAGCTTTACCGAAATCTAGGCAGGTGATGTCCATGACTCCACCCTGATCTGATTCCTTTGTCACCCAATCAAAGAAATCCATCAGGTTCATTTGACATGAGATCTCCCCTGTGAACCCTTGCTGCCTTGGGTCTTGTAACCCATTAGATTCAAGATATTCCGCAATCCTTTCCTTCAGCAGTGATTCCATTAACTTTCCCATCACCAATGTCAGGCTGACTGACCTATAATTGCCAGCCTCCTCCCTGGTACTAGTTTTGTGAAGTGGAAAGACATCTGCCTCCTCCAGTCCTCTGGAACCACTCCTATGTCCAGTGAGCTGTTAAATAGGACTGTCAGAAGTGCAGCTGGTACCTCTCTGAGCTCCCTCATCACTCTTGGATGCACCCCATCTGGCCTCTTGTTTTGTCCACCTTCAGATTACTGAGTTCCTTCAGGACCCTCCTCAGAAAAAGGACTAGGGTCTTCCTTCCTTCCTCCCTCCCTCCCAACTTTGTGTTACTTTTTTGTGTCCTCCCTTCTCCATCCTCGTTTGTTCAGAATGTCTGCCTTTTCCTGGTCCCCCTCTGTATAATCATCCCCTTTCCCTTTATAACCTTACAGTCCCACCCCCTGGCTTTCCTCTTTTCACTTACCTCCTGGGCTATTTGCTTGTCAGTTTGCACCTCGGTGCTCCTTACTGCTCTCCCTGCATCCCTCTGTTTCCCCTGATACACCTCTCTAGCCTTCTCCAGTTCTCCCTCTGTACCTCCTTATACCTTCTGAATGTTACCCTTTTAGCCTTTACCTTTTCAGCCACCTCTTTTGGGAGCCATAGCGGCCTCTATTTCCTCTTGCTTTTGATCACTTGTTTGACACATAGGTTTGTTACCTTTACTGTGTTCCCTTTTATCTTTGCCCACTGTTCCTCCACCCCACCCAGACCATTCCCTCTGCCAGGTCATCCCTGAAGCATTCACCCATCTTTATAAAATCTGCCTTCCTGAAGTCAAGGACCCATGCCCTTGTGTGGTTCAGTTGTGCAGCTATCCTTATTTTGAACCACACTGTATAGTGATCACTGGTCCCCAGGTAGCTCCACCCTGATGTCTGCAGCACTGTCCCTGTTAGTGAGTACCAGGTCTAATATTGCCCCATCACAAGTGGGTTCATTGACAAGCTGCCTGAGAAGTGCCCCATGCAGAGAGTTCGGGATGTCCCTTCTTCTAACTGAAACCTCTACTGGGATGCTCCAGTCTACATCTGGCAGGTTGAAGTCCCCTTTTCTGCCATCTTGCCAATGGCTTCCACCAGAACCTTATCTAATTGCTCCCCTGTTCTGTAGCTTTATAGATCACTCCAGTGCGAATAGTGGCTCCATTCCCCATCTCCAGGGTGACCCCCAGTACCTCTCCTTCTCCCTGTATTCCCTGTATCTTCGTTAATTTTATGCTTTTCCCCATATAAAGCACTACACCCCCTCCTTTCTTTCCCACCTGGTCCTTATTGAACAGAGTATACCCTTGTGGTAGGGCCAGTTGTCCCACCTCTGTGTCTGAGGGACTCTACTCTTCCTCCTCTTAAAAAGCCTGTTGCAACAGCCCCCTTTCTGCTCTCTTCTGTCCTTTCTTTTCTTTGTTCTGCTGGGACAGCTGCTTACTGACCCCCCTTTATTCTTTTCTTCCTACAAGTCCCTCCAGATATGCCTCAGGTGATACAGCTCAAAATAGTTGTATACATGCATGAGGGCTAGCTAGCACAATGTCAATATCAGGAATAAAGACTTCATGCTAGGTAGCACAGTGTCATGTTTTTTTGCCAGTCAGTAAAGGCAAATGTCCGTGGTCAAATGTGTTCACACTTAAAGTATGAGCCATGTCTATTAAGATACTGTTAAGCAGCATTAGTGGTGTATCATATGTTTGATTGCCCCAGTGCATTGAAAGGCTATGTATTTTATATTATGTGAGGCTTGATGTACAAATCAGCCATATCTGGTAGTAGCGGGAAGGTTTCTCTGGTTGGAAGGGGCTGGAGGGGACAGGAAAAGTCGTTCCCTCCAGGTCTTTGTATGAATGGACCAAAAGAGGTGATTTCCTTTTCCTCTAGTGGAGAAAATATGTAATTTATTTTAACTTACTTAACTCCCTTTATATGTGTTGCCCAAGATGAGTCTGCTGACTCTAACCCTTGGGTTGTATGGCGAATCTATTTTGTTATTAACTAAAACAAGTGGCTTATTTTGGAAACATATGAATGAGTCAAGTGGAAATGAAGCAAGAGAGGAACAAATGACTCACCAAGGGAGTGAGTCAGAGAACTGCTACAAGTGGTACAGGTCTCTCTCTCTCTCCATCTCACCCATCCCTGGAGAGTACCAAACCTGCTGAGTTACAGGGCTAATTGAAAATATATAAAACCCTCCTCAAAAGCTATAAAAGAGAAGAAGTAGAGAGGGAGCAGAAAGTAGAAGCAGAGCCTGGGATCCTGTGAGAAGGACCACAGCACAAGAGCAAAAGAGCAAGCAGTCTTCTTGTCTCATGCAGCAACTAAACTTTAACTAAGGGCTCCGAGTGTCAAATCCTTACCAAAGTTGAGTACAGATTATTATTTTTTTAATTTTTTTATTTTATTGCTGTGATTTTGTAGAACTTGCCTGCTCCTGTGGAAGCTGTATTTCATTTGGAACATTTAAAGAATAAAGCCACACAACTAAGACAAGCCTGGTATGGCCATGTCCCAGTCATGGATTTCAGTGCACCATGACTTGGTAATGGCCACAGTATGCAGGTTTGCTTCTGCCATTATGGCTTCTAGGTCCAGAATCCCATTTCCTAGACTTCTGGCATTCACACACTTGCCTTCCAGATTTTGTTTCCACTCTGCTTGTTATCCCCTTTTTCCATTTTGCACTCCCTCATTCCTGTCTCTCTTTTTAATGATCCCACTCCTTCCCTCCTTTGCCTCTAGCACCCTGCTTCCATTATTAATTTGCACCCTTGGGAATTCCTCTCCCCTCAGGTTCTCCTTACTGTCTACTTTAGCCTGTGGGGGGGAGGTATTTTCTACCTCCCCGATTCCTTCAACCACACACCCCATGGCTAGTTTAAATAGTCATCAAAGTAAAATTTAAACCATACACTGAGAGCTGCAATTCCCCTCCTGGATGGATACAGATCATCATCCCAGTATAGGTACTTATCCTCCCAGGTGGGTCCCCAGTCCCCAATGTAGCTGAACCCCTCCTTTCTGCACCTTTCCTTCAGCCATGAGGTGAGGCTCCTGGTGCCGAATTTAGAGGTGAATCTAGGTAAACAAAACCTGTTTAGCTAGATTCTGGTGTTTGTTTTTTGAAAATTACCCTGGAAATAATTATTCTGATCCTGAGTGCCCAGCTTAGCAAGAGGAGCCATTCACACACGTTCTCAGTATGGGAACAGCAGGACTTTCTTGAACTGAGAAGCCACAGCTGGAGTTGTGCTGTTGGCTTCAGTTGGAATGTTGAACCATTGACCCCCTGCTCCCTCTGTCTCTCTCTCTCTCTTTGTCTTTTCTCCATTTGTCTGTCTGTTGGTCTCTTTATCTATCTGTCTGCCTGTCTATCTTATTATGTTTCACTTATCTCCCCTTCCCCTCCCAGATCAGCCAGCCATCCCTCCTGTAGTGTTTCGTTGTAAATGTGGACTGGGGTACCCACCCCTGGTACTGCGTGCCAACCCCCCTTCCCCCCAGATTGCTCTCCCTACCGTATGAATAGGTGGTGACACTGGGGTACCCACCCCCAGTGCCACAATGGAGTTTAGCCGATACTAGGGTGCTTAGTTCCCAGTGTCATATCCAATAATGAGCTACAGTTTTTTTTAAAACATGAAAAAAGAAAACATAGAAACATAGAAAGTGACAGCAGAAGGGGACCACAAGATCCATCTAGTCTGCCCAAAAACATTTAATAGGATACTACTCCCCTTAACCTTTCTGTAAAATGATACCCTTGTGCCTATCCCATGTGTTTTTGAACTCTCTCACCATTTTGGCCCCTACCGCCTCCTAGGACAGGCTAATCCATGGGTCAACCACCCTCTCAGTAAAGAAGAATTTTCTAGGATTGCTCTGAGCTTTGTCCTTCCTTATTGCTTTCCCTGCATCCCTCTGTGCTTCCATATAAGTATGCTTATCTTCTTCTTTCTTTGATACCTTTAATTTCTTGTAGCCTTCTTTTTTTCCCCTTACTATAGTTGCCACCATCTTGGAGAACCAGAGGGGTTTCCTTTTTTATTTGTCTTACTCACCCTCCTGGCGCATTGATGAGCTACCTCTGCGATAGCTCCCTTGAGGTCCTCCCACATTTCTGCCACCCCTTTCCCTTCTCTGTGTCTAAGAAACTTTGCTAGGCTGGCTCTCATTTTCTGGAAGTCTGCATTCCTGAAATCTAAAACCCTGATCCTAGAGTGACTAGTGCCCTCTCTTGTGTTCACACTGAACCTGACCATATGGTGGTCGCCGCTGCCTAGATGGCACCCCACCTCAACTCTTTTACTCTGTTACTGTTAGTTAAGATCAAGTCTAGGACAGCTTCACCTCTGGTTGGAGTATCAAAAGCTGCCTCAGCCCTGCCCCCTGCAGGGCCATTTCAAAGTCCCTGCTTTTTGTTGATGATGCTGTACAAGAACTCCAGTTTATGTCTGCTAAATTGAAATCCCCTATTATTATTGCCTCACCTTTATCAGTCATTTGTGGATCATCTCTATTATTTCTTTGTCCCTAATTTCCCTGTGTGATGGGGGCCTGTAGATAACACCAAACCTAATGGCTGCCCTTTCCCGTCTCAGCTGTTACCCACAGCACTTCAGTCTTACTAGGGTCCCTGAATCTCTGTGGTTTTAATTTCCTTCCAGACGTATGGAGACACCCCTCCCCCCTTTTTTCCTTCCTGTCTCTTCTGTACAGGTTGTACCCTGGGATAGTCATGTCCCATCCACAGCTTTCTTTTTTTTTTTCCTTTTTTAATCATTAAATATACTTCATTTCAAAAAAGAAACACAATTTTTGCAGACAACACAATGATGCTGAGTCTATACATTGCCAGTACCTTCTAAGTATGTGAAAATACAGTGTTTGAAGTAGGAAACATATAAGGAATTTTAGTTACAGTTGTCTGTAACCCTCCCCCCTTCTTCCCTGTACCCACCCACCCACTCTGCCACCGGAGCGATAAGAAGGGATGGTTGCAGGTATCTGGATCGGTAAGCATTCTGACTGGTGTCTATTATAAAGTTAGGTTTGATCTAGGTGGCTCTTGTACTATTAGCTGTACTTAGTAAATTGATAAGAGGGTAAGCAATGGATCCCATACTAGTTTGTATTTACCCATCTTATCATTTAGCCCTGCAATAATACATACTGCTTGAAGAGCGAACATGATCTCCTTGTACCATTCCACGTGGTTGGGGGGGATCAGGTATAGCCAGTGCCTTAGTAACACTTTTTTAGCACAGGCTGAAATCAAAGCCTTGTGTGCCCTTTGATTGCCTCAGACCATGTCTGCATATTCATCCAGGATGCATATCTTGGGAGTGAATTTGTCGGACAATGCCAGTAATGGATCAAGATGAGTCTGTATAAGCTGCCAGAAGGGAGAAACCATCTCACAAGACCATAGCATATGGAGCAGATCACCAGGTGCTTTTTTACATTTGGAACACAGATTAGTGGACAGATGACCCATTTGGTGCAAGTTAGCAGGGGTATAATACAGATTGTGTTTCATTTGAAATTGCATATACCTGTATCTGTCCCATTTGATATATGCATGGGTGTTTCCATATTCTCGCCACTGCCTAGAGGAAGTAGCGGTGGCAGGACATGATCCCACCAGTAGAATCTCTGACCCTCTAGTGTGGCTGTGGTAGTCAGTAGGAACTTGTAGGAATAGAATATCAGGTAAGAAGTTGGAGCTGAGCTAGAGTGCAGGAGAGAGTAGTCATGAAGAACTTATTCCATAAATCATTACCAAAATGTTGCAACAACATGTGAGCTATCTGTAAGATTTAAAGACGTGAGTAGGAGACCACTTAAAGAGACAGCTAGCTTCTCGAAAAGCAGGAATCTGTGGTTAGTAACTAATTCTTCCACTCTTTCCACTACCACGTCAGGCCAAAAGGAGTTGGGCTTCATTAACTTTCGGAAATTAAGGAGTTGGGATTGAGAAACAGAGGCTGAGTTATATCCATATATGCATCCGTTTTGAGAAAGGTGTTGTTGATGTTGTGTTTGAAATGCTGAACCTAATGGCACTCCTGCAAGGGTAGGGGAGCTTTTTTATTTATAAAGGAAGTGCTTTGGAGTCAATGTCATGTGTAGAGCACAGTGTTTGTTCGAATTTCAGCCAAAGGGGACAGTAGGACGATTCAGAGACAGCAGCTACAGTTTGCAGCCAATGTCTTATGCTGGTTAAGTGTATGGCTAGGTAATAAAGGTAAAAGCTAGGGGCTTGAAGGCCACCATTCGCCTTTTGTCGTGTAAGCTTGATATAATTTCTTCTGGCTTTTTTACCATGCCATAAAAAGGAGTTTATGATTTTGTGCAGCTGTGAACCATGATATTGGGAGATCCCAATTAAACATTTGTAGGGGATATAAGATGTGAGGTAAGACATTCATTTTGATAATACTCATGTGTCCCCATAGGGTTAAAGGTAGCTGGGACCAACACTTAAGGTCTTCTTTAATGTGCTTGTAATGAGGCCGAGATTAAGTTGTTTCAATTTATGAGGAGAGGGATGGAGATTGACCCCTAAATATTTTAGTTTATTGGTACGCCATTGCAGGACCAGATGTTCAACATCAGCCTCAGGGTATATTTGTTAAAGGGAGTATTTCAGTTTGGTTCAGATTTAATTTATAGTTCAAGATGGACCTGAACTGGGATATTATATGCAAGGCTGCTGAAAGAGATTGGGCTGGGGAAGAAATATGCAGGAGTATGTTGTCCGCATAGGCTGAGATTTTATATTCCGAACCGCCTACTGATATACCTCTTATAAGAGGAGAGTGTTCAAGTTTTCTGATGAGAGGTTCTAAGAATAGATTAAAGAGGTAAGGAGATAGATGGCACCCCTGTCGGGTACCTTGGTGTAAGGTGAATGGTGTAGAGAGTACGCCATTGCACTGGACTTGTGCAGAAGGGGATGAGTATAGAATTTCGATCTATTGTACAAATTCAGGTGGGATATGAAACTTAAGTAAAAGTGAGAAAAGGTACTCCCAGGAGACCCTGTCAAATGCCTACTCCACATCTAGGGAGACCAGTGCCGCCAGTCTGGAGGAGTCCCTAGATGTTGAGAAAAGATATACGAGTTTCCTGAGGGATCAGCTAAGAGTCTACCCCAGACAAAGCCAACCTGTTCTTTGCTAATCAGAGAATCCCAGTTTCAGCCTAATCTGGTGGCCAGGATATTGTCTAGGATTTTGAGAGCTACGTTGATGAGAGATAGGTCTGTAGTTAGGGATGAACATGGGGTCCTTGCCGGGCTTAGGGAGAACAACTATAGTGGCTGTAGTTAGTGAAATATCTGATATACCTTCTTTGAAGATATAGTGAAAGGTATGTAAAAGAATAGGGGCAACTGTGTCTTTAAAGGTTTTGTAAAAGTTAGTGGTAAAGCCGTCTGGGCCTGGTGAGTTGTTGGGGGGGGGTGCAGATCATTAGCCTTGAGTACTTCTGACAAGACTATGGGTGCTTTTAGAGTGGCAGCTTGGGTACCTGATAATGTCGGGAGGTTGATGTCTTGAATGAATAATTCTAGTTCATGGGGTGAGAATGGCGAGGCAAAGAAGGTATACAACTGATGGTAGAATTCCTGGAAAGCCTGTACAATCTCAGGTGGGGAGGTGAGAAGGTGGCCAGAGGCCTAGTAGATGGATATGACAATTCTATCCATAACCTGAGAGCATAGACAGAGTGCCAGGAGCTTCCTGAACCTTTCTCCCTGATCAAAATAAGATGCTTTAGAATGAAGCATGAGGAATTCTGCTTTTCAGCCAAGAGTTGATTATATTGGGCACGGAGAGATTCTACTTTTCCCATTCTTCCATGGGGAGGAGAGGAGATATGGCTATCAGCTTTGATTAGATCAAAGATAGATGAAAGAGCGGATGTTCTTTGCTTTTTACATTTAGTAGCAAGGCAAATTAGTTCACCTTGCACTGAGCATTTCAGCGAGCTCCATAGTATATCCTTTTTATGTATGGATGGGGCATTATGCTCCATGAACTTATGAATAAATGATTGAGTTGTTGCAGATATTCACTCAGATTTCAGGAGTTGATTATTGAGTTTCCAGATTTTTCTTTGTTAACATTGGGCGAGAGGTTCAGGTGAACGTGGACAGTATGATGGTCCGAGATGACTTTTGATGAGTAGAAAGTGAAACTGACCCCTCAGAGGTGATCCGCACTCATAAGGAAGTAGTCTATATGAGAAAAGGAGTGGTGAGGGAGAGAGAGTGAAATGAATATTCTTTACGATCTGGATGTAAAAGTCTCCAGGGGTTAATAAGGCCTAGGGAGTGCATTAGGTCATGTATAGCTTTTTGTCCTGGTGAGAGAGTTTGCTTTACATGGTCCGATCTATCTAATGATTAGATAGTACCAGGTTCCAGTCTCCCCCCAGGATTATAGGAAGTGAGGCCTAGGTGGCTAATATTGTCATAACAGTGGTGAAAAAGACCGGGTCATCATTATTTGGTCCATAAATGGATCCCATGATGACTTCCGAGTGACCTAAGAGAGCCCTCAGAATAACATAATGCCCCTGTGGGTCAGATATCTCTTGAATAAGCCCAAATGGTATTCTGCGGGCAATAACAATGGTGATGCCCTTTTTGTGGGAGTCAGAGCCTGCACCAAAAGCTTGTCCCACCCAGTTTCTATGTAAATAATGAACTTGACTGGATAGGAGATGGGTTTCTTGCAGGAAGGCTATATCGGTTTGTAATTTCTGCAGATGAAGGAGGACCTTAGTTTACTTAGCAGGAGACTGAGCCCCCTTTACATTCCAAGAGCAGAATTTAAACCCAGCCATGATGGTTCAGAAAGTTAGAACATTTGGGAGCTAATTCAGTAAGGATCAACCATTCCAGAATATATGGGGAAAGCACAGTAGACCCATCTCCAGTGGAAGACCCTCCCTTAACAATTAAGCACCCTCCCCTCCCTCTCCAACCCTGAACCCCATTTTCTCAAAAAATACTGTCCTTGTAAACCACCCTTGAACCCCTTTATTGTGTTACTAGTTTTGAAGTGGAAAATCCCATAATGGGATTGCAGTAACAGGGGTTCCAATCTCATTAACAAATTTATGACTGCTTTCCCAACAGTTACACAGTCATAACCCCTTCTCCCATCTCAATATTAACCGGTAATCAGTGAACCGTATAGTAGTTTACTGGAAATGTTTAACTGTTAATAAAATGTGTTCGGCACCACACATTTAAAAGAAATCTGTGATCTACATAGTTCCACAACATTACTAGTTTCATAACAATCAGAATCAACATTAAACCATTAACCACTGTCACAGCGTTCTGGGTGAAAAAAGGTAACCCGGGTGAGTAGGCTGGGCGGCTGCTAAGTGGAGCCCTTCTGAGCTTCCCTATGGGAACTTAAAGAATCCACTTGAGTACTGGCTAATTTGGAATCTAGACCTGTAGAGAAAAGAAAAAGGAAAGGGGGGATGGGGGGAGGTAAGCAGGAATAGAAGGAGGATCTTGAGGAGGGTAGAGGGGGAAGAAATCAATCTTGGGGTAAATAAAAGGGGTGCATTGATCAAACAACTCTATATTTGGCGGGGAGACACAATGGCCTGGCTGAGCCAATGGTCCATACCCATAAGCAGAGAGGCAGAACAGTGAAGTGCAACTGCTATAGCCATAATTTACCTGTGCCTCCACTGCTGAGCATGAACTGCAGCCACCAAGCCAGGCCACTGCGCATGTGATTTATACCGCAGTAAAGAAAGGGAGAATCAACAGTAAAATATTACATTTTCAAACAGAGACTCTGGCTCCCTACCCCCAATTCCTGTATTCTCCCCACAGTTTCAGTCTAATGCCCCAGGTGTAACATTTGAATGTTTAGCTTTTGCAAGAGCAAATATAAGGAGAAGGGGGAGGAGCAAGGGGTGAGGGTATTCCAGGAGATGCGGGGATCTATTTCAGATAAGACCAGACCATTGCAGTCCCTGGAGGGGGTGAAATCAACAAAATCAGGTCCTCCTCTGTTGTAATGTACTGTCTGTTTGTGCACATCTCAAAAAGTAGCAGGCAGCAGGCTGCAGAGCTACATGGCTGTTGCACATTTGTGTGGTGGCATTGCGAATGTGTGCCTGTTTGTGCAAGGTAAAACATGTGCACGTTCGAGCAGGAAGCCCCTCACACATCCGTGTAGTAGAGAAAGAGTGCATAACATTTAAACAGCCGCTGTGCTCCAAAATGAGCAGAGGGAGACTCGACTATAAATCCAGGAAAAAGAATACCCTTTCATCCTCTCGCACTGTTGCGCTATGGTTATCCACCGGCGTGTCATAGGAGTTGAGTCGTGGCAGTCTGCAGGTGGGGAGCACAGGAGCTGCATCCATGAGCAGCGAGGGCAGTCACTGGTGGGAGAGAGCCTTCGCAACAGGGAATATGATCTGGGGAGCAAGCCGAGCCTCCTGCCAGCAACAAGGACCTGGGGTTGCTACCTGAGGTATGCTGAGGTGATTGGGGGAGGAAGGCCAAGATTCACACAAACTTGTGAGATCAGTGAGGTAGATTCCAAATTGCTGACTTATTCCATGACATTATTTATCAGCACTGACTGAAAAGATCCAGGAACAAAGTAGGAAGGTCCCTTGCTGCCTGGTCTGCATTCTCAAAGGACTTTCATGACCCATTACAAAGAACAGAGAGCCAGGCTGGGTAAAGCGTGCAAAATTTTATTCCTGCTGCAATCAGTTTTGTGATGGAAGGGTGGTAATCCATTCTTCTCTGGCGGGTGGCAGCGGGGAGGTCTTGGGTTATCCTTAGCGGGAAGCCCTCCCATTGCAGTACCTGTAATTCTTTAATTTTGATCAGAATATGCTGCCAGTCACGGTAGCTCAGAAGGTGCAGAATATAGGCACTAGGATTGGCCTTGAGGTGGCCCAGGCTGCAGAGACTGGCGAACTCTGTCTACAGTGTAGGTTGCAGAGTGTGGAGGGGGTCTGCTACTTTGCTCAAGAGCTTGAGTGAAAATCACAGGTACATAGACAGTGTCGGCAGATAAGGCGCCTATGGCCCACCTAGTCTGCCCATTTGAGCTTGTAAGTTCAGTTTGTCAGGGTGAGGTGAGGATCAGGTGAGGATCCTTCAGCATCCTCTGGAAGGTCAAGATAACCAGGTTGTTCTGCCTGCTTGCCTTCCAGATCTTCCATTTTAAGCTCCATCCTGACAAGCTTCGTCAGAAAGGGTAAGCTCAGGTCCAACTCGGTTTGCCAGCTCTCCAAAGAGGATGTGGAGCTGAGACATTCAATATTTAGTAGTTTTCAGGTCTGATGCAAAGTCCAGGAAAGCAGCCTTTGAGTGGAGCAAGCTCCAACAGTAATTTATCTTCAGAGAGTGGAGCAGCAGCAGTGGAAGGCTGGGAACATTTGCCAGCAGAGGCGCTTTTGTTTTTAGGCCACTTCGACTGTTTGTCCAGTGTCCGAGGCGGTGTGTGTGACGGGAGGGCCTGCTTCATTTCAGCTTCCATCATCTAGCTAGGGATTCTGTCGTAGGTTGGGTAGTGGTTGTTTAATCCAGTTGTAACCCCCTGCAAATGGGGTTCCCAAAGACTTCCAGGAGCTTGCTTGAATGCTCCAAGCCTGAATGGTGTTTCATGCTTAAGCCATTTATCAGTGAGTGTTTTAGAGCCCTGGTACTGTCTCTTTAAGAGCTGTCTGCTTGCAGACATAATTAGTTTGTATGGGGGACTGTGTGCTTCTCTGCTTGAGTACCACTCGAACTGCTGCCAATTCACTCCATTTTTGCAGTCACTAGGAGTGCAAAGGAACCTATCTGAAAGATGTAACTGTTTGCCAGAAATCATTTACAGTAATAATGAAATTACAGTTTGTCTAACCTGCTTTCTTTGCAGTCAGAACTGTGTTTGCCTAGTTCCCATTCTAGTTTTGAACTGCTGAACTGGACCAATCAGTGTGGGTTAAGGTAGCTCTAAAATGGTGCCTTGGACGAATCAGAACTTGACTCATAATCTGAGCCAGCCACAAGAGGATTGTATGGGCAGTGACTTGGGAGATGTAGTTTAGACTTGGAGCCTTTTTGGACCAACAGGGGCAGTCTATTGTGAGTGACAGCCAATCCAGCCAAGAACTGGGAGGAACTCAAAGGAAGTGCCCGGTTTGTCTGCTGGAGTTTCAGTTGAGCTCTGGCAGTGAAGAGGGAAGGAGCCCTGTGCTTTTTTCGTGTGCAGTTTTAGTCGGAAGCGTGTGAAGGCCCAGAGTTCGGTCTGCAGCTTGTGTAACTGCTTGTTAGGACTGAATCGTCCTGTGAAGAGAATCAAGGATATCTGAAGAGTAGAAACCAGGCTCACCCGTAGAAGACTGGAGAAATTGCTGAATTGCACTCGGTCTGTCAGAAACTGAATCTGCTGTGTGTTCTCCTGGGTATTGTGCAGTAATTGCGATCGGGATAGAGAAGCAGCCTGCCTGGTATAGTACTTTCTTTTTACTATATAAATGTGTGAAGAGGCTTGTGTAGCTCAAGTGAATCCTGCTGCCATTAAAGGACTTTTGCCTGTTGCAGTTTGTCATATAAATGTGTGAGGAGTCTCGTGGAGCTCAAGAGTAGCCCTGCTGATGTTGAAGGACCCTATCTTGTTTGGAGGTCGTGAGTACTAATTCAGGGTCACTCCCTGTTGAATTGCCACATTAAATCCAAATGGAATTACTGTACTGCTGACTGTTTAACTAATTTTTCTTTTCTCTGGTGAAAGGGCCCTACCAGCTGCCACGGTTTGGACTAGCCACTAGGGCTTGGGTACCCAGGGACAGTAACTGGTAGGGATAGGCCTGTGACAGAGCCATAGGTAGATGAGTAAAGTGATAAGCTAATTAACCTGATTTCCCTGTCCTTGTTATATTCCCCTAAATAAATCAGAGCTGCTTGTTTCAGCAAAGTTATACTGCCTGAGGTATTTGTCTATGTTAAAGTATTGTACTGTGATTGTTGCACTGTATCTTATTTTACAGGAGGTCCCAGTGCCTGAACCAGTCCTGGGGTAAGTGTATATTGTGAAGGTAATTTGATATATTGTGTGGGCCACTAGTGGGAAGAAAGGGGTTGCAGTGTCCCAGAGGGCTGTGACCAAGTTAGTTTAACTATTGCAAACCCTGACCTCTGGGTGGAGGCACCCGCCATCGGATCCAGGCCCCTCAACCTGTTCGTGGCAAATCAGGCAGGGGTAGTAGCCCCTGGGATAGCACCATCTAGGGGTTACACAGTATTTAAACTTTAATTAGATAATCGAGGTTGAAGCAAGGGCGCTGCGCATCTGTCTAGAGGGAAGGCATCACATGATCTCCCCATCCATGGTTTTCTGTGAACCAGGTTTCTGTCACAGCCTTTAAGTCTAGTCCACCTCGCCATGATGGCCGTGAGGCTAGGGATTTTGTTTGCCAGGCTCCTGGCACTTGTTACCATTGCCCTCCACATTCTGCCTCACTCTTAGCACAGGTCAGTTTCCCCTTTCTTTTGCCCCCCTTTCTTAGTTTCTGTAATGGAGCTCTCAGGATCTTGACCTGTGAAGTTTTTCCTATTTTGTATAGTATTAACCTTCTTCAGACTAGTTACCGTATCGTTTGCCTTTTTCAGGGGAGTAGTGGCCATCTTACTCTTAGCCTTGGTAAGTGTTGTCACCACCTCTCCTGCCTCTAGTTTAAATGGCCCACGTAAACATCAAATTTTTGACCAAGTGCCCTCACCCCTTCCTTTGTCAGGTGGATGCCATCATACCGAAAGAAGCCCCTCTCCCAGAAGCACTGCCAGTTTCCGATGAAATGGTGGCCATTCTCCTGGCATCATTCACTCAGCCATGAGTTAAATTAATTTATTTCCTCCTCTTTTATCCTCTTGGTGCTTTCTCCCCTTCCCCAGACCAGTAGCACTTCTGAGAATGCTAGTGTGGATGAAAGAAAGGACATCCTCTTAGCAAGATACGTAATTTTTGCCTCCACAACTGTTTAATTGGACAGGTCATTTGTCCCTAGGTGAACTACAACATGTTTGTTGCTTCTTCCTTTGCACAATCTGTTCAATTCAGTTTGAGTCCTTTGCAACTGTGCCTGGGAGACAATCGACAACAACCCTGGGACCGCCATTTGAATTCAGGTGTGGTTCCACCATGGATCATGGAATCTCCCATTATGATAAGTTTCAAATTGGTCCTGACAGTGCTGTCCCTACTTTTTGGTTCATGTTTGACCCACATGACATATTTTTTACCTTAAAAAGAAAATGGTCCCTCGCTGATCTGAGCCTCCTAGACCCCCATCCACCTCACTCTGACCCACATCCCACACCCCCCATATACTCTCTCACCTGAACATGTCCCATGATGTAGATCCACTCTCAGATCGAAGATATGTCTTGCTGCTGGAACTGGTGACTGCGATATGAGAAGATAAGTTAAGTCTCGTTTAAAGACCATGGCCCAGATATTCAAAAGGGTTGTGCATGGCGCAACAGTGCTGCACCATACGCAACCCACTGATGCACCCTGGCGCGATATTTAAATGGGAATTGCACCTGGCACAAATCTCGATGCGCTGGAGCACATCAGTAATGAATGCAGGCGCAGGTAGAGGGGGCGTGTCCATGCATACTCTGCACAGCCCGATATTCAGCCCGGGATGTGCGGAGCCATGCATGCGCAACCCCTATCTGTGCCAGCACAAAGTTGATCCAAAAAAAAAGGAACAACTGATGGCCACCCACAGGTGAGCTGCTGCATTGCAGGGCGCTACACGGCAGCTGCTACCTGTGGGTGGCCACCTGAGCTCCGGCTGCACCTCCGTGGTGGTGTCCCCCCATGCCCGATCGCGGGCATTAGTTAAAGTAATAAAACCTCCCACATCCCTGGTGGTCCAGTGGACTGCTATCTGCCCGATCACAGGCTGTAGTAAAAGTAAATGGTACGAATCCTATATCCCTGGTGGTCCAGTGGACTGCTGACAGCCCGATCGTGGGCTTAAGTGAAATGAAGAAACCTAATTTCCTGGAGGTCCCAGGGGACCGCTGACAGCCCGATCAAGGGCTTAAGTAAAAAATGAAGAAACCCATATCCCTGGTGGTCCATTGGACCCCCTTCCCTGCCCACTGATCCCTGCCCGCTCCTTCCGTCAGCGGGCGGAGACTTCACCAGCCAGCCCCATCGCCCACCGACTGACACCGGCCGGTGCTGTACGCCCATGATCCACAGCGTGAACCAATGGGCGGTAGCCTGTACCAGATTAGCATATTCCAGATATGGGAATGGATCCATTCACATATCTGAATGTGTAGTATGGTATGGGTTGCACACTCATTGGCTCGCGCTGGCCAGGACCAATGAGCATACAGCCCTACCAATGGTGTCTGTTGGCGGGCGGCAGGGCAGCAGGTGGTGGTGGTGCTGTCGCCTGCCGCTGACCGGGCGACTGGCGGTGGGAATCAGTGGGCGGGTGGGGAGGGGTCCACTAGATCACCAGTGATATGGGTTTCTTCATTTCACTTAAGCCCGTGATCAGGCTGTCAGTGGTCTACTGGACCACCAGGGATATGGGTTTCTTCATTTCACTTAAGCCCACGATTGAGCTGTCAGTGGTCCACTGGACCACCAGGGATATGGGATATATCTTTCATTCATACTTAAGCCTGCGATTGGGCAGCCAGCAGTACACCAGACCACCAGGGATATTGGGATCTTTTTTTTTATTTTACAAATGCCCACGATTGGTCTGTGGGGCACATTGCTGTGCTGCAGAGGGCGTTGGTCCCCGATGGCTGCTGCCTGGCAGGGCGCCAGGTGCAAGTCATCGGGGATCAGTGCACCTGCATGCAAATGGGGCCATAATGACATGCAAATGATCCATGTGCGCCTTGCATACATTATGGCCCTATTTGCATGTCAACTTTTGAATATTGCGGGTGCTGCGCCTTGCACATTGGAACTTGCGCTAGCGCATCCACATGTTCCACTCTGGCCACTGGTGCTGGCGCAGTGCCACTGTGCCATGTGCACTGCAGGTGGCCAGGGTACAATACTCAATAATGCTGAGCCATGGTGCAGCTCTGTTGAATATCGCCTGTCAACGCCCCTGCGCAGCTAGTTGCACTGAGCCCAGGCTTGCACCACAGCCTGGCACAATTTTGGGAGTATTTTTGAGGAAAGTGGCAGGCACAGGATAAAAGCGGCAAGTACTGTATAATACCAGAAGAGCAGGTAGTCAAGGTGAATTGAGTATGACAGGCTGAGGGTTGGGATAGAAAGGAAGAGGGGCAAGCATAGAACTGTCAGGGGGAGAATGCCAGCTGGTGGATGTCCGTTGCAGCAGCAGGTGAGGAGATATGAGCTGCAGGGTCTTGTGTGTCATAGGCAACTGGTTGGATAGCGCAGGCTGGTGGTGAGAACCGAGGAGGATTGGTGAACATTCAAATAACTTGGGGTAGATGCACAAGAGAGAGTAAATGCATAGCGAAGGCGCCATGATGTAGGGGAAGAAGGTTACTTAGCATTGAGCAAAGCAGTCACATATTTCTGTTAAATATATTATATGTTGGAGGTAGAAAGTGTTTTCTTCATAAAACATTTGAAAACAGATTTACAGTTTTCCATTGAAATACAGCATCAGCCTTGCCAGTAAAACTTTTCTGACATCATAATACAAGAATTCCATTAGATTCTTTTTTATGAGCAGTTGGCAAAATACAATTATACAATGGTGTATGAAAATCTTGTAACCGCATTGGTCAAAACATGTTACATGACCGTGGGTAAATCCTGCATAACCCACAGCTGAGAAATGGCATTTATAAAAATCATAATTAAACACATTTTAAATTTATTTACACGAGTCCATTGTATAATTGCAATAAGGCACTCCAGGGTGTGAGTTATTGGGTGATTTACCCACTTCTTGTGTGGTTAAGTCACTCTGCTGCACCTTGTGACACACCACACAAGGAAATCCCAACAACCCACAGCCTGTTGTGCCTTATTGCTTAAATAAATGATGAAAATGGCAAAGAAAAAAAACAAAGCAAATTGAATGACTGCAGAGGCATCTAAAGGCCCCAAACCTTTATTCTTTAAACTATGCATCCTTACTAAGCACTTGCTGTTTAATGTATTTCAGTGGGGTTTGAGCTTTCGTTCATAAATTTGTCATTTTTGAATATTTTTACACCAAATTTTCAACATAGTATATTTGGGACCCCACCTCATGAGCAAGGGTGGCAGAGTTTTTTCAAGTCCAGGGCAAAAGGCGATTTTGTGGTCGCTGTGCAAACTCACCTTTCAGGCAGGATTTGAAAATGTTTACCTAAAAGTTTCATGGAGGTGGGGTGATAAGAAGGCTTGTTGAAAATTTGGAGTAAAAACATTAAAAACAACAAAGTTATGAGCATACGTTGAAATTATTCTACACTTGCTGATAACTTCAATAAGTTTCAATACTTTGACCCCAAATTTTTAGCATAGCCATTTTTTCACATCACCCCATGAACACGACAGCTGTTATTTTTCAAATCCTGGCCAAAATGTGTTTCCACACCTGTGAAGCAAAATGATATTTCAGCAGGGATTTCAAAGTTTTCACCTAAGAGGTTCATGAGGTGGAGTCATAAGAAGGCTATGCTAAAAACACAATGTTTCTCATATTGATGGGAGTATACAGTTGTAATCTTGTTGGGTATAATGGTGATAAAGTTATTTCACTGTTGGGTTGTGCATTAGGAAAAGAGTAGGACCTTAAGGAAATTTAAGTTAATATAGCAAGGAATCAAACTGGTTGAGGGGTCCAAAAGGAACAAGGAAGCCTATTATTTAAGAGATGTAGGGGATGTTTGGAAATATGGGTAGGGGACATGAAGAAGATTACATTTGGTGGGACATTGGCCAACATGGAGGTGGTTGGTGGCAGAGGGAGAGGAGAGGGTACAGAGTAAAGAGTTGTATGCAGAGGATAGGTTACATTTAAGCAAGGAAGGGGAAGAGGTCATAAAAAATAGATTAGAAGAGTATATAGCAACAAAGGTGAGTTTAAACTAGGTGGGGGGTGGCAAGTATGTTGCTGGAATGAGGAGTCTCCAGTGTAGGGAGATAAGCGTGCTTATCCTCCATTTTAACAGGAAAAGGGTTATCGAAGGGTCAAGGGGTGGGGTGAAGAAGGGTAATAAATGGTATGGTGATTGGAGGGTAGTTCCTGGAGAGTAGTCTCCTTTAATACAAGAAGTCTGAGGAACAAAACTGCTGAACTACAGGCTCTTTTAATGGAGGGGAGGATAGACATAGCGGCCATCACAGAAACATGGGCCAACAAATACCAGGACTGGGATCTATTGATCCCAGAGTACAGGATTTACAGGAGGGACAAAGACAATGGGAAAGGGGGGGAGTGGCAATATAAGTGAAGGAAGGGATAATGTGTAAGAGGGAGGAAGGGCAGGAGTGTAGGACAGAGGCCTCGATGATGCAATTCTGAGGCACAAGGAATAGAATTCTCAGGTTGGGAGTAGTATATATACATAGTATATATACCACCATCTCAAGGGGAAGATCTTAACAGGGAGTTAGCAGGGCAAATCAGGAAAATGTGCAGAAGAGGTAACACTGTGATAGTGGAGGACTTCATTCTTCCGGGGGTGGATTGGGGTACAACAGCCACCTCGAGTGCTAGGGAGCAGATTATCCTGGATGCATTCCAGGACTGTTTCCTGGCACAGTTGGTCAACGAGCTGACTAGGCCAGGGAATATACTAGATCTAGTATTGACCAACAGGGAAGCTGTTAGAGAGGTGAGGGTAGAAGACCCACTGTCTGGGAGTGGCCAACACTCGGTGTGGTTCTCAATTACCATGAGCAGAGAGGTAGTGGGTACAGGGACCAGAGTGATTGACTTCAGACATTCTAATTTTGGCATGATGAAGGAAATAGTAGAGGGTCACCTGAAAGGAATTCATCCTCAATGGGATGCAAACCAGAAATGGGAAAAAATCAAACTGGGGCTACTGGAGGACACTGAGACATGTGCCAAGGTGAAGAAAAAAAAGGGAAGGGCTAAGAGACCAAGTTGGTTGAACAAGGAGGTTTTAGAAATGGTGAGGGCTAAAATGCAACATTCAGGAGATACAGAAAATCAGGAAATAAGGAGGATTGGGATAAGTATGTGAAGAAGTCCAGGGTAGTCACCAGAGGAGTAAGGGTTGCTAAAGCTTCCAGGGAATTGAGGCTGGCTTGGGGTATCAAAGAAGGAGAAAAATACTTCTTTAGATACCTATGGGAGAAACGGAGCTGTAAAGACCAGGTTGTGAGGATCAGGAGGGAAGGGGGTGGGCTGAAAGTGGGGTGGAACAAGCAGAGGCTCTAAATGAGTACTTCTGTTCTGTATTCATGAAGGAAAAGAGGGCTACTTCCAAAGGGGTGGGGTGGTGGGCAAGGGTATCACGTCAATTTGTCGCAAACAAAACAGCGAAGCATTACAGTGCAGATAAATTATCGAAATAAAATTCAACGTAATTGTTAAACTGCCGCAAGTCCACTCAGCGCATCATACAATCAACTGTCTAACTGTTAAAAATAAAAATGTTTTAATTATTAATTAAAAATTTAAAATATCGAAATACCAAAAAACAGCGTACCCTTATGCATTTTAGGCATTTTATGGCATTGAACCCCCGATTTATTCCAGGGATAGTACAGTGGCTACTCTGGAGCACCCTGTTTATTCCAGGGATGAGTAGAGTATTTATTAATTAAAAATTTAAAAATTATTATTTAATTAAAAATCCAGTACATGAAATATCGAAATACCGAAATACCGAATAAAAATGTTTTTCAGCACAGCAGCGTACCCTTACAGTGCATTGCAGTGAAAATATAAAACCTTTATTAATTAAACATTAAAAATTTAAACATTTAAAATCTGATAAAAGCTCAGCTTTTAGACTTTAAAACTGTTTAGCCAGTACATGACATACCGAAATAAAATTGCTGGACATCATTTCAACTTCAGCTTTCACTGATAGAACAGTCCATTAAATTATATTGCAGCATTTTCAGCAGCGTGCCCTTACCTTGTGTCAATTCAGCGCAGTGCAGTGAAAATCCTTTATTAATTAAAAATTCAAACATTTAAAATCTGATAAAAGCTCAGCTTTTAGACTTGAAGTTGAAAGTTATGTGCCACTCCACGCAGGTAATCAATGATGGAGCAGGTGCCATAACTTTCTACTACCACGCACAGCCGTCTTGCAGTGTCCCTATACTTCTTACGCTGAGCTGGAGGTTCGTGTCCTGCAAGATACTGCTCAATACGTAGCTCGTTCATGTTTTGTTCCATTCTCAGGGCTCGTATAAATTTCCAGATTGTCGGGTGACTGGCTCTATCAGGCTACTGAAACTGCAGTGCCACCCTCTACTGCATTATTGGTGTGTGGCAACCCTTGGGAAACAGTTGAATGGCAGTTCCAGAATTGGATCGAATAGTGGGCGCCTTGACCGCACCGTCCCACAGGTCTCCGATCCAAGTGTCCTTGAAATAATCTATGTATGGTGTTAGGACCTCTCATGCTCAGCATAAAACTCTGAATTCAAGACTTTCAAATGCATCCACAACATCATTTATGGGTACATGTGCTAGGGCTGCAGTCATTCTTATGTTTAGTGCATAGTTCTCTGTCTACAGTGTACTTTAAAATTTCTGGACAATCCTGCACCTTCGCCATAATGCCTGACAAAGATGAAAAACAACCCCTTGCTTGTGCTTCTGGAAACTGGCATGCAAAAGACCAACAGCTGCTTGCTCAAAGTCTGTCATTACAGAAAGCGGAGAGAGTGCAGGGCATAGGGACTTCAAAACGGAAAGAAGCTCGATGTAAGCTGAAGTTGTGCATGCAGTCATGAGAGCAAAAACAGTCGGAATAGCAGCATTAAATTGAACCCCATGAATTGTGTATAGTTGTGAGAATAAAGGTGGAGTAACCTTAAATGTGCCATATGCATACCAATTATCTGCTGTTGCCATATATTCAAGATTTTTTTTGGTGCTGAAAATTAGCAGTCGTTCATGGTCTTGGCAACCACTGTCATGTAGCAGAAACTGATCCCCACTATCAGACAGGCAGTATTCTTTTGGTATTTTTAATTCAGCTAAACTTAAAGGCAATGCAGGAGCAACACATGCCTTTTGCCTCGCACGCTGTGCTGTTCGTTTCAGACAGCTAACAGAAGGCAGTTTACTTGCAACAGCTTGATGTAACTCACCGGTGGCTCCTGCCACAATTTGCTGTGTTCCCTCTAGTGAGGTAATTGCCTTTTCCTTCATGACTGCAATTACTTTTTTAACTTCAATTTCACCAGCATCTGGCACATGATTATGGGAATTTATGTAGCATACGATATCGTCACCGATAGTATGGCATCTTGCAGTGCACTTCAGTTTATCGTACCCTGCACATTTCCAATATATTTTACCAGAGTGAACTCTCTCTTTACAGTACAAATATCCTTGCTCTGCAAGCAGCTGCTGCCCTCGCTGGCTAAGAACGAATGACAAAGGCATGTTGGAATCAGTGATACAATCGAGACTAACATAATGAATATATTTAAATTTATTTATTCAGTGATTGAATGAAACCAGTTACTAATTGTCTGTATGTCTGAATTATTGTGTTGCTATGCGGCGAAATAATGACTTGCAGGTTTTTTCAATTAGAAGGCTATTCGATGAATTAGTGTGACGATGAATTTATATGCGCTTGATATTGGACGCTACAGTACTTGTATGCGCCAGATAATTTCCATATGAGCTGACATGGGCAAGTGGGGTGGAGGAGTTAATAGATGGTGTGATTACTGAGGGCAGGCTATTGGATAGTCTAAGGTCTCTTAGGGTGGATAAAGCATCGGGTCTGGATGGCACATCTACAAGTGCTTAACAAAATGGCAGCGTATTGGCTGGACCACTGAGAGATCTATTCAATACTTCCATGATAACAGGCTGTGTGCCATAAGACTGGAGGATGGCCCACATAGTGCCTCTCCATAAAAGTAGTCCAAAGAATGAGCCGAGTAATTATAGACTGGTAAGCCTAACATCTATTGTGGGAAAGCTGTTGGAGGCAATACTTAAGGAGAGGCTGGTCTCCTTCTTGGATATTAATGGGCTTCAAGATGCTCAACAGCATGGGTTTATGTCTGGAAGATCCTGCCTGACTAGCCTTGTTAAGTATTATGACTGGGTTATGAGGGAACTGGACAAGGGTCATGCTGTGGATGTCATTTATTTGGACTTTAGCAAGGCCTTTGATTCAGTTCCCTATGGGAGATTGGGTGGTAAGCTAAGTAATTTGGGAGTGGGCACTAAATTGGTTAACTGGATTATGAACTGGCTGTAAGACAAACAGCAGAGAGTAGTAGTGAGGGGGAAACTCTCATCTCTGAGAGCTGTGATGAGTGGGGTGCCTCAGGGATTGGTGTTGGGGCCAGTGTTATTTGGGATTTTCATTGCTTGCATGGTGTCAAGAATAAGATCAGCCTTTTTGCAGATGACACCAAGTTGGGGGAAGTGGTGGATAATATAGAAGATTGTCAGGGGTTGCAGAATGATGTGACTAAGCTGGCGGAATGGTCAGATGTATGGCAACTAGAGGGCATGGATGGAAGCTGGAGGGGGGAGATTGAGGGGAGAAAGGAGGAGGTGCTACTTCACTGAGAGGGTGGTAGAGCCATGGAATGTGCTGCCCAGGGAGCTGGTGGAGGCAGATATGGTGAAGGGGTTCAAAAGAGGGTGGGACAGGTACAGGGGAAGGATTGTGGAAGCAAAGTCCTGTGCAGTGAGAATGTCCGGGACTGGGAAGGGAGAAACCAGAGAGGGCAAGGGAGACAGCAAGGTCAGCTCCCAGGGCGGGGGCTGACCGAACGAGCAGACACAAAAGACTGTTAAGCCTATTCTGCTGGCATTTTAGTATGTTAGTATGGCAGTTGGGGTTTAATATGAAAAAGTGAAAAGTATCACACTTTGGTGCTAAGACTCCTAGAAAGGGTTACCAACTTGGAGGGATGCAGTTATGTACCACTGAAGAGGAAAAGGATCTATGGGTGGTGGTAAAGGTGAACATGAACAATTCAGAGCTGTGCAGGAGGGAGACAGTGAAGGCCAACAGGATGCTGGGTTGTATAACGAGGGGCATCTCCTCCAGAAGCAGGGATGTCATTCTGCAACTCTACAAATCATTAGTCAGACCGCATCTGGAATATTATGTGCAATTCTAGTGCCCTTATCTGAAGAGAAATGTGAGATTGTTGGAGGGGGTACAATGAATGGTGACAAAAGTTGATTCAGGGATTACAGGATATGCCCTACGAAGAGAGATTAAGGGAATTGAACATGTATTCCCTGGAGGAGAGAAGGGATTGGGGGATATGATTGTGACCTTTAAGTACTTAAAGGGAATAAATAAGTTTGGTACTGAAGAGATATTCAAGCTCTGGAAGTGGAGGGACACAAGAGGGCATAGACCTAGATTGGAAGGAGGTAGGTATGAGAGGGAAATGAGAAGGCACTTTTTCACAGAGAGAGTAGCGGCAGTTTGGAATGCTTTGCCAGAGGAGATGGTATCCTGTAGAACGGTGGGTAATTTCAAGAGGGAATGGAACAGGGTGAGAGGGGGATGTTTGGAAAGGTGGAGGAGGGGCAGCTGCAAAGTAGGGTGTTAGCTGCACACTGAGCAGACTAGATAGACCTGGAGGACTAATTTCTGTTGGCAACATTCGTATGTTCATAATATGCTATAAATTCCACATGTCATGTTTATCAGAGGAGCCATAAAACAACTATCTTGAAAACTTGGTGAAAAAAAATGAAGAAATGTTATGTGTAGTGCCAGCCTTTACCTCTTTGGGGATTGCTTTATGATTCTATGCTGGTGAGCTGAGTTTCAGGGTGAGCTCAGTGAGCCAGCTGGATGGGGCAAGGTTAGGGGGATGGTGCAGTTATGCAACACAACCCCCCAGCTCAGGAAGAAATGGTGCAGGGTTGCCCACAGAGGTCCAGATACCATACAGTGAAGACAACTCTTCTCTTGGCATAGGGCTCTGCAACTCTGCACCAATGGGTGGCAGAGGGCCCTGTTCATAGGCTGAGAGAAGGACTCTTTTCCCTGTGCATCTGTATCTGTGGCCACATGGAAGCACAAGGACCACTGAGCTTCTGCAACACACCAGACAACACCATGAATTCTTGACATCTGTGACTGCACTTCCATAGGCAGACGAGTCTTCCCTTGGCACAGGGCCCAGACAGCCCTGCGCATCTGCATCTGTGGTTAGGGTTGGAAACCTAATGTCACATTTCCCTCATTTTTATTGTGTAAAGCTGAACCTTAATTGGTTCATTAACACAATTTTTTGCAAATAATATATATACTGTATATATATATATATATATATATAATATTTATATATTTACCCAACATGCTTCATAAATTAATTTTCAGTCCATTTGGGTTAAACCAAATATAGTTTACTCTAACAGTCAAAGCCTCTAAAGGTTAATTTCTATCACCAATTGAGACAGTTATCTGATAAATGTTATTTGTTGTTTATTGTATTTGAAATTGTTTCAACAGGTAAACATACAAAGATAAAAGCTTTATAGTCTTCTCCCCAGGTTCCTCTTCTGTTAATTTTCCAATTTTTAAAAATTTATAGGGAGGCCTCATATATTCCAGAAATCCCATCATTAAATTTATTGGAAAAGCAATTTGAGAGACACTCTTATTTACAATTGTGTCCTTAACATATAAAACACGTACAAGAACAATATAATACAATTTAAAAAAAAAAACATGTTCCATTAAAAAAAAAAATCCTATTACAAATAATGATTTGCCAAAAAACAATGCTTATATTCAACCAAAGCAATCACAATGAGTCCAAAAGGTCTCAACAATAAGATATTTAAATCTTGAAATAGAGATCAGGGCACTCAGTTTTAACCTTTTCTTAAGTTTTTCCCATGTTGGTAAAACAGCAATAGACAAGACATAACCACAAATTTTTGTATGAATTCAAACCTTGGTAACATACATGATCTTACATTATAATTCTGTATCTGATTAGTACTTACTGAGTTCAGGAGGAAAGAAGGAAGTTTCCCTTAAAACAAAATGAGCTACAAACAAATACCAATGTTGCTGTCTCCTTATTGTTAATGAATCCCATCCCACAGCAGAATAAAGATGGCAATGGTGAGTATGCCATGGCAAACCAGAAATAAATCTTAACGCACTATGGTAAAGAATGGTCAAGACCGCTTAATACAGATTTGTTAGTGTTTTGTATATACAATCTCCATAGTCGATGACAGACATAAATTAGGAATTAAATAGTAATTTTCTTAGAGGCAAACTGAAATGTGATTTGTTTTTATTAAAGAAAAGCTAATATCTGTTTCAACTTTAATGAAATACTGGAGATATAAGGTTTAAAAGTAAGTTGGGCATCCGGGATAATTCACAAGTATCTATAATCAAACGTTTTTGCAATTTCGTTATTATTTCTTGAAGTTATCTTTAAATGGGACGTATCCTCAACAGCTTAATCTGGTTCAAGGTCAGTTGGCATTCATCTGTATCCCCCTCCCCCGGGTCATGCCTGAAAATAGGCAGGATTTGTTTAGTGCACTTACCTGGTCAACAAAAGCTAAATAAATAAAATACATTTTTTTTGAGAAGATCAACCATTGGGAGTTTTTACATTTAGTAGCAATCTCAGGTTGATTAGTACATCCTGTCTCATATTAAAGCCCTGCTGTAAGTTTTGACTCACATGTATAAGTCCTTGTTACTTGTATACAAATTAGTATCATCTGCATATAGATAGAAACCAGTTAATTCAGAACAGTATTTTGGAAGATCATTAACGAAGTCAAGAATAAGAGGAGTCCAAGGACTGATTCTGTGGGACCCTCGATTTACTAATAACATATCTGATTTAAAGTCATCTGACTTTACATATTGTGTTTAGAAAACAAATAAGACTGGAACCACATGAGTGCAGAAAATCCTAAACCTATATTCTGTAACCTATTTATTCAATAATGTGATCAACGGTGTCAAACGCTTGACAAATCCCTCAAAAATAGCAGATGTTCTATTGCCTAAACTAAAGAAAATAAGAATATCATCAATTACTTTCAATACCACTTAAGTTGTATTATACTCTTTTCTGAATCCAGATTGGTATTCAGATAAAATGTTATGTTTTGCTAAGTAAAACGTCAGTTGTTTATGAATTACCTTTTTAAAGATTTTTGTAATGGGGGTCAAAATCGAGATAGGATGATAGCAACTAGGATCAGACACATCCCCCTTTAAATATGGGAACTCTAGATGCAACTGTCCAGTCCTTCAGTAAATACGAGTCTTTTAAGGACACATTAAATAAAATATATGTGGGGCCAGTATTTTTGAAGCCACTTTTTACAAAATTGGATCTATATTGTCATGCCCTGCACCTTTTTCCTGTATCAATTTTACTAAGCTTTTTATAAACTTCCCTGACTTCTATCTCAGGAAATGAAAATAAGGGTCTGTTACAGCAAGACTGAAAATCAGAATCCACAGTTGCTACCGCATATTCAGATGCTCCTTCTCAAATGACAAACTAGCTTCTGAAAAAATATATTAAAGGCCATAAACTGTTATTTTGAATCCTGAATTATAGTTGAATGATAATTTAAAATGTTAAGTAAAGTTTGATTTGTATCTCTTCCTTGTAGTGATTTTATACCATGCTATACCTTCCTGGGATTATCTGAATAATCAGAAAATCACTCCTTATAATAATTTGATTTGGCCTTTCTAATCTGACTTGCACATTTATTTCTTATAGCTCTATGTTTATCACTATCTAATTTTGTTAGTTTAGCTTTATTCCAAATATACTCTTTACCCTTTATCAAACCTTTAAAATAATTTGAGATCCAAGTCAATTATATGTTAGTAAGGCACTCAATCCACTTACCACTTTTCCTTTTCTTTTTTATTCATTCAAAATTCACTCAGAAATGTCAGTAGGTACAAGCATCCATAATCCTTTTTGACTTGTATAAAATGAGCCCTTGGTTTATTAAGATTTTTATAGTGCTGACATTTCAGGACTAAGTGTCCTTTCTTCAGAGCACAGAGCTGTATTAAAATAAATTCAAATAATATTTTAGTATTAATTATTGTTCTAAGTACATCTTGTTACATTTTAATTTCTTATTTTTATTTTTAGTCATTATTTATTTACTAGTCTAAAAGCAGGGAGAATTGACCTCTAATGTGCATCCTGAATTGTCAAGTAACAATATCCTAATATTTTCTGCCTTTTCTGCTCTGTAGTATTATTATTATAAAATAGAAGTTTTAGTCACATTTTATTTTAATTTTGATAAATTATTATTTCCTTTTAGAACATGACACGGTCACATACATGTCCTTTATCACTAGAAATCATTTTACAGTTTAAACTTTTTTTTTCTGGTGTCTTAGTCTGTTCAAAGAATGGGAGGTGTGCTACTTTTTAGTTGCTAGTTCTGGCACAGAATCTCTGCGGTTGCAGAAATCTAGGGGCTTTGCCCTCATTGGAGGTTTTTAAAAGGTGCCTGAAATCCTTCCTCTTTCAGGAGGCGTATGGTACTATTTAGTGTTTTTTTACAGAAAATCCACCTATTGTCCAGCATTGCACTATTAGTTTTAAATATTTATTATTTATAATTTTATTTTATGTGACTGTGTACTGTGAATGTTTTACTTTTTACTGTAAAGTCTGCAATTTTTTTCAGTGCTCGGAGACCATGGGATTGGGCGCTATATAAATAAAGTTTCCATCTATCTATCCATCTGTCTGTCTGTCCATCCGTCCACCTATCTACTGTAACTGTCTATATTTCCCTTTATTGTGTATCCAAATAGAGAAGCTCATTTCAAAGAATCTATTCCATACTTACATAAGGTGACAGGGTGGTTGAGTTTTCCAGTCCTATTCATACACATGTTGCAAAGGATCTATGAGGCCCTGAAGGTGACGTTTAAAGTGAATGGCCATCACTCCCTGGAGTTTCAGCTGTATCAGGGGACCAGACAGGGTTGCCTGATGTCCTCTCTTCTGGTGACCATTTACACTGAACCCTTGACCCAAGCCATCAGGGAATTACACCTGCTGCAGGGTGTACACTTAGGTGGAGAGGAACATCAAATGGTGTTATACGCTGACAATGTGCTACTTTATTTGCAGGACACGGACCATTCCCTGCCCAAGCTGTTTTGACTCCTAGACTCTTTCAGAAATATATCTGGGTATAAACTAAACATGGGGAAAACAAAGGCTCTAACCTTCTATTATAACGTGGCACCAGCTGTGAGATGACAATTCTTTGATGGGATCTTGAAAAGTTGAAGTACCTGGGCATATATATTCTCAAACACACGAGGCAGCATTAGATAACAATGATATGCCATTTATGGATCAGTAGTTACAAGAGCACCACAGATGTAACATTCTTCCTTGAGCAGGTCTAGATGGATTGAGGAAGGCAGAACTGTTACACTCCTATGAAACCTATACCTATACCTATTCCTATTCCAAAGCTACACCTGTCACTCCCTGAAATGTTATAGAGGATGTGGAGCCAAGTGACCTCTAGATTCATATGGGTAGGGCAACACCCTAGAATTAAGCTTAAGACACTGACACTTCCTAGGAGTGTTGGGGGACTAGTGTTGCCCTCCTTGCAATTACATTACTGGGCCACATATTTTCATTTTGTATTATATAGGCATTCATGGAGGTTAAATATGCATTGGTTGGAAATAGAGATGGAACTGCTCTTGAGTAAGGACCTCATCTGAGCATTTTACCATACCATGGTTGAGCTCCCAGCACAGTGTACACAAGTCATGGCTACAGGTGCTAATTCAGGTCTGGCATGAATTGCAACAAAGGCTGCATCTTACTCCATTTCTGTCTCTCCTATGACCAGTCCTGCTCCTGGAAAATGTTCAACCCTCCTACTAGATTCAGGTTTTCACACCTGAGAGAGATATGGACTATATTATCTCTATCAGGTGATATAAGGTGCCTCTAATCAGCTTTGCAGAGCTTCATGCCAGGTTTAGACTCTGACAAAGGAAGCAATACCATTACTTTCAAGTGTGGCATTATTATACCCTACCAAGGCCCGCTCCCCAGATTCTCACCCAGAGGTGATTAAATATGCCATTTCATTTTTAAAAATAGGAGTAACACCTCATATGATCTCCCAGCTGTACCAGAGTCTCCTAGTCACTACGGGAGATAGCACATGGGCAATTGTTGGCAAGTGAGCAGGGGAGCTAGTGGCCCCTATTTCAGAGGAGGTTTGGTCATCAGAATTAAGGGCCACGGCCCGAGTGATGAGCTCACACCAGTGGCATAAATATGTCTGGAAGCAGTTAACTCATTATTTCTAAACAACAGTTGTCACAAACCATTATCTACCACAATGCAATACGTCATGTTGGAGGCAATGTGGAGAGGTTAAGGCCACACATCTCCATGTTATGTGAGGCTGCCCACTGTTACACGAACTTCTGACTGCCCTAGAGACTGAACTGGAGGAACTTTTTGCAAAACCTGTGACACTGACCAAGAATTGTGTGTCCTTCTACAGTATCCCATGGAATTTTGAAACTCAAATACTAGATATCGCCTGCATATTCTATGCACAGTGGCAAAGAAGGCAACCACTAAACTGTGGCTCAGCATGCAGTTCTAGGACCTGGACACTTGGAGAAGAATAGTCTCTCAAATCTGTAGCATGGAAAAAATTACTTTCTCCTTAAATGACTGAGGCTTTCATGTCTAGGTGGAAGGGCTGACTCCTGTATATGGTAGGGAAGGACACAAATTTTGTGCCCTAACTAGTATAATTATATATCCACTGGGCTGATCAACATACACAGTTCCCATAGGGGACTTTCTATTGATTTAGGAGGGAAAACTTGTGCTAGAGAGGGTTAGTAAGGCTGCTTGATGATAGATGACATTCTGCGGGGCTGCTGTTGCAACTGGGTAAATTGATACACCAAATACACCAAATAATTGATCCAGTTGACTCCCTGGAACCCTGCCCACCCAATTTCCCCACGCACATAAAAGAACTGCCCTGTAGAAACATCAGAAACCACAGCCCCTCTTGCCAGAAGAATTGTTTTAGCACCACAGCAGAATGGGTGGGTGCCCTCCCATGCACTGTTCCGGGGCAAATCTGTATAAGAGTCTATGAAAGGATGGGAGGCATATGATTGTATGTAAGGTCAATATGTTGCTCCTGTTTGGGCAGAATGATTATACAAATGACACTGAAACCTCTACTGTGCAGATCTTTTAATAAAAATTATATTAAAAAAAGAATCTATTCTCAAATATTCATCTTTAGCCAAACTATCTCAGTGTCTTCTTATCTGCATTACTTATCATATAGTCATCTGCATATTTTCATAGAAATTCATTCTCAAACATTCCCCTTATTCAATACATTTCATATGTCCATTTTGTCCAGAAAGGTCAGTATGGTATCTCCTTTTGGAGTTAGTTGGAGAGCCAGGATTGTCCTAATCAGTGGTCTATAAATACTGAACTCTCAAATACACAGCCAGCTGGACAATTTCAAAATGCACTGGCCTTCCCATTTTTACAATCTTTACATTGGCAGGTGGTAGCAAACAAATTGAGCACAGGTCTCAAGCACATCTTGCCTGTATGCTAAAAATGTCCCGCACCTTTGCCAGGTTTGATAGCTGAAATATGGGAACAGAAAATAAAGTTTACATTTATATGTAAGAAAGTCCTTTATTGTTGCCAATTTAAAGATAAAGACACAATGGGGGCTATTCTCCAAAGGGCACAATTTACGCACATTAATTGCCTGCATGCCTTCACGGCCACGAACAGGTGCAGGGTGCACTGATTCACAATCCTAAGCACCCGCAGGGCATCTGTCCATGACCACACACCCCTGGCACACAGCAAAATTGGGGCTATGCGGGGACAGGGTGCGGGAGGCAGGTAGACATCCAATCGGATGCCCAGCCTGTGTCCCTGAGTAGATCCCCTGTGCCATGTGTGCAGGGGTGTATGGGATGGTGCAGGTCTGTGTGCCTGAATGCTAGGGACACTTGCCCAATGGCTGCCCCCAGCCCACCCAGGCAGCCTGGGGGGCTTGGGCAGAAGTATGCAGGGGCGACCCTGTTTCTGCCGGTGACACTTAGGGGGATGGGTACACAACTATGGCAGGGTCCCTGAGATGTAGGAAATCTCAAAATCCTGGCACTCCACTCCTTTCTGAATGGCACAGAGTGTGCGTACACACCCCTGGCATGCCCTCAGCCTGGCCCAGGTGTGGTGATGGACGTTCCACATGGGGATGTGGTGTGCAAGTGGTGGGTGCACTGTTGGTGCATGCCACTGGACCCCTGCAGTGTGGGTATTTCTCATGGGGCAGCCCACCTGCCGCAGATACGTGGTGCATAGACACTATTCCTTTTCAAGAATCGGCCCCAATATGATTAATATGCTAAAGTTGCCAGTATTGTAGATTTTGCATATTCTGATGTTTGCTGAGACTTTCCTGATTCTGAAAGCTTTTCTCAGTAAGCAGGATTATGTAAGTGTAGATCAAAAGTGGTAATCAAGACCAAGCATGGAGGAGAGAGTTGTGGGAGCGCCAGAACCATTGAGGAGAAATCACTTCTGACAGGGTAAACGGCATGGAAAATTGATAATTGTACCAGAGGTGACAGTTTGGTATGTGAGACCAGTAAAAAATCTAAGAACAAAGGCAATCAGCAACTTAACAGCAGACAATTTTTGGGTATCTGATTCTGACCACTCCTTGCCTGCCTCGAGTATGGCTGCCTCACCATAGGCCTCACCATGCACATTGGCCCCATCGGTCATGAACGATCTCATCTTGGCAGAGTTATAAGCTTTCTGGGCTGATATGGCTAATTCCCTGCAGTCAGTTCGTTTGGACGTGGAAGCAGTACAATCAGAGGTGGCTACAGTGAAAGTTGAGTACATAGAGATGAAGGGAGTATTAACCGAACTTTCGGAAAAGACTGACACCATTAATGAATTCTGAAGATGTACCATAGATAAGTTCATCTGGAAAACAAGTGTAGTGACCTAGCGGGGCATAATTGAGAAAGAACTTGAGGTTACATGGACTGCCCTAGGGTGCTGAGAGACTGCATGTAACTGACTTTACTGAAAAATTAATAAAAAAGCAGCTGGATTTTCCTACCAAGGAGTCTCTTCATAAAGAATACATCCATAGGGTGCTGGGTCCTAAACCTGCTTTGGACTTACTTGCTTCATTTTTATACGTTTTCTAAGTTATCAGACTAAATAAATGGTACTTTCTGCTGCATGGAAGAAAAGGTGATCCTATGGGGTGAACACTGACTGTATTTTGATCAGGGATATGCTCTGTGATCTAAGCTCAGTGGATGACATAACCCCTGTCTGAAAGCCTTGTATACTGCCAGCATTAAGTATGATACATCTTTTCCTGTTCAGCTTCATGTTCACTTTACTTATGGCACTGTTCTGTATCATACCATGCAGGAGGCCATGGTGGACTTGCAATGCAGAGGGCTTGAGATTTCATAACCACAGAGGAAGTAGCCCCGAAGGCAAGGTGGCAACTGGCTCCAGTACACCCTGAGGTATCCAGCAGCCTCCTAGGTTAGAAGGATGACTCACTTGCTCAGAGGAGGCGTGCCAGCAGACTCTGGACACTTTACATTCCATTAAGGAAATTCTTTGTCACTTTCAGTGGGTGACGCGATAATCATGGACAGCTTGGTTTTTGGATTAGACACTTTCCATGGATTGTATACATTAATCCTGATTTTTTTAAGATGATAATATCCATTCATTCACCATGGACAGTATATACAGGGACTAATCTGAACTGTGCTTGTGCCACACCTACCCTTTTTACATCCCTTTTGGATGGCCTGGACCTCCTCTATGATGGCCTCAGCCTGTGGTACAGGTATGCTTGGGAGATGGCTATAGGGAGGACCTCTGCCTTTAATTTTAATGGTTGGAGATTGTGCGGCCTCCCCAATGTGATGGTGGGGGGTCTGGATGCAGGCCCCAAGTGGCCCCTATTAACACACCCAGATAACATTTTCTTGAATGGCTCATGGAGCCCATGAGTGTTCATGTATTTTTGGCTTGTTTTCCCTTCCTATTCCTCAGACTGTTTAGTAGCCTAGTATGCCACAATGCATCACGGTAGTGGTGGTGGTGGTGGTGGGGTGGATGCCCCTGGGGCAAGGCCTTCCTATTACCATTAGAGGAGCCGGCTGTGCTGGACCAACTTGTCCACCTTCTAGAATCCTGCTCAGCTATGCTTCCAATAGTAGGCTCCTTTACTTGTCTCACAGGGTTACTAGCTGGTGGAGGAGGGTCTTGTATTACCTAGACAGCCTTTTGGCTCACAGCATCCTCTTAGCAAGCCCTTTGGCTGGCAGCTCAGTGCTGGAGGAGGACTAGATGGGCCATAACAAGCAGGTGGTATTACAAATTATTTCTGGACACGGGGTGGGGTATGGATCCAGATTCACCTAGGACAGCCGGAACTACATGCTTCCCCTCCCATACTGGGAAAAGACATCCCACCATGCTGGGGTGATTATGTCCTCCTCACCTTGGTTCCTTGTCCCTTACCAGGCTGTGCCTTATAGTGAAGTCCCTGTCTCCATACAATCAGAAGTATATGGAGCCATGTATGTTTTACCCTGAGACAGTTTTATTCTGGTTCAGCGTGCCATGGTAAGGTGAGAAAGGGCAGATGGGGAATGTTGATTTTTGCCTTAGCAGTGGTCCACGTGGCCAGGGTGTGTATGTACTGACTCCCAAAGTATAGGTATTAATTTCTCTTGATCACCTCCCAGCCAGCTTGTTATGCGGTCCCATTCTGGTGTTTTCCTTGCCCGCAGGTAGCCCTGTATAGGGGACCAGCGTTAGGTTGGATTACCCCCTTTCAGCTCTCATTCCATTAGTATATACTACAGTCCCATAATTGGAGGTCACAGAAGATTCTTATTTCCAAGCTTTCTGATTTCTGCCTGTTCCTGGCCCAGATGGCCACAGTATTCACTTTGACCTTCATGGCTGTTTCATCTTATGTTTTTCTATATGTCACAACAGTTGCAGACTAGAGAAGCTGGTTCAGATTTGCTGATAATTCAGGGGGGCCAGGGAGTGGGGGGGCTCCTCCTCCAGGGTTCTGGGTACATTAAGGGACCATATGTGTGTTCAACTGTATACATACTTCCCCAGTTGTTGAATAGCATTGCCTACTAAGATTTTAGCATATAATGTTAATGGAGTACATAAACCTATTTAGCGTTATAGGGTGTTACATGTGGAATACTACATGAGGTGATGAGTTTAACAAGAATTTTACAGACAAGTCTCATGTTGGATGCTACATAAACCCCTAGAGCAAAGCTTGAGGATTTATTTAAGCATCCAACACTGAAGTGAGTATAAAATTGAGTTTTACACCACCCATAATTAAATTTATATAATTGCTGGAGTCATGTTTTTTCACCATAGCAATGATATAAAATAGCAGCTTTGGTGCCTGTTAGAAGATAGTGTAGCATGAGCCACACTGGCTCACGGTTTCTCTTAGGAAGAGAGCGCATGTTTGCCATTATAATCAGCAGGTTATAACGGCAAATTACAACTGGCTTGTCCTATGGGAAAAAATGCAACCCTGTTATTATAAATGTTTAAATGTGAGTGCCAAAAGGTTCTGTTGTTGCAAGAAACACACCTATCTGACAATGAGCACTTAACATTTCTCAAATGTGGGTTTGATATTATAGAGGCCTCATCACATAAAAATGCTAGATGTCGAGGTGCAGTTATATTTCTTCCTTGGGGGGCACTGTTTGCATTGCAGGACAAATATATTGACAAGGGAGGCAGATTTGTTATAGTGGTGGGGCACCTATATGAGGAATTGATTAGTTTGGTTAGAGTTTATCTGCCCCCAGGTTCTACTAAATCACTGGTAAAATATTTCTTCATAAGCTACTGAACATCTCACAGGAGATGATAATCCTGGGTGGTGACCTGAACCTGGTTCTGAATCCGACTCCTGATGCCTCCTGATCAGGGGCAAATAGGACTTCTACAGCTCCAAAATATTTTAAATTGTTTGTCAACCAATTAGGCTATTTGGCTGTCTGGATACAGCTTTTCCCTACACAACAAGTGTATATCCACTATTCCTCTGGGCATCAGTCTGCAGCTAGACTGGATTATTTTTTTGTTACTGCAGAATGTCTGGAAAAGGTGCAAGACATGAACGTGGGGTCAATATTTCTTTCTGACCACTCCCCTATGTACCTAAAGGTGCAACTGGGGTGTCAAAGTAAGTTCACTATGTAAAGGCTTAATTTGGCCCTGCTTATGGACCTTGATCTGGTTAAAGAACAAGTCCCTTAAATTATAGTCAACAATGGTAGAGGGGATGTCTGCCCCACCACAGTGGGGGACACATTGAAGTCAGTCCTATGAGTAACCTTTATTGAATATTGTTCCTGGCAGAAGAAGTTAAGGGACCAGAAATATCATGATCTGCAGGGAAAAACTGACTACACATCAGCTATACTACGCCCTGGGGACAAAGCAATCGCTTACCATATTGCCCAGACCAGAGAACCACAGCTTCTTATGGACCAAAAAATTGAAAAAGCCCTTTTTTATAGTAAACATTATTATTATGAGGGGAGTGCTCAGGGGGGAGGGGGCTCGCAGACTGGCTCGTCAGCTTCATGGGTGGAAAAAACAGGCCTCCATCTTCCAACTGCATGGATGCTGGAAGAGACAGAGCCAGGGAATGGATTTAGGAAGAAGCTGTACGCTTCTCCAGGGAGAGAAAAATGGATAAGCTCCACTTTGGTTAATCAGTGAAGCCGTCAGATACTTACCAGTGCCAGTGGAAATCTTTGGAGCTTCATGGTCCAGGGTATAGAGGTCGTGCTATCTCTGAGGAAAAATCTGGCTGCTGGGTTTAAGTTATGTGAAGAACTTGCTCTGCCAATTTTAGCTGCCTTTTTTCATTTGTACGAATTTTTAGCCCCATGGAGCTGACATTTATCTTTAAAGAATACTGGACCCCTGTAGCCCTCATAATCATTTAAGTGCAGGAGGAATAAAATATGATTTTAGAAACGAAATCAGTAGTCTTGCCCCTTTTGTAGAATAAGGATACTAATGAAATGCAGATTCTTAAGTTTTAATGTCCCCATGAGTTTTTTTCCAAGGGAGCTCTAATTAAGTCCTGCACCTCTGTGTTCTCGGGGTCGGAGAGAGATCCTGTGGCTGAAACAAAATGAAGATACACGGAGATGGGGATCTCTGGGGGAGTTGAGGGTGCCCTTGGAGTTTGTGGCCATAAGTCCTGGAAGTTCCAGCAATCTTGAAGATGTCTCCAGGCAGGCCCATTTATTCTTTATGCTTTCAACCAGAGCGCATTTCTGGGGAGATTTCTGTGTTGTGGGCCCCTTCCCCCAGAAGATTGGTTGCTCCTACACATTGGGGAGAGGTGGCTACATATAAAACTGTTGACAATCACCATTCGGGAGGCAGATGGTGTAGAGGGGATCCCCCTGGGATGTTGATTCTATAAAACAGCTTTATTTGCCAACAATGGTGCCTATGCAGGTTCAGGTACACATGCTAGAAGCGTACCTGGCCCTTGCAGCTCCGCATCCACCGACAGGCATGTGGTGGCCAGCACTCATGGTCACCAGCCACTGTAGGGTACCTGTCCATAGCCCTGCCCCTGTGCATTGGTGCCTGAGGGACAGATCAGAGAACACAGGTAGACATCCAGTTGAAGGCCCAACCTGACCTGTGAGTTGATCGATGCTCTACGCAGAGCAGGGGATTGTGGAATGCTGCCAGTCCTGTATTTTACTGAAGAATGAGTGCCCAAATGGTCACCCCAGCCCTTCTTGCCTGACTGGAGGGCTGAGCAGCAAAGGTGGGGGGGTAGGTCTCGCCACGGACAGTGGGTGTGTTTTGTGGGAGGTGCCAGTGGTTTCTGCAGGGTACCTGTCCATATAGCCTGTGTCCCCCCTTGCCTGGCACTCCACGCCATAGTGAATGGCAAAGTGCAGGCATGCTCCCTGACACTCCCCCAGACCATCCATGCATATAGTAGTGTGAACATCCATGGCATCAGGAGTGGAAAGGGTGCAAGCCACTTTGGTGCATGCTGCAGGGGTCTTCAGGACCTCCAATGTGTAGCTTTGAATTGTAGGTGTGCCTATGCACCGTGGATCTGCAGCGCATAGTGCCTAAGTGCCGATGTGATTTTGAACTTGACTTCCCCAGAGACCTACTTCAGGCAAGCCTGGTTTATAATAGAGGAATATGGTACCCTTTCAGATTTTAAATTAAATATGATGAAAACTGAACTTAATTTTATCCATCCCAGGACCTGTAAACTCAGTTCCCAATATGTTGCAACAGAGGGGCCTTGAAATATTTAGGGGTTGTTATCCTAGAAATGTATCCCTTCTAGAGATTTTGAATTATGAGCCTATAACCCATAGAAACATAATATATTTTGTCAGCAGAAAAAGACCCTTAGGCCCATCCAGTCTACTCCTTGTCCCTGCCTATTCCATCACCACTGAATTTGCTGGATATAGGTGTCACTTCCTCCCCCCGTTCCTCTACCTAATATGCCTCTGTGCCTATCCCATGCATGCTTGAAGCTCCACACAGCCTTTGCCCCACTCCCTCCTATAAGCCCTGCCTCATTTTGATGGGGCTTATTGCTCACCTGTAGAGTCCCCCTCGACCTCCTCCGGTGCTCAGGGATGTTTAGTGCTCTGGGGGTATAATTTCTGCTGGCTGCCACTTGGGAGGCAGATGAGGAATATATATATATATATATATATATATATATATGAGAGAGAGAGAGAGAGAGAGAGAGAGAGAGGAGCTCAAGGAGATTTGGGGAGAGAGAGATCAGTAAGCACTGCAGCAGGGCAGTCTGAAGGGGTCCCCACTTCCTTAGGTAGGTCGGCAGTTTTCAGCGATGATGCGCCAGGTCCCTGGGTTGCATCCGAGGGAGGCTTTCTGAAAGGCAGTTTGCATCATTTTGGGTCTTTGGTCCCTGGGGACTGGGTGGTGAGCATTCAGAAGCGAGTATGAAGGGTAGGCAGAGTAGGACCTCCTGGAGTGTTTGGACCCCAGATTGCAGTGTGGGTTCCCGGGTCATCAGGGCTGTAGAGGTGGTTGCAGGACCTTTGCAGGGGGTCGGGTACTGGTAGCAGTGGTCCCGATTCCATTCCCTGCATGGCAGGGTGGCCTGGGTGGTTAGAAGGTAGTGTGGGTGTGGACTTTACTCAAAAATGTGGCCTGCATGAAGGGGCGGGTCCCGAGGCTCAGGGATAGAGCCCCGGGCGGGTCCTCAGATGTGGGGTAAAGAGATCGTCCCCTGAGGCCTTTTAGGCCATGGCCCATTTAGTTGCACAGCTTGGGCAACCTCATAAGAAATTAAAGAAATGGTGCCACTGTGACTGCTGTTTGGAGGTACAGCTCCAGGAAAAGTGAACTGGAAGCCAGTTAAGAGAAAGACAGTGAGAGGAGGAGTGAGTAGAGAGAGAGAGAGAGAGAGAGAGAGAAGCCATGGGGAACAGGTGGGTCCAGGACAAGGATTTGGGCAGTGGCTGAGTCAGTGAAGGAGGTGCAGCAGAGGAATTAGCAGGCTGCAAGGATTTACACCCCATAGACTGGACTAGCTCAGGGCGATCAGAGGAGCTCATTGCTCCCCTGGTGGAAGTGCTCAGTGAGAAAGGGAGGGAAGAAAGGATCACTTGTAGGAAAAGTGTTCGAGAAGAGCCTGTGTTTCTGTGAAGTGAAGCTCAAGTTTAGATACTTACCAGTGCCAGTGAGAGGTTTGGAGCTTCATGCTTCTGGTACAAGAAAAGGTCTTTAGTCCTGATTCAAGTACTTACTGCTGCTTGAAGTAAAATCTCCCATGCCTAAGAATGCTCGAAATGCTCTCCATCAAAGTTGTCTGTGTACAAAGTTTTAGTCCCATGGAGCTTGCAAAATATTTTTTCCTCTAAGCAAGTGGGACCCCTGAGCCCTGTTAATCACTTAGGGGCTTAGGAGAATAAAACTTGATTTCTTCGTGGGAGAATACCAGAATTCAGTGTAATTGATTTAATTATAAGGATGTTAATGAAATAATTAGTCTTAGTTTTTAGGGGTCCTGTAGGTTTCTCTGGGTCCTTGAAGCAATTCAGTTATCCTGTTCCCTTTTGCTCCCAGGTCCGGTGGCGGACATCTGTGAATGCCGAAGATGAATTGCCTGGGTCCGCTCTCCTGGTAAGAAGCTGCTGGGTAAAATCAATCCATCATTTGGGGCACTGGGACTGTTGTTCAGAAGACATCTCAAGGTAAGAGAAATTTTGTTCCATGCTGTTCAGTCTCAGAGAAATGTCTGGTGAGATTCTATTGTCTTGGTCCCCCTATCCCGGAACACCTGTCCCTAGATGTTTGGGAAGGGGGGGTACACTCCTCTTGCAGGTTGTTCCACTCATCCGCTGCCATTTCCATAAATAAGTATGTCTGCACATCTTGCCTAACTCCCCCCACTTAGCTTCATTGCATGCCCCCTTGTTCTAGTGCCTTCCTTTCTCTGAAATAGACCCTCCACTTGCACCTTGTTCACTTCTGTGAGGTACCTGTAGGTTTCAGTCATGTCCCCTTTCATGCTCCTTTCTTCTAGGGAGTATCCAACAGATAACAGAAGATTTACAGCAATGAGCGCACTTACCACTCCCTTTCTTGTCCCAGATAGAGGCATTTTGACAAAATATATTGCCCAGGCTGCTTTTGTTTCTACAAACTCTGACGATAGTACTGGAAGAATAAGGGACAATATTATCTCTAGATTTGGGGGGGGGTACCCACTTATTAGATATTCAGTACTTGAACTACCTAAAAATGGAGAGGGGGGGTCTTCATCAACCCCATCTATATAGTTATGCATTGGTCACCCAAATGTATATTATTTGTTGTTTGGTTAATCCATATTATTATGTGCATTGGAAGACAGGTGAATTAGTTCTGAATGATTTAGAGAGTACTGATAAGAAAAATTACTCACCATAGTAATGTTGTTTCTTCCTAAGGGATCCTCACTATGCATGAAAAGTGCAATCAGTCCACTGGACTGAGCTGCCCCAGAGCCTTGAATTTTATGCTAATTAGACAACTTTAGAATAAAATTAAAATCTCTGCCATAGTCACGCCTCCCTGCCCTCTAACGGCAAATTTATTTCTCAAACTGTGGAGACCAGTGACTACCAAATCTAGCAAAGGGACTACTAAAAATATTTAACCTAAAAAGCACCCCTTTAAAAAAAAAAAAAAGAAAGAAAAGCAAATGAGGAAAACGCACAAAATGTTCATTTGTAAGCCAAAAGCAACAGAAAAAACTTAACTTTAGTAAGAACAGGCCGTTGTGAGAACCTTTTCCAGGTTCTGAAAGTGGTAGAAAGGAAGGGCCTGTCAAACATAGTGGGGGATCCCTTGGGAAGAAACATTACTACGGTGAGGAATTTTTTCTTTAAACCCCCAGAATCCCTCATTATTGCCTGACAAGTGCAGACTCCATAGCAGTACCTTGGGAGACTGGGTACAGAACCTACTTAGGGAAAAGGTTCTGCAAGATGGTATCCCGTTAGGAGGGCGACATAAATTTGTTGCTGCAATTAGAGTGACTCCTGATTGCCGACACTGAGAGGGTGACCATGATTTCTGGTCGCCCGCTTTCAGGTGTCGGCTTCTTTGCCCCCACACAGTAATGCCCCCCAAATTCCCAGAATTAGTTATTTAATGCCCGGAAGGTGGAGCTGCCTGCATGGGGCATGAGGGGCCCTACAAAACTAACTGTTTCCAGGAGGCACTTTGGCACTGTACCTCCTGGAGAGAAATGCCTGGCACTGTAATGCTAGGTGGCATTTTACCGCATCATAATTGATGTCAGCAAAATGTCTTTCACCGTGACATGGTGGAACCCTGCAAGACAGCAGTACCAAAATTGGCATCCTTCTGGACTGTATGTTCAGACAGTAATGCTTTGTAAAGGTATGCGCTGTTTTTCATGTAGCTGCTTCACAAATCTCCTGGATGGAAACACCTCTAGATGCTGCCATGGAGGCAGAGGTGCCCCTTGTGGAGTGGGCCCCCAGGCCTTCAGGTGGGCACTTACCAGCTTTGCTGTAACAGAACTGGATGCATGCCACCATTCAGTGAGCAATGGTCCTCCTGGATGCTGGCTTGACCTGATCTACATCCCCATAGGAAACAAACAGTTGAGATGAAGTGGACCTGACATCCTTAGTGCAGTCCAGGTAGTAGCTCAAAGCTCTTTTAACATTCAGGGAATGCAGCCTCTGCTCCCCTGGTGTGGGTTTTACAATGAAAATCACAGGGAGTGTGATGAACTGGTTGAGGTGAAACTCTGAAACCACTTTAGGGAGAAATTTTCTGCTGGTCCTCAAAGTACTTTATTTCTGTTGAAGATGATGTAGTTAGGATCTATACATAGCTTGGAGCTTGCTCACTCTCCTGGCTGAGGGAGGGCTACCAAAAAACTGTTTTCCAAGTGACATATGAGGTATTTCAGAGCAGCAGATGCTATAAGCTTGAAAGGAGGACCCATGAGCTGAGCAATACACAGACTGAGTCCCAAGGAGGGACTGGATTCTTAAAAGGAGGGTTCAGATAGGTCAGACCCTTAAAGAGCCTTTTGAAAATAGCCAAGGAGGTTATTGTTCTCTCCCTATATGCCAAAGCATAGTTTGAGACTGCTGCCAGATGCACCTTAATGGTAGAAGGGCGACGGCCCAAAGAATGTAGGTACCAGGTAGTCCAGCATGCAGACAAACAGCTTAGTCCCCTGACCATACAAATATCTAGGAGCAGTGGATTCTCACGTACAAAACGAGGTGAGGCGCACCTTTATGTTTCAAAACTGCTATTCTTTACCCATCAAGGTCAGTTCCCCATGATCAGGGACAAGGCCTGTATAGTGCTGCATAATATACATTACCCAGGAATTCCATCTGATATGACTATCTCTGACTTTTCATTTAAGCTACTGTAAAAGTAATTTTTCCTTTTCATATATATTTCATTGATGGTGGTTCTTCATTCCCCAGGTCTGCTGTTTGGAGTTAACCACTTCCTGGTGATGCATTTCTTAGCAGCTAAGAATCATGGGGCTGGATTTTCAAAGTGGCTGTTAGATCAAAGCAAGCTGCAGCAAACAGCAGCTTGCATTGATTGCTGGTGCATCAGGGACCCTGCACCCCATCTTAGTATGGGAGGGGTTCTGGGGCTAAAGTCAGCAGATTTGTTACAAGCACTCCTTGCACCGAACAAGTGGCGCATGGGAGGGGTTTGATGGAGGCAGAGTTGCAACCTAGTGGCACTGCCAGCAATGGTGGGGTACAGTTCAGCAGAGATTACATACAGTTTCTGTGCTGTAAACCAGTGTGTCTCAATGAATACAACAGTTGGTCAGTCGCTGCCCTGTTTGCCTTTCCCCAACTTTCAGTCAGCAGTCATTGTCCAACAGTCTGTACTGTGTTCAGATGTGGAACAGTGCACTCCAACTGTCAGAGCAGCTGTGCAGTGCCCCATCTGGCTCCAAATAGTCAGGGTGTGCCAAGTCAGTGAGCAGGACTGAGAAAAGGAAGAAAATGTGCAAGTGCACAGGACAGCAGTCAGGGCAAAGAGAACATGTCACAGGTATGTTTTGAACTGTGCACTTTATTCAGGCTTGACATACAGCAACCCCATGTCAGTTCTAGCAATGTCTCCTCAATGGAAGTACGTGGATGACTGTTTTCTGTCATGCATCTTTGCTCACTGTGGTGGCCTGTGTTGGTATATGGGGGTGTGTGTGACAGTGATCCATCAGCAGGCACACTGTGGGTGGAATGGCGCAAGGGCATTAGATCAGCCTGGGCTGGTCTAAGCCTGGAGGACTGGACCACTTTGGGAATACGAGATAAGGGATGGTGCATCAGGTTCTGGTGCAAGCCCCTTATGCCATGGTGCACCAGGGTGGGTGCTGCAAGCATGGCACAAGCCACTTTGCACATCCCGACCCCTGTTTGCTGCAAGTCCCCTTCGAAAATCATGAATGATGCAAAGTGTGATGTAGTGAGCCACTCGATCAATTATCTTTGATGCAGGCAACTTGCATCATTCCTGAGGTTTTGAAAATGGGCCCTTGATCTCTACCATGTATTTCATGTGTCTGTCTTTTAACTTTAGGATACTAGTAGCAGAGATACATGTTTGGTGTTATAAGGACCTGAGTATGTAGCATCTCTGAGAATTTCCTCCCAAAATCCCAGTGAAATTCAACAAGCACTGGGCAGTCCCACATTATATTGGCGGTGTGGTCTGGTTCTCACAATCCTCCAACAGGCTGCATTGCCCCCATTCCATATCTGGCCATGATAACTCGAGTACAGAAAAATGGAGGAGATGTTTTCAAACATATTTGTAGTGACATGTGCCCAATTGTAGCAACTCCTTTCCCATTCCTGCTGCACTGGGGTGGTTCCCAGCTCCTTCCCTCTTTCTGAGCTAAGTATAATGTGGCAATAGGTTGAAATGTCTGCAGCGCTTGTATATTGTAGAAATAAAAGTCTTGTGGTCTGGAGTCTGAACTGCATTAATAAAGTTCCCACTATTGTAGATGTCTTGCTATGGTCTGTTATTGCTAGGGGCAGGGAAATAATAAAGTGTCACACTTGGAGGTGTCTAAAGAAGTCTCTTCTCTCTAGGCCGAATTGTTGCTGCATTTCTTTCAGTGATCCTATTGTTACCCTGGAGCAGAACTGGCTGGGATATACTAGGCCTTTTTTCCACCACTTCCTGTAGGCAGCATCAAGTCTGTCTGGGGCAAATTCATCCTGTTGTGCCAACAGGCACACCCACAAGGTTTGAGGGGTCAGATACATGGAAAATCCAGGGATTTATGTCCATGAGAGCCTGTTCTCTGGTGTGAGTCCCAAACATGTAGCAGGTCATATCCCAGAAGGAAACAGATCACGCCCATCTCAAGCCACTGTGGGCCTGAGCCCTTATATGCCACTGAAAGAGTACCCTTCATTAGGAAGCAGCATTTACAATTTAATGTCAGGCATGGCTAATCCTCCTTTCTCCCTGGAAGCATCATAGTGTGTATTTTAATTTGTGGCTTTTGCAGTCCACATAGTGGGAAATGCCTATCTGTCACTCCTAACAGTCAGCCTCCTGGAAAGGGAGAGGGACATACGAATCATGGTAGCACCACCATCCTGATGGAGTGACTTGGTTTATCAGGGACAGAGGAAAGATGTGCCACTGCTGTAGGTCCACTGATAGCTGGTTGGAAAGCAGTCTATAACTGACTTCATAGAGTTTATCTAAGTTTATATATAGGATAAAGTATGGGTCGAGGTGTAGCGAGAAGTTTACACACCCGAGTTAGATGCTACATAAACTCCGAGGCGAAGCTCGAGGGTTTATGACTAGCATCTAACCCCGAGGGTGTGTGTAACTTCAGGTTTATACATCTCTGACCCATATATTATTTTATATAATTGCTGGGTTTCCCTTTTTTGCCTTAGCAATTATATAAAATAAAGAGCTTCCAGTGCATCCGTGGTGTGGCTTTGTTTTTGTCCAGTGCTGATTTAAATCGGCATATTTTAAAACTTTCTTTTTTTTTTTTCCTGGTTTGTGAGGTTTTCACTGTGTATCGGGGGAAAAAAATAAAAGAACTTACCATGAGTTCTTCTGGTGATGCTGTTTCGGGAGAGATGGAAGCGGTGAGCTGTCTTGACGGTGGTGCTGCTGTGTGAGCATGTGCACAGCAAGGGAAACCGTGAGCACGTTTGCCGTTATAAACACTCCTTTATACTGGCAAATTATGCCACGGTTTCCCTATGGGAAAAAGAGGAAGCTGGTTATTATGGTAACCTAATACTTAGGTACTTAAGCTCCCTGGGGTCCCAGCAAAGGAGCAAAAATTCAAAGGGAGAGCATCTGTTTTCATTGCGTTCAGCTTACAAGCTGGTGTCACACTAAATTGTTGCACTAAATTGCTTTAAGGTGTTAAAGACTTTGAGAAGGGTGGTCTCAGGGTCTGGCAGGTACAGAAGGATGTTTTCAGCATATAGAGCTATGCAGTGTTCATGTCCCCCCCATCTGGATGCCCTGCAGGTTAGTGTGTTGTCTTATTGCCTGCACTAAGGGTTCTATGTAAGTGCAAAGAAAAGGGGGGACAGAGGACAACCCTGTTGGGTGCCTCTGTTCAGTGCAAACAAAGGAGATACATGGCTCTTGACCTTTACAGAGGCCTGTGGGGGCTTATAAATCTGTTGGAGAAGTGAGGCAAACTCTATTGGGAAACCAAATCTGCCCATTGTCAAGAAGAGATAGTGCCAGGACACCCTATTGAATGTCTTTTCAGTAACTAAACTGACTAGAAGGAATGGGGTGGTCACTGTATGTACTTGGTAGAGAATGTGAAGTATGCATCTGGTGTTCTTTCTTGTTTGTTGGGCCCAAACACAGCTGGTCTGCTCTGGGAGGATTAGGGTTGGCAGGAGGGGATAAAATCTTTCCACCAGAATAGCCATGAATAAAGTATAATTACCTTGATAAAGCATCGAGTAAGACATGAACAATTGGTGCTTGTGGGGAACATGCTGCTATTTTTTTTATCTGTGTTTTTAAACAATAAATTTGTATAACGGAACTTAACAGTAGTCTTACAGTAAGTTTTCTGTAATGCCCAACTTCCTTTTTCTATAATGTATAATCTGCATGTAAGACAGAGATAGGTCTATATGCAGTGCATTCTATTGGATTTTACCTGGCTTTGATATTACTTACTTGAGACTGTGGTGTACTGGCATGTGTGAGGAACCTTCCACCATTCAGCATTTTGTTACGCGACCATAATAAAGGAGGCAGTAGTTGCTCTTCTGTCTTTAAAAAATATTGTAGAAATATAGAACCTGATGGCAGATAAAGGCATCTTGGACCACTAAGTCTGCCCAGTTCTGTGATGTATCCATCTGGTTCCATGTGATGCAGCGATACTTGAATAGCGATTGCCGTTTGGGCAAGTCTACATTGCCGAAAATAAATTTTGGCGATGCAGACTCGCGGTGAGCAACAAGAGGGCACCCGAGATGTAGGTTGCTTATATTTATGTGGAGGGATGCATGTTGGGAGGAGGATGCAAAAGTAAAATAAAAATAAAACCCGACCTGGTGCAAAAACCACAAGAGCGCCCAGAATCGAACCCGCACCCTCCCAACCCCAGCCTGACACCAACCCACCATGCCACATGGCTAGCTCAGCAGCCCACTGATGCACTACACCCCACAAACCCTCCCTCCCTCCCTTCCACCTGTTGCACTGCATCATCCCTGCCCACCCACCCTCATGCGCATGCATACATAGCGATATCCTGTCGCTATATTCGCCAAACCCTCTATCCAGTTGCCCCCACTGCCATGATTGAGTCGCCTTTTTGAAAGCGCTCAATAGCGGTCACCTTGTACAGTGGATGCCATCCATCTGGCTGTGAGGCCTTTTGTCATTGTACTCCATCATATTCCTCAAGCTCAGCCATCTAAATAGGGCCCAACAATAAATTTATCTAATCTTGCTTAAGCTTTGGGGAGAGGGACACAAAAGTGCCTCCATTGCCTCCAGATTATGGTGGGTCCTCTAGGGAGTAGAGGTACATAAAGAAGGTATGAAAAGCTTCCTCTAAGAATCTTGTTGGAAAAAGAGTGCTTTATGCTGGTCACTGTGGCCTGGCCTTTGCCTCATTACCTGGTGTGCCACAGCCAGGTGGCTATGGAGCCCACCTCATAGTACCTGTGTTGGAGATGTATCAAGGGCACTTCATGTTTTAAGTATAGCCAGTCTATATCCTCCTTCACCTTGCCAATTTGAATTTTTACTGACCTATCCCCTGTTTATGTGCTTCTCATAGAAATGGAAGGTTTCCTGTAACTCCTGGGGATATTATTGTCTCTCTTTCTGTTTTCTGGCAGAATATTCTATGATGTGTCCCCTAAGGACAGTTTCCAAAATGTCCCCAGCTTGCAATCCATCACATAATGCATGCGTCATGCTGCATGTAGCTGTAATCAATCCAGGTGTATACCCCATGTACAGCAAAATAATGGGTACATTTCTTCTCATTGATGTGCAGGTCCTGCCAAATATCTCGTCCATTTAATCCTTGAAAAGTCATGGAGCAGACCCCACATGCAAGAGGCTGCTGGGGTGGGGTGCAGGTTAGATATGTCCAGCTTGTTGGGTGTGGCATGTTGAACTGGCGCAAGCAGTAGGACCTCAGTGGTATTTACTGTGTGAGGTCTCATAGGTGTCAAATTTCCAGGGCTTAGTCCTGGGGATGCATGTCATGCCAGTGTGTGATCTCAACTTGATATAGGGTACCCTGAACTATTACTAGCCGGCCCTCCCTGTCTTTGACAACCTTCTTCTCCAGGAAGGGGGTGCCATGGGGTATGAGTATGACAACTCCCCACCACTTACCCTTGGGTAGTTCCAAGCTACAGATGTGGCTAAACCAAAACTTCTATAATCTCCCATGCTCAGGGGCATTCAAGTGCATCTCCTGCAAGAGAATTAAAATGCTCTTTTTTGATACATGACAGCACCTGAGCCTGTTTCACTGGATTATTTAACCCATTGACATTCAATAAGTACCATAACACATTAGATCATATTACATCCATACCATTCATACAGATATGATGCCCCTGCCTCCCCACATACCCCTGGCTTCCCATCATCTGTCTCAGGATAAGAAAAACATACAGTGTGTACAAGAGATATATAAATCTTCTGAACCCAAACTGTAAACGTGTATCATGTAACTGCAGGGAGACTACAGCTGAGCACTCTGGTAACAATGAGTGGCAGAACATGGCCTCAAGGTGGGAGCTCAAAGTACAGCTCTATGTCTACATGTTCCAGGGCTGGGAAAATCTCTCAATAGGTGGAAAGGGCCCAATAGTGAATCCGCTATCTGGGAAGAGAAGTAGGAGTCAATGTCAGGAGTGCAGTGCACCACCCTGCAGCTGCTATACTATAATATCCCTTTCGATTTATGCTTACTAACTGGTCGCCCAGCTCCCATGTCTTGCATATGAAGGTGTAGGTGGAGGAGACTTGGGAGAGCAGTAGTAGTAATAGTAGTAAATATTTGTATTCATAAAATCTGAATTATGAATATGGATTGCCCAATTGAGCTGGAGCTCATTGTCAATGGAGTGCAGACATGTATGGTACAAACAATTTTGTTGCACATGTAATAATACATGAAAACATATCAAGCACACAGTAAACACTTTTGATATGCAAAATGATATGTACAATATACGGCTCTTAAAAATAAGCTATCTTTAAATTTATCTACAGGTAGACATTAATCCTCATAATTGGGACAGCATTGCAATGGATTATTGGAAGCATCCATTAACCATTTTCTGATTCTGATGAATATCATCTGTCCATTTGATGCCCTCAGCAAGTGAGGAATGGAGTTCCAGATTTTGGGATGAGAATAAAATAGATGATTTGCTGGACAACATCATTGCCCAGTGTGGACCAAAAGGGGAAGGAATGGTGTTGATGGAGGACCTAATATGCCAGGTACAAACTGGGGAACCATGTCCTCTAAGGTGGCCAAGGAGCAGAGGCTGCTGATGGCTTCAGGATGTGTTCTTAACACAGCATGTGATGGAGCCCACAAGGGAGGGCATGTCCTGGATGTGGTTCTGGCAGATGGGGATCTGGTAAGGGACATGGTTGTACAAGACCCCCTGACTGGGAGCGACCACAATACTGTCTGGTTTCAAATAAGCATGGGGAGGGGGTGAGATCTAGGACACTGGCAGTGGACTTCAGGGGGGCAGACTTTATGGGCATGGGAAATATTCTCAAGGATCACTTGATGGGGATTACCTCAATGACAAGTGTGGAAAGGAGATGGGAGGTCATAAAACAGGGACTTAATGAGGCAGTCAGGATCTGCGCTAAGTTGAAACGTAAGGGAGCAAGGTCACATAAACCATGCTTGTGGTCCAGTGAGGTACAGGTAGCAGTCAGAGAAAAGAAGGCGGCCTACAAAAAATATAAAACAAGAAGAGGGGATAGGGATAAGGAAATGTACCAGCTGGCATCTAGAAAAGTCACCCGTATGGTGAGAGGAGCAAAGTCCAGTAAAGAGCAGTGGCTGGCACAGGGGATACATGGAGGGGAAAAGGGGTTCTTCCGGTACATTGGGGAGCGGAGAAAAACTAAGGGCCATCTCAGCAGATTGAGATCAGAAGGAGGGTGGGTGGAAGAGGCGAGGGACCAGGCAGAGGTATTTAACGAGTACTTTGCCTCTGTGTTCACTAGGGAGGGGGATGGGATATCTACAAAGCAAGGCATGAAGGGGATAGAAATGTCAGTAAGTGGGCTCAGGGGAGCAACAGAAATGGAGCAAGAGGGAGAGAGAGGTACCCCAGGGGTGTCACATCTGGGTAAGGATAAAAAGGCCAGTAAGGTGGAGGGGATGGATGATGCTATCTCTGCCAAAAGGGTGTGGTTAGCCCTCAAGGCCCTAAAGAAAGACACATCTCCTGGGCTGGATGGCATTCATCCGAGAGTACTATGGGAATTGGTGGACATACTGGCTGCACCCTGGCGGAGCTTTTCAGCAGGTCACTTGAGACAGGGAAATTGTGAAGTTGGCGAGAGAGGCACATGTGGTACCAATCCATAAGGGGTTGAGGAAGTACCAGGTAACTATAGACCCATCAGTTTGACCTCGGTGGTGGAAAATTAATGGAGAGTATACTAAAGGAACGATAGGGGTGTACTTGGAGGAGGTGGGAGGTCTGGATAGTCGGCAACATGGGTTTGTGCCAGGTAGATCATGTCAAACCAACCTTGTGGAGTTCTATAAATGGGTAACATCAGAACTGGACAGGGGTAAGCTTGTGGATGTATTATTCTTGGACTTCAGCAAGGCGTTTGACTCTGTCCCCCACAATGGTCTGGTGGAGAAACTGATGGGGTTAGGAGTAGGCCCTTTGATGGTCAGATGGATTGAAAACTGGCTAGCTGGATGCACTCAGAGAGTAGTGGTCTGTGTGGAGCTCTCGAATCCTAGAGAGATTGGTAGTGGGGTACCGCAGGGCTCGGTCCTGGGGCCGATCCTGTTTAATGCATACATATCGGACATCAGGGAGGGTATAGGGTGTGACATGAGTCTCTTCGCAGATGACTCCAAGAAGGGAGCAGTAGTTGAGGGAGAAGAGGGGAGGTTGGCCCTGCAAGGGGACCTGGACACCCTGGAAAGCTGGGCTCACACATGGAAATTAAATTTCAATATCACTAAGTGCAAGGTGTTGCATCTTGGTCGGGGAAACCCTAAACACAGGTACACCCTGGGAGGAGGCGCTGGAGGCCTCAATAGGGGAAAAGACCTAGGGGTCATGGTGGATGCATGTATGAATAACTCTGAGCAGTGCAGGAGAGCGAGCAAGGCAAACAGGATGTTGGATGCATCGTAAGGGCATCATCTCTAGAAGCAAGGAAGTGATTCTGCCACTGTACAATGGACTGGTTAGACTACACCTTGAGTACTGTGTACAGTACTGGAGACCACACTTGAAGAGGGACATACAGCTCCTGGAAAGGGTACAGAGGAGGGCAACAAAGATGATACGAGGGCTAGGGGATTTGACGTATGAGGACAGACTTAAGGAGCTCTGCCTGTTTTCATTGGAGGACAGGAGAGACAGGGGGGACATGATTGAGGTCTTCAAGTACCTCAAGGGAATAAATAGGGTAAACATGAAGAGATCTTTAGACTAAAGCAGGGAGGTATCACCAGAGGGCATGGTTTGAAGTTGGAAGGTGGAAGGGTGAGGGGGGAAAAGAGGAGGAGGTTTTTCACTGAGAGGGTGGTGGACCCTTGGAATGCACTGCCTGGTGAGCTGGTTCAGAGATCCACAGTGGAGGGCTTCAAGAGAGGGTGGGACAGACACAGGAAGTGGATGTATCAGATGATGGCCTGTCCCGGGGGGGTGGGGATGGATGATACGGGTTTCTGGAGCACAAGGGATGGGAGGGTCTCGGCACCCAACTAAGGATCTAAGGTTCGAGCAGACTTGATAGACTGTAAGGCCTAATCTGCTGGCAAATAGTATGTTAGTATGTTAGATTTCCCAATATCTGTCCCTTTCTTGGGCAGAGGTTATTCTATTCCTGCTGCTATCCTTAAGCCCTCCTTAACATTTCTGAACTCCAAACTATCCACAATATTTAAAGCACTGAAACATATATTTAATGATATGAAGGTCCCTTCTTTTGTGCAATCTAAGCCATCCCAGTTTGGGGTACATATGGCAATGGTGGGCACCCCAGGGGGGAAGGAGGATAAAACCGTAGAAACTGTTGCCCCAAGGAGCAAGACGTCCCCATAGTCCAAAACTGGCACAATCATTATGCTCACAGCATGTCTTCTGGACTCAAAAGATTTTTTTTTTATTCTATACAGCATGCCCAATTTTTGTTTATTAGTTTTTAGTAGGCGTATAAAAACTATAACCATGATCCTCATATACGGCAATAGAAAACAGAAATACAATAATTACTGTTGTAAGGAGATTGTTAGGACACACAATATATCAGTCATATGATCTTGTATGGCAGAAGATGGGGATAGTCCTAAAAAAGAGGTCACAACAGATAGTACAGTAAATTGCTCACCAGCTTCATGGCTTTAGGTATTTACATAGCAAGAACATCTAGCTAGTGGGTAAACACACAATCTGAAGATTGCTATTTAAACCTGGTGAAAATTAGGTATAAATCCAAGGAAAAAGAACCCACAGCCAAAACTTCCACTCCCCGACAAAGATTTAGTACCTAAAAAGTTAAATTGAAACCTTTGCAATACAAAGTCAGCATAGCATCAAAACACAAGCAGCCCTTAATCGAGGTGTTTTAAGAAAATATATAATTAAGGAACAGTCCCAACAAAGTTGGGAATAGCCCACATTCTGCTATGGCATGTGTAGGGCTGAAAGGCATGCATAGCTCCCAAAATGGTAGGAGAACAGCCGTCATTCTGCTGCCATTATCCCAAAGAAAAGCCCAAGTAAAAAAAAAACATAGTCCCATGTCTAAAACCAGCCCCACCGCTACATCACTCTGCATTTTTCAATATGCCCTGTACTCAGGAAATGGAACATAAACTTTCAAACAGGAACATTTGTTTAGGCTAAAGTCCATTAAAGAACCAAGGAAAATTCAGTTTCTTCAGACTCCTGCCGCTCCTCTTCCTGTCCCATAGACTTGGCCCCAAATTTCCACTTTCAAGATTTTGAAGCCAATGACCTGCATCTTGTGGGTTGGTAAACTGCCAGGTTTTTGGTGCTGGTGTTTGTTCCAGAGAGTATGGAAACACATTGCTCCCTTATTATCAACTACCCCACCTCTCATGTTATAGCTTTCTTTACACAGTTGCTGGCCCTTCTTATTGAGAGGAATAGTCCTTTTCTACCTCTGGATCAGACTTTTCCTCTCAGAAAGAGCGCCGTGACTGGTCCATTATTTGGAAAAGTGTATACAGATATATTAAGTAGGACAGATGCCGCTTTATGCAGTTTCAAGTATTACATAATATGATTTACACCCCAATTAAACTCCACAGAATGGGTAAGTAATGCACAACTGGGCCAGGAGCAAGAAAAAGTGTACAATCCTGAAAGCCCGGAGATGCTGACGAATGGCATCAAAACACTTCCTCTGGGCTCAGGTCTGAAAGGAGAGGTCTAGGTATAACTTGATGTCGGAGCCCATAATGTCAAGTGAGTACACCACCAGCGCTGCAGTACTAAGCAGATCATGAATCTCAGATCCAGCAGTTTTAAATAAAATAGTACAGGGCTGTGATGGTGTTTGCAGATGAACCCTGGGGTTGACCCGATAGCATACCTCTGAACTGCTATGAATTTCGCATAGCGCTATGATTTTCACACTCAAATTTACACTTGCTCTGCATAGGTTTACTGATGTTCCTCATAAAGCTACAGCTATTTCTGGACACACAAACTATTAAATCATTGAACTAAGTTGATAGAAGCACTCCTTGTCACTAGCTAACGGGCCCCACTATCTGAATGCAAATTGTTGCTTAAAAAGAGAGTGCTATACATTCTGGCCCTTTGCTATGATTTTGAATTACAGTGCTATGATTTTTTTTTTTATTCAGAAAGTTTTATTACACTTAGTCATAGTGAAAACCGCAAGCATGGTTAATACAGTCATTCATATATTGGAAACCATTACATAACGAGTATCATAAATATGTCAGGTAGTATAATCACAGCGTAATTAGATCTATCCAGGAGCAACATATACACAACAACCAAGTGTTAATTATAACAGGTCAGCCCTCCCACCCCACCCTACTTTATCCCCCTCCCCTTCTCCAGAAGTTGGGCTATCCTAAAGGAGCCTGATTGATGTTCACTAGAAAAATCCAAGTCATCCCATTGGTATAAAATCTGAAAGCTAAAGAAAAGAAGAATGGAAGAGGTTAATAAAACTCAATGATCAGTACCCTGGTCCGAGTCAACAAAGTAAGAAGAGGTTCCCAAATATTGACAGATTTTTTGTGGGAGTGCGAGATACTTGCAATTATATCGTCAGCATGCAGCGCAGAGAGTTTTTCCCAGTACCATTCCATGTAAGTAGGATTCTCTGGTTGCACCAGTGCCAGAGAATGACCTTCTTGGTGCAGGCTGATATTAACACATTTGTTCCATAGATGCCATATGGTGTCAGAACTATCCATTGCTAGATCCGACCCAAAATGGCCAAAGGAGCAAATGAGTTAAAGCAATATCTGATTCTGGTTACCAATTAGAACTTTATCAAAGGCCCCTAATATACAAATATCAGCGGAAAGACCTGATCCAGCCCTAAGAAGGAGTCTAATCGGTGCCTAGTTTCTGTCCAAAATGGTTTGACCTTTTCACAGGTCCAGAGAATATGGAACAAGGATCCCCGTTCTTTCTGACATCTGGTACATATGTCCAGAGCCAGTCTACCCATTCTGTGGAGTTTAATTGGGGTGTAAATCATATTATGTAATACTTGAAACTGCATAAAGTGGCATCTGTCCTACTTAATATATCTGTATACACTTTTCCAAATAATGGACCAGTCACGACGCTCTTTCTGAGAGGGAAAAGTCTGATCCCAGGAGTAGAAAAAGGACTATTCCCTCTCAGTAAGAAGGGCCAGCAACTGTGTATGAAAGAAAGCTATAACATGAGAGGTGGGGTAGTCGATAATAAGGGGAGCAATGTGTTTCCATACTCTCTGGAACAAACACCAGCACCAAAATGCTGTATTAACATATGTGTTAGCCGAAGATATTTAAAGCACATGTGTAGGCCAGCCAAATAGTAGTTGAGCCTCTTTAACGGTAATAAGCCTGTCAGTGGACAATAATTGATCCACTGATAAGAATTCCAGCGAGGGCCAACCGTTCCTGGTTAGTTTCTTCCCAGCGATCGTAAAATGTTTGATTATCAAGGATGGACTGTGTAACATCATGACAGGGATCCAGAGCTAACATGTGACAAAGCTGGTTATGGGCATGAAGAGAGTAAGCAATGGGGATATCTTTTAAAAGGTCCTGGATCTTCTGAATTGGAGCATATAGCAGTGTACCAAGGCTTAAATTGAACTGGCGACACAGTGATACCTCAGTTTCTAGCTACTGAGGAATGTATGCCAGAGTTAGGCCCTTTGGGATCAGACGGAGCCAAAAGGAAATTTGGGAGCAATGTATGGCCAGATAATAAAGTTCTACATAAGGAACTTTCAGACCACCAGCCTATTTGGGTTTCATTAACTTTGTCAGTGCTTTTCTTGGTGCTTTACCCTGCCTGAGAAACTGAGAGAAGAGCCTATTAACCTGAAGAGACCATGTTTTAGGTAGAGCTGGACCGAGCATAAGAAGGGGATACAAAAGTTGTGGAAGTACATTCATTTTAAGGATACTTACACAACCCCGTAGTGACAAGGGAAGTAGGGACCAACGATTTAAGTAATTCTGAATGTGGGAGAGAGTTGGATCTAGGTTACATTTTTTGATTTGTGACAAGTCAGTACTAAGGTACAATCCTAGATACTTGAGTTTATCCTCTACCCAAAGAAGACTGAGGTGCTCCACGCTGGCCCGGTGAGCTGCAGAGTTTAGGGGTAAAAGTTCTGTTTTTGAGAGGTTAAGTTTATAGTTAGAGAAGGTACCAAACTGAATTACAATGTCCAGAACTGCAGGAATAGAGATGGAGGGGGACACTAAATGTAAAAGAATGTCATCTGCACATACAGATAGTTTATGTTGCGAAGGACCTAAGGGTATACTCTGAACTCATGGGGAAAGATTGATTTTCCTAATTAGAGGCTCAAGATATAAATTGAACAAAGGTGGGAGATAGTGGGCAGCCTTGTAGTAAAGGAAAGGAATCAGATAAAATTCCATTGCAAAAAACATGTGCCGTGGGATTAGTGTAAAGGACTCTGAGCCATTTAAGGACTTTGGGGGGAGACCATATTTAGGGAACAAGCGGAATAAATAGTTCCAGGATACCCCATCAAAAGCTTTCACCGCATCCAGGGAGACCAAAACCACTGATGTAGGGGAGTCCCTGGATGCGGAGATGAGATGCAAGAGTTTCTGGGTGTGGTCTGCCGACAGTCTGCCTGAGACAAATCTCACCAGTTTTCTACTAAGAAGACATTCCCATACTGAACATAGTCTAATAGCAAGAAGTTTTGCCAACATTTTTAAATCTACATTGATTAGAGATATAGGCCTATAGTTAATGACAGATAAGGGATCTTGGCCAGGTTTAGGGAGGACTACTATAGTGGCAGCTGTAAGAGAGAGATCTGAAAGACCACGTGAGAAAATAAACTGAAATAAATCCAGAAGACACGGGGCTAACAACTCTTTAAATGTCTGGAAAAGTGCTATGATTTTCAATACTGAGAGGTTGAGAGGTATATGCCTGATAGGCTTTTTCAGTACAGTACAGTCAAACTCCTCTGGTACACTCAGCTTCTGAGGGAGCCATTGTTTAAGATAGTCCAGTAACTGAGTTCCTTCGATGCCCTTCAGGACACCGACGATGCGTATACTGCCAGAATGCATCTTGTTATTGAGGGCTTCTAGTCATCCCTGAAGTTGTACATTTTGTTTGTTGAGGGTGGAAACCACCATTTGAGCTATTGTAGATTGCTTATCAGCATCTGCTACAGTGGCAGTAAGCCCTTTAATCGCTGAGTTGTGCGATTCCAGCTTCAACAATGTTTTTACAATTTCGAGTCCATGATCCACATGAATTCAAGCATTGTCTGCCACAGAGGCTCCAAGACCCTGGGGTTAATAGTTGCTGCATTTCCAGAGGATTCCCTGGCCTTGTTAGCTACTGGTGGCTGTCCTTTGACAGTCCAGGTGGCTGCGCTTCTGGTGACCCATAACTTATTTGGGATCAAACAGTTCAGCAATACGTTATAGTATATGGTTAGGGCTTATTGTACATTGAAATCGTGGCTTTCAAAACCTTGTTATAGGACAGTTCAAAGGTCAAAAATGTGTTGTACTATCATTCTGACATCACGTCGATAGTACAACAACTTTTCAACCTTGTCCTACCTCCTGACTGGGTGACTCGACTGGCTGTAACAGCGATAAGAAAAGTAAAAACATGTCGGTGGGATTAGCGGTTGCGGAGCGGTGGATCTTCCGGGAATCTTCCCTCTACTACACGGCTTTGTGGCGATAAGCATTTTTTGTTTTAAAAACAAACTGTGCTGCTAAAAGAGAGTGAGCGGGTGTTGGGAGAAGCAGCAGTCAGCGGGAGTGCATTGAAGCTGAAACGAGTGGCACTGGCAGCAGAGAGAAGCAGACGCCAATGGAAACAGGAACAAAAAAAAGAAGGTAACCAGCATCATAAAAAAAGTCATAAGCCCAAACCATATACTATATAAAAAAGTGAGTTGGTTAACCATCCACAACCAAGGCAGTTTTTCCATCTCGGGAGTTGATGACATCAGGGAAACCTCTCGAGCTTTGCTCTTGAGGTCTCTATGTGGTCATCAACTCTCGAGATGGAAAAACAGCCTTGTTGTGGATGGTCACCCATCCACTATTATACGTGTGCAGCTGTTGTGAAGTGCAGTTTCAATCTGTTACACAGAATTACCTTTTTTTTTCATAGATTCATAGATTTTTGTCAGCAGATAAGGCCCTCCTGGCCCACCCAGCCTGCCCACATAATCCCCCCTAACAGTGCTACCTAAGCCACTACTGGGAGGCCGTCTTCCACCCCCTCCGTTATCCAAGATAACCATGTGTTTATCTCAGGCACACTTAAAACCTGTGACTGTATTTAGCCCCACAACCTCTGCTGGGAGGCTGTTTCAGTTGTCCACCACCCTTTCCATGAAGAAAACTTCTCACGCTTCCTGAATCTACCCTCTCCAACTTCATATTGTGACCTCTAATCTTAGAACATCTTTTCTCTGGAAAATACTCTCCTTCTGCACCTTGTTTATGCCCTTGAGATATTTGAATGTCTCTATTATATCACCCACCTCTTCCTGTCCTCCAGAGAGTACAAGTTTAATTCCCTAAGCCTCTCTTCATAGGTCTTCTGAGGTAGGCCCTGCACCATTTTGGTTGCCCTCTTCTGCATCGTCTCCATCCTGTCCCTGTCCTTTCAAAGATGGGACCTCCAGAACTTCACACAGTACTCGAGGTGTGGCCTCACCAATGAAATATACAGGGGAAGTATTACCTCCCTCCTACTGCTGGTGATACCCCTTCTTATTCATCCAATCATTTGGTTAGCCTTTCCCACTGCCTTCCCACACTACTTCGCCACCTTAAGGTCATCAGTTATGATGATTCCCAGGTCTCTCATGCCTTGTGACCTCTAGTACCTCTCCCCCAAGTGTGTACTCCACCCCTGGATTCCTGTTTTCCAAATGCATAACCTTGCACTTCTTTGTGTTGAATTGAAGTTGCCACCTTCTTACCAGTCTTCTAACTTTTCTAGGTCCACCCTCATCCTTTCCATCCCCCCCATATGTCCACCCTGTTGCAGATCTTTGTGTCATCTGCAAACGGGCCGACCCCTGTGGTACCCTGCTAGTCACCCTCCCCTTCCCATAGTGCATCCCATCTACCACCACTATTTGGCTCCTGTCACTGAGCCAGTTTTCTACTCATTTTACTATTTTAGGCTCCACCCACAGGTTGCTTAGTTTCATTACCAACCTTTTATGTGGGATGGTGTCAAAGGCTTTGCTGAAATCCAGATAGGCCACGTCCACTGCCCCGCACTGGTCCACTACACTGGTTACCTCGTCGAAAAACTCTATCAGGTTGGTCTGACAAGACCTCCCCCTGTGAACCCATGCTGTCTCTGGTCCTGCAGTACACAGTCCTCGAAGTATTCTCCAATTCTTTCCTTTAGGAGTGATTCCATTACCTTGCCCACCATTGATGTCAGGCTAACTGGCCTGTAGTTTCCTGGCTTCTCCCTACTGTCACCTTTGTGGAGCGGGATGACTCCAACCCTCCTCCAGTCTCCCAGCACCTCTCCAGTTTCCAGAGATCTGTTAAGCAGGGTTGCTAGGGGCTCAGCCAGTACCTCTCTGAGCTCCCTCAGCAGCCTGGGGTGCACTGCATCAGGGCTCATGGCCTTGTCCACTCTTAGCTTGATAATTCCATTAAAACTCTGTCCACAGTGAAGGGCTGGTGTCTATTTCCCTACCCTTCATGCCCTTGTTGTGTATTTCAGGCCCATTTTTCCCCGTGAAGACAGACAGGAGTATTTGTTCAATATGTTGGCCTTTTAACCATCTTTTTCCACAGAGGCCTCTCTTTCTCCCTCCTTTCCTACCCGAAACATAAATAATCATATCATTAGCATAAAATGAAGTTTAGTTTTGGAATTGTCGAGAAGTTATTCACATAAATGTTGAATAATAAGGGGCCCAGGACTGAGCCCTGATTTGATTTTAGCAAATTCATAATCTCAAAATCTTTAGTAGAAACCAGTTGTTGCCTACCACTTAGATACTCACTGAACCATCTCAGAGGGGGTCAGTGCAAGACCCAGGGATTTTAGCTTGGACAGGAGAATGCCATGGTCCAAGGTGTCAAAAGCCTTTGATAAATCTATAAAGATTGCTCCCATTAACATTTTCCTGTCCAAAGTTTCTTGCACATCCCAGACTACTCTAATTAATGCTGACGTTGTGCTATATTTTGGCCAGAACTCCGATTAGAAACCATGTAAGGCATTATTACTTTCCAAAAAGGGTCTCAAATGAGAACTCACAAATCTATCCAAAATTTTGGATACTATGGGCCAGATTTTCAGAACAGATGTGTATGGCACAACTGAGTTGTGCCGGCGCAACTACAGAATTACGCTGCAGAGCAATATTCAACCAGTGCGGCTGTGCACTAATAAGTCTCATTGTGCCGTAGCACAAATGTAATGTATGCAGCGGAAGTGGAGGCGTTCCCATGAATATGTGCACAATGGCATATTCAACAGAAACCACGCGCAAGTCAGGAGCAAAGCACAGGAAGCGCTTAGGTGGACTTGAGCCTATAAAATAGGCTCAAATACAGACACAGTAGATGTGCAACACAGAGCAAAAAGCCATGGATGCAGCACCATTTGTTATGGAGCAGGTAAAGAGGGGTGTAAGTAGGTGGGAGGAACAGCAACATGGCTGATGAAGGGCCCGTCGACGTTATGACCAACACAAACAGTACCATGCCTGCCTCACATTTGAGGACTATAGTAATGTGGAGATTGTGGGCTGGTACCACCTGAACAGGGCAATTCTGAGGCAGCTCTGTGAGCTGTGCAGTGATGAGCTGCAGGCACTCACCAGACAGAGTCATGCCATGTCTGTGGAGACCAAGGTGACAGCAGTGATGTGCTTGCTCGGCATCTTCCAGAGACAAACGGGTGCCACCACGGGGATCACCCAGTTGGCCACATCGCTCCTCTTCACACAGTTCCTCAACCCTTTGCTGCCACATGCTTCGGAGGTCATATGATTCCCAAGCACACAAGCAGAGCGTGCAGCAAACATGCAGGACTTCCACAGGGTGGCATGCATGCCAGACATGATAAGGGCCATAGACTGCACCCATGGCTGTACACACACCACCTGGCCCTGAGGGAGCGCCTACATAAACTGCAAGGGTTATGCATCAATCAACTGCCAGGTAGTGTGCAATGCCACGAGGTGCATCATTAATGTCTGTGCCACACAACCCAGGAGTGCACACAATGCCTACATCTGGCACAGTTCAATACTGTGCCAGAGATTTGAGCATGGGGGCATTCCCACGCAGCACCTGATGGGGCAGGTGCAGCATGGCTGGGGGAGGAAGGCGAGGACACAGGTGGGGTGGGGCTCAGGGGGCAGCGGGCAGCAGGGGCCAGGGGTGGAACAAGCACAGCCCAGAGATAATCGTGTCGTCTCCCCACAGGTGACAGTGCATACCCACTCTGGCCCTGACTGCTCACCCTCACGTGACCATCCTCCCCGTGGAAGAGAGGTACAATGAGGCACACACACCACAATGAGCAGTGTTATCGAGCATGTTTTTGACACACTGAAGATGTGGTTCCTTTGCCTAGACAGGTCGGGTGGTGCCTTACAATATAGCCCATTGAAAGCCTGTGGCCTATTACTTGCCTGTTGCATGCTGCACAACATGGTCATTGACCGTGGGATAGCAGTCCAGGTGGATGAGGGTGACAGCAGTGGTGAGGATGGTGAAGATGTGCTGGAGGGAGGTGTGCAGCTACCCATGGGTAGGTGGGACCCCATGCTGGCAGCAGAGGCCAGGAGGCAAAGGGCCACCATCAGGTTGGAGCATTATGGAGAACGAAGGTAAGTGGAATGATATGAGTGCAGGGGCCGCACATACAACCACCCCACACACAGAGCTGAACGGGCACACAGGGCTGCATGCAGGGACACAGGCACACACAGCATGCATGGTGGATGCAGCACCACACAGACACACACAGCACAGGCACAGGCACAAACACATGGGCTGCAGGACATGGCATGGATCAGATGCATGACACTGGTGCACAGGCATAGCCGGCGTGGAGTTGCCCTCATCACACCTACGCCACAAGGCCCAGCAGCCTGGCAAGCACACACAGGGGCATGCACCACACCACACACCACACCACATGCATGGGGCACCACTACCACCCCCGTGCACTTGGCAGCAGTGGAGAGCAGGTAGGGAAGCACACACATCAGGGCAACCACGTGGTACCACAGCTACCACGGCCATTTGGGCAGCCACACCCAGGCTGATCTGCAGCCGCGGGCTGTGCAACGGCCAATGGGGGAGTGTCCAACACACTTGCAGGGGTGGAGGCTGAGAATGCGACTGGGTTCTCACTGGGGTGTAGAGCCAGCCAAATAGGCCCACCAGGGTGTCAGGGATGGCCACATCGAACCGTGTCATCTGTAGGGGTCACCAGATGCCAGGACCATGGAGTTGATGATGCACTGCGGGGGATCCTATGCACACGGTCAGTTCTAGTGGCTGCCAGTGATGCAAACCCAGCCTCAATGGTACCGGTCATGCGGTCCAGTGATGCGGTCATGGCCTCCCGCAGCTGGCGGAGCTCATCGATAAGCTGCACATGTCCACAATCCTGATGCTCAGCCAGCTGATGCACCTCTGCTCACAGTGCATGGACTTCCATGGCAAGCAGCGCCTGGTTCTCCATGGATACCTGCAGCAGCTGGGTGTGCTCTGCCAGCCAGTTAGCATCCTGCGCATCCTGGCCCTGACGCTGACCAGCTGTGGGTGACTTGGCATGCTGCTCAGTGCTCCACTCAGGTGGACGCTGCACAGGGGACCACAAAGGGGGTAATGTGCCAATGGGCGCACCAGTGGTGGCCCCTGTGGCACGCTGCCTGGTTGTATCCGCATCCTGCCGCCACTGCCCAACCATCTGATGGTCAGTACCCAGTGCAGCCGTGACTGCAATAGCACCCTCCCTCACCAGGCACAGCAGTAGCGCCACACAACACTGAGCTGGCATGGACAGGGGGTGGCTGCGTAGCCACAGGCGCAGCACTGGGCCCCGATGGTGCCTGTGCCCGTCCCTGGACCATGGCTGGTGCTACATGCCCTGCGCTATCCAGGATCAGACTTATGTCATCATGGGAGTTGGACATACCACTCAGTTGGTGCCTCACACAGCACAGGCATGCTGTCACCCAGCAGGAGCTCTGACAGCGTGTCATCCGACTCCAGCCCCAGGGCATCCAACAGTCCCTCACTGTCATGTTGCAGCTGGTCCCTGCCACAGATGCCCATGGATGCCAATGGAACCACTTCCTCTGGGCCCATGTTGACATCCTCCTCCACCTCCTTGTGGACCGCTCCGTGGAGATGTGATGGCGCTGGAAAGAAGGAACACAGAGTTTACATTGCTGTACCACCCATGCAGGAGGTGCCCGCAGACAGGAGTGCATGCTGCTCTGGCTGCCATCCACCGGTGCACCATGCATGGCTGCATACATTGCATGCACTTGTCATGCAGCACAGCCACAGCCCCGCCTGCATGGTACCGCCCATACCCGCCACCCAAGCATGTAATGCATTAACTCACCATGCTGTGAGAGGCTGCCACCCAACTGAAATCCATCACCAGGAATGCCCTGTATGGCAGCACAGCTGATGGTGGCCTCCACCATCTCCTCTGTTGCCATCAGCACCAGTATGGTGGATGGTCCTCCACCAGTCCTGTTGCAAGACGCCCTGATGGCTGCCACCTTTTCCTTTTTGCGGCACCTGTCTGTGCCCACCATCTTGTGGCATTCCTGGGTGCACCACTGGTGCCTGCCATGGGCATTCACACAGGTGGCTACTGCATCCCACCCGGCAGACCGCTCCTGTGAAGTACCCATGGCACCACTCAGCAGGTCCTCCCTGTCAAGGTAGGCCTCAAACAGGGCCTGCTGCTCTTCTTTTGTGAAATTGGGCCTGCACTTGCGGGCAGGTCCATGCTCCTCCTCTGCCTCTTGCTCAGACATTCTGCTACCTGTGGACAGTGATAACACAGCTGGTCAGTGGCTGCATGGCACGTTACAGCACTCTATTGCAGTGTTCTTCCTGGCCTGTCAATCCCTAGCTTCCTCTTACCACACAGGCTGCAATACCAGTCCATGCCTGTGTGGTGTTGTGGCACTTATAAGGCACAATGCATGCAAATGAGCCTGTGTGCAATGGTAATGATATGCAAATACTCCCCATTGCGCCACGTATATGCTCAGTAGGCAATTTGCATATGGCGATTGAATATCGTGTTATTGTGCCATACTCAATCATGTTGTACTGGAGCAGTTGTGTGTCGCAAGTACCACACATGCACGGTACGCAGGCCTGCAGTGCGCATGTGCACACACCATTGCACAGGTCTATCACGCAACCATCTGCATTGCGCATTGTGCACTCAGTTCGCATGTGGTGCTGGGCACCTATTGCACATGCACATGCAGCATGGTGCAAACACCAATTGTGAATATGCCTGTGATGCTCTATGCCGCATGCCGCACATGCCAGGTAAAAGTGCATCACTGTGCGGGGTCATGAACGTGATCCCGAGCACCTACCAGGCCATGAAGCTGTGTGTGTGTGCACAGTGCTGCACGATGGACCCTATGGTGCACACCAATCATACATCCATGTGCTGCGTTGCCCTGCACAATGGTACGCAATTGCGCAACAACCGCATGCCACAACACATGCGGGCTGTTTAGGCCATAACGCCTCTCACAGATACAGGGTAGATGAGCCATGGTGTGCACCACTGAATTGAATAGGGCACTAAACTGGAGTGAGGTGGAAATGTGCAACCTTGTTGTACTAGTCCAGCCTTACAAGCCCCAGCTGTTTGGGCAGGTTCCCCTGCAGCAGCCATGCAGTGCTTAGTGGGACTGTGTGGCTACCGACCTGGAGAGGCACACAGGGGTGCAGTGCACAGCAGAGCAGTGCAGGCACAGATACAGTTACCTGCATCGCAGGGACCCTGACAGGCTGCAATGCCTGCAGGCCCATGTTCAGCACGGGGCTGTACAACAGCCAGGTTAGTATGCGCATATTTCTTACTTGCACAGGGCATGACTGTCATTGGTGTATGGTTGCGCAGTGTATGCTGCTGCTGAGGGCTGGCATAGTCCTGGCAGTCACTGCTTGTCCTGCATGGCTGCCATGTACACTGCAGCTGTGCATGTTGTGGTCGTGCAGGCACCAGGGCCACGGGGCAGGCGTTGTCCTGCCCTGCGCCATGCAGGCTGTGTGTTGGGGTTGGCTGTCTGTGTGTGCCTGTTCACTCATGTCCACCTCTCTCATTGCCTTCCACAGGGCCAGAGGATCACAGGAGGGCTAGGACAGCCATGGCCGCGGCACAAGGCACCGGTAGGGGATCAGCAACTGGGCCATCAAGACAGCGGCAGCAAGGTAGGCATGTTCACATTTCAGTACTGTGTATCTGTGGGTCTCTGTTGGCCACAGGGTAGGTTACGGTTGCCACAGTCATGTGTGGACACTGCCGTACTGGCTGTGCTGTCCGGTGGGTGTGCTGCTGTTGCGATGCATGTGCTTGCACTGTGCCAGTGTCCACTGTACCACCTGGGGGTGCGTGCAGCATCCACCGTGTGTGCAACTCACGGCTGTCTGGTAGTCCACGTCGTGTGCCTTGCCTGTGCACCAATGCACTCATTGCATGGCCCTGTGTATGTGTCTACACCAGTGTGGTGTGCTGCATGGTTGGGTGGTGCGTCCTCAAGAGGTACCTTTGTGGTCCATCCACTGATGTGTGCCTCTGCTGTCCAGTGCTCACTGTGAGTGGGCTGGGGATCAATTTGGCATGTCGCTCATTGCCTGTTCTGTCCCTTCTCCTAGGTGTTCCCTGGATACAGCTGAGGAGGAGAATGGCCATGAGTGCGTGCTTTGGGGAGCCTGTTGGTACAGTAGCGATGCCTGGCAGGTCTGATGGTGCTGCTCCTGAGGGACATGGCAGCTATTTGGGGGGAGGTGCACCAGCTGGTGGTGGCAGGACGTGGCTGGCGTTAGCCCCATTTCCCTGTAGATAGCCCCTGTTTGTCATGACCTTCCCCTCTTGCCCTACCCATCCCCACATACCATTGTATAGCCCCCAGACCCTATCCACCACATGCGTGACCCTCCCTGTACCTGTTTTTGCACTGTATAATTGCCATGTTGGCCCACTGTTCTTTGTGTTGTATTAAAGCCTTTTTATTGCTACATCACTGTGTTTGGGTTTCTTGCAGCTGGTGTGGAGTCATGCTGCAGATGTCTTTTGTGCTGTGCTTGGCCATGTCCCTGGTGTCCGGCCGCTGTTCCCTTGGGCTACTGCGCATGTGTACACCACACATGTGCCCAGTGTCCCTGTCCTGTGTGTGGCCCTGTGTTGTGTGTCTCACAGTGGCCTGTGTCTGCCCATGCACCTTATGCCCTTGTCAGCCTGACCTTCTGTTCTCCAGTAGTGCTACCCTGTTCCAGTGTAGCCCGCGGTGCTGTGCCACTCCCCACTCTGGGTGGTGGGCTGTGTGCAGCTGGATGGCCTGTGCCTCCCTCGCCCATGGACCACGGACCTCTGTGTTTGTGTCTTCTCCTGGCAGCATGGCCACAGCTCCCTGAATCACTGCCTCATGGGTATCTCATGCGTGGCTGTGCCGTTGGTGTGCCACTTGTGCTGTTCTGTTGGCCTGGTGCTTGTGCCATGGTTGCTGGGCTGTGGTCCTGTGTGCACCATCCCATGGTGCCCTGTGTTGCCTCTGGGTCTGTGCGCCACTGTACCGTGCTGTGATGTGCTGGTGGGGTACTGTGCCCCTATGCCCCTGTGCTTCCTTTGCCTGTGTGTCCCTGTAGCCTGTTGCCCTTGCTCAGCCCACTGGGTTGTGTATTATGGCCTGCTCCCGCACATTCCTGGTTGTGCTGGCGCATCTGTGGGGGCATCGCGGTGCTCTTTGCTATATTCAACCTGGTTGCGCCGGTGCATTTTGGTGGCCATCTTCTGAAAATGGCATCCATTCCCACATAGCACATCTGCTTTGCACTGCACTGTACTTATGCAATCTTTGGGTACAAGTCTGAAAATCTGGCCCCTGTAGGCAAAAGTGAGACCTGGTCAGTAATTATTTATATTAGGTTTTGTTCCATATTTGAATACCGGATAACTTTATGGGTTTTCCAAACTAAGGGACATGTTACAGTTGACACTGACCAATTAAAATATTAGTCATTGGGTAGGCAGCATACTTTAACATAAAGATGGAATATTATCCAGGCCAAAGGCTTTAGTAATATTCATGTTTTATAATTCTTTTCTTACTTTTTCTACCTTAATGTTCTCAAAGTTAAATGCATTTATTTATTTGCTTTTGGTAACTGGGTAGGTTCACTAGGCATACAGATGCCTATTTTCAGGCACGATCCAGGAGGATACAAGTTGAATACATGACAACAAACAATGTGCAACAGTACATCAAATGGGTGACATAGTGGGTTGGAGGTCTAATGTACAATCAACTTAGTGATTAGGAAAATACAGTTTAAGACAAAGTCAAAAATAAACATAAACAAGTGCAAAATCAATGATAAACAAAGTACAAAATCGGTGGAATAGCATGTACAGTATACATTAAGGTGCCATTAAGATTTGAGAGAGTAAGAACACCGTATGTTAACTAGTGAGCAAACCGGGACTGGGGGTCCAAAGAGATGAAGTATTAGAGTAGTGGAGAAGAAGTATGAGCTACTCAGTGGATTAGTCACAGAGGGAGACAAGGGACTAAGGGGAGGGGAGGAGGAGAAGGAGGAGGAGGGGTTATAGCATAGGAAAAGGCTGAGGGATGGAAACATACAAGGATGAGGGCATGAAGGAGAGGTGAGGGAAAGTTCTGGGAGAGAAGCAGCTGCAGCGAGGTAAGGGAGGCAGAGGAGGTGGATGATTTTTTTTTTTCTGACCTGTATTTTTTGCTCCTCCTCCTTGATCCCCACTGAAATCTCTCTGGTGTCCTCCCAGGTTCTCAGTCTCTACCTCCCTTCGTGAGCCAACCTGCTCTGCTCTGCCCTGGCCCAGCACATCCCCCTGGTCTGATCCCTCCAGGGAAGGGCCACCCCCACCCAGGGCACTCTTTCTATATAGAATTGAGCTCTGGGCCGGGGAAGGGAGGAGATGGCAGAGGGCCGAGCCCTACTATGGGAGCGTGGACCGTGGGTGGGAGGCACCTTCGCCTATCTGTGGGAGGAGGGGTATTTGTATTTTAGAACCCCTGGAGACCCGCCAGCAAGGCAATGTACTGCCATGCCTCCACCCCAGGCATAGTGCTACGGCTGCTATAAATTTGGCTACCTCCAGCCGCCAGAGGTGGTTCCCTGAGCCAGCATTCCCACAAGCCATCCCCAGAAGAGAGAGATCAGTTCTCTGGATGCTCAATCTCTTCCTCCTGGCGACTCCCCGACAGCCCAGGCTTGCTTCCAACCTGGTCACTGGTGTGACGCCAGGTGTGGCGTCCAGTGCCTCAACCTCAGTGCCACCGGGCCAGCCGAGGAGGTGGGTGATCTAAGGTGGGTGAAAGCATGAGCAGGGGTTTGACACAAGTAAATGATTACGGTAAAGTTTCTTGAAACAGGCATGAGTAGGAGCAAGGCGAATAGCTTGAGGTAGGGAGTTCCAATACTAAGAAGCAGCATATGAGAAAGCTTGCACACCCATAGAGGTTTTATCTGGGAATGTGGAGAGAGGCTTGGTCATTTGATCAGAGCCCATAGGAGAGGGTTTAAGAGTGCAGCAAGGGAGGCAGGGATTGCGGGAGGCCTGATCTGGCTATGCCATCAATAAGAGAGCCATAGGACTGGAGTCGATAGGCAGCAGGGCAGGGCTATTTTACGCCAGCAAAGAGCTGCAGTGGTGTTTGTACCGAGGTGATGCGAGGCTAGCGGCAGGTGTTATTGTAGGTGGTGTCCTACTTGTGGAGGGAGGTTTTGGTGGCACCTAAGTAGGTGACTGAGCCATAGGCCAGTGCCGGGAGCAGCAGGCTTTGTGCAATAGCAAGCCTAGCCAATGGGGTAAGAGCATAGCTAGTCCGTAAGTGCCTCCAATTTTAGCATTAACAGATTTGCAAGTGGTAGTAATATGTTGATCAAGTCCAGAGATTCATCAAGCAGGATGCCCAGGTATTTGAAAGAGCTAGTACTGACCAATGGTGAACCATCTGCACATGAGATCTTGAGAGAGTCTCAATTTGCTCTAAGTCTGGCAGGAGAGCCGAGGAGCATGGAAGTGCATTTTGCTCGTATTGAGAACAGGTTGTTTTCTGACAGCCAGGATTGTATGCATAGGAAGTCCGAGGTGAGAGTGATTTATGTCCGAGATGTTCCTGGCACTGTAGTGAATGATGAGGTCATCCATGAGAGCAAAGATGAGCAGGCTGGGAGTAGCGACAGGGAGATCATTAACGAAAATTGAGAAAAGTAAGGGCCTAGAATGGATCCCTGTGGCACGCCAATGTGTACAGAGGAATGATCAGACATGACAGAATTGTAATTTATGGCCTGTTTTCTGTTGGACAAATAGCTGTTGAACCACACCATGGCATCTGTGGAGAAACCATGGGAACATAGTTTTTTTAAGGAGAAGGGTGTGCTTAACCAGGTCAAATGCCTTGGTTAAATCAATGAAGACTGCACCAGTCAGGAGTCCATTTTCCATGGCAGCATACTGTAGATATTGTTTGTGAATTTTAGGAGGACTGTGGCAGTGCTATGGCCTTTGCGGAAACCATGCTGGGAGCCAGAGAGGAGGTTATGCTCCTAAAGATATGAAATGGTTTGAGTTGCCACTAATTTTTCAAGGATTTTGCTAAGCACAGAAAGAATAGCTATGGGTCGATAGTAGGTAATTTCTTTAGGGTCACCTTTTTTAAAAATGGGTGTAATTCTGGGTATCTTCCAGATATTAGGAACTGTGCTGTGGCACAGTAACAAGTTAAAGACTTTAGTTAAGGAGGAGGCAATGAGAGGGCAGCGAGTTTCAGGATCCTGGGTTCTAGATCACCTGCGTCAATACCAGTGCTGTCGGGGATGGTATGTAGCATCTTTATAACTTTGGTTCTGGTTATGGTCCAAAATCAAAAAGGTGGATGAGTTAGCAGGGGTTCAGTATCTGCAGGGGGGAAGTAGTTTGCTCAGAGGGGAAGTAGGACGAGCAACTTGATAGGTCCAAGAAGTGGAGATTAAAGGAGTTGGCGATGGTTGTTGGATTGTTACAATGTACACCATTTAGCAGCATGTCATTTGTAGTACTCGTGTGTTTGGCTGCAATGAGTGTTTTGATGACTGACCAGAATTTCTTGAGTCACCTGTATTTGTTAATAAATCTTTGCAAAAGGAGCTTTTGGCTGTTTAATATTCCTTTTGCAGGAGTTTCTCCATGCTCTATAGCCATTATAGTCAGAGTGAAGCCCAGAAACATAGAAATGCCGCCAGCTTTTGTCCCTATTTCTGATTTGAGTAAGAATGTCTTTATTTAGCCACTTTGTTTGTGCTCTCACATATATGGCATGTGATGCAGGGAGCATGGATATCCTGAAGAGATCCAAACCAGGTTAAGAAGTAGTCTAGAGCTGACTGGGCATCTGTGGTGGAGTAGATGGGTGACCAGTCAATCACAGAGAGATCATGCATAAACTGTGACTGATTAAAGTTAGCCAGATTGCAGAAGGTGATGAGTTTCATTGGAGGAGATGGTTGACTAGTGGTGTGCCAGATGCAGAGACTGGAAAGTGATCACTTACTTATCAGCGAGGATTCCTGAGGAGACTAGACTGTCAAGATGATTCGTTAGGGCCCAGTCGATTAGCGTGCTAGACCGGGGGGCATGACCCTGGTTGGGTCTTTGATTAGCTAGTGGAGGTGGTGGCCTTGTACCATGGTGTAGAGGGACTTATTTGCTTTGCCGATCCAGTTTAAATTTAGGTCCTCAAGTATGAGGACTTCATTGCGTCTGATGGCTGTGTCCACCTGGGAGAGAAGTTCCTCAAGACCAGTGATGCCGCCTGCAGGGGGGTTATAGGCGCACACTATGTGTAGCTTCTTTGAGCCGAGTTGTAAAGTTGCATGAATAGAGTCACAGTGGGAGAGGGCAGGTGAGACATTGTGGGATAGTACTAGGTGTGATTTATAGAAGATGGCAACACTGCCACCTTGTTTTGGTGAAGGCCTGTCTTGTCTAATTAGTTTATAGTTTGGTAATGACCTGAGAGAATCGGGGGTAGAAGGTTTTAGCCAGGTTTCGGACAGACAGAGAATATCTGGGTTATGTTGAACAGCCCATGCCTCAAGTTAGTTAGGTTATGGAAGGTTCCTTATATTCAGGTGAACAATGCAAAGTCCCTTGGTGTCCTTCCATAAAGCATCTGAGTAGGAGATGTTACCTGGTGGGCCTGGATTTAGCTCAATGTCCTTGCTAGTATTATTGCTAGGAAGAGCAGGTACCACAGTTTACAGTGGATGAAAGGGAGGGCAGGGTGCGGTAACAGAGCAGGGACTTATGGAGAGTATAGGCTACATGGTAGATGTACCTGTGGGGGACAAAAGGGGTGAGATGTCAAGAGGCTTGTAGGTTCTTATAAGCATGTTGGAGAAGGTAAAATCTTTAGGATCTGTGCAGTGCCCTTTGAGGAGGGTAGCTCACCAGAGAGATCCATAGGAGAGGACCAAGAACAGAGACTAACAGGAAAACTACATGTAATTTGGAAACTATATGGTTAATATGTAGAGGCCAATAGGAGGTTTAGATTGGTTAGGAAGGCAGAAACTTAATTTGGGTATAAAGTACACATCAGCTATAAGGGTTGTTGAGCAGAACAATCTGATTCAGAGCTGTTTGCAAGCTGATGATATTGTAGGCTGGCAAGTATGTTAGAAATGTTAGATAAATTTCAGGCGCCCTCTACTGGTGATATTGTATAGGCTGCTAATGGGAAAGTGGGGAGTTAGTCACATGACTCCCTCACACTATATAACAGTGGCCAGCAAAGGGTGGGCATGGTGGGGGGCGGGTGGGAGCAGCTGGGAAGAGAGGAAGAATGCTTCTACAGCTGGTGGTCACACCTGCATTCAGCATGCAGGGAAACTAATGAGAGAGGAGCTGCACTTTCTTACACGGTCTCCTTAAAACAGCAATCTCCTTACTGAAGCCCAAATGGCAACAGAAACAGCCACAAAAGGTGAATCCTTGTATGTTTTAAATTTCATGGTCAAAACGTGGAGCTTCTAAATATATTTTAAATTCAGGGTCCCTTGTCTCCACACAAGGAGAAATTAATTTAAAAACGTGGAGCTTCTAAATATATTTTTAAATTCAAGGTCCCTTGTCTCCACACACAGAGAAAATAATTTAAAACATGAAGCTCCTCAGTATATTTGAAAATTTGGGGTCCCTTGTCTCCACAACAGAGAAATTAGTATAGAACGTGGAGCTACCAAAGTATATTAATATTCAGGGCCCCTTGGCTCAAATACACAGATAAATGAATTTGAGAATATGGAGCTTCTTGTAAAGGTATTTAAACTTCAGCAATGAGCTATCAGAGAAGATCAGGTGCTGCAGTTTGGACTCCGGTGTGACCAGATTGGATTAATTCTTTACCGGGTCAGCTTGATGTAATTGAGCAGCTCTTAATAGATTTCCTGCTCTGAATTAAGAATGTTTACTTTGGTGCATGCACCGAATTAAATCAGGCTCCGGTAGAGGCAATCAGAGTTAAATTTGGCACCAGACAACTATGTGCAGCAGGCAGGGCTTTCTTAGAAATTAAGAACTGAATTAGAGATTTTGGGCTTCAGTTCTCGCTGAGTGAAACACTCAGTGATGGGGTTCCATGTGATAATGGTGACCGCAGAATGGCAATCACCATTAGGGTGAGTGTAGATCACTGAAAATCAGTTTCGGCGATGTACACTCAGAGACGTATAGCAAAAGGGCACTGGAGACTTGCTTTTTTTTTTTCCATGCTTCATCCTCCCACATTCTCCTATCCTGTCGTGGATCCCCCCCCCCAATCCAGTTGCCCTCCCTGCCCAGTAGCCCTGTGGACAGGCGCCACAATTTAGTCACCCTTTTTGAAAGTGCTCAATCGTGGTCACCATTGTCACGGGCTACTCAATGGCAACTGACTTGAGTGAAAGAGAACAACTCCCACAGAGTGCAAAATGGCTGTAGCCCTAGTCTTTAGTCAGAGTAAAAGGTTCAAACTGCAGATAAAGGCTGCGACTCACTTCGGGACAGTGTTCTGAAATGGCTTTACCTTTCAGATGGGTGCCTTCGGTTGGGCGGTGTGTTTGCTCCGAGGGCAGGATGCCCTCCTCTAGCCAAGGCTAAGGAGAAAGAAAGAAGGTGGGCAAATTGATTAAATAGGGTTTGGAGGGTAACAGACAAGCACTAACTGGAGGAGCTAGAAAGAGGGATTGGAGAGGGAGGAGTGGAGAAGTAGGAGAGAGCAGGGACAGGTACAGGTACAGGGGTGACTAGGTTGAGATAGATTAGACATATCTAAGGCTGTACTTTTGGCTAGCTCAGGAAAACTGCAAACTAAGAAACACAGTAAATCATTAAACAGCAAATGTATAAGATAAACTCCAACTACATAACGAGCATTTGAAGTAAGGCTGTGCCAAATGGGAAAATTCCAAATCAGTGGAATTTCGATGAAAGTTCACAAAATTCACACACTTTCTTGGGTGGTGCTTTGCAGAACTGTCAAAATCTTTTTGTAATGGGCTTCCTTATATTTTTTTAATATCCTTTGGCCCAGATATTCAAAAGGGTTGTGCATGGCTCAGTGTTCGCATCTTTAACCTGATCCTTAGCATGATATTCAAACGGGATTGTGCCTGGTACAAATCCCAATGCACAGGAGTGCATCAGTAATGTATGAGGCGAGGTGGGGCGTGCCCATGCACTCTGCACATCCCGATATTCAGCCTGGGATGTGCTGAGCCCTGTACGCACAACCCCTACTGCGCTGCACAACAGGTGACCAAAAAAGGGAATGATCGGTCTGGCCACCCACAGGTGAGCTGCTCCAGTGCAGGCGCAACACAGCAGCTACCACCTGTGGGTGGCCACCGAGCTCCAGCTGCACCTGGCGGCACCCCCCATGCTCGATCGCGGCATATGTGGAAATATGATCCTCCAATATCCCTGGTGGTCGAATGGACTGCTCGCAGCCCAATCGCGGGCTGAATGTAAAATAAATTAAGTCCAATATCCTTGGTGGTCCAGTGGACCGCTTGTAGCCTGATCGCGGGCTGAAGTACAAAATAATACACGTCCAATATCCCTGGTGGTCCAGTAGACCGCTCACAGCCCGATCACAGGCTGAATGTAAAAATAAAGAAGTCCAATATCCCTGGTGGTCCAGTGGACCGCTCGCAGTCCGATCGCGGGCTGAATTAAAAAATAAAGAAGTCCAATATCCCTGGTGGTCCAGTGGACCACTCGCAGCCCGATCATGGGCTGAAATATATCAAATATCATCCATATCCTTGGTGGTCCAGCGGCACCCCCACCCGCCACACTGAGCCCCACCGCCCCACCCCCGGTCAGCGGCGGGCAGCAGCACCCTCCTGCCTGCCGCCTCCGCTGTCCACCAACTGACACTGTAGGTGGTGGTGACATAGGGTCCACAGCGTGAGCCAATGGGTGTGCAGCCATACCGTACTACACAGCCCAGATAAGTGAATAGATTTGGCTTGTGTAGTATGGTATGGGCTGTATGCCCTTTGGCTCATGCTGTGGACCAATGGGCGTACAGCCCTACCAATGGTGTCAGTCAGTGGGCGGCAGGGCAGCAGGTGGGTGGGATGCTGCCGCCCGCTGCTGATCAGGGGGAGTGGGGCAGTGGGGCTCAGTGGGTGGGTACCACTGGACCACGAGGGATATTGGACTTCTTTATTTTTACATTCAGCCCACGATCAGGCTGCGAGCAGTCCACTAGACCACCAGGGATATTGGACTCTTTATTTTACATTCTGCCGTGATCGGAGTTAACAGCGGTCCAATGGACCACCAGGACATTGACTTCTTTATTTTACATTCAGCCTCGCGATGGCTCGCGAGCTGCCCACTGGACCACCAGGATATTGAACGGTATTATTTTTATACTCGCCCGCGATCGGGCTGCAGCAGTCCACTGGACCACCAGGGATATTGGACTTCTGTTATATTACATTCAGCCCGCAATCGGGACAAGCAGTCCACTGGACCACCAAGGATATAGGACTGCTTTTATTTTACATTCAGCCCATGATCAGGCAGTGCGGCACATTGCCGCGCTGTGCAGGGGGCGTCGGTTCCCGATGACTGCAGCCCGGCAGGGTGCCAGCCGCAAGTCGCTGGGGATCAGTGCACCTGCATGCAAATAGGGCCATAATGACATGCAAATGGCCCCATTTGCACCTTGCATGCATTATGGCCCCATTTGCATATGCACTTTTGAATATCATGGTTGTTGCGCCTAGCACAATGGAAACTGAGCTAGCGCATCCCACTGCTCCACTCTGGCAACTTGCGCTGGCACAGTGCCACTGTGCCATGCACACTGCAGGTGGTCAGGGTGCGATATTCAACGATGCTGTGCCATGGCACAGCTCCATTGAATATCGCCCAGTCAACGCCCCTGTGTAGTGAAGTTGCGCTGCGCCCAGGCTTGCGCCACAGCCTGGTGCAGTCTGAATATCCGGGCCTTTGTATATAGGTCTTGTGATTGTCAATATTTGGTCCGATTCAATTCTGATTTAGTTTTTTTTTAGGCTTCCATAATTTATCAGTTTATTTTTTTCAGCACAAACAGTTTTGGGGTATACCAAACAGAAATATTTGTTTTTACTTTTTTTCTTTTTATTGGTGCGTAAACTGCACACTGTCATAAATTTTGATAGAACAAGGACCAGGTGTCATCTACCATCAGCACTAAGTCCAGTCTCTACCAATCAATTGTTTTAAATCCAGCATAAATGATACATAATCAACATTTTTATAAACCCTCTGCAAGATAATATTTTTATTTTACAGGTTCTGTTCTTTTGCCTGAAGGTAAGAAATTATTTGGTGGTCACACAGGAAGTCTGGTAATATACCACTTAATTTATCATTGTCCAATTTTTTGTAAAAACTTAGGTTAATTATAGTTAACGAGGCCAGCTACTTGTTGTTAATTCTTGTAAGCTCTTTGATAAGTTGTTTGAGACCTAAATCGGCCTGCAGATCTTTTAACCTGTGTAAGACACCAATCATCTGCCAGCTGTCACTAAAGTCTCCCACTAATAGTAATTCATTAACTAGATTTATAGGCACACAAAATGTATTGGAGTCTATTGAATGCATCTACTGTGAAAGAGACTCTAGTGAGTTCTTCAGGAGGTATAATCCCTCCTCCGGATCCACTTAATGCATTACCCCAAGAGACCCGGACAGCCTCCAAACTTTTGGTGCAAGCTGTCTGAGTTCCCCATCCAGGGACCTTCCCCCTCACACGAGACATCAGAGACCATTATGCTGTACAACCAGGGACTACTTGTGATTGCAGCTACAAAAAGATTTAAGCACCCCAACATCCCAAATCATCTGATTACATATGACCATGTCGTGTTAAAAGTCCAATATGCAGACCAACATGGGCTGTTGAGTACATTCCCTGCAGAACCCCACTCGTTGCGTCCTTGTCCTCTTATCTGACCTCATTTACCACCACCTTCTGTTACCCTCCTGCTAGCCAGTTTCCCACCCAACTCACTAGAGCTTTAGCTGAAACCAGATCCTGCATTTTTTTGACAATCTCTTGTGTGGTACTGAATCAAAAGCCATACTAAAGTCAAAATCCAACAAGTCCAACACATGGCCCTTGCCTTTCTCCTTTGTTACCCAGTCAAAGAAGACTATCAGGTTGATCTGATATGAACTTTTTGTAACTAGACCATGTTGTTTATCATCCTGGAGTCCATTGCTCTTCAGGTATTCTACAAGGTCCTCTTTAGTCAGGGATTCCACCTGCTTTCCCATGATGGAGATCATGCTAACAGGCCTATAAGCCCCTGGTTGCCCCCTTCCTTTCCTCTATGATTCCCTTTAGCCTGTCCCATGCTTTCTTAAACATCACCACTGTTTTTGCCCCCACCACCTCTGCTGGATGGCTGTTCCAGGACTCCACCACTCTTTCTGTGAAGAAGTACTTCTTCACATCTCTCCTGAAACTACCCCTCCAGCTTCATAGCATGTCCCCTTGTTCTTGAGCACCTTTTATTCTGAAAAATACTTGCCTTCTGTGCCTTATTTACCCCCCTGAGATATTTAAAGGTTTCTATCATATCCCCCCTCTCCGTCTTCTTTCTCTGCTGGGTGTACATATTGAGGTCCTTTAGTCTCTCCTTGCAGGGCTTTTGATGCAGACACTGCACCATTTTAGTTGCACTCCTTTGGATGCCTCCACTCTGTCTAAGTCTTTCTGGAGATGTGGTCTCCAGAACTGGATACAGTTCTGCAGGTATGTAGGGTCTTATCAGTGATCTATACAGAGGCAACACCACCTCCCCTTTTCTGCTGGTGATACCCCTCCCTATGCTACCCAGCATCCCACTAGCTCTCCCAGCTGCCTTGTTGCACTGTCTGGCCACCTTTAGATCATCAGATATAATTATCCCCAGGTCTCTTTCCTGCTTAGTAGTCATCAGTACCACGCCACCCAGTTTGTACTCTGTCCTGGATTTCTGTGCTCTAAATGCATTATTTTGCACTTTTCTTTGCATTGAAACCCACCTGCCATACCCTTGAACACTCTTCTAGTTTTCTTAGGTCTTTGCTCACCCTTTCCACCCTTCCTGGAGTGTGCACCCTATTGCAGAATTTGGTGTAATCTGCAAAGAGACAGATCTTTCCTTCTAGCTCCTTTGCAATGTCACTTTGCAAAGACATTAAAGAGGACCAGTCCAGGAGCCGAGAGACTGGCAGGGAGGATTCCAGAGCATCCATTGGACACTTCCTCCCAGGGGTGGGCTAGCCTGGGACCTGGAGGTTGATTGATGAATGTGCTATGTGATGTGCAGCCTTGACACGCCACCACACGTCCCTGCCTCAGGTCACCATTCATTCTAGCCCAATTAGGGTGTGGGGGGGTAGGAGGGCAAAAAAAGAGAAAATCACCACCTATGCCAGCTGGATGATGGCAGCCCGCCTCCCCTTGTTGTGAAGCCAGGAAGCCCCAAGCTGCTCCTCTGCGCAATGTAGATGCAAGGAAGTGCCTATGGGCACTTGAGCTCCACTCCGTTGCCGCTCAGGTGTAGGGCTCTCAGATGAAGGTATACGTTGGGTCAGTTGGGATGGTAGGAGGCAGCTGATGGTGGAAAGGAGAAGCAGCAGAGGTAAGGTATGGTCACCAGAAGGAGTGGGCAGCTGGGTTGGCAGGGTAAAAGAGCATGCAAAAAAGAGGATTGGTCCCAGCACTGGTTCCTGAGGCACCCACTGGTCACCGTCCCTCACTGGAATGAAATTCGTTTACCACCACCCTCTGTCACCTATCCCTAACCAATTTGTATCCAGTTCACCCACCTTTGGACTCACTTCTAAGCTACCCTACAGCTTGCTTACTAGTCTTCAGTTTGGAACTGTGTTTAAAGCTTTACGAAATCTAGGCAGGTGATGTCCATGACTCCACCCTGATCTGATTCCTTTGTCACCCAATCAAAGAAATCCATCAGGTTCATTTGACATGAGATCTCCCTGTGAACCCTTGCTGCCTTGGGTCTTGTAACCCATTAGATTCAAGATATTCCGCAATCCTTTCCTTCAGCAGTGATTCCATTAACTTTCCCATCACCAATGTCAGGCTGACTGACCTATAATTGCCAGCCTCCTCCCTGGTACTAGTTTTGTGAAGTGGAAAGACATCTGCCCTCCTCCAGTCCTCTGGAACCACTCCTATGTCCAGTGAGCTGTTAAATAGGACTGTCAGAAGTGCAGCTGGTACCTCTCTGAGCTCCCTCAATACTCTTGGATGCACCCCATCTGGCCTCTTGTTTTGTCCACCTTCAGATTACTGAGTTCCTTCAGGACCCACTCCTCAGAAAAAGGACTAGGGTCTTCCTTCCTTCCTCCCTCCCTCCCAACTTTGTGTTACTTTTTTGTGTCCCCTTCCCTTCTCCATCCTCGTTTGTTCAGAATGTCTGCCTTTTCCTGGTCCCCCTCTGTATAATCATCCCCTTTCCCTTTATAACCTTACAGTCCCACCCCCTGGCTTTCCTCTTTTCACTTACCTCCTGGGCTATTTGCTTGTCAGTTTGCACCTCGGTGCTCCTTACTGCTCTCCTGCATCCCTCTGTTTCCCTGATACACCTCTCTAGCCTTCTCCAGTTCTCCTCTGTACCTCCTTATACCTTCTGAATGTTACCCTTTTAGCCTTTACCTTTTCAGCCACCTCTTTTGGGAGCCATAGCGGCCTCTATTTCCTCTTGCTTTTGATCACTTGTTTGACACATAGGTTTGTTACCTTTACTGTGTTCCCTTTTATCTTTGCCCACTGTTCCTCCACCCCACCCAGACCATTCCCTCTGCCAGGTCATCCCTGAAGCATTCACCCATCTTTATAAAATCTGCCTTCCTGAAGTCAAGGACCCATGCCCTTGTGTGGTTCAGTTGTGCAGCTATCCTTATTTTGAACCACACTGTATAGTGATCACTGGTCCCCAGGTAGCTCCACCCTGATGTCTGCAGCACTGTCCCTGTTAGTGAGTACCAGGTCTAATATTGCCCCATCACAAGTGGGTTCATTGACAAGCTGCCTGAGAAGTGCCCCATGCAGAGAGTTCGGGATGTCCCTTCTTCTAACTGAAACCTCTACTGGGATGCTCCAGTCTACATCTGGCAGGTTGAAGTCCCCTTTTCTGCCATCTTGCCAATGGCTTCCACCAGAACCTTATCTAATTGCTCCCCTGTTCTGTAGCTTTATAGATCACTCCAGTGCGAATAGTGGCTCCATTCCCCATCTCCAGGGTGACCCCCAGTACCTCTCCTTCTCCCTGTATTCCCTGTATCTTCGTTAATTTTATGCTTTTCCCCATATAAAGCACTACACCCCCTCCTTTCTTTCCCACCTGGTCCTTATTGAACAGAGTATACCCTTGTGGTAGGGCCAGTTGTCCCACCTCTGTGTCTGAGGGACTCTCTTCCTCCTCTTAAAAAGCCTGTTGCAACAGCCCCTTTCTGCTCTCTTCTGTCCTTTCTTTCTTTGTTCTGCTGGGACAGCTGCTTACTGACCCCCCCCCCTTTATTCTTTTCTTCCTTACAAGTCCCTCCAGATATGCCTCAGGTGATACAGCTCAAAATAGTTGTATACATGCATGAGGGCTAGCTAGCACAATGTCAATATCAGGAATAAAGACTTCATGCTAGGTAGCACAGTGTCATGTTTTTTTGCCAGTCAGTAAAGGCAAATGTCCGTGGTCAAATGTGTTCACACTTAAAGTATGAGCCATGTCTATTAAGATACTGTTAAGCAGCATTAGTGGTGTATCATATGTTTGATTGCCCCAGTGCATTGAAAGGCTATGTATTTTATATTATGTGAGGCTTGATGTACAAATCAGCCATATCTGGTAGTAGCGGGAAGGTTTCTCTGGTTGGAAGGGGCTGGAGGGGGACAGGAAAAGTCGTTCCCTCCAGGTCTTTGTATGAATGGACCAAAAAGAGGTGATTTCCTTTCTCCTCTAGTGGAGAAAATATGTAATTTATTTTAACTTTACTTAACTCCCTTTATATGTGCTGCCCAAGATGAGTCTGCTGACTCTCTAACCCTTGGGTTGTATGGCGCAGATCTATTTTGTTATTAACTAAAAACAAGTGGCTTATTTTGGGGAAACATATGAATGAGTCAAGTGGAAAATGAAGCAAGAGAGGAACAAATGACTCACCAAGGGGAGTGAGTCAGAGAACTGCCTACAAGTGGTACAGGTCTCTCTCTCTCTCTCCATCTCACTCCATCCCTGGGAGAGTACCAAACCTGCTGAGTTACAGGGGCTAATTGAAAATATATAAAAAACCCTCCTCAAAAGCTATAAAAAGAGAAGAAGTAGAGAGGGAGCAGAAAGTAGAAGCAGAGCCTGGGATCCTGTGTGCTGACCACAGCACAAGAGCAAAAAAGAGCAAGCAGTCTTCTTGTCTATGCAGCAACTAAACTTTAACTAAGGGCTCCGAGTGTCAAATCCTTACCAAAGTTGAGTACAGATTATTATTTTTTTAATTTTTTTATTTTATTGCTGTGATTTTGTAGAACTTGCCTGCTCCTGTGGAAGCTGTATTTCATTTGGAACATTTAAAGAATAAAGCCACACAACTAAGACAAGCCTGGTATGGCTATGTCCCAGTCATGGATTTCAGTGCACCATGACTTGGTAATGGCCACAGTATGTAGGTTTGCTTCTGCCATTATGGCTTCTAGGTCCAGAATTCCATTTCCTAGACTCTGGCATTCACACACTTGCCTTCCAGATTTTGTTTCCACTCTGCTTGTTATCCCCTTTTTCCATTTTGCACTCCTCATTCCTGTCTCTCTTTTAATGATCCCACCCTTCCCTCCTTTGCCTCTAGCACCCTGCTTCCATTATTAATTTGCACCTGGGAATTCCTCTCCCTCAGGTTCTCCTTACTGTCTACTTTAGCCTGTGGGGGAGGTATTTTCTACCTCCCGATTCCTTCAACCACACACCCCATGGCTAGTTTAAATAGTCATCAAAGTAAAATTTAAACCATACACTGAGAGCTGCAATTCCCCTCCTGGATGGATACAGATCATCATCCCAGTATAGGTACTTATCCTCCCAGGTGGGTCCCCAGTCCCCAATGTAGCTGAACCCCTCCTTTCTGCACCTTTCCTTCAGCCATGAGGTGAGGCTCCTGGTGCCGAATTTAGAGGTGAATCTAGGTAAACAAAACCTGTTTAGCTAGATTCTGGTGTTTGTTTTTTGAAAATTACCCTGGAAATAATTATTCTGATCCTGAGTGCCCAGCTTAGCAAGAGGAGCCATTCACACGTTCTCAGTATGGGAACAGCAGGACTTTCTTGAACTGAGAAGCCACAGCTGGAGTTGTGCTGTTGGCTTCAGTTGGAATGTTGAACCATTGACCCCTGCTCCTCTGTCTCTCTCTCTCTCTTTGTCTTTTCTCCATTTGTCTGTCTGTTGGTCTCTTTATCTATCTGTCTGCCTGTCTATCTTATTATGTTTACTTATCTCCCTCCCCTCCCAGATCAGCCAGCCATCCCTCCTGTAGTGTTTCGTTGTAAATGTGGACTGGGGTACCCACCCTGGTACTGCGTGCCAACCCCTTCCCCCAGATTGCTCTCCCTACCGTGTGAATAGGTGGTGACACTGGGTACCCACCCCAGTGCCACAATGGAGTTTAGCTGATACTAGGGTGCTTAGTTCCCAGTGTCATATCCAATAATGAGCTACAGTTTTTTAAAACATGAAAAAGAAAACATAGAAACATAGAAAGTGACAGCAGAAGGGGACCACAAGATCCATCTAGTCTGCCCAAAAACATTTAATAGGATACTACTCCCTTAACCTTTCTGTAAATGATACCTTGTGCCTATCCCATGTGTTTTTGAACTCTCTCACCATTTTGGCCCCTACCGCCTCCTAGGACAGGCTAATCCATGGGTCAACCACCCTCTCAGTAAAGAAGAATTTTCTAGGATTGCTCTGAGCTTTGTCCTTCCTTATTGCTTTCCCTGCATCCCTCTGTGCTTCCATATAAGTATGCTTATCTTCTTCTTTCTTTGATACCTTTAATTTCTTGTAGCCTTCTTTTTTTCCCCTTACTATAGTTGCCACCATCTTGGAGAACCAGAGGGGTTTCCTTTTTTATTTGTCTTACTCACCCTCCTGGCGCATTGATGAGCTACCTCTGCGATAGCTCCCTGAGGTCCTCCCCACATTTCTGCCACCCCTTTCCCTTCTCTGTGTCTAAGAAACTTTGCTAGGCTGGCTCTCATTTTCTGGAAGTCTGCATTCCTGAAATCTAAAACCCTGATCCTAGAGTGACTAGTGCCCTCTCTTGTGTTCACACTGAACCTGACCATATGGTGGTCGCCGCTGCCTAGATGGCACCCCACCTCAACTTCTTTTACTCTGTTACTGTTAGTTAAGATCAAGTCTAGGACAGCTTCACCTCTGGTTGGAGTATCAACAAGCTGCCTCAGCCCTGCCCCCTGCAGGGCCATTTCAAAGTCCCTGCTTTTTGTTGATGATGCTGTACAAGAACTCCAGTTTATGTCTGCTAAATTGAAATCCCCTATTATTATTGCCTCACCTTTATCAGTCATTTGTGGATCATCTCTATTATTTCTTTGTCCCTAATTTCCCTGTGTGATGGGGGCCTGTAGATAACACCAAACCTAATGGCTGCCCCTTTCCCCGTCTCAGCTGTTACCCACAGCACTTCAGTCTTACTAGGGGTCCCCTGAATCTCTGTGGTTTTAATTTCCTTCCAGACGTATGGAGACACCCCTCCCCCCTTTTTTCCTTCCTGTCTCTTCTGTACAGGTTGTACCCTGGGATAGTCATGTCCCATCCACAGCTTTCTTTTTTTTTTTCCTTTTTTAATCATTAAATATACTTCATTTCAAAAAAGAAACACAATTTTTGCAGACAACACAATGATGCTGAGTCTATACATTGCCAGTACCTTCTAAGTATGTGAAAATACAGTGTTTGAAGTAGAAACATATAAGGAATTTTAGTTACAGTTGTCTGTAACCCTCCCCTTCTTCCCTGTACCCACCCACCCACTCTGCCACCGGAGGATAAGAAGGGATGGTTGCAGGTATCTGGATCGGTAAGCATTCTGACTGGTGTCTATTATAAAGTTAGGTTTGATCTAGGTGGCTCTTGTACTATTAGCTGTACTTAGTAAATTGATAAGAGGGTAAGCAATGGATCCCATACTAGTTTGTATTTACCCATCTTATCATTTAGCCCTGCAATAATACATACTGCTTGAAGAGCGTAACATGATCTCCTTGTACCATTCCACGTGGTTGGGGGGATCAGGTATAGCCAGTGCCTTAGTAACACTTTTTAGCACAGGCTGAAATCAAAGCCTTGTGTGCCCTTTGATTGCCTCAGACCATGTCTGCATATTCATCCAGGATGCATATCTTGGGAGTGAATTTGTCGGACAATGCCAGTAATGGATCAAGATGAGTCTGTATAAGCTGCCAGAAGGAGAAACCATCTCACAAGACCATAGCATATGGAGCAGATCACCAGGTGCTTTTTTACATTTGGAACACAGATTAGTGGACAGATGACCCATTTGGTGCAAGTTAGCAGGGGTATAATACAGATTGTGTTTCATTTGAAATTGCATATACCTGTATCTGTCCCATTTGATATATGCATGCAGGTGTTTCCATATTCTCGGCCACTGCCTAGAGGAAGTAGCCGGTGGCAGGACATGATCCCACCAGTAGAATCTCTGACCCTCTAGTGTGGCTGTGGTAGTCAGTAGGAACTTGTAGGAATAGAATATCAGGTAAGAAGTTGGAGCTGAGCTAGAGTGCAGGGAGAGAGTAGTCATGAAGAACTTATTCCATAAATCATTACCAAAATGTTGCAACAACATGTGAGCTATCTGTAAGCATTTAAAGACGTGAGTAGGAGACCACTTAAAGAGACAGCTAGCTTCTCGAAAAAGCAGGAATCTGTGGTTAGTAACTAATTCTTCCACTCTTTCCACTACCACGTCAGGCCAAAAGGAGTTGGGCTTCATTAACTTCTCGGAAATTAAGGAGTTGGGATTGAGAAACAGAGGCTGAGTTATATCCATATATGCATCCGTTTTGAGAAAGGTGTTAAGTTGATGTTGTGTTTGAAATGCTGAACCTAATGGCGACTCCTGCAAGGGTAGTGGGAGCTTCTTTTTATTTATAAAGGGAAGTGCTTTGGAGTCAATGTCATGTGTAGAGCACAGTGTTTGTTCGAATTTCAGCCAAAGGGGACAGTAGGACGATTCAGAGACAGCAGCTACAGTTTGCAGCCAATGTCTTATGCTGGTTAAGTGTATGGCTAGGTAATAAAGGTAAAAGCTGGGGGCTTGAAGGCCACCATTCGCCTTTTGTCGTGTAAGCTTGATATAATTTCTTCTGGCTTTTTTACCATGCCATAAAAAGGAGTTTATGATTTTGTGCAGCTGTGAACCATGATATTGGGAGATCCCAATTAAACATTTGTAGGGGATATAAGATGTGAGGTAAGACATTCATTTTGATAATACTCATGTGTCCCCATAGGGTTAAAGGTAGCTGGGACCAACACTTAAGGTCTTCTTTTAATGTGCTTGTAATGAGGCCGAGATTAAGTTGTTTCAATTTATGAGGAGAGGGATGGAGATTGACCCCTAAATATTTTAGTTTATTGGTACGCCATTGCAGGACCAGATGTTCAACATCAGCTCTCAGGGTATATTTGTTAAAAGGGAGTATTTCAGTTTGGTTCAGATTTAATTTATAGTTCAAGATGGACCTGAACTGGGATATTATATGCAAGGCTGCTGAAAGAGATTGGGCTGGGGAAGAAATATGCAGGAGTATGTTGTCCGCATAGGCTGAGATTTTATATTCCGAACCGCCTACTGATATACCTCTTATAAGAGGAGAGTGTTCAAGTTTTCTGATGAGAGGTTCTAAGAATAGATTAAAGAGGTAAGGAGATAGATGGCACTCTGTCGGTACTCGGTGTAAGGTGAATGGTAGAGAGTACGCCATTGCACTGGACTTGTGCAGAAGGGGATGAGTATAGAATTTCGATCTATTGTACAAATTCAGGTGGGATATGAAACTTAAGTAAAAGTGAGAAAAGGTACTCCCAGGAGACCCTGTCAAATGCCTACTCCACATCTAGGGAGACCAGTGCCGCCAGTCTGGAGGAGTCCCTAGATGTTGAGAAAAGATATACGAGTTTCCTGAGGTGATCAGCCAAGAGTCTACCCCAGACAAAGCCAACCTGTTCTTTGCTAATCAGAGAATCCCAGTTTCAGCCTAATCTGGTGGCCAGGATATTGTCTAGGATTTTGAGAGCTACGTTGATGAGAGATAGGTCTGTAGTTAGGGATGAACATGGGGTCCTTGCCGGGCTTAGGGAGAACAACTATAGTGGCTGTAGTTAGTGAAATATCTGATATACCTTCTTTGAAGATATAGTGAAAGGTATGTAAAAGAATAGGGCAACTGTGTCTTTAAAGGTTTTGTAAAAGTTAGTGAAGCTCGTCTGGGCCTGGTGAGTTGTTGGGGTGCAGATCATTAGCCTTGAGTACTCTGACAAGACTATGGGTGCTTTTAGAGTGGCAGCTTGGGTACCTGATAATGTCGGGAGGTTGATGTCTTGAATGAATAATTCTAGTTCATGGGGTGAGAATGGCGAGGCAAAGAAGGTATACAACTGATGGTAGAATTCCTGGAAAGCCTGTACAATCTCAGGTGGGGAGGTGAGAAGGTGGCCAGAGGCCTAGTAGATGGATATGACAATTCTATCCATAACCTGAGAGCATAGACAGAGTGCCAGGAGCTTCCTGAACCTTTCTCCCTGATCAAAATAAGATGCTTTAGAATGAAGCATGAGGAATTCTGCTTTTTCAGCCAAGAGTTGATTATATTGGGCACGGAGAGATTCTACCTTTTCCCATTCTTCCATGGGGGAGGAGAGGGAGATATGGCTATCAGCTTCTTTGATTAGATCAAAGATAGATGAAAGAGCGGATGTTCTTTGCTTTTTACATTTAGTAGCAAGGCAAATTAGTTCACCTTGCACTGAGCATTTCAGCGAGCTCCATAGTATATCCTTTTTATGTATGGATGGGGCATTATGCTCCATGAACTTATGAATAAATGATTGGAGTTGTTGCAGATATTCATCAGATTTCAGGAGTTGATTATTGAGTTTCCAGATTTTTCTTTGTTAACATTGGGCGAGAGGTTCAGGTGAACGTGGACAGTATGATGGTCCGAGATGACTTTTGATGAGTAGAAAGTGAAACTGACCCCCAGAGGTGATCCGACTCATAAGGAAGTAGTCTATATGAGAAAAGGAGTGGTGAGGGAGAGAGAGAAATGAATATTCTTACGATCTGGATGTAAAAGTCTCCAGGGTAAACAAGGCCTAGGGAGTGCATTAGGTCATGTATAGTTTTTGTCCTGGTGAGAGAGTTTGCTTTACATGGTCCGATCTATCTAATGATTAGATAGTACCAGGTTCCAGTCTCCCCAGGATTATAGGAAGTGAGGCCTAGGTGGCTAATATTGTCATAACAGTGGTGAAAGACCGGTCATCATTATTTGGTCCATAAATGGATCCCATGATGACTTCCGAGTGACCTAAGAGAGCCCTCAGAATAACATAATGCCCTGTGGGTCAGATATCTCTTGAATAAGCCCAAATGGTATTCTGAGGCATAACAATGGTGATGCCCTTTTGTGAGTCAGAGCCTGCACCAAAAGCTTGTCCCACCCAGTTTCTATGTAAATAATGAACTTGACTGGATAGGAGATGGGTTTCTGCAGGAAGGCTATATCGGTTTGTAATTTCTGCAGATGAAGGAGGACCTTAGTTTACTTAGCAGGAGACTGAGCCCCTTTACATTCCAAGAGCAGAATTTAAACCCAGCCATGATGGTTCAGAAAGTTAGAACATTTGGGAGCTAATTCAGTAAGGATCAACCATTCCAGAATATATGGGGAAAGCACAGTAGACCCATCTCCAGTGGAAGACCCTCCCTTAACAATTAAGCACCCTCCCCTTCCTCTCCAACCCTGAACCCCATTTTCTCAAAAAATACTGTCCTTGTAAACCACCCTTGAACCCCTTATTGTGTTACTAGTTTTTGGAAGTGGGAAAATCCCATAATGGGATTGCAGTAACAGGGGTTCCAATCTCATTAACAAATTTATGACTGCTTTCCCAACAGTTACACAGTCATAACCCCTTCTCCCATCTCAATATTAACCGGTAATCAGTGAACCGTATAGTAGTTTACTGGAAATGTTTAACTGTTAATAAAATGTGTTCGGCACCACACATTTAAAAGAAATCTGTGATCTACATAGTTCCACAACATTACTAGTTTCATAACAATCAGAATCAACATTAAACCATTAACCACTGTCACAGCGTTCTGGGTGAAAAAAGGTAACCCGGGTGAGTAGGCTGGGCGGCTGCTAAGGGGAGCCCTTCTGAGCTTCCCTATGGGAACTTAAAGAATCCACTTGAGTACTGGCTAATTTGGAATCTAGACCTGTAGAGAAAAGAAAAGGAAAGGGGGGATGGGGGGAGGTAAGCAGGAATAGAAGGAGGATCTTGAGGAGGGTAGAGGGGAAGAAATCAATCTTGGGGTAAATAAAAGGGTGCATTGATCAAACAACTCTATATTTGGCGGGGAGACACAATGGCCTGGCTGAGCCAATGGTCCATACCCATAAGCAGAGAGGCAGAACAGTGAAGTGCAACTGCTATAGCCATAATTTACCTGTGCCTCCACTGCTGAGCATGAACTGCAGCCACTAGCAGCCACTGCGCATGTGATTTATACGCGGTAAAGAAAGGGAGAATCATTGGTAAATATTACATTTTCAAACAGAGACTCTGGCTCCCTACCCCCAATTCCTGTATTCTCCCCACAGTTTCAGTCTAATGCCCCAGGTGTAACATTTGAATGTTTAGCTTTGCAAGAGCAAATATAAGGAGAAGGGGGAGGAGCAAGGGGTGAGGGTATTCCAGGAGATGCGGGGATCTATTTCAGATAAGACCAGACCATTGCAGTCCCTGGAGGGGGTGAAATCAACAAAATCAGGTCCTCCTCTGTTGTAATGTACTGTCTGTTTGTGCACATCTCAAAAAGTAGCAGGCAGCAGGCTGCAGAGCTACATGGCTGTTGCACATTTGTGTGGTGGCATTGCGAATGTGTGCCTGTTTGTGCAAGGTAAAACATGTGCACGTTCGAGCAGGAAGCCCCTCACACATCCGTGTAGTAGAGAAAGAGTGCATAACATTTAAACAGCCGCTGTGCTCCAAAATGAGCAGAGGGAGACTCGACTATAAATCCAGGAAAAAGAATACCCTTTCATCCTCTCGCACTGTTGCGCTATGGTTATCCACCGGCGTGTCATAGGAGTTGAGTCGTGGCAGTCTGCAGGTGGGGAGCACAGGAGCTGCATCCATGAGCAGCGAGGCAGTCACTGGTGGGAGAGAGCCTCGCAACAGGGAATATGATCTGGGAGCAATGACCTCCCAGCAAGCAACAAGGACCTGGGGTTGCTACCTGAGGTATGCTGAGGTGATTGGGGAGGAAGGCCAAGATTCACACAAACTTGTGAGATCAGTGAGGTAGATTCCAAATTGCTGACTTATTCCATGACATTATTTATCAGCACTGACTGAAAAGATCCAGGAACAAAGTAGGAAGGTCCCTTGCTGCCTGGTCTGCATTCTCAAAGGACTTTCATGACCCATTACAAAGAACAGAGAGCCAGGCTGGGTAAAGCGTGCAAAATTTTATTCCTGCTGCAATCAGTTTTGTGATGGAAGGGTGGTAATCCATTCTTCTGGCGGGTGGCAGCGGGAGGTCTTGGGTTATCCTTAGCGGGAAGCCCTCCCATTGCAGTACCTGTAATTCTTTAATTTTGATCAGAATATGCTGCCAGTCACGGTAGCTCAGAAGGTGCAGAATATAGGCACTAGGATTGGCGCCTTGAGGTGGCCCAGGCTGCAGAGACTGGCGAACTCTGTCTACAGTGTAGGTTGCAGAGTGTGGAGGGGGGTCTGCTACTTTGCTCAAGAGCTTCTGAGTGAAAATCACAGGTACATAGACAGTGTCGGCAGATAAGGGCCTATGGCCCACCTAGTCTGCCCATTTGAGCTTGTAAGTTCAGTTTGTCAGGTGAGGTGAGGATCAGGTGAGGATCCTTCAGCATCCTCTGGAAGGCCGAAGATAACCAGGTTGTTCTGCCTGCTTCGGCCTTCCAGATCTTCCATTTTAAGCTCCATCCTGACAAGCTTCTGCCGTAGTGCTGTAAGCTCAGGGTCCAACCCGGGTTTGCCAGCTCTCCAAAGAGGATGTGTGAGCTGAGACATTCAATATTTAGTAGTTTTCAGGTCTGATGCAAAGTCCAGGAAAGCAGCCTTGAGTGGAGCAAGCTCCAACAGTAATTTATCTTCAGAGAGTGGAGCAGCAGCAGTGGAAGGCTGGGAACATTTGCCAGCAGAGGCGCTTTTGTTTTTAGGCCACTTCGACTGTTTGTCCAGTGTCCGAGGCGGTGTGTGTGACGGGAGGGCCTGCTTCATTTCAGCTTCCATCATCTAGCTAGGGATTCTGTCGTAGGTTGGGTAGTGGTTGTTTAATCCAGTTGTAACCCCCCTGCAAATGGGGGTTCCCAAAAGACTTCCAGGAGCTTGCTTGAATGCTCCAAGCCTGAATGGTGTTTGGCGTTTAAGCCATTTATCAGTGAGTGTTTTTAGAGCCTCTGGTACTGTCTCTTTAAGAGCTGTCTGCTTGCAGACATAATTAGTTTGTATGGGGGACTGTGTGCTTCTCTGCTTGAGTACCACTGAACTGCTGCCAATTCACTCCATTTTGCAGTCACTAGGAGTGCAAAGGAACCTATCTGAAAGATGTAACTGTTTGCCAGAAATCATTTACAGTAATAATGAAATTACAGTTTGTCTAACCTGCTTTCTTTGCAGTCAGAACTGTGTTTGCCTAGTTCCCATTCTAGTTTTGAACTGCTGAACTGGACCAATCAGTGTGGGTTAAGGTAGCTCTAAAATGGTGCCTTGGACGAATCAGAACTTGGACTCATAATCTGAGCCAGCCACAAGAGGATTGTATGGGCAGTGACTCTGGGAGATGTAGTTTAGACTTGAGCCTTTTTGGACCAACAGGGGCAGTCTATTGTGAGTGACAGCCAATCCAGCCAAGAACTGGGAGGAACTCAAAGGAAGTGCCCGTTTGTCTGCTGGAGTTTCAGTTGAGCTCTGGCAGTGAAGAGGGAAGGAGCCCTGTGCTTTTTCGTGTGCAGTTTTAGTCGGAAACGTGTAAGGCCCAGAGTTCGGTCTGCAGCTTGTGTAACTGCTTGTTAGGACTGAATCTCGTCCTGTGAAGAGAATCAAAGGATATCTGAAGAGTAGAAACCAGGCTCACCCTGTAGAAGACTGGAGAAATTCTGAATTGCACTCGGTCTGTCAGAAACTGAATCTGCTGTGTGTTCTCCTGGGTATTGTGCAGTAATTGCTGTCGGGATAGAGAAGCAGCCTGCCTGGTATAGTACTTTCTTTTACTATATAAATGTGTGAAGAGGCTTGTGTAGCTCAAGTGAATCCTGCTGCCATTAAAGGACTTTTGCCTGTTGCAGTTTGTCATATAAATGTGTGAGGAGTCTCGTGGAGCTCAAGAGTAGCCCTGCTGATGTTGAAGGACCCTATCTTGTTTGGAGGTCGTGAGTACTAATTCAGGGTCACTCCCTGTTGAATTGCCACATTAAATCCAAATGGAATTACTGTACTGCTGACTGTTTAACTAATTTTTCTTTTCTCTGTGTGAAAGGGCCCCTACCAGCTGCCACGGTTTGGACTAGCCACTAGGGCTTGGGTACCCAGGGACAGTAACTGGTAGGGATAGGCCTGCACAGAGCCATAGGTAGATGAGTAAAGTGATAAGCTAATTAACCTGATTTCCCTGTCCTTGTTATATTCCCCTAAATAAATCAGAGCTGCTTGTTTCAGCAAAGTTATACTGCCTGAGGTATTTGTCTATGTTAAAGTATTGTACTGTGATTGTTGCACTGTATCTTATTTTACAGGAGGTCCCAGTGCCTGAACCAGTCCTGGGGTAAGTGTATATTGTGAAGGTAATTTGATATATTGTGTGGGCCACTAGTGGGAAGAAAGGGGTTGCAGTGTCCCAGAGGGCTGTGACCAGTTAGTTTAACTATTGCAAACCCTGACCTCTGGGTGGAGGCACCCGCCATCGGATCCAGGCCCCTCAACCTGTTCGTGGCAAATCAGGCAGGGGTAGTAGCCCCTGGGATAGCACCATCTAGGGGTTACACAGTATTTAAACTTTAATTAGATAATCGAGGTTGAAGCAAGGGCGCTGCGCATCTGTCTAGAGGGAAGGCATCACATGATCTCCCCATCCATGGTTTTCTGTGAACCAGGTTTCTGTCACAGCCTTTAAGTCTAGTCCACCCTCGGCCATGATGGCCGTGAGGCTAGGGATTTTGTTTGCCAGGCTCCTGGCACTTGTTACCATTGCCCTCCACATTCTGCCTCACTCTTAGCACAGGTCAGTTTCCCCTTTCTTTTGCCCCCCTTTCTTAGTTTCTGTAATGGAGCTCTCAGGATCTTGACCTGTGAAGTTTTTCCTATTTTGTATAGTATTAACCTTCTTCAGACTAGTTACCGTACGTTTGCCTTTTCAGGGAGTAGAATATCTTACTCTTAGCCTTGGTAAGTGTTGTCACCACCCTCCTGCCTCTAGTTTAAATGGCCCACGTAAACATCAAATTTTGACCAAGTGCCCTCACCCTTCCTTTGTCAGGTGGATGCCATCATACCCGAAAGAAGCCCCTCTCCCAGAAGCACTGCCAGTTTCGTGAAATGGTGGCCATTCTCCTGGCATCATTCACTCAGCCATGAGTTAAATTAATTTATTTCCTCCTCTTTTATCCTCTTGGTGCTTTCTCCCCTTCCCCAGACCAGTAGCACTTCTGAGAATGCTAGTGTGGATGAAAGAAAGGACATCCTCTTAGCAAGATACGTAATTTTTAGCCTCCACAACTGTTTAATTGGACAGGTCATTTGTCCCTAGGTGAACTACAACATGTTTGTTGCTTTCTTCCCTTTGCACAATCTGTTCAATTCAGTTTGAGTCCCTTTTTGCAACTGTGCCTGGGAGACAATCGACAACAACCCTGGGACCGCCATTTGAATTCAGGTGTGGTTCCACTCCGCGGATCATGGAATCTCCCATTATGATAAGTTTCAAATTGGTCCTGACAGTGCTGTCCCCTACTTTTTGGTTCATGTTTGACCCCACATGACATATTTTTTTACCTTAAAAAAAAAGAAAATGGTCCCTCGCTGATCTGAGCCTCCTAGACCCCCATCCACCTCACTCTGACCCACATCCCACACCCCCCATATACTCTCTCACCTGAACATGTCCCATGATGTAGATCCACTCTCAGATCAAGATATGTCTTGCTGCTGGAACTGGTGACTGCGATATGAGAAGATAAGTTAAGTCTCGTTAAAGACCATGGCCCAGATATTCAAAAGGGTTGTGCATGGCGCAATGTGCTGCACCATACGCAACCCACTGATGCACCCTGGCGCCGATATTTAATGGGAATTGCACCTGGCACAAATCTCGATGCGCTGGAGCACATCAGTAATGAATGCAGGCGCAGGTAGAGGGGGCGTGCCCATGCATACTCTGCACAGCCCGATATTCAGCCCGGGATGTGCGGAGCCATGCATGTGCAACCCCTATCTGTGCCAGCACAAAGTTGATCCAAAAAAAAAGGAACAACTGATGGCCACCCACAGGTGAGCTGCTGCATTGCAGGGCGCTACACGGCAGCTGCTACCTGTGGGTGGCCACCTGAGCTCCGGCTGCACCTCCGTGGTGGTGTCCCCCATGCCCGATCGGGGCATTAGTTAAAATAGATAAAACCTCCCACATCCCTGGTGGTCCAGTGGACTGCTATCTGCCCGATCACAGGCTGTAGTAAAAGTAAATGCGAATCCTATATCCCTGGTGGTCCAGTGGACTGCTGACAGCCCGATCGTGGGCTTAAGTGAAATGAAGAAACTAATTTCCTGGAGGTCCCAGGGGACCGCTGACAGCCCGATCAAGGGCTTAAGTAAAAAATGAAGAAACCCATATCCCTGGTGGTCCATTGGTCACCTCCCCACCAGCCCACTGATCCCCACGCCCCTCCTCCGTCAGCGGGCGAGACTTCACCAGCCAGCCCCATCGCCCACCGACTGACACCGGCCGGTGCTGTACGCCCACTGATCCACAGCGTGAACCAATGGGCGGTAGCCTGTACTGGATTATCATATTCCAGATATGGGAATGGATCCATTCACATATCTGGAATGTGTAGTATGGTATGGGCTGCACACTCATTGGCTCACGCTGTGGACCAATGAGCATACAGCCCTACCAATGGTGTCTGTTGGCGGGCGGCAGGGCAGCAGGTGGGTGGGGTGCTGTCGCCTGCCGCTGACCGGGGCGACTGGCGGTGGGAACTCAGTGGGCGGGTGGGGAGGGGGTCCACTAGATCACCAGTGATATGGGTTTCTTCATTTCACTTAAGCCCGTGATCAGGGCTGTCAGTGGTCTACTGACCACCAGGGATATGGGTTTCTTCATTTCACTTAAGCCCACGATCATTGTCAGTGGTCCACTGGACCACCAGGATAAGGGATATATCTTTCATTCATACTTAAGCCTGCGATTGGGCAGCCAGCAGTACACCAGACCACCAGGGATATTGGGATCTTTTTTTTTATTTTACAAATGCCCACGATTGGTCTGTAGGGCACATTGCTGTGCTGCAGAGGCGTTGGTCCCGATGGCTGCTGCCTGGCAGGCGCCAGGTGCAAGTCATCGGGGATCAATCCACCTGCATGCAAAAGCAGTAATGACATGCAATGATCCATGTCGCCTTTGCATACATTATGGCCCTATTTGCATGTCAACTTTGAATATTGCGGGTAGGCGCCTTGCACATTGGAACTTGCGCTAGCGCATCCACATGTTCCACTCTGGCCACTGGTGCTGGCGCAGTGCCACTGTGCCATGTGCACTGCAGGTGGCCAGGGTACAATACTCAATAATGCTGAGCCATGGTGCAGCTCTGTTGAATATCGCCCGGTCAACGCCCCTGCGCAGCCAAGTTGCACTGAGCCCAGGCTTGCACCACAGCCTGGCACAATTTTGGGAGTATTTTTGAGGAAAGTGGCAGGCACACGGGATAAAAGCGGCAAGTACTGTATAATACCAGAAGAGCAGGTAGTCAAGGTGAATTGAGTATGACAGGCTGAGGGTTGGGATAGAAAGGAAGAGGGGGCAAGCATAGAACTGTCAGGGGGGAGAGAATGCCAGCTGGTGGATGTCCGTTGCAGCAGCAGGTGAGGAGATATGAGCTGCAGGGTCTTGTGTGTCATAGGCAACTGGTTGGGATAGCGCAGGCTGGTGGTGAGAACCGCAGGAGGATTGGTGAACATTCAAATAACTTGGGGTAGATGCACAAGAGAGAGTAAATGCATAGCGAAGGCGCTACGATGTAGGGGGAAGAAGGTTACTTAGCATTGAGCAAAGCAGTCACATATTTCTGTTAAATATATTATATGTTGGAGGTAGAAAGTGTTTTCTTCATAAAACATTTGAAAACAGATTTACAGTTTTCCATTGAAATACAGCATCAGCCTTGCCAGTAAAACTTTTCTGACATCATAATACAAGAATTCCATTAGATTCTTTTTTATGAGCAGTTGGCAAAATACAATTATACAATGGTGTATGAAAATCTTGTAACCGCATTGGTCAAAACATGTTACATGACCGTGGTAAATCCTGCATAACCCACAGCTGAGAAATGGCATTTATAAAAATCATAATTAAACACATTTTAAATTTATTTACTGAGTCCATTGTATAATTGCAATAAAGGCACTCCAGAGTGTGTGAGTTATTGGGTGATTTACCACTTCTTGTGTGGTTAAGTCACTCGGCTGCACCTTGTGACACACCACACAAGGCGTGGGTAAATCCCCAATAACCCACAGCCTGTTGTGCCTTATTGCTTAAATAAAATGATGAAAATGCAAGTAAAGAAACAAATCAAAGCAAATTGAATGACTGCAGAGGCATCTAAAGGCCCCAAACCTTTATTCTTTAAACTATGCATCCTTACTAAGCACTTGCTGTTTAATGTATTTCAGTGGGGTTTGAGCTTTCGTTCATAAATTTGTCATTTTTGAATATTTTTACACCAAATTTTCAACATAGTATATTTGGGACCCCACCTCATGAGCAAGGGTGGCAGAGTTTTTTCAAGTCCAGGGCAAAAGGCGATTTTGTGGTCGCTGTGCAAACTCACCTTTCAGGCAGGATTTGAAAATGTTTACCTAAAAGTTTCATGGAGGTGGGGGTGATAAGAAGGCTTGTTGAAAATTTGGAGTAAAAACATTAAAAAACAACAAAGTTATGAGCATACGTTGAAATTATTCTACACTTGCTGATAACTTCAATAAGTTTCAATACTTTGACCCCAAATTTTTAGCATAGCCATTTTTTCACATCACCCCATGAACACGACAGCTGTTATTTTTCAAATCCTGGCCAAAATGTGTTTCCACACCTGTGAAGCAAAATGATATTTCAGCAGGGATTTCAAAGTTTTCACCTAAGAGGTTCATGAGGTGGAGTCATAAGAAGGCTATGCTAAAAACACAATGTTTCTCATATTGATGGGAGTATACAGTTGTAATCTTGTTGGGTATAATGGTGATAAAGTTATTTCACTGTTGGGTTGTGCATTAGGAAAGAGTAGGAACCTTAAGGAAATTTAAGTTAATATAGCAAGGAATCAAACTGGTTGAGGGGTCCAAAAGGAACAAGGAAGCCTATTATTTAAGAGATGTAGGGGATGTTTGGAAATATGGGTAGGGGACATGAAGAAGATTACATTTGGTGGGACATTGGCCAACATGGAGGTGGTTGGTGGCAGAGGGAGAGGAGAGGGTACAGAGTAAAGAGTTGTATGCAGAGGATAGGTTACATTTAAGCAAGGAAGGGAAGAGGTCATAAAAATAGATTAGAAGAGTATATAGCAACAAAGGTGAGTTTAAACTAGGTGGGGGTGTAAGTATGTTGCTGGAATGAGGAGTCTCCAGTGTAGGGAGATAAGCGTGCTTATCCTCCATTTTAACAGGAAAAGGGTTATCAAGGGTCAAGGGGTGGGGTGAAGAAGGGTAATAAATGGTATGGTGATTGGAGGGTAGTTCCTGGAGAGTAGTCTCTTTAATACAAGAAGTCTGAGGAACAAAACTGCTGAACTACAGGCTCTTTTAATGGAGGGAGGATAGACATAGCGGCCATCACAGAAACATGGGCCAACAAATACCAGGACTGGGATCTATTGATCCCAGAGTACAGGATTTACAGGAGGGACAAAGACAATGGGAAAGGGGGGGAGTGGCAATATAAGTGAAGGAAGGGATAATGTGTAAGAGGGAGGAAGGGCAGGAGTGTAGGACAGAGGCCTCGATGATGCAATTCTGAGGCACAAGGAATAGAATTCTCAGGTTGGGAGTAGTATATATACATAGTATATATACCACCATCTCAAGGGGAAGATCTTAACAGGGAGTTAGCAGGGCAAATCAGGAAAATGTGCAGAAGAGGTAACACTGTGATAGTGGAGGACTTCATTCTTCCGGGGGTGGATTGGGGTACAACAGCCACCTCGAGTGCTAGGGAGCAGATTATCCTGGATGCATTCCAGGACTGTTTCCTGGCACAGTTGTCAACGAGCTGACTAGGCCAGGGAATATACTAGATCTAGTATTGACCAACAGGGAAGCTGTTAGAGGTGAGGTAGAAGACCCACTGTCTGGGAGTGGCCAACACTCGGTGTGGTTCTCAATTACCATGAGCAGAGAGGTAGTGGGTACAGGGACCAGAGTGATTGACTTCAGACATTCTAATTTTGGCATGATGAAGGAAATAGTAGAGGGTCACCTGAAAGGAATTCATCCTCAATGGGATGCAAACCAGAAATGGGAAAAAATCAAACTGGGGCTACTGGAGGACACTGAGACATGTGCCAAGGTGAAGAAAAAAAAGGGAAGGGCTAAGAGACCAAGTTGGTTGAACAAGGAGGTTTTAGAAATGGTGAGGGCTAAAATGCAACATTCAGGAGATACAGAAAATCAGGAAATAAGGAGGATTGGGATAAGTATGTGAAGAAGTCCAGGGTAGTCACCAGAGGAGTAAGGTTGCTAAAGCTTCCAGGGAATTGAGGTTGGGTATCAAAGAAGGAGAAAAATACTTTTAGATACCTATGGGAGAAACGGAGCTGTAAAGACCAGGTTGTGAGGATCAGGAGGGAAGGGGTGGGCTGAAAGTGGGGTGGAACAAGCAGAGGCTCTAAATGAGTACTTCTGTTCTGTATTCATGAAGGAAAAGAGGGCTACTTCCAAAGGGGTGGGGTGGTGGGCAAGGGTATCACGTCAATTTGTCGCAAACAAAACAGCGCAAGCATTACAGTGCAGATAAATTATCGAAATAAAATTCAACGTAATTGTTAAACTGCCGCAAGTCCACTCAGCGCATCATACAATCAACTGTCTAACTGTTAAAAATAAAAATGTTTTAATTATTAATTAAAAATTTAAAAATATCGAAATACCAAAAAACAGCGTACCCTTATGCATTTTAGGCATTTTATGGCATTGAACCCCCGATTTATTCCAGGGATAGTACAGTGGCTACTCTGGAGCACCCTGTTTATTCCAGGGATGAGTAGAGTATTTATTAATTAAAAATTTAAAAATTATTATTTAATTAAAAATCCAGTACATGAAATATCGAAATACCGAAATAATCGAAGATAATGTTTTCAGCACAGCATACCTTTACAGTGCATTGCAGTGAAAATATAAAACCTTTATTAATTAAACATTAAAAATTTAAACATTTAAAATCTGATAAAAGCTCAGCTTTTAGACTTTAAAACTGTTTAGCCAGTACATGACATACCGAAATAAAATTGCTGGACATCATTTCAACTTCAGCTTTCACTGATATAACAGTCCATTAAATTATATTGCAGCATTTTCAGCAGCGTGCCTTACCTTGTGTCAATTCAGCGCAGTGCAGTGAAAACCTTTATTAATTAAAATTCAAACATTTAAAATCTGATAAAAGCTCAGCTTTTAGACTTGAAGTTGAAAGTTATGTGCCACTCCACGCAGGTAATCAATGATGGAGCAGGTGCCATAACTTTCTACTACCAGGCACAGCCGTCTTGCAGTGTCCCTATACTTCTTACGCTGAGCTGGAGGTTCGTGTCCTGCAAGATACTGCTCAATACGTAGCTCATTCATGTTTTGTTCCGTTCTCAGGGCTTGTATAAATTTCCAGATTGTCGGGTGACTGGACTCCTATCAGGCTACTGAAACCGCAGTGCCACCTCTCTACTGCATTATTGGTGCGTGGCAACCCTTGGGAAACAGTTGAATGAGAATTCCAGAATTGGATCGAATAGTGGGCGCTCTGACCAGCTGGCCCCACAGGTCTCCGATCCAAGTGTCCTCAAATAATCTATGTATGGTGTTAGGACCTCTCATGCTCAGCATAAAACTCTGAATTTCAAGACTTTCAAATGCATCCACAACATCATTTATGGGTACATTGCTAGGGCTGCAGTCATTCTTATGTTTAGTATAGTTCTCGCTCACAGTGTACTTTCTTTAAAATTTCTGACAATCCTGCACCTTCGCCATAATGCCTGACAAAGATGAAAAACAACCCTTTGCTTGTGCTTCTGGAAACTGGCATGCAAAAGCACGAACAGCTGCTTGCTCAAAGTCTGTCATTACAGAAAGGGAGAGAGTGCAGGGCATAGGGACTTCAAACGGAAAGAAGCTCGATGTAAGCTGAAGTTGTGCATGCAGTCATGAGAGCAAAAACAGTCGGAATAGCAGCATTAAATTGAACCCATGAATTGTGTATAGTTGTGAGAATAAAGGTGGAGTAACCTTAAATGTGCCATCTGCATACCAATTATCTGCTGTTGCCATATATTCAAGATTTTTTTGTGCTGAAAATTAGCAGTCGCTCATGGTCTTGGCAACCACTGTCATGTAGCAGAAACTGATCCCCATTATCAGACAGGCAGTATTCTTTTGGTATTTTTAATTCAGCTAAACTTAAAGGCAATGCAGGAGCAACACATGCCTTTTGCCTTGCACGCTGTGCTGTTCGTCAGACAGCTAACAGAAGGCATTACATTTGCAACAGCTTGATGTAACTCACCGGTGGCTCCTGCCACAATTTGCTGTGTTCCTCTAGTGAGGTAATTGCCTTTTCCTTCATGACTGCAATTACTTTTTAACTTCAATTTCACCAGCATCTGGCACATGATTATGGGAATTTATGTAGCATACGATATCGTCACCGATAGTATGGCATCTTGCAGTGCACTTCAGTTTATCGTACCTGCACATTTCAATATATTTACCGGAGTGAACTCTCTTTACAGTACAAATATCCTTGCTCTGCAAGCAGCTGCTGCCCTCGCTGGCTAAGAACGAATGACAAAGGCATGTTGGAATCAGTGATACAATCGAGACTAACATAATGAATATATTTAAATTTATTTATTCAGTGATTGAATGAAACCAGTTACTAATTGTCTGTATGTCTGAATTATTGTGTTGCTATGCGGCGAAATAATGACTTGCAGGTTTTTTCAATTAGAAGGCTATTCGATGAATTAGTGTGACGATGAATTTATATGCGCTGATATTGACGCGCAGTACTTGTATGCGCTCAGATAATTTGCGATGAGCTGACATGGGCAAGTGGGGTGAGGAGTTAATAGATGGTGTGATTACTGAGGGCAGGCTATTGGATAGTCTAAGGTCTCTTAGGGTGGATAAAGCATCGGGTCTGGATGGCGTACATCTACAAGTGCTTAACAAAATGGCAGCGGTATTGGCTGGACCACTGAGAGATCTATTCAATACTTCCATGATAACAGGCTGTGTGCCATAAGACTGGAGGATGGCCCACATAGTGCCTCTCCATAAAAGTAGTCCAAAGAATGAGCCGAGTAATTATAGACTGGTAAGCCTAACATCTATTGTGGGAAAGCTGTTGGAGGCAATACTTAAGGAGAGGCTGGTCTCCTTCTTGGATATTAATGGGCTTCAAGATGCTCAACAGCATGGGTTTATGTCTGGAAGATCCTGCCTGACTAGCCTTGTTATGTATTATGACTGGGTTATGAGGGAACTGGACAAGGGTCATGCTGTGGATGTCATTTATTTGGACTTTAGCAAGGCCTTTGATTCAGTTCCCTATGGGAGATTGGGTGGTAAGCTAAGTAATTTGGGAGTGGGCACTAAATTGGTTAACTGGATTATGAACTGGCTGTAAGACAAACAGCAGAGAGTAGTAGTGAGGGGGAAACTCTCATCTCTGAGAGCTGTGATGAGTGGGGTGCCTCAGGGATTGGTGTTGGGGCCAGTGTTATTTGGGATTTTCATTGCTTGCATGGTGTCAAGAATAAGATCAGCCTTTTTGCAGATGACACCAAGTTGGGGGAAGTGGTGGATAATATAGAAGATTGTCAGGGGTTGCAGAATGATGTGACTAAGCTGGGCGGAATGGTCAGATGTATGGCAACTAGAGGGCATGGATGGAAGCTGGAGGGGGAGATTGAGGGAGAAAGGAGGAGGTGCTACTTCACTGAGAGGGTGGTAGAGCCATGGAATGTGCTGCCCAGGGAGCTGGTGGAGGCAGATATGGTGAAGGGGTTCAAAAGAGGGTGGGACAGGTACAGGGGAAGGATTGTGGAAGCAAAGTCCTGTGCAGTGAGAATGTCCGGGACTGGGAAGGGAGAAACCAGAGAGGGCAAGGGAGACAGCAAGGTCAGCTCCCAGGGCGGGGGCTGACCGAACGAGCAGACACAAAAGACTGTTAAGCCTATTCTGCTGGCATTTTAGTATGTTAGTATGGCAGTTGGGGTTTAATATGAAAAAGTGAAAAGTATCACATTTTGGTGCTAAGACTCCTAGAAAGGGTTACCAACTTGAGGGATGCAGTTATGTACCACTGAAGAGGAAAAGGATCTATGGGTGGTGAGGTGAACATGAACAATCTAGAGCTGTGCAGGAGGGAGACAGTGAAGGCCAACAGGATGCTGGGTTGTATAACGAGGGCATCTCCTCCAGAAGCAGGGATGTCATTCTGCAACTCTACAAATCATTAGTCAGACCGCATCTGGAATATTATGTGCAATTCTAGTGCCCTTATCTGAAGAGAAATGTGAGATTGTTGAGGGGTACAATGAATGGTGACAAAAGTTGATTCAGGGATTACAGGATATGCCCTACGAAGAGATTAAGGGAATTGAACATGTATTCCTGGAGGAGAGAAGGGATTGGGGATATGATTGTGACCTTTAAGTACTTAAAGGGAATAAATAAGTTTGGTACTGAAGAGATATTCAAGCTCTGGAAGTGGAGGGACACAAGAGGGCATAGACCTAGATTGGAAGGAGGTAGGTATGAGAGGGAAATGAGAAGGCACTTTTTCACAGAGAGAGTAGCGGCAGTTTGGAATGCTTTGCCAGAGGAGATGGTATCCTGTAGAACGGTGGGTAATTTCAAGAGGGAATGGAACAGGGTGAGAGGGGGGGATGTTTGGAAAGGTGGAGGGGAGGGGCAGCTGCAAAGTAGGGTGTTAGCTGCACACTCGAGCAGACTAGATAGACCTGGAGGACTAATTTCTGTTGGCAACATTCGTATGTTCATAATATGCTATAAATTCCACATGTCATGTTTATCAGAGGAGCCATAAAACAACTATCTTGAAAACTTGGTGAAAAAAAATGAAGAAATGTTATGTGTAGTGCCAGCCTTTACCTCTTTGGGGATTGCTTTATGATTCTATGCTGGTGAGCTGAGTTTCAGGGTGAGCTCAGTGAGCCAGCTGGATGGGGCAAGGTTAGGGGGATGGTGCAGTTATGCAACACAACCCCCCAGCTCAGGAAGAAATGGTGCAGGGTTGCCCACAGAGGTCCAGATACCATACAGTGAAGACAACTCTTCTCTTGGCATAGGGCTCTGCAACTCTGCACCAATGGGTGGCAGAGGGCCCTGTTCATAGGCTGAGAGAAGGACTCTTTTCCCTGTGCATCTGTATCTGTGGCCACATGGAAGCACAAGGACCACTGAGCTTCTGCAACACACCAGACAACACCATGAATTCTTGACATCTGTGACTGCACTTCCATAGGCAGACGAGTCTTCCCTTGGCACAGGGCCCAGACAGCCCATGCATCTGCATCTGTGGTTAGGGTTGGAAACCTAATGTCACATTTCCCTCATTTTTATTGTGTAAAGCTGAACCTTAATTGGTTCATTAACACAATTTTTTTTGCAAATAATATATATACTGTATATATATATATATATATATATAATATTTATATATTTACCCAACATGCTTCATAAATTAATTTTTCAGTCCATTTGGGTTAAACCAAATATAGTTTACTCTAACAGTCAAAGCCTCTAAAGGTTAATTTCTATCACCAATTGAGACAGTTATCTGATAATGAATGTTATTTGTTGTTTATTGTATTTGAAATTGTTTCAACAGGTAAACATACAAAGATAAAAGCTTTATAGTCTTCTCTCCCCAGGTTCCTCTTCTGTTAATTTTCCAATTTTTAAAAATTTATAGGGAGGCCTCATATATTCCAGAAATCCCATCATTAAATTTATTGGAAAAGCAATTTGAGAGACACTCTTATTTACAATTGTGTCCTTAACATATAAAACACGTACAAGAACAATATAATACAATTTAAAAAAAAACATGTTCCATTAAAAAAAAAAATCCTATTACAAATAATGATTTGCCAAAAAACAATGCTTATATTCAACCAAAGCAATCACAATGAGTCCAAAAGGTCTCAACAATAAGATATTTAAATCTTGAAATAGAGATCAGGGCACTCAGTTTTAACCTTTTCTTAAGTTTTTCCCATGTTGGTAAAACAGCAATAGACAAGACATAACCACAAATTTTTGTATGAATTCAAACCTTGGTAACATACATGATCTTACATTATAATTCTGTATCTGATTAGTACTTACTGAGTTCAGGAGGAAAGAAGGAAGTTTCCTTAAAACAAAATGAGCTACAAACAAATACCAATGTTGCTGTCTCCTTATTGTTAATGAATCCCATCCCACAGCAGAATAAAGATGGCAATGGTGAGTATGCCATGGCAAACCAGAAATAAATCTTAACGCACTATGGTAAAGAATGGTCAAGACCGTCTAATACAGATTTGTTAGTGTTTTGTATATACAATCTCCATAGTCGATGACAGACATAAATTAGGAATTAAATAGTAATTTTCTTAGAGGCAAACTGAAATGTGATTTGTTTTTATTAAAGAAAAGCTAATATCTGTTTCAACTTTAATGAAATACTGGAGATATAAGGTTTAAAAGTAAGTTGGGCATCCGGGATAATTCACAAGTATCTATAATCAAACGTTTTTGCAATTTCGTTATTATTTCTTGAAGTTATCTTTAAATGGGACGTATCCTCAACAGCTTAATCTGGTTCAAGGTCAGTTGGCATTCATCTGTATCCCCCTCCCCCGGGTCATGCCTGAAAATAGGCAGGATTTGTTTAGTGCACTTACCTGGTCAACAAAAGCTAAATAAATAAAATACATTTTTTTTTGAGAAGATCAACCATTGGGAGTTTTTTACATTTAGTAGCAATCTCAGGTTGATTAGTACATCCTGTCTCATATTAAAGCCCTGCTGTAAGTTTTTGACTGCTATGTATAAGTCCTTGTTACTTGTATACAAATTAGTATCATCTGCATATAGATAGAAACCAGTTAATTCAGAACAGTATTTTGGAAGATCATTAACGTAAGTCAAGAATAAGAGGAGTCCAAGGACTGAGCCCTGTGGGAACCCTCGATTTACTAATAACATATCTGATTTAAAGTCATCTGACTTTACATATTGTAAGCGAGAAAACAAATAAGACTGGAACCACATGAGTGCAGAAAATCCTAAACCTATATTCTGTAACCTATTTATTCGAATAATGTGATCAACGGTGTCAAACGCTTTCGACAAATCCCCAAAAATAGCAGATGTTCTATTGCCTAAACTAAAGAAAATAAGAATATCATCAATTACTTTCAATACCACTTAAGTTGTATTATACTCTTTTCTGAATCCAGATTGGTATTCAGATAAAATGTTATGTTTTGCTAAGTAAAACGTCAGTTGTTTATGAATTACCTTTTTAAAGATTTTTGTAATGGGGGTCAAAATCGAGATAGGATGATAGCAACTAGGATCAGACACATCCCCTTTAAATATGGAACTCTAGATGCAACTGTCCAGTCCTTCAGTAAATCTAGAGTCTTTTAAGGACACATTAAATAAAATATATGTGGGGCCAGTATTTTGAAGCCACTTTTTACAAAATTGGATCTATATTGTCATGCCCTGCACCTTTTTCCTGTATCAATTTTACTAAGCTTTTTATAAACTTCCCTGACTTCTATCTCAGGAAATGAAAATAAGGGTCTGTTACAGCAAGACTGAAAATCAGAATCCACAGTTGCTACCGGCATATTCAGATGCTCCTTCTCAAATGACAAACTAGCTTCTGAAAAAAATATATTAAAGGCCATAAACTGTTATTTTGAATCCTGAATTATAGTTGAATGATAATTTAAAATGTTAAGTAAAGTTTGATTTGTATCTCTTCCTTGTAGTGATTTTATACCATGCTATACCTTCCTGGGATTATCTGAATAATCAGAAAATCACTCCTTATAATAATTTGATTTGGCCTTTCTAATCTGACTTGCACATTTATTTCTTATAGCTCTATGTTTATCACTATCTAATTTTGTTAGTTTAGCTTTATTCCAAATATACTCTTTACCCTTTATCAAACCTTTAAAATAATTTGAGATCCAAGTCAATTATATGTTAGTAAGGCACTCAATCCACTTACCACTTTTCCTTTTCTTTTTATTCATTCAAAATTCACTCAGAAATGTCAGTAGGTACAAGCATCCATAATCCTTTTGACTTGTATAAAATGAGCCCTTGGTTTATTAAGATTTTTATAGTGCTTGACATTTCAGGACTAAGTGTCCTTTCTTCAGAGCACAGAGCTGTATTAAAATAAATTCAAATAATATTTTAGTATTAATTATTGTTCTAAGTACATCTTGTTACATTTTAATTTCTTATTTTTATTTTTAGTCATTATTTATTTACTAGTCTAAAAGCAGGGAGAATTGACCTCTAATGTGCATCCTGAATTGTCGAAGTAACAATATCCTAATATTTTCTGCCTTTTCTGCCTCTGTAGTATTATTATTATAAAATAGAAGTTTTTAGTCACATTTTTATTTTAATTCTTGATAAATTATTATTTCCTTTTAGAACATGACACGGTCACATACATGTCCTTTATCACTAGAAATCATTTTACAGTTTAAACTTTTTTTTTTTCTGGTGTCTTAGTCTGTTCAAAGAATGGGAGGGTGTGCTACTTTCTTAGGTTGCCAGTTCTGCACAGAATTCTGCGGCTGCAGAAATCTAGGGGCTTTGCCCTCATTGGAGGTTTTTAAAAGGTGCCTGAAATCCTTCCTCTTTCAGGAGGCGTATGGTACTATTTAGTGTTTTTTTACAGAAAATCCACCTATTGTCCAGCATTGCACTATTAGTTTTAAATATTTATTATTTATAATTTTATTTTATGTGACTGTGTACTGTGAATGTTTTACTTTTTACTGTAAAGTCTGCAATTTTTCAGTGCTCGGAGACCATGGGATTGGGCGCTATATAAATAAAGTTTCCATCTATCTATCCATCTGTCTGTCTGTCCATCCGTCCACCTATCTACTGTAACTGTCTATATTTCCCTTTATTGTGTATCCAAATAGAGAAGCTCATTTCAAAGAATCTATTCCATACTTACATAAGGTGACAGGGTGGTTGAGTTTTCCAGTCCTATTCATACACATGTTGCAAGGATCTATGAGGCCCTGAAGGTGACGTTTAAAATGAATGGCCATCACTCCTGGAGTTTCAGCTGTATCAGGGGACCAGACAGGGTTGCCTGATGTCCTCTCTCTGGTGACCATTTACACTGAACCCTTGACCCAAGCCATCAGGGAATTATACCTGCTGCAGGGTGTACACTTAGGTGGAGAGGAACATCAAATGGTGTTATACGCTGACAATGTGCTACTTTATTTGCAGGACACGGACCATTCCCTGCCCAAGCTGTTTTGACTCCTAGACTCTTTCAGAAATATATCTGGGTATAAACTAAACATGGGGAAAACAAAGGCTCTAACCTTCTATTATAACGTGGCACCAGCTGTGAGATGACAATTCTTTTGATGGGATCTTGAAAAGTTGAAGTACCTGGGCATACATATCTCTCAAACACACGAGGCAGCATTAGATAACAATGATATGCCATTTATGGATCAGTAGTTACAAGAGCACCACAGATGTAACATTCTTCCCTTGAGCAGGTCTAGATGGATTGAGGAAGGCAGAACTGTTACACTCCTATGAAACCTATACCTATACCTATTCCTATTCCAAAAGCTACACCTGTCACTCCCTGAAATGTTATAGAGGATGTGGAGCCAAGTGACCTCTAGATTCATATGGGTAGGGCAACACCCTAGAATTAAGCTTAAGACACTGACACTTCCTAGGAGTGTTGAGGGACTAGTGTTGCCCTCCTTGCAATTACATTACTGGGCCACATATTTTCATTTTGTATTATATAGGCATTCATGGAGGTTAAATATGCATTGGTTGGAAATAGAGATGGAACTGCTCTTGAGTAAGGACCTCATCTGAGCATTTTACCATACCATGGTTGAGCTCCCAGCACAGTGTACACAAGTCATGGCTACAGGTGCTAATTCAGGTCTGGCATGAATTGCAACAAAGGCTGCATCTTACTCCATTTCTGTCTCTCCTATGACCAGTCCTGCTCCTGGAAAATGTTCAACCCCTCCTACTAGATTCAGGCTTTCACACCTGAGAGAGATATGGACTATATTATCTCTATCAGGTGATATAAGGTGCCTCTCTAATCAGCTTTGCAGAGCTTCATGCCAGGTTTAGACTCTGACAAAGGAAGCAATACCATTACTTTCAAGTGTGGCATTATTATACCCTACCAAGGCCCGCTCCCCAGATTCTCACCCAGAGGTGATTAAATATGCCATTTCATTTTTAAAAATAGGAGTAACACCTCATATGATCTCCCAGCTGTACCAGAGTCTCCTAGTCACTACGGGAGATAGCACATGGGCAATTGTTGGCAAGTGAGCAGGGGGCTAGTGGCCCTATTTCAGAGGAGGTTTGGTCATCAGAATTAAGGGCCACGGCCCGAGTGATGAGCTCACACCAGTGGCATAAATATGTCTGGAAGCAGTTAACTCATTATTTCTAAACAACAGTTGTCACAAACCATTATCTACCACAATGCAATACGTCATGTTGGAGGCAATGTGGAGAGGTTAAGCCACACATCTCCATGTTATGTGAGGCTGCCCACTGTTACACGAACTTCTGACTGCCCTAGAGACTGAACTGGAGGAACTTTGCAAAACCTGTGACACTGACCAAGAATTGTGTGTCCTTCTACAGTATCCCATGGAATTTTGAAACTCAAATACTAGATATCGCCTGCATATTCTATGCATAGTGGCAAAGAAGGCAACCACTAAACTGTGGCTCAGCATGCAGTTCTAGGACCTGGACACTTGGAGAAGAATAGTCTCAAATCTGTAGCATGGAAAAATTACTTTCTCCTTAAATGACTGAGGCTTTCATGTCTAGGTGGAAGGGCTGACTCCTGTATATGGTAGGGAAGGACACAAATTTTGTGCCCTAACTAGTATAATTATATATCCACTGGGCTGATCAACATACACAGTTCCCATAGGGGACTTTCTATTGATTTAGGAGGAAAACTTGTGCTAGAGAGGTTAGTAAGGCTGCTTGATGATAGATGACATTCTGGGGCTGCTGTTGCAACTGGGTAAATTGATACACCAAATACACCAAATAATTGATCCAGTTGACTCCTGGAACCCTGCCCACCCAATTTCCCCACGCACATAAAAGAACTGCCCTGTAGAAACATCAGAAACCACAGCCCCTCTTGCCAGAAGAATTGTTTTAGCACCACAGCAGAATGGGTGGTGCCTCCCATGCACTGTTCCGGGGCAAATCTGTATAAGAGTCTATGAAAGGATGGGAGGCATATGATTGTATGTAAGGTCAATATGTTGCTCCTGTTTGGGCAGAATGATTATACAAATGACACTGAAACCTCTACTGTGCAGATCTTTTAATAAAAATTATATTAAAAAAAGAATCTATTCTCAAATATTCATCTTTAGCCAAACTATCTCAGTGTCTTCTTATCTGCATTACTTATCATATAGTCATCTGCATATTTTCATAGAAATTCATTCTCAAACATTCCCCTTATTCAATACATTTCATATGTCCATTTTTGTCCAGAAAGGTCAGTATGGTATCTCCTTTTTGGAGTTAGTTGGAGAGCCAGGATTGTCCTAATCAGTGGTCTATAAATACTGAACTCTCAAATACACAGCCAGCTGGACAATTTCAAAAAATGCACTGGCCTTCCCATTTTTTACAATCTTTACATTGGCAGGTGGTAGCAAAACAAATTGAGCACAGGTCTCAAGCACATCTTGCCTGTATGCTAAAAATGTCCCGCACCTTTGCCAGGTTTGATAGCTGAAATATGGGAACAGAAAATAAAGTTTACATTTATATGTAAGAAAGTCCTTTATTGTTGCCAATTTAAAGATAAAGACACAATGGGGGCTATTCTCCAAAGGGCACAATTTACGCACATTAATTGCCTGCATGCCTTCACTGCCACGAACAGGTGCAGGTGCACTGATTCACAATCCTAAGCACCCGCAGGGCATCTGTCCATGACCACACACCCCTGGCACACAGCAAAATTGGGGCTATGCTGGGACAGGGTGCTGGAGGCAGGTAGACATCCAATCGGATGCCCAGCCTGTGTCCCTGAGTAGATCCCCTGTGCCATGTGCAGGGGTGTATGGGATGGTGCAGGTCTGTGTGCCTGAATGCTAGGACACTTGCTCAATGCGTTGCCCCCAGCCCACCCAGGCAGCCTGGGGGCTTGGGCAGAAGTATGCAGGGGACCCTGTTTCTGCCGGTGACACTTAGGGGATGGGTACACAACTATGGCAGGGTCCCTGAGATGTAGGAAATCTCAAAATCCTGGCACTCCACCCTTTCTGAATGGCACAGAGTGTAAGGGACACACCCCTGGCATGCCCTCAGCCTGGCCCAGGTGTGGTGATGGACGCTCCACATGGGGATGTGGTGTGCAAGTGGTGGGTGCACTGTTGGTGCATGCCACTGGACCCCCGCAGTGTGGTATTTCATGGGCAGCCCACCTGCCGCAGATACGTGGTGCATAGACACTATTCCTTTTCAAGAATCGGCCCCAATATGATTAATATGCTAAAGTTGCCAGTATTGTAGATTTTGCATATTCTGATGTTTGCTGAGACTTTCCTGATTCTGAAAGCTTTTCTCAGTAAGCAGGATTATGTAAGTGTAGATCAAAAGTGGTAATCAAGACCAAGCATGGAGGAGAGAGTTGTGGGAGCGCCAGAACCATTGAGGAGAAATCACTTCCCCTGACAGGGTAAACGTGCATGGAAAATTGATAATTGTACCAGAGGTGACAGTTTGGTATGTGAGACCAGTAAAAAAATCTAAGAACAAAGGCAATCAGCAACTTAACAGCAGACAATTTTTGGGTATCTGATTCTGACCACTCCTTGCCTGCCTCGAGTATGGCTGCCTCACCATAGGCCTCACCATGCACATTGGCCCCATCGGTCATGAACGATCTCATCTTGGCAGAGTTATAAGCTTTCTGGGCTGATATGGCTAATTCCTGCAGTCAGTCTGCTTGGACGGGAAGCAGTACAATCAGAGGTGGCTACAGTGAAAGTTGAGTACATAGAGATGAAGGGAGTATTAACCGAACTTTCGGAAAAGACTGACACCATTAATGAATTCTGAAGATGTACCATAGATAAGTTCATCTGGAAAACAAGTGTAGTGACCTAGCGGGGCATAATTGAGAAAGAACTTGAGGTTACATGGACTGCCCTAGGGTGCTGAGAGACTGCATGTAACTGACTTTACTGAAAAATTAATAAAAAAGCAGCTGGATTTTCCTACCAAGGAGTCTCTTCATAAAGAATACATCCATAGGGTGCTGGGTCCTAAACCTGCTTTGGACTTACTTGCTTCATTTTTATACGTTTTCTAAGTTATCAGACTAAATAAATGGTACTTTCTGCTGCATGGAAGAAAAAGGTGATCCTATGGGGTGAACACTGACTGTATTTTGATCAGGGATATGCTCTGGTGATCTAAGCTCAGTGGATGACATAACCCCCTGTCTGAAAGCCTTGTATACTGCCAGCATTAAGTATGATACATCTTTTCCTGTTCAGCTTCATGTTCACTTTACTTATGGCACTGTTCTGTATCATACCATGCAGGAGGCCATGGTGGACTTGCAATGCAGAGGGCTTGAGATTATAACCACAGAGGAAGTAGCCCTGAAGGCAAGGTGGCAACTGGCTCCAGTACACCCTGAGGTATCCAGCAGCCTCCTAGGTTAGAAGGATGACTCACTTGCTCTAGAGGAGGCGTGCCAGCAGACTCTGGACACTTTACATTCCATTAAGGAAATTCTTTGTCACTTTCAGTGGGTGACGCGATAATCATGGACAGCTTGGTTTTTGGATTAGACACTTTCCATGGATTGTATACATTAATCCTGATTTTTTTAAGATGATAATATCCATTCATTCACCATGGACAGTATATACAGGGACTAATCTGAACTGTGCTTGTGCCACACCTACCCTTTTTACATCCCTTTTGGATGGCCTGGACCTCCTCTATGATGGCCTCAGCCTGTGGTACAGGTATGCTTGGGAGATGGCTATAGGGAGGACCTCTGCCTTTAATTTTAATGGTTGGAGATTTGTGCGCCTCCCCAATGTGATGGTGGGGTTCGGATGCAGGCCCCAAGTGGCCCCTATTAACACACCCAGATAACATTTTCTTGAATGGCTCATGGAGCCCATGAGTGTTCATGTATTTTTGGCTTGTTTTCCCTTCCTATTCCTCAGACTGTTTAGTAGCCTAGTATGCCACAATGCATCACGGTAGTGGTGGTGGTGGTGGGGGGTTGGGTGGATGCCCCTGGGGCAAGGCCTTTCCTATTACCATTAGAGGAGCCGGCTGTGCTGGACCAACTTGTCCACCTTCTAGAATCCTGCTCAGCTATGCTTCCAATAGTAGGCTCCTTTACTTGTCTCACAGGGTTACTAGCTGGTGGAGGAGGGTCTTGTATTACCTAGACAGCCTTTTGGCTCACAGCATCCTCTTAGCAAGCCCTTTTGGCTGGCAGCTCAGTGCTGGAGGAGGACTAGATGGGCCATAACAAGCAGGTGGTATTACAAATTATTTCTGGACACGGGGTGGGGTATGGATCCAGATTCACCTAGGACAGCCGGAACTACATGCTTCCCCTCCCATACTGGGAAAAGACATCCCACCATGCTGGGGTGATTATGTCCTCCTCACCTTGGTTCCTTGTCCCTTACCAGGCTGTGCCTTATAGTGAAGTCCCTGTCTCCATACAATCAGAAGTATATGGAGCCATGTATGTTTTACCCTGAGACAGTTTTATTCTGGTTCAGCGTGCCATGGTAAGGTGAGAAAGGGCAGATGGGGAATGTTGATTTTTGCCTTAGCAGTGGTCCACGTGGCCAGGGTGTGTATGTACTGACTCCCAAAGTATAGGTATTAATTTCTCTTGATCACCTCCCAGCCAGCTTGTTATGCGGTCCCATTCTGGTGTTTTCCTTGCCCGCAGGTAGCCCTGTATAGGGGGACCAGCGTTAGGTTGGATTACCCCCTTTCAGCTCTCATTCCATTAGTATATACTACAGTCCCATAATTGGAGGTCACAGAAGATTCTTATTTCCAAGCTTTCTGATTTCTGCCTGTTCCTGGCCCAGATGGCCACAGTATTCACTTTGACCTTCATGGCTGTTTCATCTTATGTTTTCTATATGTCACAACAGTTGCAGACTAGAGAAGCTGGTTCAGATTTGCTGATAATTCAGGGGGGCCAGGGAGTGGGGGGGCTCCTCCTCCAGGGTTCTGGGTACATTAAGGGACCATATGTGTGTTCAACTGTATACATACTTCCCCAGTTGTTGAATAGCATTGCCTACTAAGATTTTAGCATATAATGTTAATGGAGTACATAAACCTATTTAGCGTTATAGGGTGTTACATGTGGAATACTACATGAGGTGATGAGTTTAACAAGAATTTTACAGACAAATCCCATGTTGGATGCTACATAAACCCCTAGAGCAAAGCTTGAGGGATTTATTTAAGCATCCAACACTGAAGGTGAGTATAAAATTCGAGTTTTACACCAACCCATAATTAAATTTATATAATTGCTGGAGTCATGTTTTTTTCACCATAGCAATGATATAAAATAGCAGCTTTTGGTGCCTGTTAGAAGACAGTGTAGCATGAGCCACACTGGCTCACGGTTTTCTCTTAGGAAGAGCAGCGCATGTTTGCCATTATAATCAGCAGGTTATAACGGCAAATTACAACTGGCTTGTCCTATGGGAAAAAATGCAACCCTGTTATTATAAATGTTTAAATGTGAGTGCCAAAAGGTTCTGTTGTTGCAAGAAACACACCTATCTGACAATGAGCACTTAACATTTCTCAAATGTGGGTTTGATATTATAGAGGCCTCATCACATAAAAATGCTAGATGTCGAGGTGCAGTTATATTTCTTCCTTGGGGCACTGTTTGCATTGCAGGACAAATATATTGACAAGGAGGCAGATTTGTTATAGTGGTGGGGCACCTATATGAGGAATTGATTAGTTTGGTTAGAGTTTATCTGCCCCAGGTTCTACTAAATCACTGGTAAAATATTTCTTCATAAGCTACTGAACATCTCACAGGAGATGATAATCCTGGGTGGTGACCTGAACCTGGTTCTGAATCCGACTCTGATGCCTCCTGATCAGGGCAAATAGGACTTCTACAGCTCCAAAATATTTTAAATTGTTTGTCAACCAATTAGGCTATTTGGCTGTCTGGATACAGCTTTCCCTACACAACAAGTGTATATCCACTATTCCTCTGGGCATCAGTCTGCAGCTAGACTGGATTATTTTTGTTACTGCAGAATGTCTGGAAAAGGTGCAAGACATGAACGTGGGGTCAATATTTCTTTCTGACCACTCCCCTATGTACCTAAAGGTGCAACTGGGGTGTCAAAGTAAGTTCACTATGTAAAGGCTTAATTTGGCCCTGCTTATGGACCTTGATCTGGTTAAAGAACAAGTCCCTTAAATTATAGTCAACAATGGTAGAGGGGATGTCTGCCCCACCACAGTGGGGGACACATTGAAGTCAGTCCTATGAGTAACCTTTATTGAATATTGTTCCTGGCAGAAGAAGTTAAGGGACCAGAAATATCATGATCTGCAGGGAAAAACTGACTACACATCAGCTATACTACGCCCTGGGGACAAAGCAATCGCTTACCATATTGCCCAGACCAGAGAACCACAGCTCTATGGACCAAAAATTGAAAAAGCCTCTTTTATAGTAAACATTATTATTATGAGGGGAGTGCTCAGGGGGGAAGGGGCTCGCAGACTGGCTCGTCAGCTTCATGGGTGGAAAAAACAGGCCTCCATCTTCCAACTGCATGGATGCTGGAAGAGACAGAGCCAGGGAATGGATTTAGGAAGAAGCTGTACGCTTCTCCAGGGAGAGAAAAATGGATAAGCTCCACTTTGGTTAATCAGTGAAGCGTCAGATACTTACCAGTGCCAGTGGAAATCTTTGGAGCTTCATGGTCCAGGGTATAGAGGTCGTGCTATCTCTGAGGAAAAATCTGGCTGCTGGGTTTAAGTTATGTGAAGAACTTGCTCTGCCAATTTTAGCTGCCTTTTTCATTTGTACTGAATTTTTAGCCCCATGGAGCTGACATTTATCTTTAAAGAATACTGGACCCTGTAGCCCTCATAATCATTTAAGTGCAGGAGGAATAAAATATGATTTTAGAAACGAAATCAGTAGTCTTGCCCTTTTGTAGAATAAGGATACTAATGAAATGCAGATTCTTAAGTTTTAATGTCCCCATGAGTTTTTTTCCAAGGGAGCTCTAATTAAGTCCTGCACCTCTGTGTTCTCGGGGTCGGAGAGAGATCCTGTGGCTGAAACAAAATGAAGATACACGGAGATGGGGATCTCTGGGGGAGTTGAGGGTGCCCTTGGAGTTTGTGGCCATAAGTCCTGGAAGTTCCAGCAATCTTGAAGATGTCTCCAGGCAGGCCCATTTATTCTTTATGCTTTCAACCAGAGCGCATTTCTGGGGAGATTTCTGTGTTGTGGGCCCCTTCCCCCAGAAGATTGGTTGCTCCTACACATTGGGGAGAGGTGGCTACATATAAAACTGTTGACAATCACCATTCGGGAGGCAGATGGTGTAGAGGGATCCCCTGGGATGTTGATTCTATAAAACAGCTTTATTTGCCAACAATGGTGCCTATGCAGGTTCAGGCACACATGCTAGAAGCGCATCTGGCCCTTGCAGCTCCGCAAGATCCACCGACAGGCATGTGTGGCCAGCACCATGGTCACCAGCCACTGTAGGGTACCTGTCCATAGCCCTGCCCCTGTGCATTGGTGCCTGAGGGACAGATCAGAGAACACAGGTAGACATCCAGTTGAAGGCCCAACCTGACCTGTGAGTTGATCGATGCTCTGCGAAGAGCAGGGGATTGTGGAATGCTGCCAGTCCTGTATTTTACTGAAGAATGAGTGCCCAAATGGTCACCCCAGCCCTTCTTGCCTGACTGGAGGGCTGAGCAGCAAAGGTGGGGGGGTAGGTCTCGCCACGGACAGTGGGTGTGTTTTGTGGGAGGTGCCAGTGGTTTCTGCAGGGTACCTGTCCATATAGCCTGTGTCCCCCCTTGCCTGGCACTCCACGCCATAGTGAATGGCAAAGTGCAGGCATGCTCCCTGACACTCCCCCAGACCATCCATGCATATAGTAGTGTGAACATCCATGGCATCAGGAGTGGAAGGGTGCAAGCCACTTTGGTGCATGCTGCAGGGTCTCAGGACCTCCAATGTGTAGCTTTGAATTGTAGGTGTGCCTATGCACCGTGGATCTGCAGCATAGTGCCTATGCCGATGTGATTTTGAACTTGACTTCCCAGAGACTCATTCAGCAAGCCTGGTTTATAATAGAGGAATATGGTACCCTTTCAGATTTTAAATTAAATATGATGAAAACTGAACTTAATTTTATCCATCCCAGGACCTGTAAACTCAGTTCCCAATATGTTGCAACAGAGGGGCCTTGAAATATTTAGGGGTTGTTATCCTAGAAATGTATCCCTTCTAGAGATTTTGAATTATGAGCCTATAACCCATAGAAACATAATATATTTTGTCAGCAGAAAAAGACCCTTAGGCCCATCCAGTCTACTCCTTGTCCCTGCCTATTCCATCACCACTGAATTTGCTGGATATAGGTGTCACTTCCCTCTTCCTCTACCTAATATGCCTCTGTGCCTATCCCATGCATGCTTGAAGCTCCACACAGCCTTTGCCCACTCCTCCTATAAGCCCTGCCTCATTTTGATGGGGCTTATTGCTCACCTGTAGAGTCCCCTCGGCCTCCTCCGTGCTCAGGGATGTTTAGTGCTCTGGGGGTATAATTTCTGCTGGCTGCCACTTGGGGAAGCAGATGAGGAATATATATATATATATATATATATATATATAGAGAGAGAGAGAGAGAGAGAGAGAGAGAGGGAGCTCAAGGAGATTTGGGGAGAGAGAGATCAGTAAGCACTGCAGCAGGGCAGTCTGAAGGGGGTCTCCCCACTTCCTTAGGTAGGTCGGCAGTTTTCAGCGATGATGCGCCAGGTCCCTGGGTTTGCATCCGAGGGAGGCTTTCTGAAAGGCAGTTTGCGATCATTTTGGGTCTTTGGTCCCTGGGGGACTGGGTGGTGAGAGCATTCAGGAAGCGAGTATGAAGGGTAGGCAGAGTAGGACCTCCTGGGGGGTGTTTGGACCCCAGATTGCAGTGTGGGTTCCCGGGTCATCAGGGCTGTAGAGGTGGTTGCAGGACCTTTGCAGGGGGTCGGGTACTGGTAGCAGTGGTCCCGATTCCATTCCCTGCATGGCAGGGTGGCCTGGGTGGTTAGAAGGTAGTGTGGGTGTGGACTTTACTCAAAAATGTGGCCTGCATGAAGGGGGGGTCCCGAGGCTCAGGGATAGAGCCCCGGCGGGTCCTCAGATGGGGGTAAAGAGATCGTCCCCTGAGGCCTTTTGAGGCCATGGCCCATTTAGTTGCACAGCTTGGGCAACTCATAAGAAATTAAAGAAATGGTGCCACTGTGACTGCTGTTTGGGAGGTACAGCTCCAGGAAAAGTGAACTGGAAGCCAGTTAAGAGAAAGACAGTGAGAGTGAGTGAGTGAGTGAGTGAGAGAGAGAGAGAGAGAGAGAGAGAGAAGCCGTGGGGAACAGGTGGGTCCAGGACAAGGATTTGGGCAGTGGCTGAGTCAGTGAAGGAGGTGCAGCAGAGGAATTAGCAGGCTGCAAGGATTTACACCCCATAGACTGGACTAGTTCAGGGCGATCAGAGGAGCCTCATTGCTCCCTGGTGGAAGTGCTCAGTGAGAAAGGGAGGGAAGAAAGGATCACTTGTAGGAAAAGTGTTCGAGAAGAGCCTGTGTTTCTGTGAAGTGAAGCTCAAGTTTAGATACTTACCAGTGCCAGTGAGAGGTTTGGAGCTTCATGCTTCTGGTACAAGAAAAGGTCTTTAGTCCTGATTCAAGTACTTACTGCTGCTTGAAGTAAAATCTCCCATGCCTAAGAATGCTCGAAATGCTCTCCATCAAAGTTGTCTGTGTACAAAGTTTTAGTCCCATGGAGCTTGCAAAATATTTTTTCCTCTAAGCAAGTGGGACCCCTGAGCCCTGTTAATCACTTAGGGGCTTAGGAGAATAAAACTTGATTTCTTCGTGGGAGAATACCAGAATTCAGTGTAATTGATTTAATTATAAGGATGTTAATGAAATAATTAGTCTTAGTTTTTAGGGGTCCTGTAGGTTTCTCTGGGTCCTTGAAGCAATTCAGTTATCCTGTTCCCTTTGCTCCCAGGTCCGTGGCGGACATCTGTGAATGCCAAGATGAATTGCCTGGGTCCGCCTCCTGGTAAGTAAGCTGCTGTAAAATCAATCCATCATTTGGGGCACTGGGACTGTTGTTCAGAAGACATCTCAAGGTAAGAGAAATTTTGTTCCATGCTGTTCAGTCTCAGAGAAATGTCTGGTGAGATTCTATTGTCTTGGTCCCCCTATCCCGGAACACCTGTCCCTAGATGTTTGGGAAGGGGGGGTACACTCCTCTTGCAGGTTGTTCCACTCATCCGCTGCCATTTCCATAAATAAGTATGTCTGCACATCTTGCCTAACTCCCCCCACTTAGCTTCATTGCATGCCCCCTTGTTCTAGTGCCTTCCTTTCTCTGAAATAGACCCTCCACTTGCACCTTGTTCACTTCTGTGAGGTACCTGTAGGTTTCAGTCATGTCCCCTTTCATGCTCCTTTCTTCTAGGGAGTATCCAACAGATAACAGAAGATTTACAGCAATGAGCGCACTTACCACTCCCTTTCTTGTCCCAGATAGAGGCATTTTGACAAAATATATTGCCCAGGCTGCTTTTGTTTCTACAAACTCTGACGATAGTACTGGAAGAATAAGGGACAATATTATCTCTAGATTTGGGGGGGGGTACCCACTTATTAGATATTCAGTACTTGAACTACCTAAAAATGGAGAGGGGGGGTCTTCATCAACCCCATCTATATAGTTATGCATTGGTCACCCAAATGTATATTATTTGTTGTTTGGTTAATCCATATTATTATGTGCATTGGAAGACAGGTGAATTAGTTCTGAATGATTTAGAGAGTACTGATAAGAAAAATTACTCACCATAGTAATGTTGTTTCTTCCTAAGGGATCCTCACTATGCATGAAAAGTGCAATCAGTCCACTGGACTGAGCTGCCCCAGAGCCTTGAATTTTATGCTAATTAGACAACTTTAGAATAAAATTAAAAACTCTGCCATAGTCACGCTCTCCCCTGCCCTCTAACGGCAAATTTATTTCTCAAACTGTGGAGACCAGTGACTACCAAATCTAGCAAAGGGACTACTAAAAATATTTAACCTAAAAAGCACCCCTTTTAAAAAAAAAAAAAAGAAAGAAAAGCAAATGAGGAAAACGCACAAAATGTTCATTTGTAAGCCAAAAGCAACAGAAAAAACTTAACTTTAGTAAGAACAGGCCGTTGTGAGAACCTTTTCCAGGTTCTGAAAGTGGTAGAAAAGGAAGGCGTGCAAACATAGTGGGGATCCCTTGGGAAGAAACATTACTACGGTGAGGAATTTTTTCTTTAAACCCCCAGAATCCCTCATTATTGCCTGACAAGTGCAGACTCCATAGCAGTACCTTGGGAGACTGGGTACAGAACCTACTTAGGGAAAAGGTTCTGCAAGATGGTATCCCGTTAGGAGGGCGACATAAATTTGTTGCTGCAATTAGAGTGACTCCTGATTGCCGACACTGAGAGGGGTGACCATGATTTCTGGTCGCCCGCTTTCAGTGTCGGCTTTTGCCCCACAGTAATGCCCCCCACTCCCAGAATTAGTTATTTAATGCCCGGAAGGTGGAGCTGCCTGCATGGGGCATGAGGGGGGCCCCCACAAAAACTAACTGTTTCCAGGGAAGGCACTTTGGCACTGTACCTCCTGGGAGAGAAATGCCTGGCACTGTAATGCCAGGTGGCATTTTACCGGCATCATAATTGATGTCAGCAAAATGTCTTTCACCGTGACATGGTGGAACCCTGCAAGACAGCAGTACCAAAATTGGCATCCCTTCTGGACTGTATGTTCAGACAGTAATGCTTTGTAAAGGTATGCGCTGTTTTTCATGTAGCTGCTTCACAAATCTCCTGGATGGAAACACCTCTAGATGCTGCCATGGAGGCAGAGGTGCCCCTTGTGGAGTGGGCCCCCAGGCCTTCAGGTGGGCACTTACCAGCTTTGCTGTAACAGAACTGGATGCATGCCACCATTCAGTGAGCAATGGTCCTCCTGGATGCTGGCTTGACCTGATCTACATCCCCATAGGAAACAAACAGTTGAGATGAAGTGGACCTGACATCCTTAGTGCAGTCCAGGTAGTAGCTCAAAGCTCTTTTAACATTCAGGGAATGCAGCCTCTGCTCCCCTGGTGTGGGTTTTACAATGAAAATCACAGGGAGTGTGATGAACTGGTTGAGGTGAAACTCTGAAACCACTTTAGGGAGAAATTTTCTGCTGGTCCTCAAAAGTACTTTATTTCTGTTGAAGATGATGTAGTTAGGATCTATACATAGCTTGGAGCTTGCTCACTCTCCTGGCTGAGGTGAGGGCTACCAAAAAAACTGTTTTCCAAGTGACATATGAGGTATTTCAGAGCAGCAGATGCTATAAGCTTGAAAGGAGGACCCATGAGCTGAGCAATACACAGACTGAGTCCCAAGGAGGGACTGGATTCTTAAAAGGAGGGTTCAGATAGGTCAGACCCTTAAAGAGCCTTTTGAAAATAGCCAAGGAGGTTATTGTTCTCTCCCTATATGCCAAAGCATAGTTTGAGACTGCTGCCAGATGCACCTTAATGGTAGAAGGGCGACGGCCCAAAGAATGTAGGTGTACCAGGTAGTCCAGCATGCAGGACAGGCTGGCCTGGAGGAGATTAATCTGCCTGGGAGAACACTGCAGGGAAAACCTTTTCCACTTTTCCTAGTGGTTGTCTTTCTAGAAACCTTTAATACATTTAAAACCTCTTTCCAGAGGTTTAAATCAGAGTATTCTAACTCCTCAAGTACCAGGTCCTGAGGTGCAGAGTGCTGGGGTCTGGAAATATTATCCTGCCCTCAGGCAACATCTGTAGGTTGTACCTCGGGAAATTGTGATAGGAGGTTTGCTGGACAGGGCCAGGACTAGAGAATACCAGATCTTCCTTGCACAGTCTGGAGCAATTCGAATCATTGTTGCAGGCTCCCTTCTGAGCTTCAGCAACACTCTCAGAAGAAGAGGGAAAAGGGGAAATGCATAAAGGAATCTCCCTGTCCAACCGAGGACCAGGACATCCTCTGGGACTGTCCCCACTGCCAGAGGCCTGCAACAAAAGAGTGGGAGCTGGTAGTTTTGCCAAGAGATGAACAGGTCCACCTCCAGTGTGCCCCACCTCCCGAACACTGTTGCTAACACTTACTTGTCCAGGGTCCATTTGTGGTTGCCTTAGCTGATTCTACTGAGGGAATCTCTGAAGGCATTGTCCTTCCCTTGTAGTTTCACTGCAGACAGCTGCAACTCCAACTCATATGCTAGAACTCAGAACTTCATTGCCTCTGTGCACAGCTTTGAAGATCTTGTTCCTCCCAGTTTGTTAATGTAGTGCATGGTGGTGGTATTGTCTGTCCTGATCTGGAGAGATTGACCCCTTATGTGGGAGGAAAAGGCTGACATTGACAGGTATACCGCCGTGAGTTCCGGGAGGTTTTTGTGCTCCTGTGACTCTAGTGGGGTCCACACCACGCTTACAGTGAGGTTCTCTAGATGAGCCATTCCATCCTGAGAAGGAGGCATCTATAGTGAGTAGCACTCTAAGTGAGAGCTGAAGGAAGGGGATTCCCTCTCTGAGGTTTTCCTCCTCCTTCCACCAGCCCAGTGCCTTTGGGAGGCACTTTAACTGGCACCAAATTTGACAGAGGGTCCTGCCTTTGGGACTAGTGGGACCCTAAGTTGTACTGAATGTCTTTCATTTGAAATCTGGCTTCTGGGACCACAGCTGTTCAGGCGGCCATGTGTCCCAGTAGCTGAAGAGAAACTCTTGCTGGTCTGGGTTGTCCATCTTTGAAAGATTTTGCCAGTTCTGTGAAGCTTACCGTCCTCTCCTGAGGGAAGATAGATTTTCCCTGCTGTGTCCAGCTCTGCTCCTATGAAGTTCAGGACCTGCACAGGTTCTGTCTGAGACTTTGGAATGTTTATCAGGAAGACCAGATCCCCCAGGTTTGACTGGGTGAACTGGATGGAGTCTCTGGTGTCCTGGTACGACCCCGCCCCAGAGATTAACCAGTCATCTAGGTAAGGGAAGACCACCACACCTTGTCTTTGCCATTGAGCTGCAACCACTGCCAGGCACTTTGTGATGATCTTTGGTGCTGAGGATAGGGCGAAAAATAGGTCCGAAAACTTATAGTGGCAGTTCCCTACCCTGAACCTGAGGTACTTTCTGTGGGAAGGTCTTACTGGGATATGGAAATAGGCATACTTCAAATCCAGAGATCCCAACCAATGTCCCTGCTGCAGAGATACAGTGGGAACACTGTAGACAGTGTCACCATCTTGAACTTTTCTTTTTTTTTAAAGTGTTTATTCAGAAATCTTAGGTCTAAAGTGGGTCATCACTCTCCATTTTTCTTGTGAATGAGGAAGTACCTAGAGCAGAGGCCCTTGCTCCACTGGGGGGGAGGGAACTTGCTCCACTGCACTGACCTGCAGCAGCTTTTTGACCTCCAGCTCCAGCAGGAGCCTTTCTGCTGTGATATGAGGTGGAAAGGCCCTGTGTGCCTGCAGCTTTGGAACCTTTCTGAATTGCAGGGAGAGGCCTTGACTTACCATTTCCAGGACTCACTTGTCTGTGGTAATAGCTTTCCATGCCTGGGAAGTAGCTAACCTTCTGCCCACTGGAGATAGTTGGGTGACCTGAACAGTCCCGTCAGGGGTTCTGTTTTGCTTGCACCTTGGGAGCTGGGGTGGTTGCAACCTGCTTTGCACCCCACTTACTTCTGTCTCTGAAAAAAACACTCTGTGGAAGGTAGTCATAAGTCATGTAAGTGTGAAGGACATAACTCCTGCCCCTACCGCTCCTTCCAAAGGTTCTTTAGGAAATAGAAGCTTTCTCTTTCTCAGTGTTGCTTATGTAGATGGTCTTGTAATCACCCACCTTTTTCGTGTAGGCCTCAGTTTTGTTACCAAACCATAAATGTCCCTCACAGGAAAAATCCATGACCTTGGTTTGAGTGTCTTAAGAGAGGTTCATAGTCCTGAGCCAGGCAAACCTCCTGAGGGAGACAGCATGAGCCATGGTCCTAGAGGCGGTGTCATTTCCATTTACAGTTATGTGAAACTGGTATTTAGTGGCATTTAAAGAAGCCTTTGCTGTGTCAGACAGATCCTGGGACAGATCATCAGCAGTCTTTTGGCTCCTGGACACTACAGAGGTCCAGAGGACCTTCTGGTGCTATGCTGACTAGACGATATAGACTGCCTGTCTCAGCAAATGGGAGATTGTGGTATAAACCTTTTTGTCCATGCCATCCAGTTTCCTGGAATCCCTCTCTGGGGCTTGAGAGGAAAGTGGGATCTTGGCCTTGTCACATGCAATGGTATGAACCACTCCCTCATGGTCAGGGTAAGTTAAAGGTACTCAGCGCCCTGCCTATCCAACTGGTATTTCTTTTCTGTCCTCTTGTCTATACCAGCTGTCAAAGCGGGGGCCGCTAGGATTTTAATAATAGCCTTCTTCAAGGACTTATATAAAGATAGATAGATAGATAGCTAGATCGATAGATATAGATAGACAGAGATACTTTATTTACAAAGCACCCCACTCCGAGGACACAGAGTGCTGTACACTTAAAACATATAGAATTAACAAACAATAATAGTATTACTCCTATAACATTCAGCAAGAGTCAGCAGTAATAAAGCTATCTGTAATTTATAACCACTAATTAACTTTATGAATCAAATGCCTGCTTAAACAGGAATGTCTTAAGACCTGACTTAAAGGTTTCTACCAAGGGTGTCTCCCTTTAGTATTTAGGCAGAGAGTTCCACAGGGTAGGTGTGGCAACTGAAAAAGCCCGATTCCCAGAATGCCGCAACCTAACCCTGGGAACTCCAAGGAGGCAACCCACAGCATAACAGAGACCCCAGGCTGGGTGATGGAGTACAAGGAGATCTTGCAGATAGACTGGTCCCCTTTCATGTAGGGCCTTGTAGGTCAGAAGCCCTACCTTGAAGGCAGTCCTCCACCTAACTGGCAGCCAGTGCAGTTTGCGGAGGACAGGAGTGATATGCTCGCTTCTTTTCACTCCTGACAGCAATCTTGCCACCGTGTTCTGTACCAGCTGCAATCGGCAGAGGTTGCCTCCAGATAGCCCTAGGTATAGGACTTTGCAGTAATCCAATCTGGATGTGATGAAAGCACGTACCAGCGCGGTCAGGTCATCGCTTGAAATCAGGACCCAGATCCGGGCAATGCTCCTCAGATGATAAAACCTACTTTTAACCACAGCCAATACCTGAGTATCCAGCATCAGGCTGTCATTGAGGATCACGCCCAGATTCTTCACCTCAGTGGATGGTGTAAGTGTGGTCCCCCCAGCACTATTCCAGGGGGGGTCTCCCTGTCCACCCCCACCCCAACGACAACCCAGATCCACCACTAGTACCTCAGTCTTGTCTGGATTAAGTCTCAGCCAGTTTTGGGTCATCCAAGTCTGGATTTCCTCTGGGCAGTTGTTGCATACAGAGGCTGCCATCTGGTTTCCAGGTGCACAGGACAGGTATAGCGGGGTATCATCTGCATAGCAGTGAAAACTCAGTCCATACCACCTGATAATGTCTCCCAGTGGCAGCATGTACACTGTTAATAACAATGGCGACAAGACTGAACCCTACGGAACACCACAGAGCACAGGCTTTGGGCTAGATGTAGCAAACCCCATCGTCACCTTCTGCACTCTGCTTGTCAGGTATGACCTGAACCAGTTGATGACAATTCCAGACAGGTCACACCAGTAGAGCAGGCGGTCAAGTAGCATCCCTTGATCCAAGATGTCAAATGCCGCCCAACAGGTCCAGGAGGACTAATATGGTAAGCTCTCCCCTGTCCCTTGCCATCAGGAGATCATTAAGCACCTTCACCAGAGCAGTCTCCATACAATGCCCAGCACAAAACCGAGACTGGAAAACCTCATAATTGGAGGATGAGGCAAGATGCTCCTCGAGCAGGATGGCCACCACTTTTTCTAAAACCTTCCCAAAAATGGGAGGTTAAATATGCCCTGTAGTTGCTGAGACACTCTGGATCCAATGAGGGTTTTTTCAATAGGGGCCTGACCAAAGCCTCTTTCAAGGCCAATGGAAATACCCCACTTAAGGAACTCGGACTATCTGAGCCACCACAGGTCCAAACACTCTACCAAAAGGCAGGTTGGACCTGGGTCAAGATCACACTGTGTTGCTGGCCTGGTGGCACTGAGGGTTAAGGCACTAGACCCCACACCTTGCGCCACACCAGTAACCCGGGTTCGGGATCGAGCCCGGGTCATCAGGGGTCAGCAGAGGAGAGAGAGGCTCAAGCATCTGGAGGATGGCTCTCCTCTCTCTGGGGAGGGTTCCAGGCTTTTCTGGCATTGCAGTGGCCCCAGGTGGAGACCGAAGGCACTGTGCACATCAGGACAGCAAAAGCAGTGGGGCAGAACTGCGGTGGGCATCACCAGAAGCCTTTGCATTTCCAAGCTTGGGGGAGGGTGAAAAACATGGAAATACCCCTTCCTCGGTGATAGGCAAAGGTGCCTCCCCCTCTGGTCCACACTCCCAATGTTGGCTGCGCCTCTCCGGTGTGCCCCTTCCCCTGGTCCAGAGCTCAACTGTATAGATGGAGCACCCTGGGTGGATAGGGAAGCCCTTCCCCGGAGGATTCAGACCCGGGGGATGTGCCGGGCTGGGGGGGGTGCGGAGCAAGGTTGGCATGATGGGAGGTAGAGACCGGGGGTTCAGGAGGACGCTGGAGAGAGATCACCGAGGAAGGTGAATAAATAAAGTTCGAAAAAAAAAAAAGATCACACTGTGCTGGTTACAGCCTCAAGACCATTATCACCACCTCCTCCACGCCAAGTGGGTCAAACTCAGTCCAGACAGGAGGAGTGCTTCGATACGACTCACAAAGGACCCCACAGCCCCCTTGAGTGATGTTGGAGGAGATCTCAGCCCTGATAGAGGAAACCTTGTTGACAAAGAACAGAGCGAACTGCTCGCACCTAGTGCTTGAACCCCCCCACACAGAGATAGACAGGATTTAATAGCCTGTCAACCATGCGGAAGAGCTGAGCTGGTCTGTTTCTTGCTGCAGCAATCTCCTTAGACAGAAAATCCGCCTTTTTTCAGGAGATTGCCCTCTGATAGTCACAATAATGCGACCTCAGGGCCAATCTGTGCTCCACCAGGCCCAACCTCCTCCAGCATCTCTCTGACCTCCAACCCCTGATCTTTCACTCCCTGAGTTCCTCACTGAACCAGCTAGGTCTCTGGCTAGTAGACAGGGGTTGGACACAAATGAGTATGATTGAATCAAAGGCAGCAGTAATAGCCCTATTATAGGCACTCACTCCCTCCTCTGGTCCAACTGCACATGCAGCCTCGACACCTGATAGGTCCATCACCACCAGTCCTTCGAGGACATTCCACTTAAAGGGCAGTACTGTACCATCTCCACAGAGGCAAGACCATCAGATGGGGGCCTCAGACTCTGTCTTTGAGAAACTGACAGCGTGGCAATTTCTTGCTGTGGAGAACACACTAGAATTTGTCCACCTGTTACCGACAAAGACATTGTGGGCATTGTATGCCAGAAAGACACCTCCACAGAAGCTGTCGAGGATACACAGGACTCACAGTCTGACCCCCCTCTCCCCCCCAGCAGTCTCTGCTTCAGAAGCCTGTGTGAGCCTGAACAATGTCCTGCGGTGCCTGGAACAGCACAGGACATCAGAATTGGGAAAGTACATCAACAGCATTCTGGACATTAAAAAGTTCACACTTGCACAAGTATCGGGCACTAGAAGGCAAACAGATATCATGCAATGCTTATAAAAAAATGAAAGTCTCCATGCAGTTTACAAAGTAAAGACATACATAATAATACACTGTATGGGATTTCCCTTACAAAAAGTTCTTTGGAATACCACTGTAATACCACTCATTTGCCATTGCAATACCACTGTGATTACCACTGTACAACCATTAAGGTTTTCATGGTATCACAGTGGTTTGTTTCAATTCCATTGTGATACTATTGTACCACTGTCCTACCATATCAGCAAAATAATCAAAATTTAAACTACCATAGTACAACCATGGTACCACTGGGTAGTACCATTGCACATTTTGTAGCTCACGACTGTGTTGCCATTGTGGTGTCATGGTGTTGCCATTGTGACACATTTGGTAAGGGTTTAAGTTATTTGACGTAATTAAGGATGTGTTCTATAACTATACTGATGCTGTGTATCTCATTGAACGTCATTGTGCCTCATTAATCTATTGTTTATTTATCTGTAATAAAAGGTCTGACTGTATACAAAAACACAGGTTTCAGATCAGCTAAGCCAGGAGCATTTGCTACAAACCAATTACAAGAATGGTTTAAAGTCTCAGCTAATATTCAGTCCTGCTGGTTGCAAACTGCTGAGAGTGAAAATCCCAAACTCTCCCGCTGCAGAAGTCTCTCCAATCTACTGCCACCTCTCCCACTCACCTTTACGCATTCAATGTCCATAAACCACATGCAACTCAGATCATTGTCATGTGAATTTGAAAAATGTTCACCTACAGGACTGACTGTATTGCCTTTCCTAATGGCCCGTACGTGATCCTGGATCTTCTGTCTAAGGGGTCAAACAGTTCTGCTCACATAGAGAAGTGGACAAGTACACCAAATAGTCTACACAATGAAGCTGGTCCCACATGATATAGATTGGCTGTCCTTTGTCTTTCTGTTGTATTAGGCCAGCTTGAACTGTGTACTTTGATGACAGAAAGTATGCACATTTCAGTTCCTGCACCTGAGCATACCTTTCGGGTGGACCGGTAACCAGGTGTTGTGTTCTGTGCCAGGTACATCTCTCTTGAATTGGCTCCTAACAGGTTTAGCCAACAGGTTAGGATCCTTCTGAATGTTATCCATGGACTTGTACCCATAGTTTCGGCTAGGACTGGATCCCCACGCAGAATCGGCTAGTATCTTTTTACCACACTGCCAATTTGACCTGCCAGATTATTGAATTCAGTTATCAAGCAGATAAGCTATGTAGCCATTTTATTGTGCACTGTGGATTTTAGTAAGGTAGAATGATCTAAGGCCCTAGCCTTATCCAATGCAGTGCTAAGTACCCTTTGATTATACTGTCTCTTAAGGAACTTGTCAAACAGATCCTTGAATCACATATTAAAATCTTCAAGACGAGAACAATTACTCCTGGGACACTAACATTGCATGTAAGGGATAGACTCCTTAAGGGACTTTGGGTGATCATTGTCTGTCCATAAGAGATTGTTAATGGCAGTGGGCTTCCTGTAGCCTTTGGTAACCACTCTATTGCTAATATTGGCCCCTATGCACAAAACCATGGGTTGTACTCATGATTCACACGTACAGAGCCTGCACAGCTCTGCACCCCCTAGACAGGCACTCACAGCTGGTATTCACAGTCACTGACTGCCTGTACTTGGCCCTGACCCCCCCATCACGCAGCTGCTTGGGGGTGGATCACAGCTGCTGGGGGTTGATTGCATGGTACAGGTGGCCATCCAATGGGGTGCCTGTCCTGGGTTCCACAGTGGGTCCCCTTCTGTGCATGTACAGGACATCCTGGGAAGGCACGGGACCCAAACTCTCCAACATCACATGCATGTGCCCGACTGGCTGTTCCCAGCCCTCCCTGCCAGCACAGTGGGCTGGGGCAGCACTGTGGAAGGGGCTCTCAGTGATACCTCTCAACGTCCCTCATTCTGAGGGACATCCCCATTGTACCCCTCATAATGGTTTTGCCCCTCACCACCCGAATGGTAAAGGTACTCCCCACACAGAGATGGTACCCTACATTCAGGCAGTACAGCAGTGGGGAATACCAGTCTAAGATAGTACATAACATCCACACTTTGTTACAGCACAGGAACTGGATTCCGTAGTGTTCTGAGCATGTATCCCTATGTGTGAGATTGCATACCTCATTATGAGGGTCAGTGCCCATCACTGTCCCTCCTGCTGAGTGCCCATGTCCCCCATTTCAGTGACACATGATTGTGAGGTCTGCTCCTGGTCCACCTCAGCTGGTGGATTTCCACTGGGGGGCCTGTAGCAGTTACGGTAAGATCCACCCTTGCATAACTTGTGCCCCCCTTGCCCAGCACTCTGTGTCAACTCCGTGCCTTAGTGAATGACTCAGAGTGCAGACATACCCCCTGTCATGCCCCTAGATCACCCATGGCATGTAGCTGTGTGGGCAGCCAGGGGATCAAGTGCACACTGGGCTCACATACCAGTTGTGAATGCCTCCAAGAGTCCACTGGACCCCTGCTGTGGGGCATTCCAACTTAGGGTTGCCTATGCAGCTCACCTACATGGCGCATCAGCAATCTGACCTTTTGTGAATAGGTCCCATCTACTATTAGGGAGATATCCAGGAAGTCCAGACTCAGTGCATTGATTGTACCTGTGAAGCAGAGATTGAAATCATTAATATTTATCCATTCTAGGAATGCTTCAGCTTGTTCTTTCAAGCCCTCCCACACACACAGAATATTGTCAGTATAGTGGTACCATTTTCTAATGTGCTGAAAGTGTGGATTAGTGTTTACCTTCAGTCCTGTAGAATGCACTCTGGATTCTGCAGAACAGCCTGTTGTTGCAACTAGTCAGGTACAACATCATTGTAAATTTCTAAAAAGGTGTATGCAAAACTTGGTGAAGGGAAGAACTTCTGTAACTAACCATAGCATACTTGTTTGCTAGGTAACGGTAAGCCCAGATGGTGCAAGTTAGATAAATTATTATAGCGTATGTGGCTCTGTAAATGTCATAGGTAGCAGCTGTGTTTCCAAACATGCCCCTTACATGCCTACCAACCTAACTGCCCATGTATCTGCAGAATGGCCGGAATCAATGGGAGGGGTACCCACTTGGTTGGCACTGAGGTTGGGGACTGCTGCAGGGGCCTCCCAGTCTGCACTGTAAGCAGTACATTAACATAACTAAAAAGCTGGCCTTCTGGTGCAGCGGTAATGCTACTGCTTGCAATGCAGATGACCTGAGTTCGGTAATAAGTTCGGGAGTTGGAGGGCCGGCCGGGGGGGGGGGATCAAGCATCCAAGGGGCTGCTCTCATCCTCCAGGGAGGGGTGGGATTGGTGCCCGGTGTTAGCCTGGCCCCTAGCAACTGCTGGGGCTGGAGGTCAGGAAAACTAGGACTGCACATGAGGGGCTGACAGACACCCAGTGTGCTGCATACAGGACCATGTGCAGCTTAGCCATTGGCATCATTCCATGCCACTTCCTCTGTGTCAGGGGAAGGAAAAAGAGGGAAACACCTACCAGTGGCAGGATGGTGCTTGGACCCTTGCAGGCCATGCACCTGAATAGCTGAGCTTGACAGTCCAACTACTGAATCCTATCCCTTATGTGGGGTTAGGGGGACCCTGTTGGCCCTGCCGTGGGGGACGGAGACAATCCCTGGGGGTACTGACAGACAGCTAAGTCCCAGTGGATGTTGGGGTGACAGGGCTTGGGGGCCCAACTGGTGGAGAAGGGGAAAAACAGATAAAAAAAAAAAACATAAGTATACTTATGCACCACATGTAAGTGAGTTATAGGTTCTGTGACTTGAGCCCTTTGAGTGTTATTATACTACTCAGAGTTATATAGCAAATCAATCAGCCCATCTGGTGCAGGTATATTCTGACCTCTGTAGCTACAGAGGGTGAAATAATTTCACCATATCACGAATGGTGACAGAAAGAGAGATAACTGCTATTTAGGATTTTTATGTTTTTGTCATATTGTCATTAATACCATGTTCATGCAAGAGGATTTCTGTCTGAAAAACGATCATTTGCACTATGAATGCATAGCATCACTCAAAACGCTAGTTAACACTGATAATAGATTAGGATGTTACCTAGTTTCAGTCAAATGTTTTACTTCCAGTTTCTCTAACTCAAACAGGTAAGAAATAAGTGCCTAATGTCGAAAGGGGTATGACAAAAGCTAACGAAATTAAAAAAGTGGTAAACAGAGTTTTAGTATTTTTATGCTACTTCCTGAAAAGGGATGTGCATCTATAAAACACAGCTGAAAAGATCCAGGATAATAGATAGTTTATTAGTTTCACCAAAAGACATTTAATGGCTATAGCATAAAGTCATCTGGCAGTCGCTCAGTGCAGCATGTAGTTCTGGAGTTAACAGATGTCCTTCATTGTTCATCTGATCAAAGATGAAGAGTGCGCAATGAGCTCTTTGTTACAAGTCACAAATAGCCTCCCTAATCCCCTCTCTCTAATCAGTCTTAAAATGTCCATCAAATCTCTCTCCTGCCACTAATTGAAAATGTGATGTCATCAATAATCTGATTCTGCCCACATTGTTTATCTCCATTCATTTGGATAGCTAACACTGGCTAATGCATTATTTTTTTTAAGAAACACAAAGCCAACATATGTTTGGTATGCTGAAACCTCATGCATATTCAGTCATTAATGTGGAACAACTACTTTAAATATTAATTTTAATGCTAATGGAATATCTTAACACTTAGGATTATCTGTAACAAAATCCATTCTATTGTGTTGATTTATTATAACCAGAATGATAAGAAGGTTTCTATAGATTAACATTTTCCAGGTCAAGTACTGAATAACTCCTTTTTATTCATACTCAGGATTCCATTTCTCCCCAAACTATACACCCTAACATTATACAGATGTATACTGTTTGGGCACACATCTTAGCATGCGCAGTAGATTTTCAGATTCTGTCTGTCTCAAAACACTATTTTAGCCCCTCTACATCCCTTATGCCAGCAAAGACACAACGAGACTATGGTTCGGTAAGAGCACTGGGCGCATTATGAGGCAAGGCGCCTGCACCGAGTGCCTTAGCACCTGGGAAGTGCTCTTATCAGGCCATAACCCACACCTCGAGTGTCTTACTGTGCTTATAAATGGGCCCCACAGGTAAAAAGTTAATTATAAAAAATATTCGCATAGAAATTCTATATAGAAAAAATATATATGATTACTAGAAAAACACAAAAAGTAGTCCTTGCCATTGTGTTTGAATGGAGCTGCTTTATTAAAAGTTAGTAAGTAGATGTGGAGAGTGTCTGTCTGTGTGTCTAGTCTCTAGCCACTCATAGATATACAGTAAACAGTCAAGTAAGGTGTTTTTTTTTTTCTTTTGTATTTTGTGTTTCTTTAAGTACCCGCTTTTACTTGTGTAACCACCCTATATATGGAGGTTCCCAAAAAGTCTTTCTTGAGCTTGCCTAAATGCTCACTGCCAGACTGGTGTCCTGCGTTTTAGCAGTTTCAACATTATTGCCAGAGAGTGCCTGTATAGCCTCCGTGTACTGTCTCTTTAAGAGCTGCCTAGATTGCAGTTATAATTAATCTGGGAGGGGGCTGAGTGTTTCCATGCTCAAGTCCCACCCGGGCTGCCAGATAATCGCTCCATTTCTGCCATTGCTATAAGCGCAGAGGGAGCTCTGTCAGAAGATGTGCTTCTTTGCTGATTATCTATTAGAATGGTAAAGATATTGTAATTTGTCTAACCTGCCTTCTTTGCAGCATGGACAGTTCTGTTTTTTCCACCATCTTGGTCTTGGACTGCCGAAATGGGCCAATCAGTACCTTTGGGGACTTTAAAATGGAGCCTGTCCCCAGGGGTCTTGTGGGAGCAAATTTCTGTAGGAATTGTAGTTTTGGGTTTTTTGCACCTGAATGAACCTGGAGGGGGAGCCCTTGTTGTGACTGACAGAGGAATCAGCCAACTGAACTTTTTGGATCCTGGGGGAAAGTCCCAGGCTGTTTGCAGCTACTTTCAGTTTGAGTTGGGGAGTGAAAGAAGTAACAGCTCGAGATAGTCGAGCAGTAATCCTGCATAGATTTGCACGGTTGAACTGTGAATGGGCTGAGTTTTGCTCTGCCTGTCTGCCTGCTGTCCCTGAAAGGGAAATTGAAGTTTATTCGGACTGAATCCAAATTGTGAGGACGATTTAAGCCACAGAACTGTGACTAGGCTTTAACCTGAAGAAGACTGAAAATTTGCTGAATACGATCGGCCTGTCAGGATTTCCAGCCACCTTTGAACTCCCGGTTTGTGCAGAGACTCTGTAATTGTGACCGGGTAGCAATCTGCCTGGTACAGTAGAATTTCTTACATGTAAATGTGCTGTGTGCTGTTAGTAGGACATGATTTGGTTCCCCACTGTGTGCTGAACTGTGTTCTGCTTGCTGGAGGTTGTATCTAGCTCCAACGGACTAAATCCATTTGCATCTCCATTTGGCCTGGGCCTTGCCACACTGGCCCAGCCAGACTACCTGCTATACAGAGAAAGCCATCGACAAGAGACCTGCCTGGGGAACAGCCCCCCTGCTCAATGCCTTGAACAGGAATGATGCTTTGGTGAATCTTGTAAGCCCTGCTTCTCCTGGCACTCCAGCTCAACAACCTGCAGTCTCGATTTTGTCCTGCCTGAGTCCTGTATTGGGTGTCGTGAGTAAACATCAGGGTAGCTCCCCTGCAACAACAGGTAAATCTAAAATGTTGTCATCTGATTGCTTTGTTGTCTTTTCCATCACGAACTGAGCCCTCCAGCTCCAGATTACAAATAGTGTGTGTTGTGCATGTTGCTTTCTTCCATCACAGGGCCCCAACCAGCTGCGATGCCAGCCTACCCCTGGCAACGGTCCTGGCTAGCCCACCTTTTTCCTATTTGGGTACCCAGAGTGTGTGACTGTGTAGGGACTCTGAAGTGCATGCATAACTGTCTGATTGATTTAGCCTTTAAGCCAATCAACCTGATTACACCCCTCCCTTGTTCAAGTTCCCTGAATAAATCAGATTTAACTCTTTTTGCATTTAACTTGACTGTGGTTCCAGTTTGTGCAAGAGTACTGTACTATTGCTATTTGCTGTGCATAACCTTGTTTTACAGGGGGTCCCCAGGGTTGCGCTAGAGGAACCAACCCTGGTGGTAAGTGCAAAGAGTGAGGGTAATTGCATGATGAATAAGGGTCATTGTGAAAGTGATTATTGGATATTGTTCAGGCCACTAGAAGGGAAAGAGGGGGTTACAGTGTCCTGGAGGGCTGTGCCCATGTTAGCTTGACCACTAACAACCCTGACCTCCAGTTGGAGGCACCCGTTTCAGTACCTATGCCCCTTAACCTACTATTAGCCAAGCTGGCAGGGGTAGTAGACCTTGGGATAGCGTCATCTAGGGGTTACACTTGCAGCAAGGGGGAGGCAATGCTGTAGTTTCTCTTACAAGAATAGGGAGCAAGGCTGTCTCGTGTAGTGTTTAAGTGGTGTTTCTGGCCCTTATTTACTTTGAAGACCGTAAGCTCTTTTTTGTGTAGTTTCATTGATTTTTTTCTTTTTGAGCTGTGTATTCAAAACATCTGCCTGGGCTGGGAGCGAGCGTGTCCCTCAGTGATTGCCATACAAAATCGTTTCCTGATTTCCGGTTTTCAAACTGCGACGATCAGAATGGTAAAATATAACACTTTTGCTTTGTGGGTGACAGAAATGTGCTGCTATTCCCGGTTTTATTTCTGCATCATTATGGGTTGGATATACAGGCCACGATAAAGTGGGGCGGGGACAGAGTCAGGATATTTGATGATCACCAAGCGGGACTGAGAGGGATTGCGAGGTGGACATACGAGGAGGAAATTTTACGTGAGTAAAAGAAAATGACACATTTTGGCTTGGCTGTGCAGGCTGGGGGACCTTCTGAAACATAAAAACATAGAAGTTGATGGCAAATAAGGACCGCAAGACCCATCTAGTCTGCTCACTTCTTTTCCTACCTTAAGAATGTGCCATCGGCCTTTGCTCTGTCAATGGCCTATCTATTCATACTCATCTGTATTGCTCCCTTATGCCTATCCCATGCCTGTTTGAAGCCTTGCACTGTATTCATATCCACCACTTCCTGAGGTAGGCCGTTACATGCATCCACCATTCTTTCTGTGAAAAAGAACTTCCTCACATTACCCCTTAATTGGCCTCCCTCTAATCTCATGCTGTGCCCTCTTGTCCTGCTATTTTTCTTATACTGAAACATGTAAGACTCTTTCACCTTGTTAATGCTGTTAAAGTGTTTGAATGTTTTGATCATATCACCCCTCTCCCTCCTTTGCTCTAGGGTATAGATATTGAGCTCCGTTAATCTGTCCTCATATGTTTTCTGATGCAGTCCCTGCACCATTTCAGTTGCCCTTCTCTGGACTGCCTCAATTTGGTTAATGTCCTTCTGAAGGTGTGGCCTCCAGTACTGCATGCAGTACTCCAGATGGGGCCTAACCAGTGTCTTGTAAAGAGGGATTATTACCTCCCTCTTACTACTTGTGATACCCCTATTAATACATCTCAACATCCTCCTAGCCTTACCTACTGCTTTAGTGGTCTGCTTGAACGATTTCAGGTCATCGATGATGATGATGCCCAAGTCTCTTTCTTCCTTTGTGACTGCCAGCAACTCCCCTCCCAGACTATAGGTGGCTTCAGGGTTTCTCTTCCCTATGTGCATGATCTTGCACTTTGCGTTAAACCCCAGTTGCCACTCTTCTGACCATTTTGCTAGTTCATCCAGATCTCTTCTCATTCTGCCCACCCCATCTGGATCATCTACTCTGTTGCAGATCTTGGTGTCATCTGCAAACAGACAAACCTTACCCTCCAGTCCATCTGCAATGTCACTGATGAAGATATTGAAGAGGATTGGCCCCAGGACTGATCCCTGAGCTACACCACTTGTGACTTGCTACTCTTCTGACTGTATACCGTTTGCCATCACTCTCTGTTTTATGCTCATCAACCAGTTTGCCAACCAGTTGACCAACTTCTGACCCACCCTGAGAATACCCAGCTTATTAATCAATCTTCTATGTGGAACAGTATCGAAAGCTTTGCTGAAGTCAAGGTAGGTGACATCAACTGCTCCCCCTTGGTCCACCACACTGGTTACCCAGTCAAAGAAATCTATGAGATTGGTTTGACAGGACCTTTCTTTTGTAAACCCATGCTGTCTTGGATCCTGTGCTCCTATGGATTCCAGGTGTTGCACTATCCTTTCCTTAAGGAGTGCCTCCATAATATTGCCCACTACTGAGGTAAGACTGACTGGTGTAGTTCCCTGCCTCCTCCCTACTACCAGTCTTGTGGAGCGGGATCACATGAGCCCTTCTCCAGTCTTCTGGGACCCCTTCTGTGATCAGAGACTCACTAAACAGTTCTGATAATGGCTCTGCTAGTTCCACCCTTAGCTCCTTTAGTACCCTGGGATGTATGCCATCAGGTCCCATTGCCTTGTCCACCCTGAGCTTATTGAGCTCTTGTAGGACCCTTTCCTTTGTGAAAGGACTAGTGTACACCTCCCTCCCCCCGTGTCCATGGTGCTGAGCTGTGAGTCCTGCTCTAAATTCTGTTCAGTAAATACTGAGCAGAAGTACTGTATCTATTTAGGATAGATGCTTTTACATGGTCCTCCTCCTCACATGTCCCCTCATCCCCTTTGATCTTAGCAATACCCCCTCTGGACTTTCTTCTTTCACTAATGTATCTATAGAAAGTTTTGTCACCTTCTTTTACTGTTTGTGCTAGTGTTTCCTCAGTTTGGGCCTTTGTCTGCTTTGCCTGTACCATGAATGGCATTTGTCTGATGGGTGATACACTGCTTGTGTAATTGTTCATTAGGTGGCAAACTTGAGGGATATTTGTGTGCTAGTGTGATCACTGTCTCGGTTTCCTGAGATCCTGGTTGAGGAATTGTAGCAGGAGAAGAATGAGGGATTGATTTCTCTGGTGTGCTGTGTTTTCATTGCCACAACTAGTGCCGGTTGTAACACTATGTCATGATAAGGACACGGATAGAAAAGACTTTTAGCCAATCATGTTTTAGAAAATGTCTTGCCCATTTTATAAAACCTGATATGTGCTTAGCAGGTATGGAATCCCAAAAGTGGGGCAAGCAATAAGATTTCTTACAGAAGTTACCTTCCAGGTAAACATTCATCTATTTTCAGAAACCAAACAGTAATGCACAAGCCACACTACTAAGAGAAATGTTGTAGTAATGTTGAAGACCCACTAATAGGAGTAAGCATTTCTGTACTCCAAAAATGAATGCTAATGAGTGGAAAAACAGAGGCTATAAAGATTAAAACTAAGGGACATTGGGTTGGATTCAGGAATCTGAGCCACTCCACCATAATTAATGGCTAATTTACTCCTGCTTGCCTAAAGTAGGATATAGGACCCCATACCCCAGTGGCTGCAGGCAGAGGTATTTTATTCCTGAATCCAGGCCATTATCTTTGCAGGTGTTCCTCTCACCTTGAAGTTCCCTAACATTGTGGAGGAGAGGCTAGGGACTGCTACTGGGACTGGGAGGCCACCAGTGTGAGCAGGTTCTAAGGGGGACAAAATTTGCAATGAAAAGCAAAAACTGTTGTGAAAACAACTGTATCAGACTAACCTGATAGTAGTTTTGACTGGGTCACAAGGGCAGTCAATAGAAGGCAGGTGGTAAATTAAATAAACTTTGATTTCAGCAAACCCTTTGACTCAATGCCATACTGGAGCCTATTGAGGAAGCTTTAGGACCTGGGAGTGGGGAGGAAATTGGTCAGATAGATTAGGAACTGGTTGGAGGGGCAAAGGGTGATGGTGAAAGGAGTCAAGTGAGAGGAGAAGGTGGTCACAAGTGGGCTGCCACATGGGGTCAGTCCTGGGACCTCCTGCTCAATTTGTCCATCAGTGACACAGGAGAGGGTATCCAGGGCAAGATCTGTCTGTCTGCAGATGACACAAAACTATACAGCATGGTAGACTGCAAGGAGCAGGGTGAGGAAGTCAAAGATGGATCTGGAGTGGTTGGTGGTGGTTCAAAATATGGCAGCTGAAATTCCATGCCAAAAAGTGCAGAGTTATACACATAGAAAAGAAAAACCCAGGTACAGAGTACTGGACAGGGTGTGTGTGTGTGTATGTGTGTGTGTGTGTGAGTGTGGGGGATAAGGTTGGCCACAGCATCAGAGGGAAGGAACCTGGGAGTCATCATTAGTGACTCTCTTAAACAATCCGGCCAGTACAGTAAAACATACAGCAGGAAACAAAGATGTGGGATGCACTGGGAGGGGATTTGACAATAAGAGGAAAGAGGTGGAGTTGTCACCATACAGGTCATTGATGAGACCGCATCTTGAGTACTGTGGCCAGTTCTGTAGTCTGTGCCTGAGAAAGCACCTGGATATGCTAGAGTCTGCACAGCATAGGGTCACCAAAGATGATCCAGCCAATAGGACAGATCCTATGTGGAATGGGTTCTATGTCATAACAACGACCGCTAAATAGCGAGTGCTGTTATGTCGAGTGTACATCGTCGAAAAGCAAAACAGCGATGTACACTCCCCAGTGACCACAACAACAGCACTGAAATTTAACAAAATGGACAAACATACACCCCCCCATGGGGGGCTTTGCCACCCACACCCTCGTAAATTAAGATTACCATCTCCAGGAGAATGCATGTCGGGGAGGGGGAGAAACTCAGAAAGAAAAAAAAATAAACTCCTGCAAACAAAAAATAAAAATAGTACCCCTACCCAGCCCCAAACCCTAAACTTCTGTCACTGTAGCCATCCACCCTCACCACCACACCACACAGCCAGCTTAGCAACACCCTGCCAAACTACCTCCCACATACTCTTCCTGTAATCCTCCTGTTCTGATCGCCATCCTGAACAGTTGCGGTTATTTCTCCTGGATTTGCGCTATTACCACTCCTCACTAACCTCTCACACTTGCTTACATCACGGGTGCTCAAATAGAGTCACTCAAAATGGAGTTTCTCAATTTGAGTTGCCCATATTATGTGATACCATGAAATGGCTTGAGGCCCTAACATGCACTCCCTGGTGGTACTGGAAATGGAAAAAAATCACTGGGGGACCCCATCACCTTCCATGTAGGATTGAACATACCCGACAGGGGTCTAGGGAAATATTTCCTCATAATATGTTGGATTTTAACACATTATTTATTCAGCTTTATGTCTTTTGTTAAGTAAATGTTACAATCCTTCCCCATTTTACTCTTAGAACTGAGTCAGGCTCTTAATTTTACTCCTCGAACTGAGTTCCCTTGAGTTCTACCCCATCTCCTCCACTGCTCGCTGGAGGTCAGAAGGGAGAGGGGTGACATGATAGAGACATACAAGCTCCTGAGGGGAATTAATAAACTGAATGACAAAGACCTATTCAACAGGAACGGTAGTGTAGTCATAAGAGGACAGGAATAGAGGACTTCCATGTGATAAATGCGACTGCAAAACAGCTCCGGAAACATGAGCGAATACATAACACCGAATGTCATTATGGCGAACAGTATAGCGTGTTGCCAACCCAGTGACTTTCTGTGCCTTTTTCCTTAGCAGACACCTATACTTTGTTTTTGCGGGGGCTCCACATGCCTCATCCCCCCATTGAGGGGGGGCTTTGCCCCCCACACCCCCATATTTAAAATAACAAACTTCAGAGGGGATGAAACATGGGGATGGGAAACTCAGGAGGGAACAAAGTTGGGCAGGCAGAACAGCGAGAAGGACACATCCCCTTAAATGAGCACAAATTCCCAAAAACAAAAATAAAACAAGACACAAAGTCCCCAAAACAAAAATAATGAAAACAAAAACCACACAAACGCTGCAGACCCAGTATAAAATCCAGGTCTGCCAGGCTCATAGGAGGTGACTTTATCCTCTACACTAGGCTGCCAGCTCAGAAGCACAATGACATACAAACGCCTACATCCTGCACTAATCAACTTCCTGTATAGCTTGCTACCACTACTAACTCACTAAAAGTTACACTTACTCTATATTCACTGTAGCCCTTTTCCCAATTGCTCTTTTGATGTTACCCAAATTCTCTCGCTATTATTGACTCACTCATATAATGGGATGCTGAATGGAGGCTAGTCTGTGGAAACTTCAGGAGGAACTTGAGGAAGTTCTATTTCACCGAGAGGGTGGAGGAACTGTAGAACAGATCACTGGGGCAGGAACTTTAAATAAGTACACACATGGCTAGGACAGGTTTAAAGGACTGATAATCCAGGAGGAGGAGCTTGGGAGGTGGGGGCTGGGGGAGGGGTAGAGAGGGAGGCTTTGGGGAAGCAAACCCCTTTCTGCTATTAGGCCAGGGGAATAGGCAGGAAACTCTTTATAGGCAGTCTGGGTGGGCTCTTGGTTTTTATCTGCTGGCAAAGTCTATGATTCTATGTAACTATAGGACACATCAAACATGTTATACTACCAGGTCTGAAATACTGCCTAGTCTTCATATTGGTAGTATCTCAATAGGCCTATGTCTGCTCTATATACATGGTAACATAGTATGGTGATGCTGGAAGGGACTAAGGGATCCTCTTGCCTGCTCCTCCTGGAACACAGCAGTGACTATACCTAGTTTGAGTATGGACATATGCATTCATGCTTAACAGCCCATATTTTACCCCTACTCATGCTGTGTAACCCTCTATGCCATTTACCTAGTAATCTGCTAGTGCTGCTTTTAAATCCTGAACAGTGCTATAGTAGCTTTCACAGCCTCATTTGGTAGGTTATTTCACATGTTAACTGACCTCTGTGTGAAGTAATGCTTTCTAGTGAGGTTCCATGCCATGAAGACAGAGTTGGAGGCTGCAAGGGCTGAAATATGCCACTTACGAGCTGCAGAAGCCAGGACCCACAGGGTACTACTGTAGTAGCCACCTCCTCAACCCACACAGGCCAGAAAAGGAGACTGGGCAGTGACGGGGGGTGGTTAGGAAAAAAGGGTAGAGAAGGCAGTACACAAGTGATAGGTTTACCCTTTTACAACAGGAGGAACCACAGTCTACCCTACTGAGGGAAGATGGGACCAGTACACCTAACAGAAAACAATGCTCAAGAACATGCCAGAGGGGGCAAAAAGGAATGTATATGAAGTGGGAAATTCAGTTTTCAGGGGCACTGGGAGGAACTTGGGTCTCACACCTGATGGTAAATCTTAAAACCCTACTGGGAGTCTCTGGGTTTACTCATACTGCGATGATTCAGGCAGAAACGGGGATATTTTCCATCAGGGTAAAGGCACATAAAAGAGCAATTAATTTCAGCCATAGAATCTTAGTTTTATCGTACCCAGATTACTGTTTAAGCTGTTTACGGGAAGAGATCGTTGATGAGAGTAGAAACGAAACTATTGGTGTATTAAGTTGAACCTGCTCTTGAATAAAACTGGTCTAGAGAAAGACTATCTGTTAACTCCAGATAAAGATATAAATATATTCAGATCCCTGGCCACACAGAGACTGCTGGATGTAGTTGCACCTCAAGATCTTGCAGCTATACAGGAGTTCTGGGGCCTGAAAATTTATAAAAACATAAAAAAAGTCATTTTGTGCTGAAAAATATCTCCTTTTCTGTGACAATGGGTTGCAAAGAAAAGCAATTTGCAGGTTACGAATGGAGTAAATAGGGCGTCTCACTCCATACATGGGTGGGGGAGGTGCCATGGTTGCTCCTTGTCATTGTGACGAGAGCATAAAATGTGAACTGCCACACATAATATTTGAATGTCCTTTGCTGAATATAACAAGGAATAGGTGGATCTCCCCATTCGTTGAGAGAATGGAGGGAGATAATCTGTGGCAAAAGACATTTCCTATCCTTAGCATGTAATAAGAACCTTTAATATATGCACTTGCCAAATTTTCACAGCATGTGATGTACTACTTTTTTAATAAAAGATGTATGTAACAGAGGGATATCAAGATTTAAAATTAATTTGTTGCTGAGGTCTGAGGGTAATGTGGAATGGTTTGTTTCTGGAATTTATGTGTTATTGGATAGGACTTATGATGTACTGTTGATTATTTACTTGTAAACGTTTTGCATTGTCTATAATATGGATGAAGGAACATTTTTAACATGTTAAAATATTTTATATACATGTCTTACATAAACTTGACTTGACTTGACCTGATGGTAAAGCAGTAGTCTGGTGTTTACCTGGGGCGACAACAGACTCATAGGCAGGGTGGCGGAACTCATGGGAGAGGAGGAGGGAAGGCTGAATTTGATTGTGCACATGGGCACGAACTATCTGAAACAACAGTGTAGGGATCAGGTTAAGGCACATTTCCATTCTTTGGGAAAGGTATGGAAAGAGAGAATAGGAGCAGTGACCTTCTCTAAGGAGCTACTACAGCCACGACTGAATGAGAAGAATCAATTATGTGTGTTCCAATTCAATGCATGGCTAAATGAGTGGTTAGGAAAAATGGATTTCAATTCTTAGGGGACTGGGGCCCAGCCTGAAGGGATTGGAAGCTGTTTAATTGGGGTGGCATACATCCCAAAGAAGAGAGCTGGAGGATACTGGGAGCAAGGTGGGTGCAACACATACCTGTATGCAGCTAGTTTAAACTAGTCTGGGGGAGTCAGTCAGTGTGGAAAGGAACACAACATATGTCTGGACTCATGGGGCCTTGCCAGCCCCTCTCCACCAAAAAACAGATTAGAGGCGACAAAGCCTAAGGAAAAAAAAGTCGGGGGCCTGGTCCTATTGGCAGATAGTGTGCACCAGCCAAAGGAGTATAGGCAACTAAATGCTAGAACTACAGGCACTGTTTGGGGATGGGAACCTTGAACTGGTGGCTGTCATTGAAACTTGGGCAACCTCGAGCCACAAGTGGGACATGACCATACCAGCATGTTCACTGTTCTGGAAGGACTGAACAAAAGGAGAGGGTGATAAAGTAGCATTATACATAAATGACAGAAAAGAGGCAGTGAAACTTGACAACATGGGAGACTCAGGAAAGCCAGAAATGCTGTGGGTACTAGCATTAATAGGAAATGGGAAACAAATATGGATCAGAGTCGTCTACAGACCTCCTGTTTCAGCACGTGCCCCTTTTAGACTGCCTCTGCTTTGTCTGTGTCACTTAAAAGATGCGGACTCCAGAACTGTACAAAATATTGCAGGTGTGATTTCACCAATGATCTATATAGTGGTAATATTACCTCCCTCCTTCTGATTGTAATACCTCTCCCTATTCACACTAGCATCCCACTGGCTGTGCCCATTGCTTTGTCACACTGACCTACGACTTTGAGGTCATCCCATATTATAACCCCAAGCTCCCTTTCCTGCTTAGTGACTGCCAATAACCCCTCCATTTTATTCTCATCTTCTGAGTTTCTAAAGTGCATGATTTTACACTTTCTGGCACTGAACCTCAGTTGCCATACCCTTGATCACTCCTCAAGTTTTCTAAGGTCCCTACTCATTTTCTCCACCCCCTCCTGAGTATCCACCCTATTACATATCTTGGCATCATCTTCAAAAAGGCATACCTTCCTTTCAAGTTCTTCTCTGATGTCACTTATGAAGATGTTGACCATGCCCGATCCCAACATTGAACCTTGTGGCACCCCACTAGTCACTCCCCCCTTATTAGATTGAATGCCATTCACCACTACCCCCCTCTACTGCATATCCATTAACCAGTAGTTTTTTACCCAACCTGAAACTTTGGCTCCCACCCCTAGACTATATCTAAGTTCTTTATCAGTCTCCTATGTATAGTGTTGAAGGCTTTTCTGAAGACCAGGTAGGCCACATCCACTGCCCTACCCTGATCTGTTTCCCTGGACACACAGTTAAAGAAATCAATCTGATCAGTCTTGCATGAATTCATGCTGTCTTGGGTCTTGTAACCCACTGGATTCAAAATATTCCACAAGCCTTTCTTTTTATAGTGTTTCCATTAATTTTGCCACAACTGATGAGACTCAAAGATCTATAATTGCTAACCTCCTCCTGTTGCTGCTTTTATGAAGTGATACTATGTCGCTCTCCTCCAGTCCCCTGAAACCGTTCCTGTTTCCAATGATATGTTGAGTAAAGCCACCAGTGGTACAGCATGCTCCTCCTTGAGTTCCCTTAGCACCTTTAGATGTATCCCATCCGGTACCCTGGCCTTATCCACTTTCATGTTTGCAAGTCCCTTCACAACTCTTTCCTCTGTAAATGGACTTGTGTCCACCTTCCCCCATCCTGGGTTCCTGCTACTCCTTTTTGGTCCATCCCCCTCATTCTCCACAGTGGAGACTGAGCATAAGTACCTGTTCAGAATGGTAGCTGTTTCCTGATCCTCCTCTGCAAAGTCACCATCTACCGACCTCCTTATCCTCACTGTCCCTCCCCTTACTTTTCTTTTCTTGCTTATGTAACTGAAGAAAGTATTGTTCTATTTTGCACCCCCTTTGGCTATCCTTTCCTATTTGTGCTTTTGCTTGCCTCACTGCTCTCCCTGCTTCACTGTTTTACCTGATACTTCTCCCCATCCTTCTCCCTCTGTGTTTCTTTGTACTTCTGAATGCCACCTTTTTTTCCTTTATTTTTGTAGCCACTTTCCTAGAGTACCATAGTGGCCTTTTTTTCTTCTACTCACTACTTTCACACAGAGGCTGGTTGCCTTCACTATGCTTTCCTTAGTTGTCTCCATTGTTCCTATACCCCACTCTGGAAATCCACCACTGCTTGGCTGTTTCTAAGGTAGTTTTCCATTAATTTAAAGTTCATGCTTCTGAAGTCCAGGACCCTTGTCCTCATGTGGTTTGCATCTGTACTCCTTTTAATACTGCACCACACTTCACGGTGATCACTGGTCCCCAGGGGACTGCCCACTGTGGCATCTCCTACACTGCCTCTGATAGTGAGCACCAGGTCCAGTATTGCCTCATCCTTAGTGGGTTCACTGACAACCTGCCTGAGAAATGCTCAATGTAAGTATCCTAGGATTGCCCTGCTTTTAGTCGAAGCTGCAGCTGGAAGGCTCTAGTCCACATCAGGAAAACTGAAGTCCCCAACCAGCAGCACCTCTGCCTTTTTTGCCATCCTGCCAATGTTTTCCCCTAATGTCTTGTCCAATCCTCCTCCTGTGTTGGAGGTCTGTATACTACTCCAAATGCTAATAATGGCACCTGCTCCTGTCTTCAGGATGAGCCACAGCACCTCCAGCTCTTTTCCTGCTTCTAGGTTCCCTTGCACTTTCTATAGCCCTGATACCCTCCCTCACACACAGGATAACCCCTCTTCCCTTCTCTATCACTTAAGTTCTATCACTTCTGAACTGATAGTACCCTGGTATGGCCATATCCCAGTCATAATGTTCAATACACCATGATTCAATTATGGTCACTATGTACAGGTCCTCTTCCACCATGATGTCCTCCAGGTCCAAAATTTTATTTACTAGACTTCCTGATTAGCACACTTGGCTCTCCAAACATTGCTCCCTCCCTGCCTACAACCCTTTCCTTTCCTCTCCTCCCACATTTCTGCCTTTGATGCTTCCTAAGACTTCTCCTAACTCCTCCCTCTCTTAGTTGCTCCCTCTTTTTCTTGTCCACCTTACCGCTCTCCTTCTGCATTTTTTGGTTTTACCACCCTTGTCCTCCATCCTTGCTACCCTCCCTTCATCATACACCCCTGCCCTGGAGGAATTTTCTCCCTCCAGGCACTCCCTCTCTTTTGCTTTAACCCATGGGGGAGCAATTTATGCCTCCCTTGGTAATACAGCCTCCCCCCATCAGTTTAAATGCTCAACTATGTAACATTTAAACCTCCTGAGTACCAAGGTTCCCTTCACAGAAGAATGTAGGCCATTACCTCTGTATAGGCCCAAATCCTTCCAGGTCATTCCTCAGTCCCCAATGAATCTAACTACCTCGTATCTGCACCATGTCTTCAACCAACTGATGATGTTCCTGGTGCAGAGTGCTCTAACCTCCTCTCAGCCATACCCAGGTAACACCTCAGCAAATGCTACCATTTATGATACCTTTTTAAGACCCCTCGCCAGTTCCAAGAACTGCCACTGCATAAGTTCTACTGCAACCCCACCAGGTCATTAGTCATAAGGTGGCAATGATATACAGATCCCTCCCATGGCCTACTGTCCTAGCAATCCTTAGGATCCGCTTTCCATCCCTTCAGGCCAAAGTGCAAGATAGGCACCTTACCACTCTCTCCACTCCCATTCCTGATCCCAAGTCTATCCCTCTCACGATCGAGTCCCCCACTAGCTGCTACCTTCTCTTCTACAAAGGGACTTTTCCACCCATCCTGGGACCTCCCCTTCAGGGCTCCATCATTTTCGTCCTTTGCCACCACTTCAGGTTCCTTCTCTTGGCTGTCCCATCCCACCAAAATGGCAAAGGAATTTCATAGTAGCAGAGGCTGAGGATTGCATACCCCACCCACCACCCCTACCGTACCAGAACCCACCAAGGTCCATCCTTCCCTTCTCTATCTAGACATCCTTTGAGGCAAAGGCAACTTACTCAGTGGCCCCTTGGAAGGGCAAGAGGTCCTTCGGATCCTTGCCAACTCGACTCTGAGTACAGCTTCTTCCGGCCTCAGCCTAGAGAAGTACATGTAAATGGGGCAGTATCTTAGTCTCCAAAATGTATCCCTGAAGACTGCTCCACACCTATTACACTGCTCCACTCCCCTACTCGATTGCCTTTCTGCAGTTTTAAACCTCTGATCCTAACCTATTTCCCTTGGAACCTTTGTGATCCCTACTCATTTGTCTCTTTTTTAGCCACTGAACCTGCTTGTCTTTTTTACCACAGAACCTGACCCTTTCTGTCTCCTTTCTATATACTTATTCTTTTTCTCCCTTCCTTACACTTCTGGAGTTTGGTTTATGATCCTACCCCAGATAGGGTGTTACTTGTTTTCCCTTTTCTTAGTGTTTTTGGTAGGTTAACCCTTCCCTCTTTCCTATAACTGCTTCTCTACTTCCCTTCCTTACTGTTAGGTTGTTGCCTGCTTTCCCTCTGCTAAAGTTAACTTGATAACTAGCTAAGTAAGCTTGCTAAATTAATTAGAGCTGGTAAATGAAATTACACACACTATATCATGACAAACCCTAATTAACAGACAGTGCCCCTTGTCACCTCTCTGAGCTGAGGGAGGAGGTTGCTCATCTCCCGGCTGAGTTGGCCAGGATTCAGGGTCCTTCTCTCCCACCCAGGGACCACCAGAGCCACCACCGCTGCCTCACAGGTTGCCAAAAAAGAGGAGCGGTTGGACCACAGTGGGCTCAGGGAGGGTGAGGGAGGTGGAACAGAGGTGCATCCCTCCAGCTGTACCTCTCCACAATTCATACACCATTCAGGCAGAGTGTGGTTCCTCTATGGAGGCACCTGCAGTGGAGACCAAGGAGGATGCTGAGAACCTCCACAAAGGAGACCCACAGTAGGGTGGCATGGGACCCCATAGGGGAAGGAAACAACTCCTGGTTGGGGACTCAGTTGTTAGGGTGGGTAGAACTGGAGGAGGGGGGGGAGAGAGAGGTAAGGTGCCTGCCTGGCACCATGGCTTGGAAGGACAGGGAGTAAATCCTCAGGATCACAGGAGCAGCTGCATGGGGGAGGGAGATGGATGTCATTGTCCACCTAGGGACAAATGACCTGGCTGAGAAAGGGATCAGAGCAGTGCAGGAGGAGTTTGTGGAGTTGGGGAGTGGCCTTAGACAAGTAGTACGTACAATTACCTTCTTGGAGGTGCTACCTGTCTATGGCATGGGTGAGGTGAGGGTGCTCCGCACCATGGGATTCAATCAATCATTGAAAAACTGGTGCAGAGCTCAGGGTTTTGGCTTCACTGGGGACTGGGGGTCCCCTTTGAGGGATACAGGCCTATAATGGTGTGATGGTCTGCATCTGTCCAGGAGAGGAACCAGGATCCTAGGCGATATGTTTAAATGCTTTATTAGCAAGAATTTAAACTAGCCAAGGGGGGAGGCACTGAAAAGAAGCAGGGAAATCCTAGACTCCCCCCAAAAATTAGGATAATTAGTGAGGTAAACACCAAGATAGAGAAGTCAATAGGGAGAAGGGCAGGGGTAGATGGAGAAAAAGACAAAGGCAGTAAGGACAAGGATGAGACTAAAGGGGTAAGGCCATCAAAACAAGCATTTGTCAATGCCGAATGTTGCTTGCTTCTATGTGCTGTTTAGGTATTTGGAAGTCATTGAGTGCAAATATTTGAAATTTATGGATCCACGAGAGCGTATGAGGAACTGCGCATCTATTGTGAAATAGTAATTGTTAGGAAATTTTTCACGAAATTTTCAACATAGCCATTTAAGACCTCTGCTCATGAACAGTGTCACTGGGATTTTCTTAATGTGTCCCATACACACAAGGTTTAGCACACCGACCTAAAAAGCGTTAATAGCTACATGGTAATATGTTTTGGGCAGGATGTGAAAAATGACAGCTGTACTGCTCATGAGGAGGTGTGGTAAAATGGCAATGTTGAAAATCTGGAGTGAAAATATTGAAAATTTGTGAACTTACGAGCCCATGTAGGAACTGCGCAACGCACGCTTGTAAAACAGTCATTTTTAGGAATTTTTTCACCAAATTTTCAACATAGCCATTTTAAGACCTCTGCTCATGAACAGTGTCACTGTGATTTTCTTAATTTGTCCGTACATTGATTTCGCACACCGACTGTGCCATTCTATAGCATACAAAAAGTGGAAACACATTTGGGTGAGATGTGAAAAACAAACAGCTGTACTGCTCATAAGAAAGTGTGATAAAATGGCAAATGTTGAAAATCTGGAGTGAAAATATTGAAATTCATGAACTTACGAGCTCTGTGTAGGAACTCGCGCAACGACATTAGAAACAGTCATTTTTGGAATTTTGGACCATTTTCAACATGGAGTTTTTGGAACTCCTTCCCATGAATGATGTCACTGTCATGGCATGAAAATTTGGTGCAAAAATTCCCAAAAATGCCTGAGATATGCAATAAAGTTGAACCCCTCCTATCTAGCCCATTATACAGCTTACCGGCACTTCCTCAGTTCGCGGTCGGCTTTGAATAGTGCAGACGTGTTCCCGGTCCACCGAAGATCATCACACCGGAGTCCGGAGGTAAGTATGGGGTGAGGGGTGTGGGGAGGCTGGGTGCGCAGTGGGTGGTTGCGGGTTGTGGGGGGGTCGGGAGGCGTGCAGCTGGACCGTTTTGCTATAGGTTTAAAAAAAAAAGACATTGTGGGACGTTTACCATGCTGGGGTGGGCTCCTGCGTGGCACAAGGACGGGGTTGCTCAGCTAATGGGGATTGGGCACCCCATTGGCCAAAGTGATCTGATTGCCACGCTGGGGTGGGCCCCAGCGTGGCACCAACTACTGGGGGAATGACGCGAGCTCAACCAACGGGATTGGGCACCTGCTGGCTACACAGTATGTGCGGGGCGTGACGCCAGCGCGTGTGGGGAGCTACGCTTATCGCTGCTCACTGAATGTAGGCCCCTTTCAATCAGAGTCACTGCATTTTGAGCGTGTCATAGACAGCTCCAAAATGCATTGGCTTACAGGGGCTGCGCCTGCCAGCTCACTGACTGAATTGGAGGAGGAGGTGACACACCTCCGAAATCTCCGATGATGGCACTATGTTTCTTGCACATGCGTGCAAGCAACATAAAAATGGAGGGCAATGAGTACCAACGCCCATAGTCTGGGTAACAAGCTCCCTGAACTGGTGGCCTTGATGGAAGAGGGACGCCTGGATATTGTGGAAGTCACAGAAACGTGGTACACAGAGAACCATGACTGGGATGTCAACATACCAGGGTACACAATCTACAGGAGGGACAGGGAGGGTAGAAGAGGAGGAGGAGGAGGAGCTCTCTATGTAAGGGAAGGGATCAAAGCAACAGAACTAAAGGGTAAACAGGGAGGAGAAGAAGCACTGTGGATCACCCTGGAGACCAGAACTGGCACCACAATCCACACGGGGGTTGTATACAGACCTCCATCTCAGGGGAGGAAATGGACAAGGAAATTATAGAAGGCATCCTTAGGATGGCAGAAAAAGGGGAGATATTTTATTTATTTATTTATTTAGTTTTTGTTGACCGGGTAAGTGCACTAGACAAGTCCTGCCTATTTTCAGTCACGACCCGGGGGAGGGGGATACAGATGAATGCCAACTGACCTTGAACCAGATTATGCTGTTGGTGGTATTTTTAGTGAATGAGGGAAATTTGGCCAGGACACCGGGGAAATTTCCCTGCTCTTTTCAATAAGTGCCATGGGGTCTTTAACATCCACCTGAACTACCACCAATCCAGGCAGATGAGACCTCGGTTTAATGTCTCATCTGAAAGACGGCACCTCAGAAGTGCAGCACCCCTCTCATGCTGCACTACAGTGTCAATACCAGGATATTAACTCAAGTGCCAGATGTGAGAACTGAACCCACAGCCCTCTGATCTCCTGGCCTCAGAGGCGAGTGTGCTACCTACTGAGCCACTGACACTTCAATTGTTGATGGGGGACCTGAATATGCCACATGTTAACTGGAGGATCTTTGCTGCAGCCACATCCAAGAGCAGGGTCATTCTCAATGCCCTACAGGGGGCATGCCTCAGACAGCTAGTGTTGGAACCCACTCAGGAGGGAGCATTCTTAGACCTGGTACTCTCAAACGGGGACAGAGAGAGGATCTCAGATCTAGAAGTGGGTAGCCATCTGGGAACAACTGACCACCAAACAGTGTGGTCCACAATAAACACAGCTGCAGAGTCACGCCATACAAAAATGAGGGTACTGGACTTAAGGAGGGCTGACTTTGTTAAAATGGGAGAGTGCCTCAGAAAAGCACTGGCAAACAGTCAGGAAGGGGGTGGAGGAACAATGGGAAAACATCAAAACTGCCATCACAGAGGCAACAAACCTTTGTGTGAAGCAAATAAACAAATGAAAATGAAAGAAAAAAACATTATGGTTCTCAAAAGAGGTGGCGGGGAAGGCTAGGGAGAAAAAGCATTCAGGAAGTATAAGGAAACATAGAAGGAGCAGGACAGAGAACTGTACCAGTTAAAGCAGAAGGAAGCGGGGAAGCAGTCAGAATAGCAAAGGCGCAAACAGAGGAAAAGATAGCCAACTCGGTTAAGAAGGGGGATAAAACCTTTTATAGGTACATTAGGGAGGGAAGTAAGACCAAGGGAGGGATAGTGAGGCATAATAAAAGGAAAGGAGGGTGGGCAGAGGGGGACAGTGAAAAAGCAGGGATACTGAATGAATACTTCTGCTCAGTATTCACAAAAGAGGAGGAGGAGGAGGTACCTAATCCAATCAATAGAAGCACTCTGGATAGGGGGTCGATACCAGTCCTTTCATAGAAGAAAGGGTTATGAAAAAACTCCTAAAACTGAAGGTGGACAAAGCAATTGGGCCTAACAGGAATTACCACATAATTCTAAAAGAACTAAGGGGAGAACAAGTGACACCACTGACTACCCTTTTTAACAAATCATGGGAGGATGGTCTGGTACCTAAGGACTGGAGGAGGGTGGATGTGATTCCCCTTCACGAAAGTGGGAGCAAAGCAGAGGCAGGAAACTACAGACCTGTTAGTTTGATCTCAGTGGTAGGGAAAATGATGGAATCACTTCTGAAAGAAAGAATTGTTGAGTACCTAAAGGCCAGTGGGGCACAGGACCCAAGGCAGCATGGATTCACAGTGGGAAGATCATGTCAGATGAATCTAATTGATTTCTTTGACTGGGTGACCAAAGTAATATACCAGACAGGGACTGTGGACATGGCCTACCTAGACTTTAGCAAGGCATTTGACACAGTCCCACACAAAAGATTAATAAACAAATTAGCCAGCCTGGGAGTGGGTCCCAGGGTGGTAGCCTGGGTTAAAAATTGGCTGGACAACAGGACACAAAGGGTAATAGTAAATGGAGTCCACTCTGAAGAAAGGGGGGGTTGCTAGCAGGGCACTGCAGGGTTCAGTGCTAGGTCCGGTCCTTTTTAATGTCTTTATAAGTGACATTGTGGAAGGACTGGAAGGAAAACTATGCCTCTTTGCAGATGACACAAAGATCTGCAACAAAGTTGATATACAGGGGGGAGTGGAAAAGATTAGGAGGGACTTGGCAAGGTTGGAGGAATGATCAAAAGTATGGCAGCTTAGATTCAATGCAAAGGAATGCAAAGTCATGCATCTGAGAAACAAAAACCCAGGGGAGGAGTACACAATGGGGAAGGAGGTATTAACAACAACAAAATGGAGCAGGACTAAGGGGTAGTCATATCAGATGACCTAAAGGTAAGCAAGCAATGTGAGAAGTCAGTAAAGAGGGCTGGGGGCATTCTGGGATGTATAGGGAGAGGCATCACCAGTAGAAAACAGGAAGTTGTTATCCCTCTGTACAGACAGTTGGTGAGACCCCATCTGGAGTACTGCGTGCAGTTCTGGAGACCCCATCTCTGCAAGGACATAGACAGGATGGAGGTATTCCAGAGGAGGGCAACTAGAATGGTGCAGGGTCTGCACCAGAAGCCATATGAAGAGACAGACTAAAGGAGTTTAATATGTATACCCTCGAGGAAAGGAGGGGGGGGCAGACATGATATAAACTTTCAAGTACCTCAAGGGAATCAACAAAGTCCAAAAGGGTAGCATCTTTCAGAAAAACAGATGTGCAAGAACAAGGGGGCACAATTTGAAGATAGAGGGGGGACGGCTCAGGGGCAATGTGAGAAAGTATTTTTTCACAGAGAAGGTGGTGGACGCATGAAGCAGCCTTCCTGAGGAGGTTGTGGGGTCAAATACAGTGGGGGGAATTCAAGAATGCGTGGGAAAGACATAAGGCAATTCTGGTGGGGGGTAGGAAGAAGTAGGCTGTTGGATAACTAGGATCTGCAGCTTATTCAATAGATAAGGAATTGGGCAGACTGGGTGGGTCAAGCGGTCCTTGTCTGCCATCAAAGTCTATGTTTCTATGTCAGTTACCCATTACCTATTAAGGTTAGCAAGTGTACCCAGCATCAGTGCACAAACACTCAACAAAACTTAGAATTTAATGCACACTGAAATATTGAAATTTTCTGTAGCAATATATCCCTTTAAACACTAATTTTCTCATTAATAATTTATTTGTTTATTTAAAAGTTTAAGCAGGAAGTGCATACTGAGCTGATAATAGCTCTTTCAAAATTAATTCTGGGGGAGAGGGGAGGAGCAGATATCTAACAATATAATAATAATGTAAATATAAAATTAGTAATACAAGCAGAAACAAAAATGTAAGGCAAAGAATGAATGAAGGCAAAAGCTAGAGAAATTGAAACACTGGCAGTATATACAGAAATTAACAAAAACGGAACAGCAAGAGTGTACAAGACTAGAGAATAGAGAAAGGAGGAGGGGTCAAAGGCAATTGCAAGTAGGATGACAAAAGTCAGAAAGAAGAGACTTTAGGGAGGAGAAGACTCTGCAAAATGAATAGAAACGGGGAAGTGAGGACCAAAGTTTAGTAAAGCAGTAAGAAAAAACAGATTGACCAACAATAGTTTTTCTAGGAGGGATATTAAGAGAATGGAAAGTATTGTTGCAAAGAGGATAGGAGGAAGAAGGATGAGGGGAAAGAATGGATTTGACATAAGAGGGAAGGGATCCATCCCAGAATTTGGACAAAAAAGAGACACAATGGGAAAGACGCCTAATATCAACTGAAGGGAAAGAAAGAGCTGAGTAAAGAGAGCAGTAATGAGTACAATGGGGCAATCTAAAGCAAAGGGGCAGGAGGAATGAAAAAGGGGTCCAGCCTGATTAATCCAACTTTTATTCACCCTTCAGCATAATTTGCTTGTATTAATACTATTTAACCCACTGATTACTTACTGTGTTCAGGATTTGATGCTATAGTTAGGAAGGGAATTAAGTCCATTCTGTGGGAAGAAGTGGTTGACTTCCTGGAAGGGAATAGGGTGCTGGACACTGGGCAGCATGGAATCAGGAGAGGGAGGTCTTGTCAGATTAATATTGTAGACTTCATCTAGTGAGTGACCAGGGCAGCTGACAAACGACAGTTATAACAGTATACTTAGGGTAGCTGACAAACAACAGTTATAATAGTATACTTAGATTTTAGTAAGGCCTTTGACTCAGTCCCCTACAGGAGTCTGGTTAAGAAGCTAAGGGACGTGGAGGTAGAGGAAAAGATTTCAGTGTAGGTAGAAAGCTAGCTGAGAGGAAGGACACAAAGGGTTGTAGTACATGTAGAGTTCTCAGTGATAAAGGAGGTTATGAGAAGAATACTGCAAGGGTCAGTGCTGGGCCTTGTCTTTTCCAATATGTTCATTGCTGACATGGGGGAATACATAAAGGGCAAGGTTTGCCACTTTGCAAATGACACAAAGTGTGACACTCAGACAGCTGGTTCTGATTAATCTATGATTTTTGTAATATAAAAATGTGTTATTGAGTGTCTCCCATGAGACATGCTGAAACAGCCTGTGGAATGACACTCCTCCTCCCAGGTTTTAGCTACAAGGTGTTACCTGGAAGGCCAGGAGATGATTATAGGCTAGAAGAGGCCTAAATTAAGCATCTCCTGTTTATCTAGCTTAATTGTAGCTTGCCAGCTGACAGGATAGAAAATATCCATTTTATGATGTTTAGAAGAGGAAAACCAGGTTATGTCACACTGGTGCAAAGTTATAAATGTTCCTCTGATGTCTGTAAAAGCAGGATGTTGCTCATTGATGAAAGAAGGACTTAGAATTAACCTTATTTAATTTACCTTCTGAGTGAAGACATCCTGATTGTATAATTTTTGATAAACAGTGGAGGAGCTGGGTGACATCATGGAGAAGGTAGGCTCAAGACAGTGTTTTAATTATGCTGTGAGTGACCTGTAAACACACACATGTTTGGACTCTCTGGACAACATCTGTCTATCAGCACTATTAGAAGAGATATATTAGATATATAAGTCTAATTTGTCTGGTGGTAGGAAGTTTGCACTTTTTTAACCCTTGTTCTTGTAAATGATTGTATGTTTTTGTGATATGTGGTTCTGTATTTACATTTTACATTTTTTATTTATTTTTAATTAAACCTCTACTTTACAGACTACTTGGTGTGCCTTTGAAATTCTTTTTCTTGACAAGTGAAACACATGGAAAAACTGGGAAAAGGTAAGAGTTTATTCTGAGGTCTTTAATAGTGTTTTTAAGGGTTCATTTTGTACGCCTGGTTAGGTGCCCGAAGGCAAAAGATATCTGGCCCCCCCCACAAAGAGCAGAATTATCTGAGCCTGTACATTGGGTACACTAGCAAGAGGGTCACAGTTTGAATCTCTCCAGAACTTAACACCAAAGTTTGATTCGAACCCTCAAAACAGACAGGAGGGTTACCCTGTTCTGTTAACTGTTCACAAGACTGTACTCGGAGGTTGGCACTGTGGAAGCAGAGGGCCTGACCTGCTGAGTGGGTTTATGACACAAAGGTCTGCACAAGGGTTGACACAGAGGAACGGATAAGGGAAGTCAGTGGTCTGAGCAAGTTGGAGAACTGGTCAAAGATCTGGCAGCTGAGCTTCAACACTAAAAAATGCAGGGTAATGCAGATTGGGAAAAGGAACCCAAGGCTGCAGTACGAAATGAGAAAGGGGTTTTGCTGTAGTGTGCCAAGGAGGACAGGACCTAGGGGTTATAATACCAGAAAGCCTAAACTCCACAGCACACTGCAACAAAGCTGTGGGAAAGGCAAATGGGATGTTGGGATGCATAGGGAGGGGGGAGATCAGCAGCAGAAGTCAGGATGTTATTCTCCAACTGTACAGATAATTTACAAGACCATATCCCGAGTATTGCGCAAGGTACTGGAGTCCACATCTAAGGAAGGACTGCAGCAAAGTTGAATCAGTACAGCACAGGGCAGACAAGATGGTCCAGGGTCTAGGGGGACATGTCATATGAGGAAAGGCTGCAGGTCTTGGACATGCACAACCTCGAGAAGGGACTGGAAATATGTGACATGATAGAAACATATAAGTGTCTGCTTGGGATAAATAAACTTGATGCCAAGGAAATCTATTCCTTGGGCTCAATATCAGGGATGAAGGGAAAAAATCACTTAAACTAGCAGGGGAGAGATTAAGAAAAGATTAAATAAACACTTTTTAATGGAAAGAGTGGCGGACAAGAGGAACAAGCTACCAGAAGAAGTGATATGGTCTAAGTCGGTAAGCAGTTACAAAGGGGGATGGGACATGCATATAGGCATAGTTAGAAGAGGTGGGGGGAAAAACTGAGGGGTGAGATGGTCAATTGGGCTACAGCACAGTAATTAGGTAAGGTGGGCAGACTGGATGGACAGTTTGGCCTTTATCTGCCATCAGTGTCTATGGATCTACACAATATTTTCACAAGGTCAGCTCCTCCCCCTCAGTTTGAGGGCATGCCATCTAGTTCTGCTTGAACTGACCAGTTTAAACATCTTTGTATACTACATATTGTCTACCCCCCTTAGTATTCAGAAAATCATGACCATATTGTCTCTCAGCCTTTCTTTTTTCTATGCTAAATAATCTGAGTATGTCAGATGTCCATTCTCTTCTAATACCTGTAGCTCTTGCTTCATAATTCACTAATCAGCTTGGTGACCCTGTGCTAAACTCTCCCAATCTCTTCAATGTCCTTTCTGTACTGTGTGACTGGAGCCGGACACAGTACTCAAGATGTGGTCAAACCAAGGCCTTACATTGTTGGAAGATTAATTCTCCTGACCTGATTCTTACCCTATCCTGATACAGCCTAGCACTGCATTTGCTTTGTTGATTGTGGAAGCACATTTCTTGTCTTGCTTCAGCTTACTGTCTACGGTAATCCCTTTTTCTCGGTTGCACTGTCCACTGTTGCTCCACACAAGTGTAATCCACCCAAAATGTGGGGCTTACTTTTGTCTCCTCCGATCCCTGACTGCCCAGTTAGACAGCTGCCTACCCTTTCTATGTTCTCTGAGTTCTGAGGACATGGACTCTGGCAGGGGGAGAGAAGGTGATCTGCAGGAGGACAGTGGAGTACTGAGTTTCTTCTGTGCTTCTTTCACCAGAACTACAGCTCCAATCACACATCAATGCAGCCAGTTGCCATCAACAAAGAGCACAACTAGCACTTGCATCGAATCAGGGGATTCTCCGCCAAAAGCCCTGACTGGACAGAACACTAAGCCCGATCATGCGCAACACACAAGGGGAACAGAATAAATCTTTAAAAGTTGGAACCCTGTTAAATAAAGACATTTGGGGCCAGTGCTCCATGACAAACAGAACGCCACCATCTTTATGCACCCTAACTCCCACAACCACAGCAAGAGAGGTCAGAGGTTGCACAATAGACAATCAGGTTGAAGAACCTGCAGAGGGAGCCATATAGGGATTCTGCAATACAGTAGGACTGCAGGAGTCCAGGCACCAGTTAGTGGCCGATGGTTCATTGGGTGACAGACGTCCAGCCTGGCCCTAGGGTGATATACAGCTACATGTACCACTCAAGCTACCCTTCTCTAGAGAACTGCAGGGCTGTGCCAGGACTGAGTCAGTCTGCATGTGTCTCTAGTGAGAAGTACACTAGTGCCTTTGTGGAGCTGCTGGAGTAAACAGACTGCACACCTGCCTGAGAGACTAATAATGAGGGAGGGAGCAGAACACCTGCTGCTACCAAAAGAAGGTAGCTGCGTGCTAGCTCAGCATGAGTTGAAAGACCTTGCTGTGCTGCAGTTGTGACAGCAGCTAGTCTGAGAAGCTACCCAGCCAGCTCCACAGCTCAGTGCTGGGTTTTGCAGCACACATGGGACTTGATACCAGGATGTGGTGTGTTGGTGAGGTAGGATAGAGTTTTTTCAGGCGGATCTGTCCTTACCTTGTTGCAGTTTGCCTTACTAATCTGGGTAGGACCATTAAAATGGTTTTAAAACCAAACCACAGGTTTGTTTTTTCTCCCACTGAACTGCAGGCACTGCTCATGTGCTTATGACATCGAACAAAAGAGTGAAACTGAAACCTGGGAAAGAGAATAATGCTTCTAACAAAAAAAAGAAAGAGTGATTAAAAACAGCCAAATTACTAAGCAGCAGCAATGCAGATAGCCACAGTTTAAAGTTATGCATTTAATCAAATCTTTAAAAAACAAATACTTATCTCTCTAAAGCAGGCAAACCCTGATAAGATCATGTTGTTAGGCTGGATCCAAATTGTGATCTTATCCAGTCTGACAGTCTAAGCTCATTGTGTTAATTAGGACAAACAGTATTTTGAAATTTGCACCAGCCACAAATGCGGAATCTAGTTACGTCTTTCTAAAATTTATCTGTCGCTAAGCAATAACTGATAATCAGCCTTAAGCAATTCCTGCTTGTTTACAGTTGCTTACTCTGGTATTCTCTCTCAACATATAATTTGCAACGTGGCAATTTCAGATCCCTTAACTACACGCATCCAACATGCAAAAATGCACTTCAAAACAATTAGCAGCAAAATGAGGAATGTTTGTGAAAATTTGCAAGCATCTTGGCCAGCATTGATGTAAAAATGGTGGAATTTCATGGAATTCAGGGAAAACAGAATTTGATAAAATTCATGGGTGTACAGGTTGACTTTTCCAGTTCTGATAGGTCAGGCTGGGCAAAGTAAAACAAGTACCAGAACTAAAAAAATTGTTAATTTAATAACATTTTCCCATCAAATTTGGTATTGTGGTGAAGCTAATTACTTGTACTGAGTCTAAATATGTTTGATAGTTTTAAACATCTGTTTGGTACTGTTTTTTGAATGTTTGCTTGAAGCTGGGGGAGTCCTTGCAGTGTTATATGAGGGCATGATCTTTCAGTTATTTTTTTTGTCTTTAAAAACTGTTTGCATGTGGAGGAAAAGATATAGAGCCCTAGAAGCATCTGGTACACAGTATGTAAGCTAGTTTTATTGGTTTTTGTATTAAAATATTGTGTTTGAAAGCTGCACTAAAATGAACATGTTGGGCCCAATTCTCAAAGATCCACTTGCATTGACCCAGGGATACAGCAAACTCCAGGTGTGCCCGGGACCCTGTGACTGATTCTGTAAAAAAATCAGAGTCTTGGTGCCAAAGCTCCTGGGTTTGCCATGCATTGCCTACTGCACCAAACAGGTGGTGCACCTGTGGTAATTGCAGCAGGGATCCAGCCCCCCCCATACCAGTGCAACACTAGCAGGGTCAAGAGAGTTGGGGGGTTGAAACTGCTCACCAGGAGGGGGGCAGGGGGCATATGGGACAGGGGTGGCAGAAGGTGAGTCAAGAGGGGGAGAGCTGTAACTGCCTATTACTGAAGTGGCACTTGGCACGGTACACGTACAGTGTTATACATCTCACAAATGCCAGCATGTCCGCATACTGTACTACAATGTACAGTGCCTAGTACCCATACAGTACATACATTTCCAGCCCTAAAGAAACACAATACAGGAGGGACCAGTGACAAATCAGCAGAATGTAGCAGCATATTGCACTGGAACATGGCAGGGAGCATGACTGTACAGTGATGTCTCAGACACAGGGACGCCCTCTGAGGGAGGGTCAGTTGGAACCAAAGTGCCAGGGAGAACATTTGGCATTTGTTGAGCTGTACCTAGCTTTGTGGAGAGTACTCATCAATAAATCTTTTTTGGCACCACCACTGGGTCTGAAGAATTGTGTTTCTTTAGGGCTGGAAATGTACGTACTGTATGGGTACTAGGCACTGTACATTGTGGTACAGTACATGGACATGCTGGCATTTATGAGCTATATAAAACTGTACAAGCACCCCGCTGGGTGCCACTTCAGTAATAGGCAGTTGCAGCTCTCCCCTGACTCATCCTCTACCACCCCGATCCTTTATGTCCCCAGCAGCCCAATGTCTGCCCTGTCCCAGTGTCACAAGTCACTTAGACCACCTACTGGCTGGTCTAAGTGGTGCCCTTTACTGTGTTCATGGCAGGACTTTTAGAATCCTGAAAAAGGGCATGTGGCAGCCCCACCATGGTGCAAGTCCCTTGCAATCTGCACACCCCAATGTAGGTCACAAGGGTGGTGCAGACCTACTTTGGTGCAGTGTCTCCCCATTCTGATGTAGACCACATTTCAGAATCAGAATGCCACATCTTTTGACGCAAGGTGCTAATTGCAGCAGAAATGTTTAATGCAGGCAACTTGTGTCAGTCTAAAGGCTTTCAGAATTTGGCCTGTTGTCTTTATAAGCCTGAAAAACACTTTTCTATGAAAGTTTATTGTTTCTAAACATGAAAATGTGCAGTTTATGTGGTGGGCTAGCTCAAATTATTGTGGAACCCATTTTATATGTAAAGTGGGACATGGGACAAACAAATATCTTATTCATGGGAGTAATAGGTGAACTAGAATGCCTATTAGTACATGTGCAAGAATTAAGGTTAGCAATTGGACTAGTTTACTCACCACTGAGGGTAAAGACTACTGAATTTGATCATCTAACCCAAACATTGCAAAAATTCACTATGGGTAGAGAGCTAGTTCTAACTGGTGATTTTAATGCTGCTTGGAATAAAACTAGAGGGGACGCTTTAAATCATAGCCAAGCTCCATTGGCATTAACACAGGAAATAAGCAAGTCAACTAGAAAACGCATTTAAACAGTGAAGGAAATATTCTGGATTTGATTTTTGTTTCAGGGAGATTGGACATGGTCTCCACTGAAGTAAGGGACCCTATCTTTGGGGACCACAGCTCAGTCTCCTGTATCTGTGCATTTAAAGAAAACATTGGATTCCCCATTTTAAAGGAAAATGTTAAAATAAGATGAAGATTTTTTAAACACCATAGTAAAGAAAGATTAATGAATAAATTGAATAACATAAAAGAAAACAATACTCACCTTAGTAATGTTGTTTCTTCTAATGGAGTCTTGCTGTATTCTGACATATGCAGTAATGTCCAACCTTTGAACTGCCCCGGAGATGAAAGAGTTAACTTTCCATGCCAGGCATGGAACGCTGAACTCGAGCTCGGTTGAGACTCTGTCTGTTGGTGTTTGAACTCAAACCGTCAGATCTTTACAAGCTATACTCACTGGGCGTCCTGTGTGGACTGGCTAGTAAATATAATAAAAATATTTTTTGGTCCCAAAACAAAGACTCAAGTCAGGAAACCCAAAAAATAAAACAAAACACAACACCCACACACCAAAACTTAAGGGGTGAGAAAAGAAGGGGTGGGGGCACCTCCCGAGTGCCAACACTGCTACTGCCCACCCACATCCCAAAAACCAGGTTCTGAGAGGGGAGGCGGGGGGGAGGTCAGAATACAGCAAGACTCCATTAGAAGAAACAACATTACTAAGGTGAGTAATTTTTTCTTCAAACAACATGAAGTCTTGCTGTATTCTGACATATGCAGACTACCAAGCAGTACCTCCATGGAGTAGGGACAGAACCTACTTTGAAACAGGCTCTGAAGCACTGTTGTGCCAAACCGAGCATCACTTCTAGCCTGGATATCCAGAGAGTAATGCTTGGTAAAATGTGTACTGTTTTCCAGGTGGCTGCTTGACAAATCTCTAAGATAGGAATATCCTGGCAGCAGCCAGGGAAGCAAGCTGTACCTCTGGTAGAGTGAGCCCTCAGGCCTGAGGGTGGGATCCTACCTAGTTTTTCATAGCAAAATTGAATGCAAGAGACAATCCACCTGGCAATAGATCTCTTAGTGGCAGGTTTTCCCTTACCAACCTCACCATAAGTGAGGAACAGTTGGAAGGAGTCAAACCTATGACCCTTGGTGCGCTCTATGTAGTAGCTAAGGGTCCTTTTCACATCCAAACTGTGCAGCCTCCTCTCCCCAGAGGAGGAATGGTCAGTGAAGAAAACAGGAAAAGACATAGACTGGTTAAGGTGGAAATCTGAAACCACCTTAGGCAAAAACTTCCTATTAGTCCTAAGGACCACCTTATCTCTATAGAAAGAGATAAAATCAAGCTCCACTGACAGGGCCTGTAACTCACTTATGCATCTGGCAGAAGTAATGGCCACCAAGAAAACAGTTTTCCAAGTCAAGTACTTAAGCTCTGCTGAGGACAAAGGCTCAAAAGGGGTTGCATAAGCTGAGCAATGCAAACATTAAGGTCCCAAGCAGGGGCAGGGTCCCTGAAGGGAGGATTGGTATGCAGCAATCCCTTGAAAAATTTAGAAAATACAGGATGAGCTGAAAGGGAAGAGTGCTTGCCTGCTGAGAGGAAGGCAGAGACAGCTGCCAGATGCACTCTTAGTGTACCTGGTCTGAGACCCAAGCTATTAAGATGAACCTTATAGTCAAGGACTGTGGGAAGGCCAGCAGACTCTGGAGAAATATGTTTCCAAGAGCACCATATAGTAAATCTTTTCCACTTGGAATTGTAAGTGTTTCTGGTGGAAGGCCTTCGAGAAGCCTTTAGAATATCCAGAACACCTTGAGAGAGGTGCAAATCAGCAAACTCTAACTCTTCAAGAGCCAGGCCTTGAGATTGAGAGATTTGAGATTTGGATACCAAACCCTCCCCTGAGCACATGTGAACAGGTTGTAATTCCTGGGAAGAGACAGGGGAAGATGGACTGCTAAGGACAACAAGAGAGGGTACCAGGGCCGTCTGGCCCAATCTGGAGCAATCAGAATCACCTTGCAGGGTTGAGACATGATTTTGACTAGCACCTTGAACAGGAGAGGGAAGGGGGAGCATACAGGAACTTCCCTTCCCAATTTAGAACTAGGGCATCTAGGGGGACTGAGCCCAACACTGGGGGCCTGCAGCAAAAGAGAGGAAGTTGGTGATTGTCTGAGGCTGCAAAAAGATCTATCTGTGGGGTGCCCCATCTGGAGAAGATCACCTTCAAAATCAGGGGATCCAGGGACCATTCGTGATGGCCCTGAGATATCCTGCTGAGAGCATCTGCCAGGACATTGTCCTTCCCTGGGAGGTGCGCTGCTGTAAGAGAGGCGTTCGGGCAATAGGCCAGAGACCACAACTTCATTGCCTCTGTGCACAAGGCCGTAGACCGAGTGCCCCCTTGCTTGTTGATATACCACATTGTGGTGGTATTGTCTATCCCGATCTGAACTACTTTGTTCTGAACAGACTTGGAAAAATCTTGAAGTGCTAGAAACACTGCTCTGAGTTCTAATAGATTGATGTGAAGCAGAGATTCCTGAGGAGACCACAACCCTTGGGTGGCCAAGTCCCCCAAGTGGGCTCCCCACCCCAAGAGGGAGGCATCTGTAGTAAGGATTAGAGAATGAGACTGAGTGACAAAAGGAACTCCATGTCTTAGAGTGTCCTGATCCTGCCACCACTGTAACACCTGGATCAGGGTTCGAGTCACTTGGATTAGTTTGGTCAGAGGATCCTTTTTCTGAGACCAGAAGGCTCTCAAATGGAACTGAATGTCCCTCATTTGAAATTTTGCTCCCTGAACCACTCCTGTAGAGGCAGCCATGTGTCCCAGGAGCTGCAGAAAATGCCTTGCTGGTTGAGACACCTGGAGGGTGAATGAAGAGGCTAGTGAGATAAGGGTCCTTGCCCTGTCCAGGGGAAGGAAGGCTCTTGCCTTTACTGTATCCAGCTCTGCCCCTACGAAGGTGAGGAGCTGCACAGGCTCTAGAACTGACTTTGAAAGATTCAGAAGGAAACCTAGAGAAGTGAGCAGTTGCTGAGTTATCTGTAGGTGTGCCTTGACTTGGTCTGGAGACTGGCCTACTATGAGCCAGTCATCCAGGTATGGAAAGATGGAGATCCTTTTTCTCCTTAGGAAGGCAACCACTACTGCCAGGCATTTTGGAACACCCTTGGAGCAGAAGTTAGGCCGAAGGGCATTGCTCTGAATTGGTAATGGCCTGAGGGCAGCTCGAACCTGAGGTACTTTCGGTGGGAGCTTCTGATGAGAATATGGAAATAGGCATCCTTGAGGTCCAGGGAAACTAGCCAGTCCCCTGGCCTTAGAGAGGGTAGAATTATTCCCCAGAGTCACCATTTTGAACTTTGGCTTTAAAAGGTGCTTGTTTAAATATCTGAGATCCAGGATGGGCCGCCATTCTCCTGTCTTTTGGGGGTTAGGAAGTACCTGGAGTACAATCCTTTTCCCTTGTGTAGGGGTGGAACCCTCTCTATGGCTCTCAGAGCCAAGAGGGAAGAGACCTCTGCCTCTAGGGCAAGTGCCTCTGAAGGACTTGCAGGTGGAAAGGATCTGGTTCTCATCTCTGGAAATTTTTTGAAGCTGAGAACCAGTCCCTGGCTTACTACTTCCAGGACCCATTTGTCTGATGCTAAAGACACCCAGTCCTGGACAAAGTAAGCCAGTCTGCCCCCTACAGGTGGTGGAGAATCGGCCTTGGCAAATCCATCAGGGTGCCTGTTTGGCAGGGGCTTTAGGCTGAGGGGTGGAAGCAGGCCTGCTTGTACCCCGTCTGCCTCTCCCTCTGAAGAACCCCCTATGAACATAAGCAGAAGAGGAGGCCTGGGCTTGGTAGGAAGGCCTATGAAAAGGCCTGCCCCTGCCTCTGGAATGCTGCCTCTGGGGAGTGGCTTGCCTTTCCTTGGCCTGAGCACTCCTATAGGTGGTTCTGTATTCATCCATTTTCTTCATGTAGTTCTCTGTTTGCTCCCCAAACAAAGAATTACCCACAACAGGAATATCCATGGCCTTAGTCTGGGTATCCTGAGACAGGCTAGTACATCTGAGCCAAGCCATCCTATGAAGGGCCACAGATGTAGCCATGACTCTAGATGAAACATCATTGGAGTCCACTGCAGCATGGAATTGCACCTTGGATGCCTCAATACCATCCGCAGCCACCTGCTCCAGCTCCTTGGCAAGCTGGCCAGGGACCTGTTTAGCTAAATCCATTACAGTGTCCCATCTAGATTTCTGATATCTAGCTGTATAGGCCATATAATTAGCCTGCCTGAGTCCCAAGGATGCTGCCATGTACTGTTTTTTTTTACCATGGCATCAATCCTCCTGGAGTCCTTATCTGGGGGGTGTGAAGCCAAGGGTATATTTGCCTTATCACAGGCAGCAGCCTGCACTACCCCAACATGGCTGCATTGCTGGGTAAGGAACTCCATATCTGAGCCTGAGAGAGTATACCTATTGTCCATTCTCTTGTCCACAGGAGGTATAGAATTAGGAGTCTTTAAAATTGTTATTATATGTTTCCCAAAGGACTTATGAAGGGGGAATAGACAGCCTCCTGGACTCTGGGATATCCATCATTTCAACATAGTCAGGCTCCTCCTGGTCATCTACAGCTTCTTCCATAGGAAGCTGAAGAGTTTCAGCCACTTTTTTGTAGAACATAAAGTGGGAAGGGGACTCAGAAAGCCTAGGAGGAGAAACCCCTTAAGTTCTGTCAGGGGAGATGTCCGGGTCAATAGGCACATCCAGACTTTCGTAATCACCATCACTATCCTCATACTCTCCTTCTTCCTCCTCCGGTTCATAAAAATCTTCTAAATTATAATCTGGAACTGGGGGAACTGACCGAACCGAGCCCCTTCCCGATGATGCCAGTTCGGTTGGAACTGAGGTTAGCGACTGAACAATCCTTATCGCTTTGGCTATTTCATCAGTTGTCGGAGAAAGAAGTTGCGGATCCGCACTGGCTGATTTATCCCTTCTTTTTCTTTTAACCAGAACCGACTCCTCAGAGTTGATTCTCCTTTTGCCCGAAGAAGTTTCGCCCTGGTCAGAGGGCACTCTTCTGGTTCGGTTGGAACTGAACCGGGCTGGCCATCCGGGTCAGCGGACTTCTTGGCCTCCCTTTCCCTGAGCCTACCAACTCTCTTTTCCAGGGTAGCTGCAGGAAAATTCTTGCAAATCTGGCAGTCTGAATTGAGGTGGTCAAACCCCAGACAATAAAGACAGGTGGTGTGGGGGTTAGCCTTAGCAAAGGCTTCCCCACACACACTACAGTGTTGAAACCCAGTGGGCCAGGTTTTTCTTTTGGGTTTCTCAGACATGGCCATTCCTTACAAAACTTACACTTTTTTTGGCAATCCGCCAGGCAAGACACCCTTATAGGTTCCTGACCGTGTTACGGGTCATGGAAAAAAACAATGAAATCTGTTTTTTTAGAACCGATAAGGACCGGTTACCACACTCTAAAAGTAGAATAAACTTTTTTGAACAAATCTGATTGGTTCAAACTGAACCGATCCCACGTTTACAAGTTCCACACAGAAGAACAAGAAAATAAACCTATCTAGTACTCACGATACCACAGACAGAGACTGAACTGACAGGTTAACGGATTAAATTCAGTCGAAAACCGAGGAAAACGGCACTTTAACCAACAAACTTGAACCGAGCAAAGGAGAAATCTCTGGAGCGACTGTTCAGTGAGGCGGAGTAAAGAATCTGACGGTTTGAGTTCAAACACCAACAGACAGAGTCTTAACCAAGCTCGAGCTCAGCATTCCATGCCTGGCATGGAAAGTTAACTCTTTCATCTCCAGGGTAGTTCAAAGGTTGGACATCACTGCATATGTCAGAATACAGCAAGACTTCATGTTGTTTGAATGGGAAAAAGATTGTTTCTCATTCCAGAACTGGACTGGGCAATTAAGGAATTCACGCAGGTATTTTTGGAACAGTGCGACAAGCTTGCACCATTTAGAGATATTGCTAACAAGGAAACCCATGTCCCATGGATAACTGAAAGATTAAACAGAAAATAGGAATCAAAAAAAGACTTTGAAAAAAAGACAAATAAAATTCTAGATGGGGATGACTGGGTAAGATATAAAATGTCTCGAAATAATCTGAAGATTCAAATTAGGAAAGCAAAAAATCATTACTATGAAAATAGGGTCAAAGAAAACTCAGACCCATGAAAATACTGGGCACTAATTAAGTCTTTTGAGAAACCAATAGAAAATCGAGTACCAATACAAATACAGGATAATGGTATATTGTCCCCGATGGAATCAGATGAAAAGCTGAATCAGTATTTTATAACACTATCAGATGTTGCTGTCCCTCATCAGGGAAGCACACAACAGGATTACTCAAAATATTGGCCCTCAAGTAAACCTAAATTTTGGTTCAGAGCCATCACCTGCAAGAAGGTGAATGAAGAGTCTAAAAAATAAAAATCCCCACAAAGCACATGGCTTGGACTTTATAGTAAATAGATTCCTGCACGACTCAGTTGACATAATTGCCCCAGTTTTGACCAGGCTATTTAACTGGAGCTTAATTGAAAGACAGTTTCTGGAACAATGGAAAAAAGTTAAAGTGGTACCAATACACTAGGGAAGACCATCTACTGAACCTACAAATTATAGACCTATAGCATTACTTTCCAGTGTCGAAGGTCTTAGAGAGACTGGTACATAAACAGTTGAGTGAGTACGTGGAAAAAAGATTCTTTGATAACTAGCTATCAGTCAGGTTTTCAAAAATGCCACTCCACTGACACAGCACTCACCGACCTCGTGGACAACATTGCCTCACATTTAAATGAGAACAGGTTGGTGGACATGGTGTTCGTGAACCTCTCCAAGGCCTTTGACACCATGGGCCATATTATATTGCTATACAAGATGGCTGAGATGGGCACATATGGAGAAACCCCCTACCATGGTTTCAATCCTATGTGACAACTAGGACACAACAAGTACACCTGTCCACTACAATGCCTGTCTCAAGATGAGTGACGCCTGGCGCTAGTTTGGGGCCATTAATGTTCATCATGTATATAAATGGCCTGGCCAATATAGTTGAACACAGAAGTTTAAGAATGTATGCAGATGATACAGTTTTGATAGCTCATGGGGAAACTATACAAGAAATGAAAATGCATCTTCAGACTGACTTCAGGGGGTTGGAACTTTGGCTAGTAAATTCAGAATTGGTGCTTAATAGTAAAAAACAGAACAATGGTCTTTTCACATAAGGGGACAAATAATAATGTTCCCCAAGATATACAGATAAGAACCATTACTAACAAAATTCTAACCCAAGATGCTTCATATAAGTACCTGGGAGTAATTATGGATGAACACTTGAAATTCAATTTACATATAGATACACTAGTTAGTAAAACAAATAAAAAAAAAACTTGGGGCTTTTAGGAGATCAAAACACTGTATGGATCAAAATATGAGAACAAAAATAGTCACACAATTGATAATCCCATGTATGGATTATGGAAACCATATATATGGGATGGCAGGTAAAAAAAGTCTTCAGAAATTAAATGTTGCTTATAACAATTTGACTAGATTTGTTTTAAAGTGTGACTATTTTACTCACCATTGTGATTTATTAGCCTCCCTACAGAGTATTTCATTAGAACAAAAATGAAGATTAAAATGGTTAAATCAGATGTACAAGGTTGTTCGACTGGAAACTCCCAGGTACTTGATGGATAAATTGCAAAAAACTGATAATAAACATGATTATAATTTGAGGGACATAAGGAGTAAATACAAACAAATAAGGATAAAAAACAGATTTGGGACCCTGACATTTATGGCTAAAGTAACACATGTATGGATCCACTAAAAGAAAGCTTGAAACAGATACAGGGTATTAAAAATGTTATGCATGCTGCTAAACAAGAATTAAATATGAAATGCATGTGTAAAGTCTGAGTCTGATGATTGATCAATGCCCATGGTTGCTTGGTGAAAATGAATATTTAGTAAGGAGTTTTGTTATATCATAGAAAGCAATTTATTTTTATTATTTTAATTTTTATATGTTAACCTTTCCTATAAACAGGACCATCTTGAAAATGGATCTTTGACCTAATGATATGTATGTAAGATCTTTCCTGTATAAAAATAAAACTTTTACTATTACTACTTTATGCTTTAAAAAAATGTGCTTTTTGGGAGGGGCAAACTGCAGAGAAACATTTTTTTCTGTGAAAGCATATTGTTTCTGTAACCCCCCCCCGCCTCTCTCTGGCTGCTGGAACTGCAGTCTTTGTGGGGATCAGAGGAGCATTCTACTTGTTATAGCCTGGCTGTCTGGCTAGTGTACACTGAGGTTTGGAAAGGAACCAGTTTAAAACATGAGCTTGCCGGTGTGGGGAAGGACAGATAGACTCTATATTAACCCCTGCTGTGCCACCGGTGTGTATATATGTCCTAAAACCCTATATGTTCTAAATCTTCTGGCAGCCTAAGGTTTAAAGAACAATCCATGGATGGATGTATCTTCAAATGTCAGGGATTCCATAACTTAAAGGATCATATTGAAGGTTGACATATTGGAATGTTTTAGGTGACTGACAGCCCTTTACTCCAATCAGATTTTTGCCCTTCCCCAGAGAAAGTCTGAAGTCAGATACAGGGTTAGGCAGTTGGCAGTGAGCTCTCATAGTGTGATGAGGGCTGATGTTGCTAGCCAAAGCCACTGAGGAAAGTCTTGCTCGGGGCTTCTACAGCCACTCATCAGGAGGTGACTTTGAAGTTTCTAAAATATGTAAAGTACAGAGACTGAATTATGTGTTTGCTCATTGTTTCAGAATAACACCTTGTTGGAGGAAGAAACTGTTCCTGTTTTTCCAGAAAAAGGAGGCAAAAGCATGCTGATCCAGTTAGTGTATTATAGCTGCCAGCCTGCAATGTGGCCTGAGACTGTGAGTACTGCTGTGTGAAAGCCTGCACTGAGACTGCAGACAACTGGGGAGACAGGTGGTCAGTGCTACTGATAGGCACTGGCTAGCATACCACACTAGGATCCAGAAGCCTAGATGTGTGAGCGTGGCATGTGGCCATTGATCCCTAGACTGGTATGTCCAGCAGAGGAGGAGGAAGAGAGAGGAGCCAGAGAGGTCCAGGCAGCGGCCAGAGCAGAGAGCCTGATCCATCTCCATATCCATATATAAATAGAAAAAGAAACAGACATCTGCCTTTGGTTGATGAAAAGATGAAAAACAAGTAAGATGGAAAGATACAGTCTGGAGGAACGCAAAATAAACTTTTTGGCCTGAGGACTAGAATTTGTTTAAAAGAGTTAGAAATAATTGTGTAAGTATTATAAAGAAAGCAAAAAGAAACTTCTATCGGAATAAAATAAACAAAAAATCCAGCACAATACTGGAACTTAATAAGACAACTAGAAGGTAATACAAGAAAGGACAAAATAATGAGTCTTATGGATGATAATTTTTTTCATTTATTTCATTCTTCTGAAAATAACCTTTGAGCACAATGCTCTTTTTCAAAGGTTCCATGTCAACATTTAGAAATGTGATTAATCAGAAACAGTGAACATAATTAGGAGCATAAGGAACAACAGGTGCAACTGACAAATAGCAATGAGCAAAGAATTGCAATATTGGTGTAGCAGGAGGTACAGCGAGGAATACTCTTGCAGCATCAATGGTTACAGTACAAAAAATTTAAGTGCCGGGACAATGAGACAGCCGGTACATTTGCAATGTCATGGAAGAGACAGCTACAGTTGAAAACATGTGTTCAAGGCTAGGACTCCAAGGTATAAGGGAGAGACAGCAAGTAGATTGCAAGAGCAGCCTGATTAAGCATTGTCTAAAATTAGTGGTAAGGGGAAGCATGGGGAGGTATTGTATAAGTTGGGGAAAAAAGAGAGGATGAAAAGGAGATTAGGGTAGGAACAGGAACACAGTAGGGCCAGGGGATCCAAGGATAGAATTAAGTGCAGGACAAGGCAGGGGCAGTGAGAGGAGGGGGAGCACAAAACCAACCCCCTTATCTAGCACAATGTAGGAGAAGTCTGGATGGGCTACTGACAAGAACAAGTACCAGCAGTAATGAGATGCTGCTTCAGTTCCATTTGAAAGGCAGGGAGACTGGTAGAGGTTGTTATGAGAGTAGGGATTTCATTAAGCCATAGGGGTGCCCTATAGGAAAAGGACCTTTGGCCAAAAGATGTTTTCCTGAAAGGGGCAGCTAGGAAGGCCCAGGTCGCACCTCTGGTGCAATAAGAAGAAGGGCCAGCCAGTAGCAGTGTTTTTTTTGGGAGGGGCTTTCCCTAAAAGGATTTGCTAGCCCAGGAGGCACGTTTGGTACTTTATTCTGTTGTTAAGGTTCAACCAGTTGGTAAGTTCATAGAGAGTACAGGTGTGAGCCAGGCTGTGATAATGGGACTGAGATGTCAATTGATCAAACAGCAAATAGCTTAAACCATTATTTTTGTCATCTTCCTGATATAAAAATTGACAATCTTTGTAAAAGTGATACAGGCTGTTTGAAATCTGAAAATAGGGAATGAAATTCTGGATGAGAAGATTCCAAAGTTTTATTTCAAAGCACTGAAACCAAATGAAATCTTAAAACAAATAAATAAACTGAATTCAGAAGTCTACTTGCTCTGATCGGGTAGAGATAAAATCCTTGAAGTATTCAGCAGAACAAATAGCCCCAGGCTTGGCTGGAATATTTAACTGCAGCCTAGAACAAGGAATATATCCAGAATTTTGGAAAAATTCAAAAGTTATTCCAATTCTCAAGGGGGAGAAACAAATTGACCAACGATCAGCCGCCAGATTTCTATGATTATATGATTCTAGAGAATCCCACCCTAACTGATTTTGCACTGTTATCAACTGTGTCAAAACTATTTGAGAAATTGGTTTGTATCCAGATTTATGATTATTTGGAGAAATGCAATCTTTAGTCTCATTGTCAGGCTGGTTTTAGATCAAGGAGGTCAGTGGGCATCACACTGGCACACTTTATTGATATTGTTTCTAAAGGTTTGAAGGAGAGTGAGTCTGTCAGTTTGGTGTTCATTGACCTCTTTAAAGTCTTTAACTTGGTCGATTATAACATTTTGTTAGATCGACTCTCATCGGTTGGCATGTCTGATCACGGGATAAACTAGCTTCTATCATACTTAACAGAGCCTACTTAGCAAGCCCCTATTGGAGGCTGTCTATCGGACAAAGAAGACATTTACAGAGGGGTTTCCAAAGACTTGATCTTAGGCCCCCTGCTATTTTTGATTTTTGTAAACTCTCTTCCACAGATGATTACTAAATATGAAATTTGTCTCTATGCAGATGATACGTTATTGATTGGTAGAACTAAGAGTAGAGCCGAACTTCAAGAATTACTGCAGTCTGATTTTAACATTCTACAGTAGTGGCTCAGGGATTCAAATATGGTTTTAAGTAGAAAAAAAACTTAGGTTATGGAATTTGGGGCCTAAGGTACTAAATTAACTACAGACCACAGATTGGACATATTTACACTAGATAAGCAAAAACTGGAAATGAAAACCGCATATAAATATTTGGGAGTTCAAATTGATAACAAGTTGACTTTTAAAGAACATATTGCTAATACTGTAAGTAAAGTAAATGCTAAGTTGGGAGTTCTTCATAGGAAAGCTCCTATACTTCCTAAAGATTCAAGAATAGGATTGTGCAGCAACTTTTGTTACCTATATTAGAATATGGTAATGTAATTTATCAAAATGCCACCTTGATACAGTTAAAAAGATTGGACAAAACTTACTATAGGATGGCTTGTTTTGTTCTGAGTTGTCACTTTAACAGCCATCGCTGCAGCATGCAAAATCAGTTAGGGTGGGATTCTCTAGAATCATAGAATCATAGAAATCTGGTGGCAGAAAAGGACCCACTGGCCTATCGAGTCTGCCCCTTCCCCCCTTACCATTACCTATGTCACGGGACCTCCTCTTCTCCCCAGTTGCCAACCTCTTATGTCTTTCCCATGCCCTCTGGAATCCCTCCACCATTTCTACCCCCACCACTTCCTCTGGTAGTTTATTCCAGGCCTCCACCACCCTCTCCGTGAAGTAACACCCCCTCACATTGCCCCTAAATCTTCCTCCCCCAACCTTAGACTATGCCCTCCAGTTTTAAAACCCACCTTCCTCTTAAATAAGCTCCCCTTCCTTACCTTATTGATCCCCTTCATGCACTTAAATGTCTCTATTATGCCCCCCCCATCTCCTTTCTAGTCTCCAGTGGGTACAGATCCTGTTCCCTCCACTTCTCCTCATATGACTTCCCCTGCATACCATGCACCATCTTGGTTGCTCTTCTCTGCACCCTCTCAATCCCATCTATGTCCTTGCATAGGTGTCGTCTCCAGAACTGGACCCCATACTACAGGTGCATCTTCACCATGGCTTTATAAAGAGGCATCAGTACCTCCCTCCTTTTGCTTGTTATGCCCCTCCCAATGCACACCAACATTTTATTTGCCTTTCCCACCTCTTTGCTGCATTGATGATGTACCTTAAGGTTGCTTGATACTAAGATCCCCAGATCCCTCTCCTGCTCCGTTGGCTTAATCCCCCCCGAGTGTAAGGTGCTTGCGGGTTCTTATACCCCATGTGCATCACTGCACACTTTTTGGCATTGAATTCTAGCTGCCAGACTTCCAACCACCATTCCAGAATCTTCAGGTCCTTCCTCATGGCCTCCACTCCCCCAAGGGTGTCCACCCTTTGCAGAACAATGAAGAAGAACGCAGACTAGGGCAATGGCATTCAGAGGATTTAGTGGTGATGGAATGTATTCATCTAGATTTGCTTAGACAAATATCCATGGATATAATCTGAGAGAATTAAAAAACAGGTGTTTAATGGCCCCCCTTTTAAAAAACTCCTATAGTAAAATGCAATGACGCTACTATTTACCAAAGATTTGGAATGAAGTAGAGACAGAGGTTCAGAATGCTAAGACTTTTGAGATTTTTAAAACTAGTATTGCTGCTGTATTGATGGATAGATGTACCAATTTTATATGAAATTATTTGTGGTCTTTTCTGTATTGTTACCTATTGTAGGATTGTGGTTTGTAGCATTGTTTTCTTTTTAACTCTCTTTATCCTCCTTCCTCTCTGACCCCCAGACTTTCTCCACTGTGGACACTTGGCCTGACCTTAGCCCACCCTGACTGAAGCCCCCACTTACTTTCCTGTGGGGGGGTTCCCACTTCTCTCCTCTGGTCCCCAATCCCCCCGGATCTAAGCCTCCCCACCAGGGCAGGACTGCTGATTCCTCTTGGTGACCTTTCTGTCAATCTAGATAGGCAACCAGGGAATGAAGGGGGCACTGGAGGCAGGCTGAAGGACCTGGCGTTGGGTGTGGAGGTCAGCCACAGGACCCACCTTTGCCTACCAAGGGATGGGGCTTTTCCATGTTTTCTGTGGTCTCGGTGGCACTGATGTGCAGTGACATCTAGCGTAGCACAGGCATGCTCCTGCATCCACCTGCATGATGTCTGCCATGGCCCCATACCCCTGTACCACGTCAGCTGCATCCACTAGTCACCACCAGGAGCCATCAAAGCTGCATGATGCCACCGACCCTTCCCTAGGAAAGGAGAGCTGCCTGTCAGTGGCTCAATCCAAATCTACACCCTCCCCCCTGGCCAACCCTCAGTGACCCGAGCTCGCTTCCGAACCCTGGTCACCAGCGTAGTTTGAGATGTTGCATCAAGCGCCTCAACCCTCAGTGCCACCTGTGTAGCATTGTTAATAATCATTATTTTAAATATTGTATAGATATTTATTGCAAAGTATGTATAATATCATGTATTTATATGCAACCATCAAAACTTCAGGACAACTTTGTTAAACAGGACTTATAGTTCTAAGAGTTTGATCCTTTTGAAAAATAAAGGTTTTTATCTGTATGCCTGTCTGGCTGACTGGCTGGCTATCTGTCTAACTATCTATCTACAGAGGCACCTGAGATCTGCATTATCAAGCTGACCTCCCCCACATCTGAACAACTGATCAATTGATCAACTCAAGAGGACCTGCACCTGCAAAGAAAGGTGATAGAAGCCAAAGTTTTCAGGGAATCTGGTAACACCAGAACCCAAACTGTGAGTACTCTTAGGGCTTGCCCTGCAACTGGGATTTTGCTACTAAAGCTACAGCTTTCATCATTGGGCCACAATCTTCTAATACCTCCTCTGAGGCTTGCCATTTTAGCAATTGCATGGTCTGTGGGGTTTAGGTTTACAAGCATTTATCTTAATTTTAATGTGCACCACTGCCAGTCAACTAGTTGCAACTTCTATGGGCCTGCACCGTTTCTCTAGCTGGGTGCCCAGTGAAACACAGGGAGCTCCCATAAGGGTTAAAGGGGTTTAAATTCATACCAGTGGGATGTGGGTAGTGTCAGAAGTCCAGGAAATATGTGTTCCCTCCCATTAAAATTTTTGTTATTTGGGAGCTGGTAGGCGGATATAATCTAAAAGTCAAAGAACAATGGCCAGCCACGCCTTTTAGTTTTTCAACAATTTTTTTTCTTTTTTTCTTTTAATCTTTACAATAGATCCTATATGACCCAACGTTTCACTACAATTGGCTTCTTCAGGGATAGGATCTAATTTTAAATAATACATAGATTATGTTTAGTGTTTTGATTTCAATAACATCAGTTTCTCACACTGGCAACCTCAATTTTTACAAATAAAAATATTTACAATTATTATAAGTTCATGCTAGAATGGTCATGTTGCCATACTCTATCATTCAATATCTAAAGTATAAAGATTTGTACTATTATTTACATAGTAAAAAGCAATTTCATTCAGTAGTCCAGTCAACCTCATGGCAGACTTCACTGAGGAGAAGGGCTGTGTCCATCAAACCCACAGTATCCCACTGTGTGCCACATACTTCTGTTATCAGCCAGGTCATACACTTGTTTAAATCAAGGATACTAATTAAGTACTATAATGCATGCTTCCTACAGCAATTTATTATGTAATGCATTTATTCTGGTGGGAGGCCCACATACCCTTAGTATCTGCAATATTGAAAAGATACTTTAGACAGTCTTGTGCAGGACTTGAGAGTCCTTTCTGCTGTTTATATAAATTGAAAATGATCATATTAGGTGTACCGATTCTAGTATTTCAAAAAAATAATATGAAAACATTTACTTAAACACAAATAGTGCTGCTGACCTGTGCCCTTTAAAGAGCAACTTTTCTGTACCTTTTCAAAGAAATGCATTAAATCCTGCGTGTTGCATAAGTGAAATAATCCATTGAATGTAATGTATTTCCTGCACCATTTTGCATATTTTATAATTATATGTAGGCTGTACCTTCATGTTGTGCTCCGTTCTGTGCTGCTGCTTAATCCACCTGAGGTGCGGTCATGAACATGCATGCACATTGCGTGTGACATATTTATATGAGGCCAGTCTGTCATCGTGCACGCTTCATCGCATTGTTCAAAATGGAAGCTGACGGTATTGATGGAGTGCTACCTGCATTATTTAATGAAGAACTGGAGGATTCAGACAGCACATCTACTGAGGGTGACAATTTTTCAGATGACAGTTATGTCCTCGGCACCCTCCCGTATCAATTCGAGCCGGAGGTTCCTCGTAGTCAAAGCAATGAGAGTCAGCTTGCTGCAGTTGCTGTCTCTGATGCTGGTTTCTGCCTGGAGGATGAAGACTTGTCATGGTACAGTGCTGCTCTTTGTTTTCATGTAGAGTTCCATTGTTTTGTATGTTCCTGAATGGGCTGGTTTAACCCCTCTCCTGCATCCCCCCCACTACCACCATGTTATGTTGCCCAACGGTCACCCCCCCCCGGCAATCAACGATGCTGTCTGCAACAGTGTGTGATGTGCATACATGGCAGAAATGGGTGGTACAGTGAGCAGCTTCTATATACTGTTCACTGGTGAATATCTCCTCACCAGTCACCAGTGTATGTAATGGAACATTTGCGCATATTTATGTTTTGTGGATTTAACCACAATGTGTGTCTGGTATTGTGTGCAATTGGTGAGGAGCTGTCCTGGTGATGCCCTCTCACTCTCCTGTTGTATCATCGCATGCATGTTTAGTGTGGGTCACAGAGTTTGCTTCAAGTACTACTTATTGTGATCATAGTTCACAGTCTTTGTTGGGAGTTTCAATGCATGCTTTTATGGCTGTCTGTAGATGTCATGCATCATCATAGCCTGGTGAGTTTGTGGCTTGCTGTCCCTCAATGTCTGTTAATTGTTCATTATCACATTGTTGTGTCTTAGCATGTGATGTGATAGGTCTGATATGGAGTCTGACTTCATCTACATCACCATGCACTGTGCCAGTCAATCAGGCCATTGTATGAAGTGACACCACACAACACTACCATCATGATCCAGAGATAGTGGAGTGTATCGGACCATCAGTCGGGTTATTTTTAGTAGTTTATTTGAGTTGGTGTGCTTCAGTCCCAACACCCCGTTCCAAAAAAAAAACAAAAAACAAGGGGGTGTGGGGGGGAGGGCAAAGCCCTCCAACTCAGACAAACTGACAAAACAACATCAACATTAAGCGCAAGCATGCACTGTATTCACGAAAGTTTTATGGTAGTAGCGTAGCACTGGTCTGATACTCTCCACTATCGCCCATGATCCCACAGCCTTCTTTGTTTTTGTTTTGATTTTTTGTTCTGAGGGAAACCCCTCCAGCTTCTCCCAGCTGCCACAGAATGATCTTTCTCCTCCCCCATGTATGACTGCCGGGTGTGAATCCCCTCCTGATGGACTCTGTTGTCAGAATCAAACTTACCACCTAGGTTTGTGCTTTGGGAGTGGCCCCCCCCGGTGGACACTGGTGTGCAAGTATTGATGGAGGCGACATACATGTGTGGCACGTTTTGTAATATTAAAGCCCATCCATGTGTGTTGACATGCAATGCAGACCAACATCTTCCATGCCCCTTCTTAATGGCGCCATCTGCTGTGGAACCCACAGGCCTCCATCAGGTGTCCCTATTGCCCTGCACAATGCGGACACCTTCCCTTTAAGAAGGATAGATGTGCTCTGTATGCTCAGTCCATCTCCCTCCTTCCGTCACTGGGACCACTGTGTTCATGCCAGAACAGTGGATGTGCGCACCAGAGATGAATGCAATGACTCTGCTGTTGTGCCGTCTGATCCCTGAGCCTTCTTTATGTTCATTCAGTGCTGAACAAATGACACACAAACCCTGCTACTGTTTCTACTCATGGCCATCTTGCAAACGGGTGCTGCTTTAAAGACATTATTTGTTATCCCGTGCTAAGTATTGTAATAGAAAATGTTTAACAGTACAGCTACTGATGGTACCATGTGATAACAGCAATTGCTGAAAGGCGATTGCTTTTTCTGGGACTGTACATTGCCGAAAATCAGTTTTGGTGATGTACAGTTATGGTGAACAGAAAGAGGGCGCCGGAGACTGAGATTTTTTTATGTGTGGGTCTGTGCCCCCCCATGTGTGTCTTGGCCCCCCCCCGCACCACCCTACTAAAGTATTGTGGACTCCAGGGGGTGAATGTTGGTGGGTGTGGGCAACAAAGAAAAAATAAATCCTGGACCTGTAACAAAAAACAATCATGCTAGAACCAAACCCAGACTTCTCCCAGCCCTAGCCTCCCATCAAGCCACCTCTCCACATGTCCAGCTCAGCAGCACACCATCGCAGTACTCCCCACAAACCCTTCCACCCATTGCACGGCGTGGTCACTCCTGAAGTCCCCTACCACATGTGTGTGTATCTATAGTGACATCCTGTCACTATAGTCATCGAACCCCCACATGCAGTCACACTCCATTCATGGTGGCCCTGTGCACATGCACCATGACAGAGTTGCCCTGTTTTTAAATTGCTCAATTGGGGCCACCATCATTACAGGCTACTGTAGCGATCACTGAGCCATGCATTACAACAGGCGTCACTGCTGTTTGTTCATATACTGCAAGACACATTACTGTATTGTGAGCTCAATCCATCACCAATTGCTTATATACCTTCATGTCAACAATCCCCTATATCAGCTTTGTCTTTTTAACTCCATATCATAAGTTACACCGCTGTACTGCGACACTATTTGTTGACTGATGTTTCAGTTTCAGTTTCTTTTCATTGCATGTTGTTAACATGTAATGCTTTTGCATGACAATGTTATTTTCTGAGTAATGAGCATGATCGTCTCATTTAATGATGTGTTTTTAAAAAATGTATGTCATTATATTGTTTTTTTAGGTGTTCATGTGGAAACTGTCAGACTATGCCTACGGAATGTGAATGTCGATGCTGTAAAGAAATAAATGAAGTTGTTAATAAATTTGCAGAGTACCGACTGGAAGAAGGATGCATCACAGAACACTTTGGTTTCCAGGATGAGTGTCTTTGAATTCCTGTTCTTGAAACGGCTTATTACCAGTTTCGCCAGGAACATGGTCATCCGGAGGTGCAAGATATACATGAGTAAGTGAGCTATAATCAATACTACCCTTCAGCAAGTCACACTGTGGGTCATTGTGGTCAGGCTGATATTATGCACTGAACAAAGTGTTCCAAACAGTTTCTTGAAGTGATTTACTGACTTTGCAGTTACTGTACTATATCTCAAACTGTGTCTGCAAGTAGTTTGTTGACATTTGTTGGTGAAACAGTGTTGCCTGACTCACTGTCAGTAATCCTCCTCTCTCATTCACACTTATCTCCGGCAGCAACAGTGATGTGTATGTGTTGGGGCCAAGCAATATCCATATAGTGTTCTATCTACATGGTGTATTGTATGCTTACATTTTGTGATGATCACTGCCATAAGCGTGACAACGCAAGTGATACTGCGTAATGTTGTTTAGCTAAATGCTGGGAATTTTTCACACATGGAAGATGAACTTGCTGCATCAGTACAGTCACATACTGGTAAGGTACAGACATCGTCCTGAATGTAAATCAGTGAAAACTGAATCAACAACTAGTTCCAAAAAATGACCTTCAAACACAGTTTGACATCTAGTATCGTCCATGCAACATCTCCTAACAACAATTACTTCATACTGCCTTCTACCCCCACAAACTGTTTCCGATGAAACATGTGGTGGTAGACATTTCCTTGAGTGCATAAGTTGGAGAATTGTGCTAAATACAGATCTACCCCTCCACCTTACTGTCATGCCATTGCTTAGCAGTGGTTCATCATGAACAGTATTCCAGATCATGTCAGACTGCTCCGTGTGTACCATTTTGCTGCTCTGATACTTTTGTGTTACCTAATGACACCATGATGCTAGTGTTACTTGTAACACATTCCACAGTACTGTTTGGGTACTATGGCAAGTGATTACTCTGTGGTTCGTGTTTGATTAGTCCACTCCTTTTTTCCCATGTTATACATATTCACTTACTTCTGCCTTTGGTTGTATAGCTTTTGATGGGCTGTATTCATCGTTTTACATTTATTACCCTGTACAGCTTAAACTCCATTTCCAGGATTCACAAATGATTGGCGTTTGTCACATCTCACATGCCCCAGCGCAACTGATGTGCCGAGCGCCAACTGTGGTATTCACAGAACATGTACCAGGTAATGCCCCCTGCACATACCCTCTGTGAATAGTAGACTTTCGCCCATGCCTGGATGCAAAGGCATACTGCCTGGGTGTCACTTGCAATTCAGTGTAGCTGTGCATCTGAAGATGCGCTGTGCACAATGATGCCATTCAGAGACAACAATACGCAAATGTGGCCATTAGGTGTGCAGGTCACAATGGGGCTATTTTCATGTCATTATGACCCCATTGGCATGCGCTGTGCAGTGATGCACATGGCACAATGCGCCATGCACCCTGCATATGCGGCAGTAGAGGCACACACCCAACACCCCTGTCTGTTGTGCAGCATGCCAGTCTCTGCCCGAGTCCCCTGTTTGAAGTTGCATAGTGCTGCAGACTAGCTCTGTACACTGAATCCCCCACCCTGCCTGCATCCCCATTGTCAGGTCTTTAAGTGCTGCAAAACTGTACAGAGCATAGACCCCACCCTCCCTGCCCATATTCTCTGATACATGCCACACACTGTGGCAGCAGAGTTGAGGTAACAGAACCCACCCCTTAACCATGCAGACCCAATTGCAGATGGCACTGAAACAGCAACACTGTCATTGTGGTCCGTTGCCCCACCACCAGACATGAACCACATCCATAATATGGCCCAACAACTGTATACCCTGGTGGTGTAGTGGTGCCCCCACCCACATCAACCCAGTCAGACACCTTCAATGCACCCCGCTCCCCACCTCCAAGCAAGCACTGATGATTGGAGGGCAGAAAGACCCACCCGCATCCTGCCATGGCTGCCTGCCAACAGAGCTGTGGCAATAACAGCAAGAGTACTACTGGAAGCCCCTTGGTGGACAATGTCAACCAATCTGCTAGCACTGTTTAATGAACCCTGCCATTAGTCCTTGTGGACATGTGTTCTGTGGTACTGGAGACAGTGGTGTACGGTGGTACTGGTGTACTCTTACAGTGATGTATACAGATGTTACAGAAACTCTGTTTATTTCTTCTTGTGATACCACTGCCCATGCATCCCCATCCTCAAACTTGATTTACGCAGTGCCTAGTTCCACTGCTTTTCCAGTTGTCCAACATGTGATATGATTACCCCTCAGGTATATTTAGTTCTTTGAGGTTTGAAATACCACACCACCGGTGTTGTGCCTTGCCACTTGGTTTATGTTCTCTAAATGCATTATGTTTCAATTATTGTAATTGAATATGCATTTGCCATACCCCTCACTGCTCCTCTTGCTTTCTGTTGTCTTTGCTCCTCCTTTACACTCCCCCTACAATGTTCACCTAATTGCCATTATTAGATTTATGTGAAAAGAGGCAGATATACCTTTCCATGTCCTCTGCAATGTAAGTTAGAAAGACACTACAGATATTATTTAATTACCCAGCACTGTTTGACGAGTCAACACCCTTGTAACAGGTTCCATTCCTTTCTCTACCTTCTGATTAACAAGTCTATTTTGGACATGCATGCAGCCTTAAGCAGCACAATATGCACATACATTGTTGGCATGATGTGGCTTAGCAGTGTGTCCATGTAGGCACACTGTCATTCTGTTGGGTGGGTGGGAAGACCATGCAGACAGCTCCATAGCAGCGGTACATTGTGTAGTTCCTAGTCATGGCACCCACAGCCTTGGATGACAGAAGGGAGAGAGTTGCAATTCATGCAAAGAAACACAAAGTAGGTGTAAATCACAGATTTCTCTGTAAAGAGCTGCTAAGTGCTGCTAAATCTTGGTGCAGTGTATGGGACAAGGGCACACAGATGCCCAATGTGGGTCAGGGCTGGGTAATGTTGGAGGAGAGAGGGATACGGTAAAGGGTTTTAAATTGGTGTGGTGAGGTGATGGTGAAACTGGGAGGGGAGTGGGTGAATATTGGGGGAAGGTAATATTTGTGAAGAGAATGCAGGAAGGCAGGGTGGATAAAGAGTGGATGTGGGGTAAGTGCCCAGTGGGGTCACGCCACTCAGGGGAGAAAGTGGGGGCAGATGGGTGCTATGCAGGACACATAAACTATCAATAACAGTAGAATTAGGCACAGGTGACACAGTCACAGTTACTTAGAGTGGCCAGGTACTGCAGCAGCTTGGCCTTAAATGGGTGTAGTTTTGTTTCCTCAATCAGCTCAGAGTTAAGGGAATTTAGCCAGCAGGGGGCCCTGTATTCGAAAGACTGTTTCCCTAGTGAGGTCTAGCCGAATGGCCTAATGAAGGCAGCTTTACTGGACCCCCTAGTTAGTCTGGAGGAAGTGGACTTTCTTAGTAGTTGCCTCACTCCAGGGGGAGCAATACCTAGTGTTGATTTTTTAGCTGATAGACAGACTTGGGACTGAATTCTGGTATTCAAGTTTAACCAACCAGTGCTTGAGTATAGATCACAAGTGTGACTTAAACGGTCCGCACCAAGGACTAGTCTGCAGGCTTTGTTTAAGACAATCTTGATTCGCCTAAGTGCTGTATCAGTACCGCCTCCGTAGAGTACCAGCCCATAATCTATGATAGAGAGCACGGAGCTGTTAACTGCAAGATTGATTGCACTTTCGCTGAGGCACTGTCTGTGCCAGTAAAGCTGACCTACTCTGGCACTAGCTGCCTTGACAACATGGTCTATGTGCTGGCTGTAGGAGAGAAAGCTGTCAAGGTAGACACCAAGGTACTTAAAGTTGCTGACCATTTCGAGTGTATCAAACTTGTTATTGTACATATTGAGGTGATGTGACTTTTGATGGACACTGATTTTAATGTTCTGCACTGTCTTTCTTGCTAACCAAAATTACTTTTTTTTTTTTCACAGAAAGTATCGGTATATAGTGTACCGACAACTGGCCTGGTGGTGCTGGGGATGGCTTGGACAAAAGGTCCGTGTTGTTCTTCCTGCGTGTGCCTTACTGAAGATTAGAGACATGTTCCCCTCTGTGGAGTACACAGGATTCCACTATCCAGAATTGGACTGAAGTGATCTACTTAATAGTTGCCTATTACCAGTTATGTTTCAGGTTTAACAGTTAATACATTACATACCTGGTTCCTGAATAAACATCCACAATGTGGATGACATGTCACAGAATGTTGACTTTATGTGCAAGTAATGTCACTAACTACATGTGACATATTTAATAAACAATACTGCATTGTGAACTTCTGTGGTCTATCTTATTAGTGCAAAGTGTCTTATTTAAGCAATATACCTTGACAGGTAGTGGGTATATTGGGGGGTTTACCACGCCTGGTGTGGTTTGGTCACGAGGCACAGCCAAGTAACTTAACCACACAAGAAGTGGTAAATCAACCCATATAACTGCTCCCTGTCATGCTATATTTACGAATCATTACCTCATTCACTGAATACAGTGGACAAAACACTGTACAGGTAACACCTAGGAAGAAGAAACTGTTGAGTGTGGGGAGTGTAAAGGGTAGTTGCAGGAGTATTATGAGAGAAAGACAAGGCACAAATAGTGATGTGGTGCCACTGTAAAACAGTGGGGTTATGGAACAGTGTGGCCATAAAGGTAATGTCAGCATTGACGTCATGGTGTCACTTGCAGATGCTGAGATGGACGGCTTACTGAGCACAATGATGGTGACCCTATTCAATGAAGAAGTGCAGTAGCAAAACCCAACAAAATGCTTTGGTGTATTTATTTCAATCTTTTTTCACAAGGTGTGTGCATTAGCCACAACTGTGACTATTTTCAGACACAATATGGGAGAATTACAGAAACAGTGTAACATAACATACAAAACGTTACAAGCAGTGTACAGTATTCAGTAGTAATACAAGTACATGTAACACCAAAATACTAACTAAGAGACCAGTACAATATCACACTGCAGGAAACAGCTAAACATTTATCTGCAGGGGATCACCTCCAGAAGTAGGTAGGTTATGCTGGCCCTTTATATGTCACTGGTCAGGCACCATGTGTAGTGCTGTGTGCAATACTGGCACACGTTCCTGAACAAAGACATCAGATTGTTATAGGGTGTACAGCTTACAGTAGCAGCTGTAAGCCTGTTGTTCCACAATGTGAGCCAATTGGCTGGAAGTGCATAACGCAATACTCATTCACACATCTGTGAATGAATGAATTACTACATTCATGGATTTGTGAATGAATTCTAGTATGCACTGCAAGCTCATTGGTCCACAGTGTGTACCAATAGGCTTACAGCTGCTACTGTAAGAGGACATTCAGCAGTCAGCAGGGTGGCATGCGGGTGGGTTTATGCTGCCTGCCAATGGTGGGGGGGGGGGGATGCCACTGGACTACCAGGGATGTCTGTGGCAAAGCTTTATGGGTTATGATGACTCACGGTGGGGGTACCTCTACACCCCCTGCAGCGGCACCACTCACTGTGAAGTCCACCATGTGCCTTTTACTGCCCTGCCCTGCACAACTCATGAAAATGATGCCATAATGACATGCAAATGGTCCCATTTGCATACTCACGACTGTATAGCAGGAACTTGTGAACAGTGCCACACTGTTGTGCTTGCACAGTTGCCATTCCTGATGTTCAGCCCTGTGTGGGGTATGCGCAACTGCATCGTATTTACGCAGTGTGCATTACCGGATATATTCAGAGGAGATGCGCCATTACTCATGTCCTTTGTATATATCCCTGTGCTTCAGCAGTGCAACAGCTTGTAGCAAGGAACCACATTATGCGCTATTGCTGGGCGCAATTCTGAATATCAGGAACGTAGCTCTGTTTCACTTTCTAGAGTGCGTACAGAATGACATCATGATGTCATCATGTAGTGGGGAGAGGGGCTATTTTATCTTAAATCAGGACATGATAATCAACATTGTACCTAGCAGATAATGAACAGATAATGGGCCTGGAGGTGAACAGCCCATTGGCAGGCAATGACCATGGCATGGTGTAGTTTCTTCTGTTACTATGGGGAGAGGAAATTCGCACTAACACAGTAGTAATAGATTTCAGGGGGGCAGACTTTGAGGGCATGGTAAAGATTCTTACAGTGTGCTTGGATGAGATAAGGCCAGACATGGATGCTGGTAGCTTGTGGGAGACCATTAAGAAGGTGGTGCAGGAGGCTATGAGCGTCTGCAGAAATGTAAGACACAAACAATGTAGGGGCATAAAGCCGTGTTGGTGGACCCAGTAGGTTCAGGAGGCAGTGAGGAATAAAAATGCTGCCTACGTGCACTTCAAGAGCTCCTGGGAAGTTATGGAAAGTGGAGAGTATGACTTCTAGGAGGGTGACCGGGGTGGTAAGGATGGCTGAACCGAAGAAGGAGCTAAACCTGGCCAGGGATATCCACGGTGGCGGGAAAGTGATTCTATAGATACATAGGAGAGAAAAGGCAAGCGAGGGCACAGATCAGCAGGATTTGGACTTGGGAGGGATGGACGCAGGAAGCTGGGGAACAAGCAGAGGTGCTTGATGAGTCCTTTGTCTAAGTCTTTATCGGGGGAGGTGGGGGATCCCTCCAACCCGATGGGAGGGAAGGGGAGTCCACTGAACCAGGAAGTCAGTTAGAGACTGAAGGACTGGATGACGCTAGGGCAGGGGATGGGTCATATCTGGACGGGGGGACTTCTGCATGAGGAGGTGGGATGGGAGGATGGCAGTGAAAAATCACAGTTGATAGGGTCAAAGAGGCCCTTCGGTCGCTGAAGACTGGGAAGGCGCTGGGGCAAGATGTGCTGCATCCAAGTGTACTGAAGGAACTGGTGGATGTGCTGGCAGCTCCACAGGCCTCACTCTTAAACATGTCTCTGATGACAGGGTGGGTGCTTCAAGATTGCAAAGTGGCTCATGCGGTGCCTATCCACAAAGGGGGATCCACAGAAGAGATGGGGAATTATAGGTCTGTTAGCCTAAGGTCTGTGGTAGGCAAGATTATGGAGGGCATTATCAAGGAGAGGCGGGGGAGCAGCTGGAAAGGTTGGGTCACCTGGATAACTGGCAGTATGATTTTGTTCTGGACAGGTAGTGCCAGACCAACCTGGTGGAGTTTTATGACTGGGTGACAGGTGCCCTGGACCGACATAGGCCGGTGAACGTCCTCTATCTGGATTTCAGAAAGGCATTCGATTCAGTACTCCATAATGGACTGCTAACAAAAATGGGGCAGATGGGGGTTGGGGCCAGTTGCTTAGGTGGGTGGAAAATTGGCTTACGGGGTGAATACAGAGAGTGGTGGTTGGATGGATAGTCTCCTCCACCAGAAGGGTCATCAGTGGGGTCCACCAGGGTTCAGTCATGGGGCCACTCCTGTTCAATTCCTATGTATTGGACATAGGGAGACGTGTTAGATGTAGGTTGACTGTTTTTGTGGATAACTGAAAAGTGAGAGGAGTGGCGGACAGGGAAGAGGGGAGAGAGGCCCTCCAGGGGGATGTGGATACCCTGGTGGGTGGCCAAGAAAGTGGGGATTGAAGTACAATGCAGGTAACTGTAGGGTACTGCACCTAGGGGTAGTGGTGGGTGGCAAAATGAACAACACTGAAAATTTTTCAAGAACTGCAGCAAAAGGTAACAGGATAGTGGACTGCATAACCAGAGGGATTACCTCCAGGAAGAGGGAGTTGATCTTCCCTCTGTGTAATGCCATGGTTAGTCCACATCTTGAGTACTGTGTGCAGTTCTGTAGACCTAATCTTTAGAAAGACATAACACTGCTGTAGAGGGTCCAGAGGAGGGTGACCAGGCTGATTTAGGGAATGGAGGGTAGGCCCTATGAAAAGAGAGTGGAAGAACTCAATCTGTATGCATTGGAAGAGAATAGGGACAGGATCAAGGTTTTTAAGTATGTAAAGGGGATAAATAAGGGGGGAGCCAGGGAAGTGTTCAGGCTTAAGAATGGGGGGTCAGTACGAGTGGAAGCTGGAAGGAGGGGGAAGTACAGAGGGGAGTGCAGGAGACCCTTCTTCAGCGACAGGGTGGTGGAACTGTGGACAGCACTGCTCAGGAGGCTGGTGGAAGAGAACACAGTGGAAGGATTCAAGAAGGGTTGAGACAGGTACAGGGGATGCTGAAGCTGGGGAAGGCCACCTCTGTGGCTGGGAGGGTGGCAGAGCGAGCTCCCAGTAGGGGGCTGGCTTCCGAGCAGACACGATAGATCATGGGACCTATTCTGCTGGCTTTCACTATGATACTATGATACAATGATAAGTAAATAGTATTTTCTACATTTCAAAAGTCATGTCCTCAGTGTAAAAACTTTGTTTGGAGAATGAGCCAATTTTATAAGCACAATAAGACACTATAGGGTGTGTATGGATCATATTTTACTGCACGCCAGTGGCGAATGTAAGTCTGCCAAGGGCTTCGTACCTTATTACGCACCTGTCCGTGAGGTTCAATATGTTCCATGCACACCCTGGAGTGTCTTATTGGTTACATAACTAGGTTTCAATGCCTTACTTTGGGGTGTTAATTAGGTTAGCAGCAGTAAATGTAACAACATCACCAGCAACCAATACAGCAAACAGTTCACTTCTTTTTATGGATGAAACTCTAATAACTGGTTAGAGTCCAGAAACACAGTGAGTACAATGTGCATAAGTCCATTTTAAGTTTCATAAATATGCACTGTGCAACAGTCCAATGTTAGTCTTTTTTTGCATATTGTGAATGATGTAGGCGTACAGCTTCTTCCTTATTCAGTCGTGTAAATGCAGCACACAGTGGAGGTGGCTGTGACTCTTGTTCAAGGCCCTGTGGGTTCCCTAGTACAGTTGAAGAAGGTTGAGGTCCATTCTCTTTGATTTTGACAACCTCTTCCATCAGTTCTGTCACATATTTTGTGGATAGGATGAACCATACATTAAGTGTGAAGTACAGTGAAAGACAGAATTATATTTACTGAGTAACCATGGTAATATGTGCTCTCAACATGGATTTTCCACACTGCAAAACCACCCTTCTTATGCTTGGGGTAACACACCCTATATCCTTCTCTTCCATCCCTGGTTGTTGCAATCTCTCTTCCACAGTTCTCATTGAAATATAGTGCAGCAAGCATCAGCCTGAAAGTAAACAATAGTCATGACACGTGCATAATGTTAATGACTCATGACATCTATCAAGCCTCAGTTAAGGTTAATCACATACCTCTGTTTTCTAGCACATGCCTAAACACACTTCAACTCAGCAATGATGTGGTCAGGGATAGCATATACCATGGTACCAAACCTTTTTCAACACTGGTCCTAATCCATTCACCAGCCATCCCAGTCCACGATAACTATTTCTGAAGAGAACATTGACATTGGAACAACTATGGTAGTCCAGTGGTAACTACAGTTGCAGACTGTATATTTCAAAAACAATACCACCAATGTGGCATGGTACTTAGCTTTGCCACCCTCCCGCCACCCAGCCTTGATGTTGTACTTAAAGTAAACGTCAGTGAATAACTGAACATGTAGAGAGTGGTGGCCCTAGTCATGTGCCTTAATTGTCGTCCACCATGAATGCATCACCAACAAAGGTCATCACTGTTATTCGCTAAGGTCCTCGTTGGGTCGCTAGTGTGCTTGCCACCACAACATGGGTGTCAATCAGTGGGTGTAGAATGGTGATGGCACAAAGCTGGAGGTAGGTGTTGGATGGATTGTAAATGGAGCAAGGGTTGGCAGATACTGATAGCTGACCATGGGCCATGTTTGAAAAATGCAGTTAAACCAAAACAATATAATTATCACAATCTGTCATTCATCAATCTTTGATTACACAATGTTGGTATGCCATACACTATAAAATGTACTTTTAAAGGTCACTGGTGAGGCCACATGTAGAGTATGAGGTTCAGTACTGGTGCCCACACCTCAAAAGCACATTAACCTGATTGGAGAAGGTCCAGAGGAGGGCTACAAAAATGATAGCCAGTCATCAGGGTAAAGCAGATGAGGATAGGTTCAGGGCACTGAACATGTCCTCCGTGGAAGACAGGATAGAGAGAGAGAGAGAGAGAGAGAGAGAGAGAGGGGACATGATTGGGACACTTTTAATGCGCCGCCAGAAGAGGTCATCTCTTTGAAGACAGTGGGCAGCTTTAGAAGAGGCTGTGATAGACTTCGAGGGAAGGTAACGATCATGCCTATGGAGGATTGGAGAAGTGGGAAGGGAGGGCAGGGACATTAGCTCAAGCTGTGGATCCTGCAATATGAGCAGACTTCTTACACCACATGGCCTTCTTCTGCTGGCTTGTTTGTATGTTCCTATGTTCATATGTAATGTATAGTGTTTGTTACCCTAGGTTGAGAACAGTGCAGAAAACACTTGTCAATGTTGTCATGACAACTGATGACCTATACAGCAGTGCTTTCCAGGTTTACAATGATGGCATGGCAACCTCAATAACTGTGTACAGCATGGTTTTCAATAAAGACCATACATTATACTTATATGGTAATGTAACAAGTAAGCAATAAGACACAATAAGGTGTGCATTATGGTGTGATAACCGCACTCCTAGGGCACAGTTAGCCCGCGAGGCCGAAGGCGGTCTCAGTCAAATCCTAAGTGCAGGACTATCATATCAACCCCAGAGTGTCTTATTGCGCTTATAAAATGTCCCTTTATTTTTAGAAGCAGTTTTTTTATTTTTAAACACATTTTTAAATAAGTAAAAATGTAAGTGAACCTGTGCTTTTAACATAATAGTCCTTCCACCTATTGGTGCTAGATTAAAGTAATGTTATACAGTGTGTGCCTCCCTGCCCACTTAAGCTTCATATTCCCCTGCCAGCCACAACAATTCACAAATGCTGTTTTTCTCATTCTAAGTATGACCCTTAGCCCCCTTGTTTTATTCCATTCTCCTCACTCTGTAGACAAAACTAAGATGAGGCCATAACAGAGGCTTCTCAGTTCCCCAGTGCTGCAAGCATGAACTTGGTTCAGAACTGCCACACTCACTGACAGCATCATGAACGGTTCACTCTGTCCTAAAAGGTAAACAGCAAGGTGAGTCATTTAACACCTTTTCTCTTTGTCTATATAGTATTATTGCTTACTTTCTTCATTCTGTTTTTTTTCCTCTGTGTTTCCCCACATTCAAGAAATGGAATGTTTATCATGGAATACAGGGATTCAAAATTCTGCTCAGTTCTACTAGCAGAATGTTCCTCTACTAACATACTGTACACAGACAACAAAGGCTTGTTTTAGAGCCAGAGACTCCATTATCTCACTTGTCAGGGAAAGCAGAAGAGATTTCCCCGATGAGCTGGTAAAGATAGAAGGGGGAATTTTCACTGTTAGCAAACAAACCGTTGTAATGAAAACTATAAACAATACTTAATGTTTCTAATTTGTTTATATGTGTAAGGAGAGTGTGACAATCTGGTAAACAACATTTAATTGATTTGTTTTATTTTATATTTAAGATCATTTTAATTTTAGGGCCCACTTGAAGGTTTATACAGTGTAAAGGTAGCGGCCATGTTTGTGGTGGAAGATCAGATCTGGATGTAGAGAGGACTAATGGAAGATAGTTCTGGTTGTAGGAGGACTGATCTGCTCATTGTGTAATGTGGCTTAGGACCAGGATGACTGTGCGTATACAGAGAATTAATGTACAGTTAGCTGATCTGTCTTGGCCAATGAGATTTCTAGATTTTTTCTTGCCATTTTATAATATGCAATATTTAGTTTGAGTGTGTAACGTTAATGTCTATGCAAATATGCAGTTTTGTTGCATGACACTTGCATCAAGGCCAGTTCATTCACATTACAAATGAAGAGCTCTAGGTATTCAAATAAGGAAACACTTCTTGGTCTTACCGACTTTTCATTCCAAAATAACTAAAGGCAGTGTGCTTCAGAGCAAACTGCAGTATCACACTATGGTACCCCTCAATCGCATTGGTTTGCATGTCTGGTGACATACGTGAAATGTCTTCAAGTAATCGTTTACGGCAAACTATTTCCTCCAGTTTAATTGCCGCCATACTACCTATGGACGTGGGAAATGGAAAACATCTCACTCACTTCATGGTTTTGAAGGTCGTGAAACAGTCTAGCAATATTACTTTTTTCCTGTGTGATAATGAATGTTTCAATACTACACTGCACCATGGCAGCTCTATGAAGTGACAACTCAAGCGATGAATGTAATACACCCAAAACCTCCATCATCCATGAACGAGACTCTGCCCACTACCATCTCAATGACCTTCCCATTCCCTTACCAAGTAATCACCCTGTGAATTTCCCACCACACATATGGGTGGCAGAATCTGTCCACTTAGACTGTCATTCCTACTTAGGTGGTGTTGTGAGAGGTGGCGTAGTCATGGTCCGACATTGTATGTCTTGGCTATGCCCATAAAGCATGCATTGTCTCCATGGTCCAACGTGGGATTTTCAATAATTATTGCCACCTGTATGTGCATATGCAATGATGCCGTAGCATTAACATGTCAACGTCATGCCCTGCCTGTGCCTCTGAGGCTTGAGGTGGTGGATGCAACATATCACTCCACTCCGGTGACCTGGGTTTAGGAGAGAGCTTAGACCACTGGGGGATGGCAGGAACAGGTGAGGACTGAGCACCTGTTGGGCTGCTCTCCTCCACGGGGGGGGGAGAGGTTGGGAATTGTACGGCATGCCAGTGGCTCATAGTGGACACTGGGGACGCTGCAACACACTCAGCAAAATGTAATCAGCGTTCCCTGACACAGGCAGGCATTACCGTGTGCCTAGCATCAGGGACGTGCACACGCATGGGAGGGGGGAGAGATCACAAGAACAAAGAAAACCACAGTCTGCGAGGTAGGCGATGGCACCAGCCCCATGGCCACATCGTTACATCCGGCCGGACCATATAGATTCCGCCACCTGGGTCCTCTCCCACATCAGAGTCTGAATATAAAGTGCATCCAAGAGGAGGGATGGCCCCACCCTGGGGGGTTAAGTGGGGGGGTGCTGACCATGGACAGAGGAGGAGGAGGAGGAGGAGGAGGCACAGGTAGGAGGACTTCAGGGAGGGCAGGAGCAGGCGGGATGCCTGAGAGATGCCCCCCAGACCATGACAGGAGTGAAAAAGAAATTTAAAAACAAACAAACATGTCGACGTCTGCCATTGCTGTACCCTACAGTTATGGTGCACATCATTGCAAAGAAACCAATTTCCATCAGGGGCCACTAATCAGCATCGTACAGTAAGTCCAATAACCAGCATGGGGACTGAAGAGCAGTCCTCCAGATGCTGAATAACTTCCATCCCCTGCTCCCCTACCTCCAACACAACTGCATTTCTGGACCATGGTCACCTGTGTGGAGACATGTGTGGTGTCCATTAACTCAACCCTCATCGACAAAGGTACAGCAGAGTTTTTCAATTGTAAGGACAAATAAACATTATTCACGCATTTCTGTTCCTATAGTGAATTACATTGAGCAGTTACCTGGTGCAATCCAAGCTTTTGTCCGGTCTTGCTGTGTAAGGTCTCCGTGCATACATTTTGGGAACAGGTCACCATGCCCCTCATGTATGTCCTGGATGTGATTGACGATTGGGGTCCACTTCTCCACAATCATATCATTGTTGTCAACAATTGTGGAAATGCATGACTAGTACAGATGGTTTATTATGCTCTATTGCCAGGACATCAATGAATCACAATCCTTTTGTTTGAATGTGGCTGCAGTCTGCTTCTTTAGCCCTATAAAATATGGATTCATGTCAGGAACTAGAATGGGACATGATGGATACTTTAGAAGCTGTTCATAAACTTATTACTCAGCTGACAAATATGCATGAACATACCACATGGAATGTAAATGTACCTACATCATAAATGATGTCAAACAGGATATATTTCATGTTGTTGTATTCCACTGGCAGGAATACGTAATCAATAAACCATGATAGGGTGTGCTGTTATTGTGGATTCATGCATCCAAAGTAGTAGACCAGGAAGGAGCTGTGGACATGGCCTACCTAGACTTTAGCAAGGCATTTTACACAGTCCGTCACTCCCTAGTGTATTGGGGCCAACATCCTGCTGTACTCCCAGCCTCTGCCAGGAGTCAGCAGGCACAGAGCCACGTATCCACCCTCCCCCCTGAGAAGGTGAGCCATCATTGGATGCTCATTTCCTTCTCTCCCGGCCAGCCCTCCAGCAACCTGAGTCCGTTCCTGAACCATGGTCGCTGACTTTGCAGATGGAAATCCAACCGCTGCACTGGCGGGACACAGGCAAATCCCATCTTCAATGGTGGGAAGATGACATTATGCAAAACTCAGTACACTTGCTAGGGACTACATGTCTTCGTGAAACAGTTGAAGTGTCTGTTATATACCTTTGGCAATATGCCAAATATCAAATTGATGTATGGATGTAGGCAGGCATTCACGGAGCCATTTGTTGATGGAAGGATGCCTGTCAGTCACCATCCGGGAAATGTAGACTCCATTCTCTTCTAGGAAGTGCGCAGCTCTTTTTAGACTTTCCAGCTCCATGTGGTAGGAGCCATCAACTTCATTGCTCTGCAATGAGTAAGCATTATGATGCGGGACACTGCAACCATGTACAGTGTTACTTCACATGTATAACTAATTTAAGTGGAAAATGTGTGTGCAAATGACTTACCTGGGTGAGCTGAACAGTTAGCACTTTATTGCGTGCTAGATCGACTAGTGCATAACTCCCATGCTTCGCTGAGTGCCCAGGACTGTCAGCACGTCCATAGCCTCCCACCACAATGTGTTCAGATAATTTGATTTCTGCTATCACCTGGTCTTAATGCCAATTCCAGACATTGTTGACTGCTGGAAACAGGTACAGACGCTGGTGTTTATAAAAAGTGGCCTCACTGGCACCTGCACAGTTCAATTGCTGCAAGAGTTTGAGTCTTTTTTGGTAGGGATCCTGAGAAAAGTATGTAGGCACACAGTTGCAGATTGCCAGCAGATGTGTCACCCATGATGGGTTGACTTCTCCATTAATTTTCATATAAACAGTCATGACATGTTTGTTTCACCACCACCATGGTTCCAAGTTCATATGTGCAGTTGCTAACATGTATGGAATGGCACTTACAGCACAGCTGGAGAAGTGTCATCAAATTTGATTCAAAAACAATGTCTTTTCATTCACTGACATATGAGGTCAACGAATCCACACTGCGGACATCAAAAAAGTAATTATGTTACCAACAACAAGCATAGCAATGTAAAGGAGTCATGCAAGTACGCCTTTTACAAACATATTGATCATATATTGTGAAGGTGACTGGTGGGATGCTGCACATATTGCAGTTCCAGTCACTCATTGCACTTTAACCGATAACAGAACATGATTGTATCAGTGCTTTAATGCACAACCGTGGTGCATTGAGCTGCAAAAATTATTGCAAGAATGCCTCCAGCAAGCATGGAAGTGCATTAATTCCCTGATACCCCCATGGTCTGCAGTGCATTATTACACTTATGCAAATGTCTTTTGACCATGTGAAACCATTAATGTTATGCTGTCCATGACAACTGTTTGTCTAAATGTGCACTAATGAATGGTCAGGTGACAATTTATGTCAAACAGCAAGTTGACAATGGACAAATCCTTGATGGCCATTTCATACTTATTTACAACCACATGTTTTTCAAATGTGGTGTTTTACAAACATGCAGTATGCATATCATTGATGTGAACACTGTGTGTACTGTGTTTACTATCATGTAGAACAGTAATATGAACAGTATCACCACATTGGTGACTGTTACATGACAGTATACTGAGTTCATGTAATGGCACATACTGAGTGGCTTCAGCAGTACTTGCTCATCCAAGGATACTAGCAAACTGAAAGGAAGAAAACAAACCTTTCAATGTCTGTTATGTCAACATCAGAAGGCCGATAAGCAGGATCGTTTGACTCTTCACCCATGAAAGTGTCCGAAATAACATCTGAAAAGTCAGTTGTGAAACTCGCATCCATTGCTTTCTTTGGTGTTGAATGCGCTACATATGAGGCACTGGTAATGATATTACACTGTACTGAAGCATCAGTGCTAGTAGGTGATGTAGCAACACTAGGACATAGTTTGTCCCAATCTGGTGTTTGCGTGCCTGAAGAAACAAAAATGAAAGATATGCAAACTTCAAGAAGGAAAAAAGTTACATTGCTAACAATTTCTAAGACAACGTCATGTACAGTCACAGTTCTGTTGTACAAATTTTCACATGATGTTTTTAAAACACAGACACCACCGCCACACACTTGATGAAACTCCCCATCCACCATGGAGTACTACAGCAGTCAGTTGGATGCTCAATCCTCCCCTCCCCATCACCCCAAAATGCCTGCAGACTGCCATAGTCAGCATCCAATCCCACTTTACTGGCTTAAATATTACACCTGCATCAATGGTCATGCACTACACAGTGGCAGCTGTAAGACAGATGCATTGTAGTGCAGATGGTTACAGAAATATGCTTACCAACACTTTTCTTTGAAGGCTTAGGTTGTTTAACTATTTTCCTTTTATGCTGTTTTTTGTTATGTGACCAAAGTTTTCTAGTCTGCACTCCCACGTATACAACTTGAAGACGGCATTGAATACCGACATCTATAGCATGCATTTCTTTGTTGCAGCTTATGTGGGGAACTGATGTTTTGACCTGAAAAGTGCATATAAAACAATATTGATTTCCTATATAAACACATGACTTTTGCACTCAGCATTATGTCTTCAGGTACGGTCGCCAGTACTGTATGCAGTACTCCAGGTAAGGGATAACCTGCCATCTATTCAAAGGCAGAATGATATCACCCATCCTTGATGATATGCCCCTGGTAATACAAACAAGCATCTTATTGGCCACTTAATTAGGTTGTGAAATTTGTGCTGATTTGCCCATTGAGCACCTTACAAGTACCTACGTTTCCATGTCATAATAGCAAATGCAAAACAGCGATCCATATTATGTCAAGTGTATCACAGAAAAGCACATCAGTGATATACAGTCACCAGTGACCCAACATATGGCAAAAAACTAACTTTTTGGGAGTGTTTTCTGCACTCACCATGCCCACCCCTTGTTCGGTGCTTTGCCCACTCCACCTCCAAGACTGTTGACTCGTTACTCCAGTGGTGGGGAATGTTGGAAAGGGGGCACAGGCTGCATTTACAAAAACATTACTTCCCACAGGCGCTGACAGCATTAATATTCCTAACGTCCCCATCCACATCCCTGAAACCAGTATCTGCTGTGCCGCAGGTAGCATCCCTCAATGCAACACCACATGGCTTGCTCAGAGCAGCAGGCACACTACAGGGTAATAACCATGTTCCCTATCATTCATTTCCCATGAGATATTGTCCCTTTTGGGTCGGCAAAAAAAACAACAGTTGACCCAGCACTGATCCCTGTGGCACCCAGCTGGTCACCATCCAAGGTGATGACAGCTCCACTTCCAATTCAGCCAGTTCCATATTCACCACACCAGATTTGCACCCACCCCCTGAGCATTCTGTAGTGATTCCTAGCCTCACTCATGTCTCAGACTAAAATCTGTTACTGAACTCCAGATACAGGACATCCACTGATTGGCCCCGATGAAAATGTCCCCTCTCTCTGTCTCCTGTGTTCCATGGAGTACAAGTTCATTGCCCTGAACCTATCCTCATCTGCTTTTCCATGATGACTGGCTATCATCTTTATACCCCTCCACTGGACCTTGTCCAGCAGGTTAATGTTCTTTTTGAGGTGTGGGAGCAAGTACTGAATTCTGTACTATAGATGCAGCCTGACCAGTGAGCAGTACGAGGTCAGTATAACCTCCTCTCTCCTACTACAGATCCCCCTAGATATGCATCCTACTTTTTTGTTTGCCTTTGATGCTCCTTTCTTGCACTGCATGGAGTGCTTCTGGTCACTAGTGATCATCACTCCCAGGTCATTAACCCCTCCTCTCATAAGCTAACAGAGACATGCCGACTATGGGATATAAAATAACAAGAGATACATCATGACACTAGGGTTTATACTCGCACATGGAACATCATCAGGAGAGGAAGATGCACTAACTAGCAACAGACAGAATCTGACACATGGGCCTCTGGTGTAAAATGACACATGCTGACACAGAGGCCTACACACAAACTGTAAATATAAAGATCTGTGTCACCAATAACATGTGTGTATACACCATAGTGTAAAAATGTCACATGTGTGAATATAGCTTACAGTATCAGCATATCTCACTTATAAGTGTATACCAGAGTGTCACAATGTCTCAGGTGTCAGTATAGATGACATTGTCAGCATGTCGAAGGTGTGAGTATATGCAATGCGTCAATTACCTGTGATTCCATATTACACCGGTACAGTAAACATGGCTTGATCTGTGTAACTGATGAGGAAATATTTAACATTTTCAATTCCACCTGTTCAAAAACATTTACCTGCAGATCGAATAGATATATAGACAGACAGATATATGTTACATCATACAAACCTCTACATGTGCAGAACAGAACACTTCTGTATATGTGACAGTATCACTGGCTGTGACTGTTGCTGCAGAATCTGACTTCTCAACTTCAGTATTATCGTCAGGTACCATCAACATTGCATCAAATAAAGACTGAAATGAATCTGCAGTATTCTGTGTAGAGCTAGAGGCTGAAGCATGTTCCTCCAGGATCGATTTGATCAACTGAAAGAAATCAAAAACAGCTTATGTCAGCAAATTAATGACAAACAGTAACATAGTAACAAATCAGTAAGAAATGGAAACATAGAGTTTGACGTTAGATAAGGACCACATGGCCCACCTAGTCTGCCCATTTCCCTACCTAACAGATAAGCTGCAGATCCTAGTTAACCAACAGTCTACTTCCTCCTATCCCCCCCACTAGAACTGTTTTATGTCTGTCCCATGCATTCTTGAATTCCCCCACTGTTTTTGACTCTATGACCTCCTCAGGAAGGCTGTTCCATGCATCTACAACCCTCTCTGTGAAGAAATACTTCCTCACATTACCTCTGAGCCGTCCCCCCTCCATCTTCAAATCATGCCCTCTTGTTCTTGCACATCTCTTTTTCTGAAAGATGCTACCCTCTTGGACTTTGTTGATTCCCTTGAGGTATTTGAAAGTTTCTATAATGTCCCCCCCTCCCTCCTTTCCTTGAGGCTATACATCTTAAGCTCCTTTAGTCTTTGTTCATATGTCTTCTGGTGCAGACCCTGCACCATTTTGGTTGCCCTCCTTTGTTGTTGTAGGACTGGGGGCAGGAATAAAGACACCTTTTCAATCACATCATAGTAGTGGACGGGATACCCACATGCAATGTGAAGGGTGACCATGACCTCCAAAAACAAATAAATACAATGGGAAAATAATGTTGATCAATCGGATTGGTTGTTAACCAAGCATAAATTAAGCAATAACCCACTACAGGAATGTGCATTACACAATAATGATGCACAGCTACAGGGCACAGTGAGCCACGAGGAAGCAGGGCGACTATGTACAGTCCTACAGCACTGCATTACAGTGCTGTAATGGACAGCCCTCAATGGGTTTATTGCGCTCATTACATGACTCTGTGAATCATAAAAGGTGTTTCTACTTTTAAGCATGCATTACATGAACTGGACACATGGCTAATCACATTACTTTCAATCATTTACATTTTTAGATAGTTTTTTGGGGGGCGGCTATGGTAAACATTCACACTGTATCAGGGTATCCAGTCCAGTGACAGGAACACCACACACTTGTGCATGTAATTAACATCCCAGTGAGCTGGGACAGAAGATGGGTGCACACCACAAAAAGAATATAGTGTTGTGCCCTGCCTTGCTCCACAGGGTGGGCGTATGGGAGCAGGAAACACAACAGCGGAGGGAGCGGTGGATCAGGAATGGAAAGTCAGGAATGGGCTATAGGATTTTTGGGTTGTCTGAAGATTACCTGGTTGGTGTGTATGTGCAATAATGCCATCGTACAACATGACTAGCACTCTAGCGTGTCATGCCAGCAGCTGCAGCAGCATTACCCACAGCCTATGCCAGGGCATCACATTGGGCCGGACACTCTAACAACAGCAATCATGGAGGGGAGTGGTCCCCGGGACCATCAATCCTTATACCCAGGATGGTGCTAGGAATACTGACTCAGTCACCAAACATGTGATATCGGAGGTACATTGAATTATTAACTTACTCTAGCACGTTCTCTTTTCTCATATGCTCCATACTTTGATTTCTTGGGAGTCGGTGATGAGCTGCACACAGTCTTTGTTTTCATGCTGATTGTTGAAGGTCTAGGAAAGATAGTGGGCACTGCATCTGCTTTCAGTTGCTTCCTAGCTGGGATGGTGAATTCGGACTTCATAAGGCACTGCGTCTCGAAACAGTCGATGTTAAAATGATTGATACACAAAAAATTGTATTTTGTGGGACCCACCCATTTGTCACATGTGCGTTTAACTTGTTCCATCAACAATTTACACAGCTCTGGTGCTTTGGGAAAGTGGAACAGACTCACACCACTTTTGTGGGTATTGCTGCATCCAGCAGTAACACATGTAATAACCTCAATAAAAATCTGGAGACACAAAAGTACCAAACTAAATCACACCAACACTATCAAGAGTTAACAAAACTGATATGACTGTTTCCCTCCAAAATTGAAAGAGAAAGGGATGAACCAGGAAGTAATGCACACATGAACCAATACATACACAGATACGTAAACAACAGTGCATTTATTTTGCAACAAGACTATGGAAATTAAAAAACAGCACATGAATGTAATACTCTATGTTCACATATGTTCAAATATACACATATAAAAAAAATCACAAACATTAAAATTACACTTAGCATCCTATTATGACAACGTCCTGTGCAAGTCATATGGTTTTCATGTGACAATCATGGTGCATTGACATGTGAAGAAAGCTCATTTTATAATGCTGGTTACAGATTAACAGAGCTATACACAGCAGTTTTCATTCATCAACTGAAGTAACAATAATAATTCATAGGGTATTTCATAGAGAAACTGCATGGCATGTGTGCACATAACACTGCAGCAGTACATTTATGTGAATGATAAACACCACTTACAAAGTAGGCATTCAAATGCAATTTACGTGGCTACAGCTGTATTCACAGCAATGCACACTTATTGTGGCATCAGACTTAGAGGAATTTAGTGTTTTATATATACAGCACATCAATTGTGATCTTGTTTAATCACACAGCTTAGGCTGGACATAGCAGCACTGTACTGCGGGATACTAAAGCGATGGACACACTGTCACAGAAAACCAATATTGACAATGGACACTGCATTTAGAAAGAACACAGAGACAGAAAGGGATATTTACATGGCTTTTCATTTATTGCATTGCATTCAGTGAAGGGAATGAAATGAGCAGTGCAGAATACACTCCAGTTTCATGGCACCCACTTGTCTGCATGCCGAGGGGTTAAATTTCCCTTGTGGTGAGCACAGGGGTGCCTCAAACAGTGATGTCTAACTCAGGCGCCCAGAACAGCATAGAGCATGAGGATGCGACACGAACAGCGCTCCACTACTGATTGCCAATGCGCAACCACGAGCAGGTAGGAGAACGACTTTCAACCAAAAATTTTTCAATATACAGGAATCGTAGGGATGGAAAACAGGATGCATTTTGACAGGTACACGGATAATGAGCGGCAGGAGGAATCGGGGGAAAAATTATTCAAAGGTGGAAAGTTGCTCTTTAAGTTCAACAGAAGCTTTATCTTTTGCTTTGCTAGCTTCACTCTATTCTGATCTGGAACAAAGTGTATCTTTATTTGGGCTTGTTGCACCTAACTTTCTCAAAATAGGTAGTACACACAAAAGAAACTTAAAGTGTAGGTCCTCTAACCTTACTAGCAGAGCACTCCTCCGCATGTTTAATAGTAAATTCCTTGCAGCCAGTCGTTTCTCAATTTTCACAACTATAGTTCAACAGGTTAAGCTGTTAATACCACATATCTGGCAAAACAGTCTAAACCATAATTCAGTTCAAAATGAGCTTCTCTAGCTGAATTGCAGATAAAACATTACTGACTTTTGCTGCATACATCACCCACTTCTGGGTTTTCAAACAAGGGTTCCAGTAGCTGCTTGCACTCTGCCTGCATACAAGGTTCATATTAAGCTTGCTATTAAATACTTTACATATCTACAATGATTAGAATATAGTTATATGTTCCTATACAATCATTTCTAGCCAAGTTAAGGATGTAAAAGACTTACAGGTTATTTTCAGCTGTGTCATGCACTGCCAGGTTTTCAAGTGTCTATTTCATTTGTAGCCAGCACTCTGCCTGCACAGAAAGTTGTATTCAGCTTCCTTTTCAGCATTTTATCTAACAGTAAATAGACCTGTTCTAGGCTGCAAACTAGAGGTTTGTGTTCCTTACCTTCATTGTTCTGCATTACTCTCACTGAAATAGTTTGGTCTTTGTTGCACTGTGCTTGGTTCTGGTAGAGATTATGTAGGGGAGCGGTCCAACGGTTGGAACTGCAACTGTAATCAGAAAGGTCAGATGAAGAAAGTAGACCAGTCCTGAAGAGGCAAAAGTGCCATGACAGCTGTGAACACACCACCAGGAAAACCTAGTGGGTGCTTTCCGACCCAAGGAACCGCAGTGAATACGGCTTGCTAATGTGTTGTCATTACACAGAGCAGGACATGCTGACAATAGTTTCACAGACCTGCTTTTCTGTCAAACACCTGCTCACTATTTAAGCTATCATAAATTACTCACTCACTATTGCTTTTTTCATGTAGTGCTCAGTAAAAAAGGATTTTGAGTTCTGGATCCAGGTCCTATGCATCCACACCAGGTTTTACTGTATTTCAATCATGTTATGTTACATCTTATTGAAGGTGGAAGTCAGCTATCCAAAGCACTGCTAGGAAACAACACAGTCACAAGCATATATTCATAATGCTAGTCATTTGGTTTTGCCCAGTAGTCAATCCTGCTTTCAAAGGAAGTTATTGTTCTGGGTATATTATGTTTCCTATAAATGATCAAGGCTTATTCTCAAGTTCTATGTGACTTATACAGAACAGATTGTGGAAGGTTAATGAGGCCTGTGGGGTGGGGGGGAGTCAGGTGTGAGGGACCCATCACACATTGGTGCAAGGGGTTATTATTTTCGTAGATCACCTTTAAGTATCCTATATCCACAGACTAAATTTAAGCAGAACGCAAATGGGGGTAGGGGGGGTTGGCTCAAACACTGTTGTATTAGAATTACCCTTATTAATTACTGTTCATTGTCATATCTCTGTTTGTTAACACACTTTACCAGCTAGCTCCCCAGTTTTCATCCTCATTAAGCCCAAACCCATCACTGATGGTGTTTAGGGTATACATCCAGAACATCTCTTGGTTCTCAACTCCTTTAGTCCAATTCCCACCCTTATTTGGGGGATATACATACTCAGTCCCCCAGAAGTTAACGGAGGAAGGGTTGTGTCCTGCCTGGGTAAAATGGACAGCTACCGGAGATGTCTCATTCCTCAGTCTTATATTACTGTTATGTTCAGTGATATGCTGTTTAAGGGTCTGGTGGTCATGCCAATATAGTATTTGGAACATAGGCAAGTTAACATATGGATCACATGATCAGTGTCACAGGTTAAATGGTTCTTAATGCTGTAGGTAGTGTTGCCATTAGGATGTTTAAATTCTTTCTTCTTTGATATCTTGTTACAAAGGCAGCATCTGCCACATGGATGCATGCCTGGTGCCAATGGTCCTTCCCAATAGTAATTGTCCACTCTGTGTTGGAGCTCCTTTTTGTTCAGAATGTACCACTCTATCCCTAAGTGTGTTTACCCGGTTAGAGGCTATTATGGGTTTATTTTTGAACTCTTCAGTGCCCACTGGCCTCAGTGTGTTTCCCAGTGTCTGTTAACAATCTATTTGATTGGTTCAGTAAACCCAGAATAGATAAGTGGTAGTACCATCCTGTCACTAGCTCCTACAGTATTGCTTGTGTCCTGTCGTGGTAATGTAGTTTTGTATACTGCCTTCTGTATTGTTCTGTTTCCATAGCCCCTATTGGCAAACCTAGTTGACATTTTATCCATTACTTGTGTCTAAGTTTTTCCTCACTGCTGTTTCGTACGACTCTTAACATCTGCCAGTATGGAATACTTTTTATGAGGTGGGGCAGGTGGTAGCTGTGGGCTTGTAGCAAAATATTCCTATCAGTGTCCTTTCTGTATAGGCAATACTCTATAGAGGTTTCACTTTTTTGTAAATCAGTAAGTCAAGGTAAGGAATTCCTGTTGTGCTTGCGGTTATGGTAAATTGTAGGGTGTCACCCATTGAGTTCAGGTGTTCATGGACTCCCAAGTTCCTCTTATGTACCATCCCAGACAAATAATAAATCATCAATGTACCTCTTGTATGTAACAATATGTTTGTAATACAAGATTGTACATAGGGTTAAGGATAAAAAGAGTCTCAAAATGCTCCATAAAAAGGTTGGCATAGTTAGGTGTCATGGTACTGTCCATAGGGGTCGAATTCCAAGAAACTCACAGACAGGTGGGAAGGAATTAGAAATAAATGCATCAATGACTTTATGTATGACATCATTGAGGCAGTACTAGAAGGCAGGAGTACTCTAGCAGATAATATTAAGAAAATACAGGATCAGCTCAAGTTAGCCACTGGGAAGGAAACCTTTAAAAAGAATCTAGAAGAAAGAAAAAAAAACTACATGATTTCAAAGAAAATCTAGAAAAAAAACGAATTTAAGCAATTTAAGAGAGAGTCCAATGACTACAGATTAGACAGGGTATATAATTGAAAAATCAAGTCAGAATAAAAAAACACCAGAACTGAGACTGACTCAGATAGTTCAGATAGCTAAGCTCAAAGAATGGATCGAGTACCATACCAAGACCCCAAGTCTTCAAGACAAGTTTTTTTAGACCACTGACAGGGCCAGGAAAGCAGACCAGACCCCTATCAGGAAGAACCCCAATGGAGATACCACACTCAGTCCCAAGGATATATACAAGAAACAGACACTCACCCAGTAACAGTGCAAGGAGGAGGAAGAGGAGGCAGAGGGGGAGGGTACCGGGCAAGATGCCATAGTTATATTTAACCTCAGTCACAAACAACTGACAGACACTGAGATCCAGGTGCTTAGTAGGGGTCTCTCCTTTTCCCCCTCACCAGACAGATACCAGATCATGAGTGATTTACACCATTTTTTTAGACAAATACATCTGAAAGAACAATTTCACTTACAGCCACACCAGGACCCTGCAGTTAAAAGTCTGAAAAATGATATGAGACAGAAATCAGCCTATAACCCTCCCAAAGGGAGAAATCTTAATATTGAGGCCTATATTAATCTAGTTCTACTGGATGTAGAACAAGTTCTGAGGGATACACCAAACCCAAAACAAAATACAATCTGAATAAAGCTGAAGTGCAGGCCCTGAAAGCACTTGAAACAGATGATACCATTGTACTCAAACTAGCTGATAAGGGTGGACGGATTGTTTTGATGGACCAAAAACACTACATAGACATATGTGAAGAATTACTTAATGTTCCATCTAACTATGAGAAACTCACTGGGGACCCAACCACTGGAATTGCAGCTAGCCTAAATGACATTTTAAAAACTGAAACAGAACTTGGACATCTTCAGGACTGGCAGGCAAAAGTACTGAGAAAGGAATTCCCTAAAACACCTATGTTTTATGGGTTACCTAAGATACACAAAAACCCTGTAAAACCAACAGCCAGACCCATAGTGTTCGGCAATGACTCCATCCTAGAGGCCCCTTCTAATTTTGCTAATCATTTTGCAAGTGAAGCAGTTATGCAGTTACCTAAGAGACACTAGTGAGATCATTGACACCATACAAAGTCTCAACCAGACATTACAGCAATACCAAATTCAGGACCTAATACTCTGTACCATGGATGTCAAAGACCTCTACACCTGCATACCACATGAAGATAGACTGTACATCCTGGAGATAGGCATTGACAAAATTAGAGATATTAACACTCCACCTACCAGTGCACTTCTAGAATTAGCAAGACTAGTTCTATTTGAAAACTATTTTAAGTTCAACGGGACATTTTACAAACAAATCAGAGGTACTGCCATGGGCAGTACCATGACACCTACCTATGACAACCTTTTTATGGAGCATTTTGAGACTCTTTTTATCTTTAACCCTATGTACAATCTGTATTACAAACATATTGTTACATACAAGAGGTACATTGATGATTTATAATTTGTCTGGGATGGTACACAGGAGGAACTTGGAAGTTCCCACGAACACCTGAACTCAATGGGTGACACCCTACAATTTACCATAACTGCAAGCACAACAGAAATTCCTTACCTTGACTTACTGATTTACAAAAGTGAAACCTCTATAGAGTATTGCCTATACACAAAGGGCACTGATAGGACTACTCTGCTACATGCCCACAGCTACCATCCGCCCCACCTCATTAAAAGTATTCCATACTTGCAGATGTTAAGAGTCATGTGAAATAGCAGCGAGGAAAAACTTAAGACACAAGGGAATGGAAGAGATGTCAATTAGGTTTGCCAATAGGGGCTATGGAAACAGAACAATACAGAAGGCAGTATACAAAACTACATTACCACGACAGGATACAAACAATACTGTAGGAGCTAGTGACAGGATGGTACTACCACTTATCTATTCTGGGTTTACAGAACCAGTCAAAGAGATTGTTAACAGACACTGGGAGACACTGAGGCAGGTGGGCATTGAAGAGTTCAAAAACAAACCCATAATAGCCTCTAAACAGGTAAACACACTTAGGGATAGAGTAGTACATTCTGAACAAAAAGGAACTCCAACACAGAGTGGACAATTACTGTTAGGAAGGACCATTGGCACCAGGCATGCATCCATGTGGCAGATGCTGCCTTTGTAACAACACATCAAAGAAGAAAGAATTTAAACATCCTAATGGCAACACTACCTAGTTTATTAAGAACCATATAACCTGTGACACTGATCATGTGATCCATATGTTAACTTGCCTATGTTCCAAATACTATATTGGCATGACCACCAGATCCTTAAACGGCATATCACTGAACATAAGAGTAATCTAAGACTGAGGAATGAGACATCTCTGGTAGCTGTCCATTTTATCTAGGCAGGACACAACCCTTCCTCCGTTAAGTTCTGGGGGATTGAGTATGTATATCCCCCGAATAGGGGTGGGAATTGGACTAAGGCAGTTGAAAACTGAGAGATGTTCTGGATATATACTAACATACTAACATACTATTTGCCAGCAGATTAGGCCTTATGGTCTATCAAGTCTGCTCGAACCTAGATCCTTAGTTGGGTGCAGAGACCCTCCCCTCCCTTGTGCTCCAGAAACCCCTATCATCCATCCCCACCCCCCCAGGACAGGCCATCATCTGATACATCCACTTTCTGTGTCTGTCCCACCCTCTCTTAAAGCCCTCCACTGTGGATCTCTGAACCAGCTCACCAGGCAGAGCATTCCAAGGGTCCACCACCCTCTCAGTGAAAAACCTCCTCCTCTTTCCCCCTCACCCTTCCACCTTCCAACTTCAAACCATGCCCTCTGGTGATGCCTCCCTGCTTTAGTCTAAAGATCCCCTCCATGTTTACCCTATTTATTCCCTTGAGGTACTTGAAGACCTCAATCATGTCCCCCTGTCTCTCCTCTCCTCCAATGAAAACAGGCAGAGCTCCTCAAGTCTGTCCTCGTAAGTCAAATCCTAGCCTCGTATCATCTTTGTTGCCCTCCTCTGTACCCTCTCCAGGAGCTGTATGTCCCTCTTCAAGTGTGGTCTCCAGTACTGTACACAGTACTCAAGGTGTGTCTAACCAGTCCGTTGTACAGCGGCAGAATCACTTCCTTGCTCCTTGAGGTAATCCCTGCGATGCATCCCAACATCTTGTTTGCCTTGCTAGCTGCTCTCCTGCACTGCTCAGAGTTATTCATACATGTATCCACCATGACCCCTAGGTCTTTTCCCTGTTGAGGCTTCCAGCACCTCCCTCCCAGGGTGTACCTGTGTTTAGGGTTTCCCGACCAAGATGCAACACCTTGCACTTGGTGATATTGAAATTTAATTTCCATGTGAGCCCAGCTTCCAGGGTGTCCAGGTCCCTTGCAGGGCCAACCTCCCTCTTCTCCCTCAACTACTGCTCCCATCTTGGAGTCATCCACGAAGAGACTCATTTCACACCTATACCATCCCTGATGTCTGATATGTATGCATTAAACAGGATTGGACCCAGGACCGAGCCCTGTGGTACCCCATACCAATCTCTGTAGGGTTCGAGAGCTCCCCACAGACCACTACTCTCTGAGTCGTCCAGCTATCCAGTTTTCAATCCATCTGACCATCAAAGGGCTTACTCCTAACCCCATCAGTTTGTCCACCAGACCATTGTGGGGGACAGAGTCAAACGCCTTGCTGAAGTCCAAGAATAATACATCCACAGGCTTACCCTGTCCAGTTCTGATGTTACCCATTCAGAACTCCACAAGGTTGGTTTGACATGATCTACCTGGCACAAACCCATGCTGCCATTATCCAGACCTCCCACCTCCCCAAGTAAACCCCCAATCGTTCCTTTAGTATACTCTCCATTAATTTTCCCACCACGAGGTTAAACTGATGGGTCTATAGTTTCCTGGTACTTCCTTCGACCCCCTTTATGGATTGGTACCACATGTGCCTCTCGCCAATCCCTAGGTACCCTCCCTGTCTCAAGTGACCTGTTGAAAAGCTCCGCCAGGGGTGCAGCCAGTATGTCCGCCAATTCCCATAGTACTCTCGGATGAATGCCATCCGGCCCAGGAGATTTGTCTTTCTTTAGGGCCTTGAGGGCAAACCACCCTTTGGTGGGGATGGCATCATCTGTCCCCTCCACCTTACTGGTCTTTTTATCCTTATCCAGATGTGACACCCCTGGGGTACCTTTCCTCCCTTTTGCTCCATTTCTGTTGCTCCTGATCCCACTCCTGCCGCTTCTTTCCCTTTGTGCCTTGCTTTGTAGATATCCCATCCCCTCCCTAGTGAACACAGAGGCAAAGTACTCGTTAAATACCTCTGCCTGGTCCCTCGCCTTTCCACCACCCTTCTTCTGATCTCAATCTGCTGAGATGGCCCTTAGTTTTCTCCGGCTCCCCAATGTGCCGGAAGAACCCTTTTCCCCTACATGTATTCCCTGTGCAGCCGTTGCTCTTTACTGGACTTTGCTCCCTCACCATCGGGTGACTTTTCTAGATGCAAGCTGGTACATTTCTTATCCCTATCCCTCTTGTTGTTTTATATTTTTGTAAGCCGCCTTCTTTTCTCTGACTGCTACCTGGACCTCACTGGACCACCAGCATGGTTTATGTGACCTTGCTCCCTTACGTTTCAACTTAGCGCAGATCCTGACTGCCTCATGAAGTCCCGTTTATGACCTCCCATCTCCTTTCCACACTTGTCGTTGAGGTAATCCCTTCAAATGATCCTTGAGAATATTTCCATGCCCATAAAGTCTGTCCCCTGAAGTCCACTGCCAGTGTCCTAGATCTCACCCCACTCCCCCAATGCTTATTTGAAACCAGACAGTATTGTGGTCACTCCCAGTCAGGGGTCCTGTACAACCATGTCCCTTACCAGATCCCCATCTGCAGAAACCACATCAGGACATGCCCCTCCCTTGTGGGCTCCATCACATGCTGTGTTAGAACACATCCTGGAAGCCATCCAGCAGCCTCTGCTCCTTGGCCACCTTAGAGGACATGGTTCCCCAGTTTGTACCTGGCATATTAAGGTCCCCATCAGCACCACTCCTTCCCCTTTTGGACCACACTGGGCAATGATGTTGTCCAGCAAACCATCCTCTAGAACATCACTCATCCCGGGGGCCTATATGCTACTCCCAGCTTGACCTTATCTCCTGCTGGGGATCGTAAGGTGACCCATAGGCCTCCATGTTTCCTCTGCCTCTTCTACCATAGCAATTTCTATGTCATCTCTAATGAACATAGCCACTCCACCCCTCTGCCCTCCTTTCTATCCTTCCTAAGCATAGTGTACCCGTACATTTAGGTCCCAGTCATGGTTTTGTTGGCTCACGTTTCCGTGACTGCCGCCACATCCACCCCCGAACAGCATGGACTGGAACTCTGGCAACTTGTTTCCCAAGCTCCTGGCATTTACTAACACTAACCCCCACCCTTATCCCTGATCCTTTTGTCGAACCCCACCCAGATTCCTTATACTTCCATCCTCCCCTGCTCCTCCTGAAACCTCCACCTCCAGTCTGTTTCCCCTCCCCTTGGGCTTGAGGCTACCCTCATCTGGGGAGGGCTTGGTCAGCCCTCCCTTATCCCTTCCCCCCTTACAAGTTTAAACCCCACCTTTCTTGTATGTAGTCAGCCATCCCTGTTTAGGACTTCCTTCCCTAATCGGGCAAGATGAAACCTGTCCTTGGCATATAGTCCCTTATCCTCCCAAACTCCATTCCAGTTCCTAACACCCCCAACCCATTCTCTTCACCACTTCCTGAGCCATTTATTAACCTCTGTGAGCCTTCATTTTTCTCCACTGAGGCCTTTGGTACTGGCAATATCTCCGAAAAGGAAATGTTGCATCCATTATCCCGACAGACTCTGGTAAGTTCTTGGAACCTTGCTTGGATTTCCATAATGCTATTTCCCTCTAGATCATTAGTTCCCAAATGCACCAGGAAATCCAGTTTCCCTCCACAATCCCTAACCATTTCATACACCATGAACTTTGCTCTGTGCACTGTCAGCCCAGAGATACTCACTACCTTCACCTGGCTATGGCATCCATCCCCTGTCCCTCCCAATGGATACCCTTAATCATCGAGTCTCCCAGTAACAGAACCTTAACACCGCCATCATCCTTATGGTTACTCCACTATGCCCTCTCAGCCCCCTCCCCACTTTATTCATGATCGCAATTTCATGGGAGTCTTCCTGCCTTATTAGAGACCCCCTTGTCACCCTCCCCTTTCTGCCTCCCTTGCTATTTTGCCCACTTAACTCAAACCCCTTCTGAATAGGTGTCCCCTTTAACCCTCTCTTATCTGAACCATTTCTCCTGGCCCTGATGGTTTCCCCTTTCCCCACACCCTCATCCTCCCCCCTTGTAATAGTACCCCTGTCTCCAGAGGCTCTCTGTGGGTCCCCTTTAGCTAGGGCCCCATCCTTGGTACTGACCTTCCTGCTGAAGGGGGGCTCCTCTCCCACCTCCTTGTCTCCCAGTTTCTCTCAATCATGCTTCTCCTCCTCATGTCTGGAATATGTTGCATCTCCCCATTTGCTTAACATATGTTTCCTTCTCCTCTGGGACTATGTCTATCCTTTCCATAGCTGTTCTGTGATGCCCTATGGGTATCTGACTCCCTCCCCCCGGCCTCTGTATAAGTTTCCTCATTTCCACCAACCCCTTCCTCCCCCTCTAGGATGCTTAGTATCTCAAATTTATTGTGACACTCTATGTCAGCCTCCATCAAGTAACCCGAGTTTCCCCTGACTGCATCTCTAAACTGACCCTCTTCTTCCTCTCTTGCACTGTTCACCTTAGGAGCTCCCTTCCCACAGTCTGCTGTTTTAGGCTTCCGCACAACAGCCCCTCCTGACTCTTCCTCAGTCTCCTTGAATTCAAAATTTTCACCCTGTCGCTTTCCTTAGCATCAACTTCCCTATTTAAGGGTCCTCTGTCCCTAATATCCCCTTCTGCTTGCTGTAGCATAATGTCCTGTAATTTCAGAGTGTTGCCCCAGCCTCCCTCAGCCCCACCCTTCTGCTGCCCATATCCACACCCCTTATCCTTGGACACCCCCAGCTCCCACAGCTACTCCTTAACCAATATACCTCACTCCTGATACAAGATAGCTGTCTACAGAGTGGGCAGCCTCCCTCTCAGGCCCAATTTAGAATTATTGCCATCCCACAGCCTGTGCAGCCTACAACCCTTCTGAAGATGCCTGCCATGGTGGAATATGGCCACCCTGATTATCCCCCTCTGTTTATAATAGCACACCCCCTTTTCTCAGTCCCTTTCCCCGGAGTACAGTTTCTCTCTATACTGACTGTAGTTATTTACAAACCCAATTTCAATCCCACCAACAAAGTTCCCAAGTCTCACAAACACATACAGTCCAGTATGTGTTCAGTCCCACTAACAGTGTGTGTAAGCAGACACCAGGTACCGTGTGATGTCACAGGCCCACCAACTCCTGTTGCTTCAAATTTCAGTACCAAACAGAAATACTCAGCCCTTCAATCCCAACCCCCAGTGGCTTTTCAGTATTTAAGAAACCAGGCAAACAACACATTTAAATTACCTTCTAGTTTTCCCTGCCAAACATCTATCCCCAAACCTACAATATCACAGCCCAAGTATCAGTTCAAATTCAAGGTAATAATTTTTAACACATAGAACTAATTTCACTTACAACTATTCAAATATTTCAGTTTAAAACAAAATATAACTCCTGGCCTCTTTTCTACCAACCTGTTGCTTAAGCTCCCCAGTGAACAATAAAAGCCACAGTAATTCCTGTTTAAAGACAAGTTAATTGCAGCTAATGTCCCCTCCTCCAAACACCAGGCAAACGACACATTTAAATTACCTTCTAATTTTCCCTGCCAAACATCTATCCCCAAACCTACAATATCACCGCCCAAGTATCAGTTCAAATTCAAGGTAATAATTTTTAGCACATAGAACTAATTTCACTTACAACTATTCAAATATTTCAGTTTAAAACAAAATATAACTCCTGGCCTCTTTTCTACCAACCTGTTGCTTAAGCTCCCAAGTGAACAATACCCTCAACACCTCAGACCCTTAAAACAGCATATCACTGAACATAAGAGTAATATAAGACAGAGGAATGAGACATCTCCGGTAGCTGTCCGTTTTATCCAGGCAGGACACAACCCTTCCTCCATTAAGTTCTGGGGGATTGAGTATGTATATCCCCCAAATAGGGGTTGGAATTGGACTAAAGCATTTGAGAACTGAGAGATGTTCTGGATATATACCCTCAACACCACCAGTGATAGGTTTGGGCTTAATGAGGATAAATACTAGGGAGCTAGCTGGTAAAGTGTGTTAAACAGAGATATGACAATGAACAGTAATTAATAAGGGTAATTCTAATACAACAGTGTTTGAGCCAACCCCCCCAACCCCATTTGTGTTCTGCTTAAATTTAGTCTGTGGATACAAGATACTTAAAAGTGATCTACGGAAAATAATAACCCCTTGTATGATGGGTCCCTCCCACCTGACCCCCCGGAGGCCTCATTGATCTTCCACAATCTGTTCTGTATAAGTCACATAGAACTTGAGAACAAGCCCTGATCATTTATAGGAAACATAATATACCCAGAACAATAACTTCCTTTGAAAGTAGGATTGACTACTGGGCAGAACAAAATGACTAGCATTTTGAATATATGCTTGTGACTGTGTTGTTGCCTAGCAGTGCCTTGGATAGCTGACTTCCACCTTCATTAAGATGTAACATAACATGATTGAAACACAGTAAAACCTGGTGTGTATACATAGGTTCTGGACCCAGAACTCAGAATCCTTTTTTACTGAGCACTACATGAAAAAAGCATTGGTGAGTGAGTAACTTATGATAGCTTAAATAGGTAGCAGGTGTTTGACAGAAAAGCAGGTCTGTGAAACTATCGTCAGCATGTCCTGCTCTGTGTAAGGACAACACATTAGCAAGCCATATACACTGCGATTCCTTGGGGCAGAAAGCACCCACCAGGTTTTCCTGGTGGTGAGTTCACAGCTGTCATGGCACTTTTGCCTCTCCAGGACTGGTTCACTTTCCTCATCTGACCTTTCTGGTTAGAGCTGCAGTTCCACTTGTTGGACCGCTCCCCTATATAATCTCTACCAGAACCAAGCACAGTGCAACAAAGACCGGACTATTTCGGTGAGAGTAATGCAGAACAGTGAAGGTAAGGAACACAAACTTCTAGTTTGCAGCCTAGAACAGGTCTAATTACTGTTAGACAAAATTGTTTAAAAGGAAGCTGAATACAACTTTCTGTGCAGGCAGAGTACTGGCTACAAATGAAATAGACACTTGAAAACCTGGCAGTGCATGACACAGCTGGAAATAACCTGTAAGTCTTTTACATCTTTAACTTGTCTAGAAATGATTGTATAGGAACATATAACTATATTCTAATCATTGCAGATTTGTAAAGTATTTAATAGCAAGCTTACTATGAACCTTGTATGCAGGCAGAGTGCAAGCAAGTGCTGGAACCCTTGTTTGAAAACCCAGAAGTGGGTGATGTATCCTGCAAAAGTCAGTACTGCAATTCAGCTAGAGAAGCTCATTTTGAACTGAATTATGGTTTAGACTGTTTTGCCAGATATGTGGTATTGACAGCTTAACCTGTTTAACTATAGTTGTGAAAATTGAGAAACGACTGGCTGCAAGGAATTTACTATTAAACATGTGGAGGAGCGCTCTACTAGTAAGGTTTGAGGACCTACACTTTAAGCTTCTTTTGTGTGTACTACCTATTTTGAGAAAGTTAGGTGCAACAAGCCCAAATAAAGATACACTGTGTTCCACATCAGAATAGAGTGAAGCTAGCAAAGCAAAAGATAAAGCTCCTGTTGAACTTAAAGGACACAGGTCAGCAGTGCTATTTGTGTTTAAGTAAATGTTTTCTTATTATTTTTTTGAAATACAGGAATGGGTACACCTAATATGATTAATTTTCAATTTATATAAACAGCAGAGAGAACTCTCACATCCTGCACAAGACTGTCTAAAGTATCTTTTCAATATTGCAGATACTAAGGGTATGTGGGCCTCCCTGCAGAATAAATGCATTATGTGATAAACTGCTGTAGGAAGCATGCATTATAGTAATTAATCAGTATCCTTGATTTATTTTTTATTTAGTTTATGTATTTCAGTTTAGGATTAATATCTTTGAGTCCAGGACTCGTTTTCAAAGGTTTCAGGTCATTGTTGAACAAACAGTACAAATATAACAGTGTTTACAGAGAACAGAAAACAGTTACACAGACATTCAAATACCGAAGAAATCTTATATATCCAACTAAAGGTTGAAGAGGATAGGGTAAATAGGGTTCAGCCTTGTAGTTCACTATTTAGTTGGTCAGTCTAGCCTAAGGGGGGGTAGGGGGTCAGCCACGGATGGTGTCGTCATGGTGGAAGTGGTTTGTCAGCCGAGTGGGCCTCGTTCGGGGATGGGGAGTTGATGAGATAAAAAGGGGGGGAGGGAGAGGGTTGGGTGGCTGAAATTCTGCCATATTAGTGCGGGCAAGCACCATTCTTTTTTGTGTCAAGAAGGGATCTGAGCCCAGATGTGAAGGTACTAATCCTGGGTGATTCTGTAAGGTTAGCAGGTAACTCATTGTACCATTTTGGTCCTTGGTACAGGATGGAGTTCTGGGTGCGTTTCATACTTTTGAAGGAAATCACCAACCTGTCTGTAGCCGTGCTTCTTGTTGATTTGGTGGGAGTTGCCAGCATAAAGAGGCAGCCCAGTGCAGAGGGAGAAAGCCCAAGAAGCACTTTTTTCAGAAGTAGGCAGGTTTGGTATTGTGCTTTAAGATGGAGTGGGAGCCACCCACTTTCAGTGTACAGCATGCAGGTGTGGGTGTCCTGGGCAGCCCCTATGGCTAGTCAACAGGCCTTGTTTAGTAGTGTGCTGATCTTGTTTAGGGCAGTTTTAGTGCCTGCCCCATAGATAGGCATCCCATAATCTATGGAGGACATCACTGAACTACTGATGGCACGTTTCAGAGCATCTGGTGTCATACAGTGCCTATGGCGGTAGAGGACCCCAAGTTTTGTATTTGCTGACTTGATGATTGAGTCCATATGGCTGGAGAAGGTTAGTGTATCATCAAAGGTGATGCCCAAGTATTTGAACTTTGTTTCTTGTTCCAGTGTTTCACCTTTATGGTTCTGGATGAGCAAAGGCTGGTATTTCTTACATTTGATTTAAACAAGTATATGACCTGGCTGATAACAGAGGTCTGTGGCACACAGTGGGATATCACGGGTTTGATGGACACAGCCCTTCTCCTCAGTGAAGGCTGCCATGAGGTTGACTGAACCACTGAATTAAATTGATTTTTACCATGTAAAAAATAGTACAAGTCTTTATACTTAAGATATTGAATGACAGAGTATGGCAACATGACCATTGCTGCATGAATTTATAATAATTTTAAATAGTTTTATTTGTAAAAATTGAGGTTGTCAGTGTGAGAAACTGATGTTACTGAAATCAAAACACTAAACATGATTTATGTATTATTTAAAATTAGATCTTATTCCTGAAGAAGCCAATTGAGGTGAAACGTTGGGTCATATAGGATCTATTGTAAAGAATAAAAGAAAAAAAGAAAATAAAAGAAAAAGTTGTTGAAAAACTGAAAGGCATGGCTGGTCATTGTTCTTTGACAAGTGGGTAGTGTCCCCAGTACAGGTGGGCTGGAAATTCAGAAGACTACAGTCAATGGACAGGATTTTCAAAACATGGTGTAGGGCTAGTGTCCAGGCCTGCACCACGACACTTTCATTCTGGCGGTGCACCAAACTGCTCAACACACAACTGCACCTGATTTTATAATCTTAGGTGCAGTTGTGACAGTTTTCACAAATTACAGCAGCTGGCACCAAATATTTGTTGCAAGCTCCATAAAACAGGCCCCCAGGATTGCCGCAAGTTAGACCAGAAACAGTTGGCCTAATATGTGACAATTGCTGCACAGGATAGAAAATCCTGTTAGATCACTGAAGCCCCATGTGCCATATCATTGGTGCACTGGGGCTTGTGACAATCTAGGATGGTTGAAAATCCGGCCCAGTGTATTTGTATTGCAACAGTGTCTGTATGGTCTGGTGGGGGTGGGCACTACAGCCGTTCAAAGTGTTATTATTGATGTTTAAAATGTGTTTAAAAGGCCAAGCCAAGTAAGGCACCTAACTTCAACCCTGCATTTACAGTTCATGAGTTATAATTAAAAAGTGTTTTGCTTTACATCCCCCTATCCCTTGTGAATATTCCCCAGTAAATATTTTGTAATTATTTTACATTTTGTCTCATGAGTATATTATTTGTGGTAAGTCATTAATTACATTTTTGTTGATCTTCGGGTTACACTGTGATTTTCGATGTGTGGGGGGACACTGTGGGTAGGTACTGCATCAGAGGGGGTTGTATCATTTTGACACCAGACCCACTTAAACTAATTTCTGGGTGGAGGCACCTAAAAATATCTGGATATGAATATGACTCCCCCCCCCCAGTCAGGAAGAAAAGAACCCAAGCTCCCTCAGTCTTGTTTGAGCCCACAAGGCAGGGATAATAATCACAAGATCCACGGTGACCAGTTACATTTCTAAACATGAAAATATGCATGGGGGGTGTTGAACTTACACTATTGTGAAATCAAGTTATTGTATTACTACTGCAGCACAGCTTTGGCACAGCAGATAGTTTCTCGGGTACGTGCTCTTTCTGACACCTTCCCTGGAAGCACTACTGATTAAGGACAAGATATTGACAGCTAGTGACTATACCAGTGCAAAACTATGCTTTGCTCCTGCTTGGTGGGTCAACGTTATATTTAGTCATGTGAAACTATATGCATATTTGTGATTATGTTTGGATGAAAAGTGGATTTCCTGCTGAACACGAGGGAGGAGTGATAGAATGAAGTAAATGAATACAAGTGCAATTGCTATCCTGGAAGCTGTATTGGATTCAGGGTACCTATGAAGATGCTCAGGTTAACAAGTGATGTCTAGCTATCTGACAGCAATTTTTAAGTGATTAGTTGAATCGGTTACAATGTGACAAACAAGTTCAAACCTCAAAATCGAAAATCTTGGAAACCAGTCAGCAGATAAGGGTACATCATGTTTAATGATGTGGGACAGCATACTTCCTATGGGGTGGAGTCTGCACAGTAATCTGTGGGCTGTATAACTTTTTGCTATGGTCATCATGTGGTAACATCTGCCACACAAGAATCAGTCCAATAGACCACACAATACTTCTGACATGACAAACACTACCAGTGGGGACAGGACTAGACACGATCTTAAAAAATCTAGGCCACCATGCCAGAGGGTACCTGGTCATTCCCTTTACACCACTGTTAGGCTGTGTGTTACTATGGACAACTCACTTTGGACAGCGGTGTGCATTTTATCCCTCATAGCATGAAAGAATGACTTTAATGTCTGGCCTACAGAGGCTTTGTGAAGAATAACTCTTCTCCATGGCCGTCATCTCACCAGCTAGAAATGATAGTGTCTCGGCCCCCACATAAACTTATCTGGCATCTATACATTGCTACAAATAGCACAAGGGAGCACAGTGCTTTTGGTTAAGGAAGCTTAGGAATGGAAAGCAGCAATGGCAATACAGTCTAGGGACTGGGAATCTAGACTGAAAAAATGGTGGAAGATCACTCTGGCTCCTTGTTGTGGGAATTCTACTGGAAAGTGCTGACCCATTGTTTACAGACACCAGCCATCACTAAGCATTCTCAAGTTAACAATTCAAATAGATGTTGGTGACTGTGTGGCAGTATCAGCGGCCACTGGTGCATCTTTTGGCATTGTCCCACCCTCCGTTCCTTTTGGGAGATAGTCCAACATGTTACACATCAAATTACGGGTATACTCATCCCTTTGGACTTTATGGAGTGGGTCTTAGTCCTTCCCAGTGTGATAAAACTGACACCCGACAAATGAAAAATTGTTTTAATTTGTATGGTGACCACTTTAAAATGCATCACAGCACATTGGCTTACAGTAACTACCCCGACTAGAGAGGAATGGCTGGGCAGAGTGTCAAAAATTCATGATATGGAACTCTTGACGACCAAGCTGAGCCTTACAGAAGAGAAACATATAGAGTGCTGGGCAGGCTAGGCTCGGTGATCTGCTGGATAGAGTGTGCCCCAACCTAGACTAATTTTCAGCTCTCATGTGACTACTCATTGGCTACTGTAAGCCCCATCAGTACCTGACACCTTGGACCCTGGGTGTATACAGCTTGAGTTGCTTATCCCCTTCCCCTTATAAAATGAATAATTTAATTTTTCTTATGGTCATGTGGACATTTTAGTGATTTTCTGACTGTATAGCAATGGAGAGACAGGGATTAACCCTTGAATGTAACTCTCAGTTTCATGTTACCTTGTTACTTCTTCATCCATGGTCACGTTTACAGTTTTATATGCATTTGTTTGGGTTAAGACCATGGATTGGTTAGGCTGTCTGTAGGCATGTTTTAGATAATACAGTTCTATTATGTTTATTGTATTTTCATACAGAATACTTCGATCAGTATGATATTGCAACACTGGACTTTATTATTGCATTGGAATCATCCAAATACACTCCCGCATGTAGATGGATGTCAGCCTGTAAGGCCTCTATATTTAGACTTTTTACCAAGTCTGTCTTTGGGATCTAACTGTGTGCAATACCTTTTGCAGTATAACTTTGTTACTATGTCAGTATAGTTCTGTATGTTTTCAGTTACCACTTGAATAAAGCTGAGTCTTAAAAAAAGAAAAAGAAAAAGAAATCATAGCACCTTTCCTGAGGTAGTCAGCTTATGCCAGTTCTCTGTTATGTGCTGTTATGTCTTCAAGACATAGAAAATAATACCTATGCAGGTGTATGTTATGAGAATTTTTCACACACCCGAGGTGTACAATAATCCATAAACCGTGAGAGTGAAGCTCAAGGAGTTTGCGATAATCCCTCACCGAAGATGTGAGAAAAATCCTCATAAAACAAACTTTGCCCAGTCATTATTTTTTATAATAACTGGTGCAAAGTTTCAACAAAAGGAAGAACTGTAAGCTGTTTTTGTGCCAGCGAGTGTGTCCCTGAGCAGCAGCTGCCATACAGGCACAAATACGGTTCAGTGAGAGCTTGAGGAGGAAAACGCCATAATAACTCACTATTAAGTTGTGATGGAATTCAGCAGGTTATTATGGTGTTTTATCAGGACTGTAAATCCAGTCATTATAGGGGTCACCAGTTATTATAATCCAATTTAGAATGCATGTAATATTTAGTACTAGTCAATCAAACTGACAAGAAACATCAAAATGCAGTAATGGGCAGCAATTCAGGATTTTGCTGCCCAAACCAAATGAAAAGTCAGGATCCTATGGTGATATTAAGGGGATTGTCTCCTAAGTTGATGGTTATGTTAATTTGTTTGATAATAGTAGAACAGTTGGGGGTGTGAAGTATTCCAGGGATCAATTCTGGGTCAATTGTTCTTTATCATATTTACTAATGATCTATAGGAGGGGTCAACACCAGGCTGCTGAAGTCTGCAGACCACACTAAACTGGCAGTAATAGTGGACCCAACAAAAAGGGATGTACTTCATGGGAACGTGCATACTTTAGAGATGTGGACCAAGAAATAGGGACTTAATTTTGTGGGGAAGTGCAAGGTACTACACCTGGGGGTGAGGAATCATATAAACCAATGTGGCTGAACAGAGGAAAGGGTCAAGCCAGGCAGGCAACGTTCTGCAAAAGTTGAGAGGGAGCAAATGCAATATTTGGGTGCATTAGGGTGGAGTAAGGAGCTGTCAAGAAAAATGATTCTTCCCCGTATGAGGCCTTGGTTAGAACACACCTGGAGTACTGTGTCCAGTTGTGGTCTTCACAGTACAGAATAAAAACACTGAAGAGATTGAGAGGGTTCAGCACAGAGCCAAAAAGCTGATTTGTGGCCTCAGCGACAAGAGCTAATATGTAGCATGATTGAACATATTCAAATTATTCACTCTATGGAAGACAAAATCAAGAGGAGACATGACCTCAGTGTTCTGAATGCTAAAAGGAACAGACAGGGTGGAGTATATGAAGATGTTTTTCTGGAGAGTTCAAGCAAAACCAGAGGGCATGTACTCAAACTGAAGGGGAGGTGGTGCAGAATATTTGAACTCAGATCTTCTCAAAATACTATTTCACTACACTACCAGCTGTGCTGCTAGGACAGCTGGAAACCTGGGGACACAAAAGGCACTTATCTTTTGTCAATGCACATCCTGGAGCCTCACAAGGAATGTAATGTGAAAACACACCACACTCATTGTAAATAAAAATGTAATTCTAATTTGTGTGGATCCGGGGAATGCATTGACAAAAGATGAATGACTTTGGGATCACCAGGTTTCCAGTTGTTCTGTTAGCACAGCTGGTAATACAGTGGAACAGTATTCTGAGCAGTCCTGGGTTCAAATCCCAGCTAGGGCACATATTTTTTTCTCACCTCAAATATACAGAATAACCTACCCAGTATGGCTGTGAAAGCTACTGTAGCACTGTTTAGACTTCAAAGCAGAGCTAGAAAGATCACTGACAGAACATAGCATTAAGTGTTACACAGCAGTAGTAGTGGTAGCATTCTGGCTGATAAACTTGGAGGCTTGTACAGTACATACTAAATTTGAGTATAGTCACTGCTCTGCAGCAAAATGAAGTGACAACATTAACCCTATGTTCTTCTGTCATCACAGGGATAAAAAGTACCCCCTTCCCCAGCTCAACAAGGACCTAAGGAAACTGATTATGAACAAATCAATGTCCATGACTGCTGGAAAAAAGACAGGCTGTTTCCAGGCCAGAGAGAAGTACAGAGTAGTACTGGGGGACAAAATTAGAGCTGGGACAGCTAAGGCAGGGCTGAAAACCTGGATAGTCTCAGGATCTGCAGACAACACCAAACCCTTCATCAGCTTGGTTTGCCCCCTCACAGCATGGGTTTATGAGGAACAGATCATGCAAAACCAACCTAAGCCCCTTCTTTGAGGAGGTAACAAGGGAGATGGACAGGGCAGGGCCATGGAGATAGTCTATTTGGACTTTAGCAAGGATTTTAATACTATGATACTTGGCAAGCTTCTGGGTACATTACACCAGTGTGGTAAACATGAGAAATACACAAAGTGAACTGCAAACTGGTTTTGGGCAGGAAATGGTGGTGATGGATGGGCACTACTCCAAGAGGATAGGATTACTCAGTATCATCCCTTAGAAATTGGTATTGAGGACACTGCTGTTCAACATCTTTAGTAATGATTTTGTAACTGGTGTCACTGGAAAGCTGCTTACATTTGTGCATGACCCTAAGCTAGCCAGGGTAGTGGACTCACTGGAGGATGAGGAAACACTTAATGAGGACCTGAACAAGCTGGACGATTGGTCTTACTCATGGATCCTTAGATTCAATGTAACCAAAATAAGGCCCTACTCTTGCAGAGAAAAACAGAGGAATGATCTACGTACTATGTGGGGCTCCTCTAGCAGGAGTTGAGGAAAAGAGGAGCTAGGGTTCATAATAAACTTGGGGTTGAAGAAGGACATGCAGTGCGTGGCTACTGTCACATTAAGCAGGTTTGCATTTTTCTGTGCTTTATGATATTCATGTTTACTTGGTTGATAGAAATTAATACATTTTTCAGTATAACTACCTTTTTATCAGGCACAGCAAAACAGGTGCAAAATGCAGTTTATGCCAGAATAAACAAGACATTAGAATATCCTGAACTAACTGCTGTTGTTTACACAGCTTTTGTAAGATACTGTATTTACTGTGGAATTTGTAAATTCTATAATCATACTGGCAAACATTCTTAATTGGTAAAATTAATCTGACCATCATTGCACTGTTTGGACTTTAGGTTCATCAAAGCATGACGAGAAAAGAAGGTAAACGATAATGTTAACAAAACAACATTTTTTGTTCTGTATTACACTATGTCAGAATGAACCATTTTGTTTTCAACAGCTTTGCTTGTTAGAAATGATTCTGTTGGGCAGACTAATGCATACTGTTGGTGATGCAGGCATACCTCAAGGCAACTAAATCATACTGCATTATCTATGGCACTCAGTGTTATGGCACTGAACTATTTAAGATTGGGTTCTGTAACATTCTCATATCAGCTGTGGAACAGGAACATTTCTGAAGACTTCACAATACTTTAGAAATGACTCATGTAATTGAAATGCAGTTCCTTGCTTATCTGTGTGAATAAATCATGCTTACATCCGGGTTGACCCGATCTCTGATTTCAAGAAGCTGCCTTTGACTCATTTAGACTTCCATTATCATGGTAATCTAAATGTCACCCCAGTCCCCCAGGTGTCAGGCGCAGGTTGTTCAGAGTTAAGTTCGGGTGTCCGGTTATACCAATTGATCCTTTCGATCTTGCGGTTGAGGGTGGAGGACTGATGTGTCAGGGGATCCTGTGTGGTTTGTCACTTAACATTACTTGACAGTATCTCAGTTATTCAGTCCTCTGTCACCAAATCCAGCCAAGAAATTGAAAGGCACAAATGTGAGAGCCACTTTATTTCTGCAGGGGTCAAGCTCATCACACAGGTGTGGTCCTGATTTTCAAAGTGACCAGCAATAAAATGCAACAGAAAGCATACCCATTTGCATCAAGGACCTTTCATAATGGTGGTGTTAAAGTGATTCAACATGGTATCCTGAGCGTCACATCTCACCTCACATTTGGTTTCCCTGGTGACCTTGCACAAACATAGAGATGCTGCACCGTGTAAGATAAAAAAGGGAAAGTGCTGTTCACTCCTGGTCATTCTGCACTGCTGATTTTACATACCCTTGTTTATTTTAAATAGATTGCTACCCTTTTTTCCTGTAGTTGGTGGGGATTGAACCTTGATTTCGCTAGTCAAAGTTTTGCTCTATTTCCAGTAAGTCACTTTGCCTTTCTCTAAACCTTCTGTACTTAAAATAATTAAACATAATTCATTCCACAGCATTATGTGCACACAAATGTATTTTTAATGCTGTTTTTCAGTATCCTGTCAGATGTTCAGACCACTTTGATAGAAGCACTTTTTCTTTTTAAAGTAGGAAGTACAGTCTGCGATGGAACAGCTGACAAGAGTTGACAGAAGTCAACGAATGATGAGGAATGATAAAGCACTTTCCCTTTTTCTGACTTTGAGCAACAACCAAGAGCAGTGTCTGAAAGGTAATGACAGGAGATGGAATTTTGCTTTTTACAGAATCTTTGCTGACTAACCTGTCATTACTAACAGTTTCACTCTGCCCAGCTCTTGCTCTGTCTTTCTGTTCTGGGCTTTGCCACTAGTAAAATGGAGAAACACTCCACACAAAAAGCATCAGTGTTTATAAATTCTACCTTAAAGTTATACAAAACCTGAACAGAAGCCAACTAACCTGATCTCTGGGGAGAAGATTTCTGAAAGTTGTTGGGCTGTCATCTTTATTATAGATCCATGCAAATTGCAAAAGTTGTACTTAAACATGGTTTTATAAATAGCTGACTGAATTTAAAATATGTGACTAAAGAAGTGAAGATTATCAGGAATACATTATTGCTCAAAAAAGGTAGGGTGAAATTTTTTGCTGGCTAACTAGTATTGCTGCTTTAAGGACACCTGGAACACGTCCAGATCGGTGTCCTATCAAAACGGCAAATGCAAGTTTTGTACTTTACACATTTTAATAATGTATATTCAATTAGAAAAATAAAAAAACAGTGAAAGCAAAATGGCACAGTTAAAAACAGTGCCATCATAACAGCATGTGTGGTTTCAGAGTTAGTTTATCTAATGTAGTGTGGTTTTGAACCGTACCATTTTGTGGTGTCCATGCGGTGCCCTTTTTTGACTGCACCATTTTACTTTTGCCATTTTGATGTGGAACCTTTCTAATCAGATCTTTTTTTTTTGTACAGTATTTTTTTTTTTTTTTTTTTGCCATTCCTTTATCCTCCTGCTCTATGGCTCTCAATTGGGAGGGAGCCCCAGTCCCATCCCCCAATGTCCACCAGCCGATGCCGACCGTTACCCCCAGGGCTTACCACCCTGGCAGGGCAACCCAAACCCCACCAAAGGCTGTATCCAGTGTGGTTGGTGCCGTGGCTATTTGGGAGTGGGGGCTGCGAGCTCCCTCTGTCATCCAGCCGGGAGCTCTTTTTCCACCAGTTTCACCCCCTCAGGGGTGAAGCATGCAATGACACCAGCAATGGTAGCATACATGCTCCCTTGTGAGTCCCATCAGGCATATGTCCCACCTCTGACCCCTAGTTGGCAGTGTCAGTGTGCCAACCCCCAGCCTCTGCTAGGGGCCAGGCATGCACCAACAACTGATCCCCCCTCCAGAGAAATAGAGCTGTCCCTGGGATTCTCAATCCTTCTCCTCTCCTGCTGACCCCTGATGGACCACAGTCATTCCGAACATGGGTCATCGGCATGGTGCGAGGTGTGGCATCCAGTGCCTCAACTCTTAGTGCCACTGGGCTGGCTTCATTGTACAGTATTAAACACTGTTGCTTTAGTTCTCTTTTTATTAACTACAAACATATTTTTGATCAACCAGGTAGCTATTTTCCCATACTCAGAATCCATAATTTTGTTAAGTGTGGACAAATGTCCTTATTTGCTGCATACTGCACAGCATCATCTTTTTATAAGATGATCTTTGCTGTGCTGTATGACACACCTGTGGGAGGTCATTTATAAATTGTAAAAAACAGTAGGGGTCTAAGTACGGACCTCTGTGGAACCTCATACTCTACTTTTCATAATTTTAAGAGTGCTCCATTTATTCTAACCATTTGGCTTCTGTTGTCTAAATAATCTGTGATCCAATTTACTCCAGGTTCACCAAAAGCAATTTTGCTTAGTCATGGCTTCAGGAGGGAGTGGTCAGCCAGACTGAATACTTTGGTCAGGTCCATCACAACCGCACCAGTAAACAGGCCCCTCTCCATTCCCACATGCAAATTGCTCATGAACCTGACCAATGCAGCTGCCATGCTAGAATCCCTCCTGAAGCCATGCTGAGCCCCTGACAAAATGTTGTGTTGTTCCATATACAATCAAAGTCACTTATAATAAACTACTCTACTCTGTGCACAGCACATTAGTCCATTATAAATGATTTATTTATTTATTTAGTTTTTGTTGACCAGGTAAGTGCACTTGACAAAACACTGCTTATTTTCAGGCATGACCCGGGAGGTTACAGAACAATGGTACAACAGCAGAACAATCAGACAGTAGAAAACAATACAGTATACATAACATTAACTTTTGAGCAATACAGTTCTGAAGGAAGTAGGTACAAAACATGACACTTTGAGCTTAGACAGAAAGAATAAATTCAGATTAATACAGTGCAGGAATAAGTTAGTGTAATAACCGAATCAGTTGAAGATGGGGGGCACATGATAGGAAGGAGTTTGAAAACATGTAGGGTGAGAAAGATAATGATAATTGGGAGTCAGTTGCAGGTACAGACATTGGAGTTATTTAGGAGCTTGTGAAGTGCTTGCCTGAAACAGGAGTGGGACTTCGCAGCTCTGAGGTGGGATGGGAATGAAGGTGGCAAAGGCCTGTTCATCCATTTTGGTGGAGCACCTTGGGACCACCAGGAGAGATTGTATGTAGGAGTGCGGCATATCCTGTCAAGTTGTCAAGTGATTTTGGTCATGGCACTTTTGGAGCAGCGACAAGGGGGACAGTGAAAGGGGTGATCTTGATTTTAGGTCATCCATCAATCCTGTTGCCCTTTGTCCCCACACAGTTTTTATGCCCTCTTAGGCATGCCCACCCCAGAGGAGGTTATATTTAGTTCTGGGGGTGCATGGACTGAAGTCCCCCACAAATGATGACCATTTCCTGAGAGGGTGCTTTGGCACTGTACCTCCCAGGAGATGAATTTCCTGGCACTGTAGCACCTGGCGACATTTTACCTGTGCCATAATCGTCATTGACAAAATGCATGTCGGCACTATTGGGTAGGACCAGAGTGCAGGGTTATAATGGCTGTGAGGAAAGCTGGTTTGGATGCTCTGATAATGTTGTCAATCATGCAGCCATGTGCAAGTAGATGGTAAGAGGGAGGAGATAGCCAACCAAGCTTAGTATATAGAGAGCAGTGGTGAGTCATTCTGGGAGTGAAGAGAGAAAAATGGCATATGTTGTATGACATGTTCCATTTGTCCAGGTTGGAAGTGCTGGTCATGTAGTAGGGGGTTAGACCATACATGAGGGTGGGAAGTAGGATACACCATGCTATTGCAAGTCTGACTGCAGGAGTCATAAAATATTTAATTTTGTAGGCCAGACTGAGCTTAGGCGAGGACCCAAATTGCATAACCTGGGTCTTGCTAGCATTTAGCATGTGGCTGTTTTGTTTTAGCCAGGTCTGAAGGCTACCAAAATCGGCAAGCAGCTGTAAATTGATCTCAGCTATACTGTGAGAGCTGGAGTAGAGAACTATGTCATCAGCATAGACAAGGGTGCCACAGTGCATAGGGTTTTTGGGAGCACCATTTATGAATATGGAGAACGTGCTGTCAGGTGAGAGAACCATTCTCCAACAGTGATCATAATATGGTGCAATTAGATATATCAAATGAGTGGGTCTCTAGTAACAATATTTTAGAAGTAAAATGTTATGATAAGGGAGACCTGGAAGCTATCAAACACTTACTGAACTGGGACTCTGAGCAAGTGAATTTGGGAATGAGTCAGTCGAATCTAAGTTGGACAAGCTAGCTACAGTTCTGAATCACTGTGTAGAGAAATGTATTCCAGTTAAAATCAAATGCAACAAAAATGGGAAAATTCCTACATGGTTCAATAAAAATATTAAAAAGTTGGTTAAGCAACATCAGAGAGCTTATTCTAGGTACAAAAAAAATCCAACATCTACTACACTTCAGGCATACAAATCAAAGTGTAAAAAATGTAAAATCTATATCAGGAAAGCAAAAAGCAAGCTTGCATTTCTCCTAGCAACAAATAAAAGGGATAACAAAAAAGCCTCTTTTGGTTATGTAAATAATTGTCGTAAGGGTTACTCTGTACCTATTAAACTGGAGGTGGATGGAGTAACATTAACTGATGGAAAAGAAACTGCTACAGAATTTAACAACTTTTTTGCGAGTATTTATACGCTGAAAAAGGATATATCTATAGACAGATGGGTTCCAAATACTGCTGAACTCCCCAACACTAATGTCACAGTTTCTGAAAGCGATAATCGCTCGAGATTATTGCAACTGAATACCCACAAAACTCCTGGACCAGATAATATTCATCCTTACCTACTGAAGAACCTAGCTGATGAGCTAGCAGGACCACTAACCAACACTATAAATGATTCATTAACTAACAGTATAGTTGTGCAGGCATGGAGAAATGCTTTAATAACCCCTTTACATAAAAAAATGATCTCAAACTAGTTGTTCAAATTTCAGTCCCATAAGCCTAACATCTGTGGTAAGCAAAATTATTGAAGGTCTTACTAAGGATCATATATGTAATCATCTGAGGGCTGTGGGGATGATGGATGTTAATCAACATGGCTTTCAAGCTGACTGATCCTGTCTAACAGACTTGTTGCAATTTTTTAGTTATGTTAACAACGCACGCGATGTAGGTCTATCTGCTGATATTCTTTATGTGGATTTTTCCAAGGCGTTTGATACCCTTCCTCACAATCTTCTGATTGAACAGCTTATGGAGATTGGGCTTGACATTAAGCTAGTTAAATAGATCAATGTTTGGTTGCATAACAGGCAACAAAAGGTTATAATAGCAGGCCAGTCTTCTTGGGTACCAGTGACAAGTAGAGTGCCGCATGGATCAGTATTGGGTTTTGTTTAGTTTAGCCTTTTTATTGCTCCTTTGCACACTTCAAATGCCTGCTGGATTTCTAGGTTTTCAGATGACGCAAAAATAGGGAGCATTATAAATAATGTTACTGATGTAGTTATGATGCACGCTGAAATAAATAACTTATGTGACTGGGTTAGTAGAAATGCTCTCATTCTAAATTTAGAGAAATGCAGGATTATGCATCTTGGTAAGAATAATATAAAAGCCTGCTACCTAATAAACAACTTTCAGATCCCAGTGTCTAATACTGAGAAAGATCTTGGTGTTTTGGTTAATTCTACCTTATAACACAAGATCAATGTAAATCTGCAGTAAGTAGAGCAAGCAAAATATTGAACTGCATACTTAAGAACATTAAAAGTAGAGATAAATACGTCATTCTCCCTTTATACATTTCACTTCGACCGTGCCTGGAGTATTGTGTCCAGTTTTGGGCACCACATAAAGTGAAGGAAATAGATATGTTGGAGAAGATTCAGAGACAGGCAACAAGGTGTATTAAACAGGTTAGAAATATGAACTATACTGATAGATTAACATCACTTGAGCTATACAGCTTGCATTATAGAAGAATTAGAGGTGATCTTTGTCTTGTATACAAGGCAATAAAGAAACCTGACCTCAGAGAACTACTTGGTCTAAATCTGGTCACTACTAGAAAAAGTAGATTTCATCAATATCAACTAAGAGGTGACATTTTCAAAACAAATGTGAGAAAATATTGGTTTAACCAGAGAGTTGTTTCTGTCTGGAACAAACTTCCTGAAAAGGCTATGACAAGTACAACTACTGACAGTTTTAAGTCCTCATTAGACAGACGAATAGGCAATATGAAATTTGCCACATGGTAACTTCTCTGGGTCGAGTTTTAAATGGCCTGCCTAGGCTGTGACTCGTAACCACTATGAAACTATGAAACATCAGTGGTCCAAGAACTGAGCCTTGGGGCACTCCAGTGTTGATAGTGGTAAGTGAGGAGATTTTCTGGTTTACTTTGACAAATTGTTGCCTCTGTCTTAGGTAGCTGGAGAACCTTTTAAGAGTTGTATTGGAAATGCTTAGAGAGAAGAGTCTGGACTACAGTTTAGAGTGTCTGTGATGTCTGGCTTATGCAAAAGAAGCATTAACAATGCTGTGTGCTTTAGCCTGCCTACTGTTGCCTGATGTAACACCCCACCACACCGTCTCTTGAAGCACACTGCAACAGCTACCCAGAATCTACCAGAGCTTATGGGTCAATAATCACACACCTTTGATGGCATTGTTAGGCAAGAGGCACTTGTGCTGAGTGTTTTTAAACAGCTGAGAGAGACGTGTGAATATTGACCATAATCATGCATCCCTGGAGTGTTATGTTGCACTTATAAAATGACTTCAGCACAAGAGATGTAAGTAAAGAAGGAAATAAGTTATGAATTCAAACAACAAAATGAGTCTTTGCACTTTTATTTGGCTTGTTGAAAAATTACTTCCTTGACTCCTGAATTGGCTGTCTGCTCCTCCACCCCCATGCCCTCTCCTTACATTCATGATCATGGTTATTGGGTTTCTGTTCTATATTTTCTAATACCCTGTGTACTGCTCTAAATTCAAGTTGGTAGTTCTGAGCAGACCACTGCTACATCTCCCACCATTAGTTAGAACTTCACAGTTTCATGCAGACCTCTGGCGTTCAAGTCTGCCATGGAAGTCAGTGGTTTGTTTAGCACTGCAACTTCTGAACAGAAACTTCTGTCAGGTCCTTCTTCCAGTTTTCTACAGTCACAGTGACCCAGCACCAGCACCTCCCAACTGCTAATGGATTCCACTTTCTTCTTCCAAGTGGCACCAATTAAAAAATGGCTGCCATTTAATTTCTAACCAAGGGGTGTATGGATATATAATTTGAAGTATTGTGATTTGGCTAGATTTGTGGCTGGTACTACAACTGCTGTAATCAAAGTCTTATAAGTTAACTGCATGGGTTGGAGTGCTTCTCAGCCAACCAGAGGTGGGGATGTTTCCGGCACATTTCGTAAGCTGTAATAACATCATGCTGTGGGTGGTTTGTGACTGCCTGCAACCACCCAGGAAGTAAGCAGTCAGCCAGATGGGCATTGTAAGGAATCAATGAATGCCCTGAGTATATTGTGAGGCATGAGGCACCATTGAATGCCATCAACCATTTGGGAGTGCATCTGTTCCCCTCTATGCACACCCTGTTAAGGGGAGTATTGCATTTATAAATTGGTCTTTTGGGGAAATTTAAGAAAAAAAAAGCAGAACACTTTTTAAAGTTAGTTTAAAATGTTAATTGAACTAGTTCACCTTGATATGATGTGTTAATCATTTTAGAATGTAAGTGAAGGCGATAGAAAGGATATTACAGTGAAAAGAACAGACACTAAAAAAAGAATCAAATGTATTACAGTATTGGACTTGTTGGAAACATCTTCCATATTAACTGAAATGCTGTCAACTTTTTGACTGTAAGATCATGTTTGCTTACACCTGTACTGTATTTGTTGAAAAGTCAATAAAATATGTTAAAAAAAAAGACTGTAAGTGAATTGCGGCCATAGAATTCTATAGAGTTATTTTATTATTTATGCTTGCATTGCAAATATACAGAATATTATTTAGACTGCCGGTCATTTGTGTGTGGGCCAATGCACAATCATATGATGTGTGTCAGCCAAATACAGACCATGATTTTTGAAGCCTATTTTATGCAGTAAAAGTAGTTATTACAGCATACCCATCTATCCAGGAGTGTGTTACTGTATCAGGATTGTATAATGAGTAAAAAGCCCCAAATGCTCAAACTAGAAGCCACATTAACTGGCCTGTGTGATTTTGCTACAATAATTGCACAGTCATGTGAATGGATTCATACCTACTGTATATACAGTATTTATGAAATGGGCATCAGAATTTAGGCATCCTGATTGGTCCATACCTGTGTGATATTCCTTCTTACGCACAGGAAAAAGGACCAGCAGTGCCCTGTGGGCACTGATCCTAGTAAAGATGCCAGTTAGAATGTTGGCAAATTGAAAATCAGCCATCTTGTTTTCACCAACTGCGAGTGAAATACCAGGCTGTATTTTTAATCTGTCAACATATCTGTAAATGATATTCTAGACCTGCATAATTTAAAAATAAAAAGTGCCAGGATAACAATCACTGTACATCCTCACTGTAGGGCTCAACAGCTTTCTCACAACTCCCCCGCCCGCGCTCTCTCTTTCTCTCACTCTCTCTGTCTGCAAGTAAACGAATGAGCGGGCACTGTATACTTCACTCCCTTAGCGACACAGAAAAAAAACAGAAAAAGAGAAAGAAAACCAACATAATCTGTACGTAAGATGACAGCTTAGTGCATCACTTACAGAACTCTTCCAGTTTCATACTTGGCTTCCGCATCGCATAACGGCTTTCTCCTGTGTGCTCTAAGCAAAAGCAGCTTGTTCTCCCTAGTGCCACCCATTACCATAACATACAAAAATTAACTAAATTAATATATGACAACAGAATTTCTTGTCCAAAATAAATGAAGTATGACTACTGCTAATGGGGGGGTTGCCATGACAACTACAGAACTACAGAAATACAAGTACGGATGCCTTAACAGCTCAAAAGTCCAAGTCAAAAAAAAAAAAAAACAGGCGGAGGAACTATTTTATGAAACATTAGGACAAACATGTACATTTTTTACTATTAAATATTATGTATTTTAGTTATCACATACATCTGTATTTTACATAGCCATTTCATAAGTGCAATAAGACACTCTAGGATGTGTGTTAGACACTTTAACACATGGCTAGGAGGCTGAACGTACTCAGCCGGTGGCCTCGTGCCTCACTACACCTCCTAGCCATGTGTTAAAGTGTCTAACGCACACCCTGTCGTGTCTTATTACTTACATATGTCATCAGGTCATTAAGTTCCTCCCACGCACCATGTCAGTGGGGCTACTCTGTTACCCAAAGTACTTGTCTTACAATCATCTCCAAGTTTTCACCACTTTTTCTGCAAAGTAGTTCTTCCTGTTGTTTCCCATTAATCACCCCCTTTAAGGACATTGAGTGTCTCCTTGTCCTTCCGTCCTTGCACATCATATATTGCTGCATTTAATCTGATGGTGTTATCCCTTTTAGATATTCAAACACTGTAATTGCGACTCTCTTGTGCCTTCTGTTTTCCATACACTGCAGTCCCAGATGTGCCAGTTGGTCCTCATAGACCATCTTTCCCAAGTCATCAAGCTTCTTGGTCACTCTCTGATGAATTTTCTCCATCATGTCAATATCCTTACTCTCAGATATGCAAACCAGCACTGCACACTCTACTTGAGATGGGACTGATCAAGCATCTGTCTAAGGGTACTATAATGTATGCTGACCTACTTAAGAATTCTCTTTTAATGTACACCATAATTCTATGTAATTTGTTAGCAGCAGCCTCACAGTGTTGTTCCTATTTAAGGTTGCTGCTGATCAGCAGTCCCAATTTTCCTGCTTGGTTTCAGTAAACTCCATGCCAGTCAAATAGTGTTTTGACTACACCAATCAGAACAGGATTTCTTGTTCCCATTTTATAAAGCTGAGCTAGGCAGTTAAAGAGACAGACTGAGACATACAGTAGATTACTTGAGCAATCACAGGTTATTACTTTATGATATCATGTCAGATAATTTGAGGGTCCACCCCATGCCTGCATATTTATGTAGTTTCAATGCTTCCCAATAGGTCTGCTCCAGACCTTGAAAAATGTTATGCAATGAATATATATATATATATATATATATGTGTGTGCGTGTGTGTATGTATGTATATATATATATATATGTATATATATTAATGTGTGTGGGTATGTGCGTGTGTGCATATATATATGTAGATGACAAAGAACCTCTGCGCGCAAACACTGAGGCAAGGGTTACCCCAAAGGGCATTTGGCTGGGAAGCCAGGTTTCAAGAAAATACAAAATCACACATGCCCACGCAATGCAAAGCATCATGGGCTGCATATGCAAATCACCACAGAATGTTATGCTGGTTCAACTTTAAGCAGAATTGCATGGTGCCAAAAGACCTCTCACACAGTTTGCAAAGGGTGCTAACAGATGACATAGACACGTGTTTCATCCTACCAGGACTCATCAGTATGCCTCGTCTGTTTGACACCCCAGTGGAATGAACCAGCTACCCTAAGACAGTCTGTCTGGGTTATGTTGTTATGTTAAAATAAAAAACTATTTAAAAGACAAAGAACCTCTGTGCGCAAACACTGAGGCAAGGGTTACCCCAAAGGACATTTGGCTGGGATGCCAAGGTTCAAGAAAATACAAAAGTTTAACCAGCATAACATTCTGTGGTGATTTGCATATGCAGCCCATGATGCTTTGCATTGTGTGGGCATGTGTGATTTTGTATTTTCTTGAAACTTGACTTCCCAGCCAAACGCCCTTTGGGGTAACCCTTGCCTCAGTGTTTGCACACAGAGGTTATTTGTCTTTTAAATAGTTTTTTATTTTAATGGGTTCACCACAACATAACCCAGACAGACCGTCTTAGGGTAGCTGGTTCATTCCACTGGGGTGTCAAACGGACGAGACATACTGATGAGTCCTGGTAGGACAAAGCACATGTCTATGTCATCTGTTGGCACCCTTTGCAAACTGTGTGAGAGGCCTTTCAGCACCATGCAATTCTGCTTAAAGTTGAACCAGCATAACATTCTGTGGTGATTTGCATATGCAGCCCATGATGCTTTGCATTGTGTGGGCATGTGTGATTCTATATATATATATATATATATATATATATATATATATATATATATATATATAATAGTAGCACACTGCCACCAAGCATTGCTTATAAAATAATCCCAACTTAAAACCATTGCTCTATGTGCAATAATTTAGCCTACACAGGGTACATACTTGTGTATGCCTGTATGCAGTCTTGCTTCTCTATTTGTATTTCCAGACTATTTTTGTGCAGTTTAGCAATCAATCAGAGATAACTAGATATGCAGTATCTAGTAATTTCAAACACCTCTTCTATGACAGATTTCTCTGGCAGACAAAAATGAAATCACAACTGTTTCCCTTGTGCAGCAAAGGAGACTTCTGATTCACGTACTGCATGAATTTAATTACACTGCCTTACTCAGCATGCTTTGCATCCTGTACCCATTTAAGGTGAGCACAGACTCCTAGCTCAGTAAGTGACTGTATTTTAGATGTGATAAGAATTTAGTAGCTGACCTTAATTGAACTTCAAAACAACTCTTCTCACTGTGGTATGAGCATTCCAAGCGAGAGCAATTAAATCACTTACTTAAACTGATCAAGATTTAATTAACATCAGTCTTTCAAATTACTCCATAATTAAAGTAATTTGGTTCATTCCTCTGGCTGACAGTGTCACTAAACAGCCATTGGTAGTACCAAGAGAAGAGATAATTAACTTAAAGAACAGCCCAAGGCACATTTTCACATAGGCAAGTTCAGTTTTAATTATTCCCAAATTTACCTACTAGGGAGATAAGACAGTCAAACACATATATACATCATCAAGGTTTGATGGAATTTACCTGAGTAAATACAAATTGAACATGAAAAAGAATTTTAATGTGTTTACCTTGCTAATTCAACATTGTCATACCTTTTAAACAATGAATTACTGCAGTTAATTGCTCCCATTGTGTGTGGAACAGCCGCTTGATTGTGGCAAACATTAAATATAACCTATTGATCATCATCTTTTTTCGCTTTTTAAAATGAAAGGAAGTGGTAAAACAGGTTAAAAACATCTTACTGCTTCAATTTACAAAAGCCATTCCCAATTACTGTATTGTAAACACAACGTCCTTGGCTCAAACTTCATCTGCCATTTGCTGGTAATATTTTCCAGAAAAATGTAAGTTCATCTTAACAAGAGACAATAATAAGATGATAATAATTTTTCATAAGACTACAAGACAATACTTTCCTGGGACAAGCGTTACAACTTTTAATTATGTCTATAATTTGTTAGAAATACTTGCCCCAGTGTAAAGATGATGTGAAACTGAAGCTTGTCTTCTCCCCAAAAATAAATACCTACTATTCACGATCATATACACAGTATAATATTCTTAATAGGGACAGCTACGTTCACATCAACATGTCCCCATTAAGTGATTGTCCCTATTAACAGAAGCCCATTAATTTAGTGATAGAATCATCTGAGTTTAATCATGATTGGCTTTTTTATTCTTTTATTATGGCTTTCTTATGCATTGCAATAGTTAAAAAATATATGTAGGGTCTCAAATAATTTTAGTTCAGTACTTATCTTTAAAATAATTGATTAGAGCTTATTTAACTTTCACATGATCGGCAAGACAGAGTTAATTTCATTTGGTTGGAGTATAAGTAGAAGCCATGTTTTTTAGCAGGTGACTTCTGGAGAGTCATTAAGACTCAAATAACCACTACAGGCATTCCAAATCAGATGTGAACTGCCCCTGTTAAATGAAATCATAGTCCCTATTAGCTACTTAAAGACACACTGAGTTTTTTCTAAAAACTTCTACATAATTTGTTTCACTTAACCTGTTTACATTATAATGCCTTCAGACATGCAGACAATACTTAAATGCCCCAGGATTTAATTAAAACTTCATGGTAATAATTTTTTCATACAAGAATAAAACTCAGGTAGTGCACCCCTGAAGACTGATGGCCAATGATCTCACCTGTCAAGCCATGGGGAAACTCATTCATTTGCAAGCTTGGCATATTTTAAAGCATATGAACAAAATATTGTACACCCAGTGCTAACATTTACCTTACATGTGATGGCAATATATCTATTTCTGAAAAATTAGTGCTCCAACCATGTTTATTCATTTTGAAATGCCCATGCCTGGAATTAGGGCTTCAGTTTTCAAAACTGTGAATAAACATGGTTAGAGTGCTTATTGCTGAAAAACAGATAAGTTGCCATCATATGTAAGGGAAATGCTAGCACTGGGTTTATTTTGTTTGTATGCATTAAAATATGCCAGACTTGTGCATGAATGAGATTCCCTGTGGCTCAGCACCTTGGATGGTGTGCTCATTGACTGGCGGCTTTCAGAGATGGAATGCTTTTGATTAATTTTTGTATAAAAAAGATTATCACAAAGTTTTCAATAAATCCTGGGGCATTTCAGTAGTATATGCATGTTTGAAGGCATTATAATGTAAACAGGCTGACTGAAACAAATTATGCAGAAGTTTTGTTTTTTTTAAAGCTTGCAAAGTCCCTTTAAATTAACACTTTGCTAATACGAAGTGAAACTGTTCCAAGGGAAATGTCCCTTTTAACTGAGCATCCCTATGATCAGTGTTCCTATGGATTCCACTGTGATTCTTTTAACAAAGTGAGCACCTTGCTTACCTACTCTCTCAATTCATTGATGAAGCTGTATTAAAATGCACAAAGTCCTTACAATTGTAATTCATTTTATTTGTACAATTTTATTTTACATTGCATATTTGATACAATACAGCATCCCAAAGAACTTTAAATAGACTGAAACAGAGTGCAAATACTAAAATGATGAGCACACAAATGACAGCAAGGCACTGAATTGTAATATAGATCACATGGAAATCATAGTACAGAATTCATTGTATATTATTAACAAAATAGTAAATAAGAAATGTTGAAACATGTTATAGGTTCAGTCTAGTCACTGCTTGATGGTGGTCTGAAGAGAAGAGCCAGGTGTCAGGGTGAAAAATAGAAAGTAGAGAGCCTGCAAAGGATTGCCGTAGGAGTTGATGATCCTCCTGACACCTGAGGTGGCAGGTCAATAAGGGAGGCAGGGATACTCCCACTACAGGAGGGGCACGGTAGGGGAAAGGGAAAGGGGAAATTGTTTAACCAAGAAAGGTACACTAAGCCAGAGTTTGTTTCCAGGTGTGACTTGGGAGCACAAGGAAGTTAAGTGACTTGCTCAGTGTCACACAGTATCCAAGTGGAGGCTGATGGGATTCAAACCCAGGTCTCGGGGTTTGCAGCTCAGTGCCCTTAACCACTATGCTATACTGCTTTCTGATAGTTAGGAAAGGTTTCCAGGGGGCAGTGGGCTTGTGGCTGGAGAGGAGAAAAAGGGGTATTCAACCTAAGGCACAACCATGCAAAGTTTAACACTATCCAGTTAACTTTCTGGGAAAATGGCAATAATACCAAGATGTGTTGTTTTGACCCACATTTATATAGTCAAGCTGACGGCAAGACTTTTTATTAACTGCTATTTTGTATGCAATTACTTTTTGTTTTTGGTTCATTTTAATTAAATCTTTGTTTACTTCAAAACAACACATCTTGGTGTTATTGCACTTTTTCCAGAAAGTTAACTGGATAGTGTCAAACTACATTTATTGGACTTTGTACAGCTGCCTGTTTTTGTTTGAACTTCAGTTGGTTGATGGACCAGAAACCGCACCACCTATTCAGTAGCACTGCACACCTGGAGTCAATTACAACCATACAAAGCCCTCTTTGCTTCACCACTCTGGCCAGAATTCCCACCCTACCACCATCATAAAAGCAGGACATAGGGATGGCAGGGCATACAGAACATGTTGTCCCACTAGGGGACTGCCTTAGGGTTTGCGAAGTTATCTTCCCTTTTTTCTCCAAGAGATTTTCTAGTTATTTTTCACCTTATCTGGAGGGGTTAAAAGAGTTGTTAGCTTAGGGTTTATTGGTAGGTGGTTGCAATCATGTAATACAAGGCAGCACTGTAGTATCACAAGGAGTGTACAAGACGGTAACAGGGAAACTTGTGTCTTTTGCAGATGGTTCTCCTCATAGCTGACAGGAGATGAGGGCCCAGATGGCTGGATTACCTCTGCATGGATCCAGTCATCTGTGCCCCCTTCAGGCATGGCCTGCATTTACAGCACCATCCGACAAGGGAGGGGCACATGTCACCTGACCCAGAAGCCCTCCATTATGCTTCAGAAGGTGGAGTTTTTCTGGAGGTCATACCCTTTGGGAGAGTTGGGGTTCTAGTCAGAAGGTCCCCGTTGGGGTAAGGGGATGGACTGATGTCAAGTTTTGAATCACCCAAAGGCTTGCTATGACTCCCTTGCTGTGCACGTCATGCTGCTAATGTAACTTGGGTTCTGATTATGATTATCAGTAATCACATGGCTGTGGGCATTTTTTCTCCAAGGCATTGTGTACATCTCAATCTGTTTGGGTGAAAGAAGGGGAGTGTGGCCTTCTAAGACAAGTCAGTATCCATAAGTAAGGGAGAAAAGATAAGTCTTAAGATGGGATTTGAAGAGAAAGAGAGAGTCAGTGAGGTAAAGAGAGGTAATGAGATAGAGTCATACAGTAGCGGTCACAGATTAGAAAGCTTTGCCCCCCCCCCAAACAGTAACCAGACTGGGAGAAGAGATAGAGAAGAAAGAATGATTATCATTTATATAGCGCTTTTCACACACGTTGTATTCCAAAGCCCTCTACAAGCACACAAGACTTGTAGTGACATGAATAAATGTGTGTGCCAGTCATTTTACACATTGCCACACACAGCTTTAGTCAAATGCATGAACCAGTATTATGGAAAGAGAAATGTTGATCAGGACTCCAGGGAAAATCCCCTACTATTGCAAAAAGTGCCTTGGATTCTTTTAGTTCCACCTGGACACCCACCAGGAAAGCACTAGAGGTGGGAAGAAGGGACCTTGGTTTAATTGTTCATCTGAAGGATGGCACACCTGCTCTGTACAGCATCCCTTTAGTACTGCACTCAAGTTCTAGCATTTATGGTATAAGCCCAATCCATGTACAGAACTAGAACCTGCATCTTTTGGCCCAGAAATGGCTGTACTACAGCTGAGCTGTGCAGATACCAAGGGCAATGAGTTGCAGGAAAGTTACTCCAAAAGGACGGAGGATGCACACTAGCACACTATAGTAGTGCTACTCCAAACCAGATTGCACAATAAAAAATACAGAAAGATGCACTCACCTCATATTTGAAAAGTCAAGACTTTATTGGTCTGTACTATTATCCACAGTGAAAAGTGCCCCTAGGACAGAGTGGGAAAGGCACCCTAACTGTATTACTGAGTGGGGCGCTTGACTGGAAGGGGAGGAGGTGAGTTAGTCTTTGTTATTAATAATGCTGGGCAGGCTGATTAGCTGCATGCCCCACTAAGTAATGGAGTAGGCCCATGGTGGGGAGTGGGGGCAACTGTGTTATTAGATTGGCGATGCAGATGGCTGGCCCCCAAAATCTTGGCATGCCTGGGAATAAGAGGAAGGGTGACGTGTGGGAGATGAGTTGGGTCAGGGAGAGGGTGACAATGGCTGGTAAGTTGGCCAGTGTCAACAAGACTCATAGTGCACTTTGTAAACTTCTCGTTGAACTTTGCAGCACCATGACTAGGTGAAGTGAGGCACTTTGCAGCAACTGAAACCAATTTCCATAACTTTACTATAAGCCTGTCTAAGAAAAATTCTGCTGAGTGTTTTACCTGTGACAGAATATGGCATTTTTGATAAATAAGTAGTCAATTCACTATACAGTGGTGCAATGCCAAAAGAACTTTGGATTTTATTTAACACCTATTTAAAATGTACCACTCTAAGCAGCACCATTAGATTTGGGATATGGAGGTGATATGTTTGTATGTTTGACCAAATTTAGCTGCAGAAAAGCCTGAAACTCCCTAGAAGTGAATTGCAGCCCATTATCAGAAGCTGCTTCCTCTGGCAGTCCATACATTATGTAGTTCAAACAAAAGATATGTTCACTCACTCAGGGAAGATCATACCAGCAGGACTGCCATGGCTATAACAGGTAAAGGTCCACTCCAGACTCAGTTCAGTGATTTTTAATGCCAAAGTTGATTCAAGTGCAGTCCACAGTCATAAACTGCAACATATAGTAACAGCTAGACAACAGTGTCATACAAGTTTAAAAGCAATTTAGTGAGATTGATCCTAGATGCATCACAATTCATAACTGTGGACTGCACTTGGATATGTGCACCTTGGGAGACAGTATAGCATAGTGGATCAGAGCCCGAGCTGCAAACCTGACGAGCTGGGTTTGAATCTCGCAGTCACCACTTGCATACTGTGTGATCATCACTTGACTTACCTGTGCTCCCAGGATGCACTTGGAAATAAGCCTTGGCTGAGTGTGTTTTTTTGGGCCAAAAACTTAAAAAAAAAAAGTTACCTATGCTTTGGGTCGTAGGACTTTTTGAGGTCTATATTTGGGGTGAATATTGTACCTTACAGTTATTCATAAAATTTCATAACTCCACAAATTATTCCTAAAGTCTCTCTTTAAATTATTACTTACTCTTCTTCTGTCTTGGTCAGAGTGAGAGATGCATAGGCTATAGGCTTTTCACCACCATTGAGCATTTTATAATACATTATGAAATGGATAGTAAAAATACAGTAATCTGATTGGCTGAGAGGTATTTTCAGCTGGGCCATTATCAAAACACAGCTGCCTTGCTGGAAGTAACTCCAATGAAAAAGGACTCAGCACTCAGTCCAAAGCCATCTGCCTCCCTGCCAGCCTCACATGCCCACATCTGAGACAGTTTTCTTGGCATCAAGTAGTCATCAGAGGTAAAAAAAAGAACAACATCACAGTATCTGTTCAAACAACTGCCCCTTCTTGTCAGACTGTCCAGAGTCAGTAAACTCACCCCACTCCCAAACAGCATCTGTGACAAGATTTTTTTTAAATAGTGCATCACCCAACAAACTTGGTTCACACTGTCTTGCTTACCGCTGAAGCCGCCATCATGTACTGCCCACCTAAGCAGCCACCATACGCTACTCAGCTGTCGACTATAACACAAGCTGGAACAGTTGCTAGGCAGCTGCACTGCACTTCTTTCTTTATTTTTCTGGCAGGTGTGATCTCCCATCACAATGCAAGTTGATGGTACAACATCCACTAATGATTACTATACTGCACTACCAGCAATCACTGCTTGTTCGAACTAGACTTGCTGATCATGCCACTACCAACTGACTCCACATGTAATGGCTCAAATTGCACTGCCCATACATGACAATAATTACTGGTTACTTTAAAAAAAAAAAACAAAATAGCTACTTACTGTTGTGCAGGTTTTACTAACTAGGTCTGGAATCTCACTGGTATTACTTTATTTAGCTTTACCCCCAAAAAAAACTCACAGCACCTTACATGCAAGCACCAACACTGACAGGAGAGACATCATACACTAAACTTACAGGCAACACAACATCAACATACAATATGTGGAGTTGCTTTTTTAGCAATTTGAATGTTTCTTGACATTTTTTTTACTAATTTCTGATCTTTCTGTAGCAATCATATCATAGGTTGTATCAGGATGGTTAAGTGTGGTATGATCTTCCCATACTAATTTAACAGTACTAGAAATTATATCAGTTCAGTTATATTTGTTGGTATAGGTGACTGAGCAATATCCTTTGTTTTTCCATGACATGGTAAATATCCTTAGCATGAATTATATGCTCCACGTAAAGTTAAACTTCTGAGGAAGGACTTGGTTGGTCCAAGAGCTAAAGTACGTTGTTATTTTTGTAACATCTTTGTTGGTACAATAAAAGGTATCAAACTATTTGCATCTGGATATGCTCTAAGTAAGTTATTCTCTTAAATATTTTGTTTTTTTAACATGTAACCCTGCTTCTTGCAGTTTCCCAAAACAGCTTCCAGATTATGCAAAAATAACTCTTGTGCCCTCTCTGTGATTACAGTGTTATCAAGGTAGCATATCACACCAGTCAGTTCTGTAATAAATGGTACATTATCAATGAAAACACAGCAGGAACACTGGCTATTCTATAGGGCAACTGATTAAACTGATACATGTGATTTTGGGTATTGATGGTGCGGTGTGGCTTGATGTTTTTAACCAAGGCCAATTGCAAGTATGTTTGTGACAAGTCTAACTTTGTGAGTTGGTTTCCTCAAGTTAGCACAGTAAACAAAATATTTGTTCTAGAAATAAGGTACGGATCTACATCCGGCCAAGGGTTTATTGTGATCTTGTACTCCCCTTAAATCCTTGTCCATCCATCTGTTTTGGGAACACATACAATTGGTTTTGTGGCCCATTTACAGTACAATAGTGGGTAATATATATATACTCTAGTTCCACATTTTATGGTTGCTGATTTATAGCTTCCCACAATGCATAGGATACAAAAATAAGCCTTAGATATTTTGGTCTTCACTTTTTGTAAGATACAGTTAGCTTAAGTACTTATGTGTAGTTCAGGTTCAGCATCTTTCGTTAACCCAATATGTGGTTTCAAGACAGAATTATATCTTGAACACAGAATTTTTACTTGATTAATAATGTTGTACATTATAGACCAATCTAGCTTTAATGTTTGAACACAGTTTTGAACCATACAGTAAGTGCAGGGACACTCTCATTTCTGACCAGCAATTCTAAAAGCCTTCCTTGGCCATTGTAATATACAGTAACAAGAATTTTCCTTAACTGTTGCAGTATCTGATCCATGTAAGTTTTTAACAGGCAACATACAGGCAATGGCTTTACTTTCAACATTTATGCTTGTACAATTTTTCAGATATAATTGACATGACTGTGTCCATATAAGTCTGAATTTTGCACTATTAATGTTTACTATCATGCTGCATGGCTTTACATACTCCCTATAACCAGTCTCAATTGAACATAGTCAGATTTTTCCATTGACTAATCTTCCTTGGGTTGTTCCAATACTCTAAGGAGTCAAAATCTGGTGTGTAGATGTAACTGCACTTGTAGTTCTCCAGAAGTGACCTTTGAGGGAGTGGATATGTGCATTAATCCATGGCCAGTTGGTGTGAACCCACCTGTCTACAAACATACATGAGGTATCCCATCTGGTAGCAGATCCTACACTGATATGGAACTAGCAACCATCTGGTAGATATTTCATCCTGTTGCACTGGTAACAGGCAACTTTTGAGTGTGGTGGCGTTGTACTAGTAAGCACTGGAATCTGAAATTGCAAGAAATTTGTCTGTACCTGCTTCTCATGAGGAAATTGTTGTAAGCTGGGTAAAGCTGCTTCAAAAGTATTGACTATTTTGAGTGTCCCATGTGTGAAGAACATTTCAGTATGCAAAGAATTCAAAGGTTGTGAAGCTCCTGACTGATAATGTTACATACAAATTAGTCTCTCAATTGTCCTATTTAAAAGTACCACTACTGTATCACAATCTACTTAAAACTTTAAGAATGCAGCAAAATAAGATATCATAAAATTATATTAATAAAAATAAAATGTTGTTTTAATACATATAAATAACAGTTTAAGGCTATAATGTGGGACACCAGCAAATTCACTACTGAATACAATATAACTGAGTCTTATTTATGTTTTGCATACACCATCAACTTGTTCATCTTGCCATATGCAAAATACGAACAGTATCATCATGCATTAATGTGAATTAATATAAATGTTTTTGTCATATGCTAACTTAGTAATATAATAAAGTAATAGCATAATATAAAAATATTGTTAATGTTTCATCACAAAATTTACTTAATCAATAATAATGTAAAACTAATATGTATCTTTTCACTGTACTCAGAGTGGGAAATATATTTGGTAAGCATGAATTATTTTTAGCAAAGGCAGTGACTGAATTAATAACTAAACATTCCCCATGTTCAAAGCACAGGGATGGTCTTCATGGTAATAGTGCTGATGCTGTTGTTGTTGTCTGTACAGTATCTGTGGATACTACGAATTTTTTGATATAGAACAGAATAAAAACCACAATGATTCACAAGAAAAGAAGAGGAGGAGCAAATGAGTGACAATAGAAAAGACATAAAAACAGACAAAAAGCTAGGCAGTTGCTTGAAGGGCATAATTTTAGAAATCACCAGGTAAGAAAAAAGGTTTGTCTCCCCATACGACGCACAGGGGTAATGCCAAACTTCACCCAACAACTAACACACCAAAATCTGGCCAATGGAAAATCATGTACACAAATGCTCACAGCCTGGGAAATAAGATCCCAGACCTGCAGGCAATAATGTCAGAGGCTAAACTGGACATAGTAGCAATTAGTGAGACATGGTTTACCAGTAACCACACTTAGGAAACTTCAGTACCTGGCTATGTATTGTTCAGAAGAGACCGAGGTGCAAAAGGAGGAGGAGTGGCCCTGTATGTTAATGAAAATATCAAAGCTACAGAAATTCAGTATACACATAAGGAGCCAGAAGAACTGTGGGTCACCCTGAAACAGGAAATGGGACAGCCATAAAAACTGGGGTTGTCTACAGGCCCCAGACCAGAGGGAGGACATAGACACATTACTGTTAGAAGATATACAAAACATGACAGCTAAAGGGAGGTTCTGATAATGGAGACTTCAACATGCGGGATACAGATTGGTCAATACCAGCAGGAACATCTGCAGAACTAAGACTCATAGTGGATTCCCTGCAGGGGAGGGCCTCAAACAACTGGTACAGCAACCCACAAGAGACAGGGCTATCCTAGATCTAGTACTGACTAACAAAGAAGGGATCACAGATCTCCAGGTGAGAAGGTCACCTGGGGGCCAGTGACCATCACATGGTATGGTTCAATTTGGCTACTACATCTCAATCATCCCATTCAAGGCAAAATATGGGACTTCAGAGGAGCTGACTTTGATAAGATGGCCAACAGAGTTAAGCTAGCCTGGCAAAAAGAAACACAGGTGAGGGGTACAGGCAAAGTGGGCAAGCATTAGGATGCAATACTTGAAGCAACATCCCATTGTGTTAGACAGAAAAGGAAGTGCAAAGAAGAAGGAAACCACTTTGGTTCTCAAATACAGTAGCAGAAAAGGTCAGAGCCAAAAGGCTGGCCTTCAGGAAATATAAGGAACACAGCGGAATGAAGATAGGAGGCATACCAAACTGCCCTAAGGGAAGCAGGGAAGGCAGTAAGGCAGGCAAAGTCCCAAACTGAGGAAACACTAGCACGAACAGTAAAAGAAGGTGACAAGACTTTCTATAGATACATTAGTGAAAGGAGAAAGTCCAGAGGTGTTGCTAAGCTTAATGGAGAAAAGGAGCATGTGAGGAGGAGGACCCTGTAAAGGCATCTATCCTAAATAGATACTTTTGCTCAGTATTTACTGAAGAGATATGAGGGCAGGGCCACAGCTCAAGCATCATGGACACAGGGGGAGGGTGAGCACTACTCCTTCACAAAGAAAGGGTCCTACAAGAGCTTGCTAAGCTCAGGGTGGATAAGGCAATGGGACCTGATGGCATACATCCCAGGGTACTTAAGGAGCTAAAGGAGGAACTATCAGAGCCATTAGCAGAATTGTTTAGTGAGTCTCTGAGCACAGGAGAGGTCCCAGAAGACTGGAGAAGGGCTCATGTGATCCACTCCACAAGAGTGGTAGCAGGAGGAGGCGGGGAACTACAGACCGGTCAGTCTTACCTCAGTAGTGGGCAAGATTATGGAGGCACTCCTTAAGGAAAGGATAGTGCAACACCTGGAATCCATAGGGGCACAGGATCCAAGACAGCATGGGTTTACAAAGGAAGGTCCTGTCAAACTAATCTCATAGATTTCTTTGACTGGGTAACCAGAGTGGTGGACCAAGGGGGAGCAGTTGATGTCGCCTACCTTGACTTCAGCAAAACTTTTGACACTGTTCCACATAGAAGATTGATAAATAAGCTGGGTAGGCTCGGGTTGGGTCAGAAGTTGGTCAACTGGGTGGCAAACTGGTTGACGGGCAGAAAACAGAGAGTGGTGGTAAATGGTATACAGTCAGAAGAGATGCAAGTCACAAGTGGGGTACCTCAGGGATCAGTCCTGGGGCCAGTCCTCCTGACATCTTCATTAGTGACCTTGCAGATGGACTAGAGGGTAGGCTTGTCTGTTTGCAGATGACACCAAGATCTGCAACAGAGTAGAAGATCCAGATGGGGTGGGCAGAATGAGAAGAGATCTGGATAAACTAGCAGAATGGTCAGAAGAGTGGCAACTGGGATTTAATGCAAAGAAGTGCAAAATCATGCACATAGGGAAGAGGAACCCTGAAGCCACCTATAGGCTGGGAGGGGAGTTGCTAGCAGTCACAAAGGAAGAAAGAGACTTGGGCATCATCATCACTGATGACCTGAAATCATCCAAACAGACCTCTAAAACAGTAGGTAAGGCTAGGGGGTGTTAGGGTGTATTAGTAGGGGTATCACAAGTCGTAAGAGGGAGGTAATAATCCCTCTTTACAAGACACTGGTTAGGCCCCATCTGGAGTACTGTGTGCAGTATTGAGGCCCACCTTCACAAGGACATTAACAAATTGAGGCAGTCAGGAAAGGCAACCAAAATGGTGCAGGGACTGCATCAGAAGACATATGAGGACAGATTAGCGGAGCTCAATATGTATACCCTTGAGCAAAGGAGGAGAGAGGTGATATGATCGAGGCATTCAAACACCTTAAGGGCATAAACAAGGTGAAAGAGTCTAACATGTTTAAATATAAGAAAAATAGCAGGACAAGAGGACACAGCATGAGATTAGAGGGGGCCGATTAAGGGGAATGTGAGAAATTCTTTTTCACAGAAAGGGTGGTGGATGCATGGAATGGCTTACCACAAGAAGTGGTGGCTATGAATACAGTGCAGGACTTCAAACAGGCATGGGATAGGCATAAGGGAGCAATACAAATGACTGTGAATAGATAGGCCACTGACAGAGCAAAGGCCGATGGCACATTTATAAGGTAGAAAAAGAAATGGGCAGACTGGATGGGCCTTGCGGTCCTTATCTGCCGTCAACTTTTATGTTTCTATGTTTCTATGATAGATAAAGGAAAGGAAAAAACTCAAGCATGTACAACATGTTAACCCATAATGAGGGCCCACCCTTTTAATTTCACCATCAGATTTTGAGGTATCATGCTGTTTATTGCTAACTGGAGGTCATCATCATAGTTACAGTATGTATTCAATTCAGGAGAGGGAGAATATCCAGTTTATATTGCTTCCTGTCCTATTATATTTTACAATGCCACTAAGGGTTGGCATGCATGCTGACTCCAAATTCTGACTGATTGTTCTGCTGAGACTTTTATGTGCTTTGTATAATGTTGCTTATTTCTACTGTGTAGCAATTCTATTATGTGTGCTTCACATTCTGATTGCCCTGATCATGTCTGACTGCTCTGCTGAGATATGAATTCACATCATGCTGCATTGCCTTTTTCTTATTGTGTAACCAGTCTATCCTATGTGCACAAAGTGTCTGACTCCTTTGCTGATACAGACCACCCTTGATTATTCAGCCACTTTTCTACAAGCAAAATTGGGTGGATAATAGAGGGTGTCAGATAATCAAGGGTGGAGGATAATAAGGGGCAATACAATAGCAAACATATTGTACAAACCAAATGTAGCAAATAATCAAGGGAAGTGAATAATAGGGTGCTGGATAATTGAGGATGCACTGTATATTCATTTATGTCTTGCCAATTATCTCTCTGTCTCTTTTATAAGCCAGTTTATCCCGCATTCATAAAGTACAATCTTTCTGTTCTAATCCTGCATTACCACTATGGAAAAGGTATAGTCAGCTTTGTCCCTTTTCTGTTTATCTTAGGTTCAGTAATTAAAGAAAACTATGATTTAACATGCACATTGTTTTTTCAGCATTAAACCTAGATATTGTATAAAAGCCACCAGAAATGATATATACTATCTGGTGTTTTTTTTCCACCAAACAGTCTCCAGTAGTTTTGCTATCAGTGGATATTGAGCAGACTAAATAGTATACAATCTAAACATCTCATCTGAAAATGTAATGCCTGGAATGACACATAAAACATTTTTAGCTTGTAACGAAGGTGGATCAGCCAGCCACTCTTGCTCCAACGTTTCACCCAGTGGGGCTTCTTCAGGGAATGGTTGTACTTAATAGCAGGATAATTTTCCTTTTCTTTATCCAATTAGTCATCCATGTGCTCCATTCTTTGTAGTAGAAGGAGGTTTGTAGATTTCCTTAGCTTTCAAAAATTTTGATTCTTTCCATTACTTCTCTCCTAGTAATGGGTTAATGTTTTCACTGTTCACAACAGCATCATGGCTAGCAGGACTACCATCTCCTGAAGAAGGCCCAGTGGGGCAGGAACATAGGACAGGGGTGGCTTAAAAATAAAAACAAATACTATTCTAAACCGTTTGGTGAGTGACTGTCTGATAGTTCTTGTTTGTTGCTTGATTATTCGGCAGAATCCCCCCACACACACACACATTTGTTATTTTTTCTCCTGTAGAAGAACTTTTGAATTTTCCAGGCAACCCCCTCTGTCACATTTTTAGCTTGTTCATTTACCAAGTAAATTACTTTAATCAATCAACATGTAAGAGAACCCTCATACATCAGTCCCACTCATACACAATGTGCTAATCTCCATCTTGCCTAATTTGCAGTCTGATCTCATGATCACAGGTTGGAGCCCAGTGTATAAATCTTCTGACTCTAATCAGGAGCAAGCTCATTTCTGCACTGTATTCTTAGCTCTCTGTGACTTCCATGCTCCAATCAGGTCTACCAGAGTAAAGGGCCCATCTCTCCTGAGTCTCTGTGGATTACATTAAACTTGAGAAATTAAGAGATGCTGCTTGATCTGCCCATAAGGTGTCTGGTACCCTTGCGGACAATCAACAGTACCACAGACTCAAGAACCTATGCACATTAAACAGCTACTGATGCCTCAAAGAAAACTTTAAAAAACATAAGAATTGGGTACAATTCTTCCAACATTCCATTTATATTTTATATTTCAAACACCATGAAGTCTTGCTGTAATTAGGACTATAGCAGTCAGCCTCAGCCTCTGAACTGCCCCGGAGAGGAAAGGGTTAACTCCAGAGAAGTCTGGAGTTCCGCAACGCGAGGGCGCTGTTCAAAGCTCTATCTGTGCAGTTTGAAGTCAAACTGCCAGATTCTTTACTCCGCTTCACTGAACAGTCGCTCCGGAGATCAGCTCCTTCAGCTCGGTTCACTACGCGGTTTTCGGTCGGTTCCTTCGGTTCAGAAAACCGGCAAAAGTCTTAAAATTACTGCGGTTTCGGCTAAGCTCTATCTGGTAACCGTAAGTAAAACGAAAATTTAGTCTGTGTGGAAATAATTATCGGTTCAGTCTGAACCGATCGTTTCTTGTATTTTGATGAATTTTTAGACGTGAGGTACCCGGTTCTTATCGGTTCTAAAAAAACCCTCGTTTTCAATAGGGTTTTTTCCAATACCCGTGACACGGTTAGGAACCGATAAGGGTGTCTTGCTCTGGCACGGCCTGAAGAAAAGGGCAAGTTTTGGTTAGGCTGGCACTATGTCTAGAAGCAAAAAGAAAAACCGGGCCCGGGGTTTCAACACTGTGATGTTTGTGGGGAAGCCTTTGCCAAGGCTGACCCACACACCACTTGTGTTTATTGTCTGGGGGCTGACCACCTCCTTTCAGACTGCCAGATATGTAAAAATTTCCCTGCAGCCACCCTGGAGAAGAGATTGGGCCGGCTCAGGGAACGAGAGGCCAAAAAGTCCGCTGACCCGGATGGCCAGCCCGGTCCAGTACCCACTGGACCAGAGGGAGTGCCCTCTGACCAGGGCATTACTTCCTCGGGCAAGAGAAAGGCTGGTTCAGAGGAACCAGCACCAGCAAAAAGACAAAGAAATCAGCAGGTTCGAGTCTAAGATAGTTTCTCCAACTGTTGCAGAAATAGCAAAAGCCATACAGATTGTTCCAGTCTTTGTCGCAGGGACTTGGAGAGCCTCCACAAGTAGTGCAGAGGGTGGCTCGCCCAGGTCCAGTGGTTCAAGATTATGTTATTGAGGAGTTTATGAACCACAGGAGGGAGGAGGAATTTGATCAGTGCATTTGTGACTGGGAAGGTCTGGACGTGCCCATTGAACCGGCATTTCTCCAGACAGACCCTTAGAGTCTCCCCTCTGTTGTCTGGGTCCCTTCTCATTTTGTGTTTTTATAAAAGGTGGCAGAAACCCTCCAGCTCCCTTTAGAGGAGGCTGTGGATGAGCAAGAGGAGCCTGATTTTGTTGAAATGATGGATATTCCAGAGTCTAGAAGGTTGTCTATTCCTTTGCATAAATCATTTGGAAGCAAACAACAAAGATTTTAAAAATCCTCATTCTGTCCCTCCTGTAGACAAAAAAATGGACAGAAAGGTATACTTTATCAGGCCCGATACAGACTTCCTCACTGAGCAGTGTAGTCATGTAGGTGTTGTTCAAGCTGCAGCCTGCATAAGGCTAATATTCCTTGGCATCACATCCCCTGACAAAGATTCCAGGAAGATTGATACCATGGCAAAAAAGCAATATATGGCAGCTTCTTTGGGACTCAGGCAGGCTAATTACATGGCTTATGTGGCTAGATATCAAAGTCTAGATGGGACACTATTTTTGCAGTTAGCCAAGCAGGCCCAGGGTCAGCTGGCTAGTGAGTTGGAACAGGTGGCTGCTGATGGCATTGAGGCCTCTAAAGTTCAATTTCATACTGCTGTTGATGTTAATGATGTTTCTTCTAGGGTCATGGCCACTTCTGTAGCTCTCCGTAGGTTGGCATGGCTCAGATGCACTAATTTGTCCCAAGACACTCAGGCAAAGGCTATGGATTTCCCTGTAGTAGGTAACTCTCTGTTTGGTGATCAGACAGAAAATTACATGAAAAAAATGGATGAATACAGAACTACCTACAAAAGTGCCCAAGCTAAAGAGGTACCCCCCAGAGGCATGCCCCAGGGAATGGGGTAGGCCTTCCTACAGGCCCTTTTATCAAGCTCAAGCCTCTTCAGCCTTTGTTCAGAGGGTTTCTTCAGAGGCAGGGGCAGGCGGGCTCTGGCAGACCGTCCCTTCCTCCCAGCCAAAACAGCTGCCAAGCAGGCACCCTGATGGGGTGCCCAGGGCGAATCTCCTGTGCAGGTGGGGCAGGTTGGCTTATTCAGCCAGAACTGGTTGTCCCTAACCTCGGACAAGTGGGTTCTGGAGGTGGTAAACCAAGGTCTGGTCCTCAGTTTCAAACAGTTCCCAAAGATGAGGGCCAGACATTTCCCACCTGCAAATCCTTTGAAGCCCTTGCTCTGGAAACAGAGGTTTCTTCTCTGCTGGGATGCAAAGCAGTAGAGAGGTTCCCCTTGCCATCAGGAAAAGGGTCTTTATTCAAGGTATTTCCTTACCCCAAAAAGACAGGAGAATGGCGGCCCATCTTAGATTTAAGGTTCCTGAACAAGCATCTTCTGAAACCAAAGTTCAAAATGTTAACTCTGGCAATGATTTTGCCTCCCTGAGACCAGGAGACTGGCTAGCTTCCTTGGACCTCAGGGCGCTTATTTTCATTCTTGATCAGGCCTTCTCACAGAAAGTACCTCAGGTTCGAACTACCTTCTGGCCACTATCAGTTCAGAGCAATGCCCTTGGCCTTACCTCTGCCCCAAGGGTTTTCACAAAATGTCTGGCTGTGATAGTGGCTCATCTGAGAAGGCAAGGGTGGCCGTTTCCCTACCTGGATGACTGGCTCATAGTGGGTCAGTCTCCAGATCACGTAAAATCTCACTTGTTGGTCACCAGCAGCTTCTCACCTCTCTGGGATTCCTGTTGAATCTTCCAAAGTCAGTTCTCGAACCAGTTCAGGTACTAACTTTCATAGGTGCAGAGTTGAACACAAAGTCTGCCAGGGCATATCTCCCTCCGAGAGAGTGGACAGACTCATTGCCTGGCATCTTCCTTCACCATGCGGTCTCTCGACCAGCAAGGCACTTCCTGCAACTCCTAGGACACATGGCTGCGTCCACAGCTGTCGTGCAGGAGCAAGATTCCAGATAGAGACATCCAATTCCACCTGAGATCTTTTTGGTCCCAAAGAAGGACCCCTCACCAAATTAGTCCCAGTGACAAGGTCTCTGATCCTGGCCCTTCAGTGGTGGCAGGACCAGAGCAATCTAACTCAAGGGGTCCCCTTCTTACCCATTCCTCACTCCCTCACACTTACCACAGATGCCTCCCTCCTAGGATGGGGGGCTCACTTGGGCGACCTTTCCACTCAGGAGTGTGGTCTCCTCAGGAATCTCTGCTCCACATCAACCTTCTGGAGCTCAGGGCTGTCCTCTTAGCTCTCCAGGCCTTTTCAGCTTCTGTCCAGAACAAGGTAGTTCAAGTCAGGACAGACAATACCACAACAATGTGGTACATCAACAAGCAAGGGGGCACTCGGTCTTCTGCCTTGTGCACCGAAGCAATGAAGCTGTGGTCTCTGGCTTACTCCTTGAATACCTCCCTGATAGCAGTTCACCTTCCAGGGAAGTACAATGTCCTAGCGGATGCCCTCAGCAGGATTTCTCAGGGCCACCACGAATGGGCCCTGAACCCTCTAGTGCTGGGGTCAGTCTTTGCCAGATGGGGCACCCCTCAGATAGATCTTTTCGCAGCCCCAGACAACCACCAACTTCCTGTTTTGTTGCAGACCTCAGTGTTGGGATCAGTCCCACTGACGCCTTCCAGTTGGATTGGGAAGGGAAATATCTATATGCCTTCCTCCTCCCTCTCCTTTTCAGGGTACTAGTGAGGATCAGAACTCAGTCCTGCAAGGTGATTCTGATTGCTCCAGATTGAGCCAGACAGCCCTGGTACCCTCTCCTTCTGTCCCTGATTGTCCACCTCCCTGAGCTTGCCCAGGACCCACGACCTGTTGACCTGTGCACAGGGAGAGTGTGGTATCCAACCTCAGTTCCCTCCACCTCAAGGCTTGGTTCTTGAGGAGCTAGAATCGCTGATCTACACCTCTCTCAAGGTGTCTTGGATATTTTGAGAGGCGGCCAGGAGGCCTTCTACTAGGGCCACCTATAATTCTAAGTGGAAGAGGTTTTCCATTTGGTGCTCTGGAAAGCAAATCTCCCAGAATCTGCTGATTTGACTGTTTTATTGGACTATCTGGTCCACTTAAATTCTCTAGGCCTTAAGCCAGCTACCTTAAGGGTTCATCTGGCAGCAGTCTCCGCTTATGTGTCAGCAGGTAAACCTGCTCCCATCTCTTCTCACCCTGTAATTTCCAAGTTTTTAAGGGTTACTTCACACTAACCCTCCTTTTAGGAACCAGCTCCTGCTTGGGACCTGAATGTTTGCATTGCTCAGCTAAATGCAACCCCCTTTGAGCCCCTGTCTTGACAGACCTCAAGTTTTGACTTGGAAGACTGTTTTTCTAGTGGCCATCACTTCTGCTAGACGTATAAGTGAGATGCAAGCCTTGTCAGTGGAAGAAGATTTCATTTCTTTTCATAGGGACAAGGTAGTCCTTAGGGACTAATAGAAGGTTTTTACCAAAGGTGGTCTCGATTTTCATCTCAACCAATCCATCTCTCTCCCAGTATTTTTCACTGAGCATTCCTCTTCAGGGAGAGGAGATTGCACAGTCTGGACGTCAAAGAGCTCTAAGCTACTATTTGGAACGCACCAAGGGTCATAGGTTTGAACCCTCCAGCTCTTCCTTACCTATGGGAAGTCGGCAAGGGAGACCTGCCACTAAGAGGACAATTGCAAGGTGGATTGTCTCTTGTATCCAATTCTGTTACCAAAAACTGGGTAAAGAGCCCCCCTCAGGATTGAGGGCTCATTCTACCAGAGGTACAGCTGCATCTCTAGCGGCTGCTAGAGATATTCCCATTTTGGAGATCTGTCTAGCTGCTACCTGGAAAACAGTTCACACCTTTACCAAACATTACTCCTTGGATGTTCAATCCAGGAGGGATGCCCGTTTTGGCACAGCTGTGCTTCAGATCCTATTTCCCAAGTAGGTTCTGACCCTCCTCCATGGAGGTACTGCTGTGTAATCTGCTATAGTCCTAATTACAGCAAGACTTCATGGTGTTTGAAGAAAAAATTACTCACCTTAGTAATTGCTTTTCTTCTCATGGAGTCTTGCTGTATTAGGACAACCTCCCTCCTACCCCGCTCAGAACTCCTCCTTGGGTATGGGGTTGGCAAATTAGTGCAAAGCACTGTGTCATGCCTTTTTCTTGCTTATTGGGTTTAGGAACTAGGTAATTCTGTTGTTCGTTTGAGTGGTAGGTGGCCCCCTTCCTGGACTTGAGTCTTTTTGGGAAGAGGGGGTCTGTTAATGCTTCTTTTCAGTAATGCTAACAATATTTAATAATTTTGTTGCTATTCTGTGATTGTTGTGTGTTTTTGTAGTTCTACTACTGGTAGGTAGCCAATGGCTAGTGTAGGGTTTTTTCCACACAGACTTGCTATATTAGTTTAGCTTCATAAAGAATCTGGCAGTTTGACTTCAAACTGCACAGATAGAGCTTTGAACAGCGCCCTCGCGCTTCGGAACTCCAGACTTCTCTGGAGTTAACCCTTTCCTCTCCGGGGCAGTTCAGAAGCTGAGGCTGACTGCTATAGTCCTAATACAGCAAGACTCCATGAGAAGAAAAGCAATTACTAAGGTGAATAATTTTTTCATTTCTCCTCCCCATTATTCATTACTATGGAAATTTGCATGAATATATGATCTTTATCCCTTAGAGTTCATTTAGAGTTCATCTGCCTCTATAGCTTTCTTCCTACTTCACGTCATAATCTTCTGTTGTGACATCACAATCTGTTGTCATGGGAGTAACTGTGATATCACAAGCAGTAATCTATGACTTCAGGTAGAAAGAAAGCAGCTGGAATAGATAAAATCTTCAGAAGCAAAGATCCTACTTTCATACAAATGACCTCAGTAATAAATAATGGGGAGGAGGAATATGCACTAATGGGAAATACAAGCTGAACTGTGTCTAAATATTATGTTTTGTTAAAGTTATTCTGAATGTGTCACCAGCTTTTTAATCATCCACAAAGCCAAAGCCTCCTACTTCCATTCCAAATTCATTAATGAATCACCAACTCCATCTAAATTCTAGGACATGGTAAATCAGCTACAACCCTCTCATGCTGGCCCTGATATCACCTGTCTCAGTAATAGCCACTTTCTTTAAAAACCTGCAATATCCACATCTACACCAATAACACCATCCTTTGTGCTTCGGGCATTGTCCCGCTGACATCTCTGCTACCCTACAATTGGACTTCAACTCAATATCCAGCTGATTCAATACAAATCACCTTGCCTGCAATCAATTCAAAACAGTGTCTATGCTCTTTGGCACCAAAACATGTTTTGCCACTTCTTCTTACCTGACTACAAATCCCCCGATGGTGCCTTCCTTTCTTCCATGTCACATTACAGATACCTGGGTGTCATTCTGAATAAATTCACTGGACTTTTCTTTGCATATCCAGGTGCTAGTTTCCAAATCACACAAAAAGCTTGGTGCTCTATCAGGTTGGTGACTGATTTTCACTGGGAATGTGTAAGTGCCTGGTTGAATGTTTAATCCTACCAGTCATTTATTTTGATGTGGTCTATAATGTCACCCCTAAATGTCATTTATTAAAACTGGATACCCTATACAATTCCCTCTGTAGATTTATCCATTGAGCCCCTGCTCTCACGCATCACTGCATACGTTATGACTGTTTTGGCTGGTCCTCATTGTTTGATAAACATATATAACACTTAGCCCTGCTTGGGTTTACATACTGGTTAAGCAAGCTTCAAAATTATTTGTTCACCCTCTTTTCCCCCACTTCCCAGCTGGATACCATCTTTACTCTCAATCTGGCAACAGGTTCATCATCTCACATTGGAAACTAAGTGCTGGGCAATTTGCCTTTAGTTACCATCTTTCATAGGTCTGGAACAAGCTTACCTTGGGTAATAGTTTTCCTTCCAGTCTTGCTGTTGCTAAGCAGCTTCTAAAAAATATGAATGTGTCTGACTGTGATTGTACCTGATTTGTTGCTGGCTTATTAGTGTTGCCACCAATCCACTAGCTGCAGAATATACCAGATGATTAGGTACTGGACCTTCGGAGCGCATACTTTGGCAGAATGGGAGAGTGCCTAAGGAATGCACTAGCAAAAGGGCAGGAAGGAGGGTGGAGGAACAATGGGATAAAATTAAAACTACCATCACAAAGGCAACAAGACTTTGTGTGAAGCAAATAAACAAAACAAAATAAAGGAAAAAAAAACTATCGTTCTCAAAAGAGGTGACAGGGAAGGTTAGGGAGAAAAAGACAGCATTCAGAAAGTATAAGGAATCACAGAAGAAGCAGGAATGAGAACTCTATCAGTTAATGCAGAAAAAAGTGGGGAAGGCAGTTAGAATAGCAAAAGGCCCAAATGGAGGAAAAGATAGCCAGCTCAGTTAAGAAAGGGGATAAAACATTTTATAGGCACATTAGTTAGTGAAGAAAGACCAAGGGAGGCTTAATAAAGGGAAGGGTGGGTGGACAGAGGGTGACAGTGAAAAGGCAGAGATACTCAATGAATACTTTTGTTCAGTATTCACAAAAGAAGAGGAGGGGGATATACCTAAACCAAACAATAGAAGCACTCTGGATAGGGGGGCCGATATCAGTCCATTCACAGAAGAAAGGATCCTGAAAGAACTCCTAAAACTCAAGGTGGACAAGGCAATGGGGCCTGATGGGATTCACCCCAGAATTCTGAAAGTACTAAGGGGAGAACTAGTGACACCACTGACTACCCTTTTTAACAAATTATGGGAGGATGATGTGGTATCTGAAGACTGGAGGAAGGTGGATGTGATTCCCCTTCACAAAAGTGGGAGCAAGGCAGAGACAAGAAACTACAAACCTGTTAGTTTGACCTCAGTGGTAAGGAAAATGATGGAATCACTTCTAAAAAAAAAGAACTGTTGAGTGCCTAGTGGCCAGTGGGGTATAGGACCCAAGGCAGCATGGACTCACAGTGGGAAGGTCATGTCAGATGAATCCAATAGATTTCTTTGACTGGGTGACCAAAGTAGTAGACCAGGGAGGGGCTGTGTACATGGCCTACCTAGAATTTGAAAAGGCATTTGACACAGTCCCACACAAAAGATTAATAAACAAATTAGCCAGCTTGGAAGTGGGTCCTAGGGTGGTAGCTAGGTAAGAAATTGGCTGAACAAGAGGATGCAGAGGGTAATAGTAAATGGAGTCCACACCAAAAAAAAGGGGGGTTACTAGCGGGGTACCGCAGGGTTCAGTATTGGGGTCGGTCCTCTTTAATGTGATAAGATGGCCAACAGAGTTAAGCTAGCCCTGGCAAAAAGAAACACAGGTGAGGGGGTACAGGCAAAGTGGGCAAGTATGAAGTATGCAATACTTGAAGCAACATCCCATTGTGTTAGACAGAAAAGAAAGTGCAAAAGAAGAAGGAAACCACTTTGGTTCTCAAATACAGTAGCAGAAAAGGTCAGAGCCAAAAGGCTGGCCTTCAGGAAATATAAGGGAACACAACGGGATGAAGATAGGGAGGCATACCAAACTGCCCTAAGGGAAGCAGGGAAGGCAGTAAGGCAGGCAAAGTCCCAAACTGAGGAAAAACTAGCCCGAACAGTAAAAGAAGGTGACAAGACTTTCTATAGATACATTAGTGAAAGGAGAAAGTCCAGAGGGGTATTGCTAAGCTTAATGGAGAAAAGGGAGCATGTGAGGAGGAGGACCCTGTAAAAGCATCTATCCTAAATAGATACTTTTGCTCAGTATTTACTGAAGAGAAGGTAGGGCAGGGCCCACAGCTCAGCATCATGGACACAGGGGGGGGAGGTGAGCACTACTCCCTTCACAAAAGAAAGGGTCCTACAAGAGCTTGCTAAGATCAGGGTGGATAAGGCAATGGGACCTGATAGCATACATCCCAGGGTACTTAAGGAGCTAAAGGTGGAACTAGCAGAGCCATTAGCAGAACTGTTTAGTGAGTCTCTGAGCACAGAAGAGGTCCCAGAAGACTGGAGAAGGGCTCATGTGATCCCGCTTCACAAGAGTGGTAGCAGGGAGGCAGGAACTACAGACGGTCAGTCTTACCTCAGTAGTGGGCAAGATTATGGAGCACTCCTTAAGGAAAGGATAGTGCAACACCTGGAATCCATAGGGCACAGATCCAAGACAGCATGGGTTTACAAAGGAAGGTCCTGTCAAACTAATCTCATAGATTTCTTTGACTGGGTAACCAGAGTGGTGGACCAAGGGGGAGCAGTTGATGTCGCCTACCTTGACTTCAGCAAAGCTTTTGACACTGTTCCACATAGAAGATTGATAAATAAGCTGGGTAGGCTCGGGTTGGGTCAGAAGTTGGTTAACTGGGTGGCAAACTGGTTGACAGGCAGAAAACAGAGAGTGGTGGTAAATGGTATACAGTCAGAAGAGATGCAAGTCACAAGTGGGTACCGTAGGATCAGTTCTGGGGCCAGTCCTTTCAACATCTTCATTAGTGACCTTGCAGATGGACTAGAGGGTAAGGCTTGTCTGTTTGCAGATGACACCAAGATCTGCAACAGAGTAGATGATCCAGATGGGGTGGGCAGAATGAGAAGAGATCTGGATAAACTAGCAAAATGGTCAGAAGAGTGACAACTGGGATTTAATGCAAAGAAGTGCAAGATCATGCACATAGGGAAGAGAAACCCTGAAGCCACCTATAGGCTGGGAGGGGAGTTGCTAGCAGTCACAAAGGAAGAAAGAGACTTGGGCATCATCATCACTGATGACCTGAAATCATCCAAGCAGACCTCTAAAGCAGTAGGTAAGGCTAGGGGGGTGTTAGGGTGTATTAGTAGGGGTATCACAGGTTGTAAGAGGGAGGTAATAATCCCTCTTTACAAGACACTGGTTAGGCCCCATCTGGAGTACTCCGTGCAGTATTGGAGGCCACACCTTCACAAGGACATTAACCAAATTGAGGCAGTCCAGAGAAGGGCAACCAAAATGGTGCAGGGACTGCATCAGAAAACATATGAGGACAGATTAACAGAGCTCAATATGTATACACTTGAGCAAAGGAGGGAGAGAGGTGATATGATCGAGGCATTCAAACACCTTAAGGGCATTAACAAGGTGAAAGAGTCTAACATGTTTAAATATAAGAAAAATAGCAGGACAAGAGGACACAGCATGAGATTAGAGGGGGGCCGATTAAGGGGGAATGTGAGGAAATTCTTTTTCACAGAAAGGGTGGTGGATGCATGGAATGGCTTACCACAAGAAGTGGTGGCTATGAATACAGTGCAGGGCTTCAAACAGGCATGGGATAGGCATAAGGATGCAATACAAATGACTATGAATAGATAGGTCACTGACAGAGCAAAGGCCAATGGCACATTTATAAGGTAGAAAAAAGAAATGGGCAGACTGGATGGGCCTTGCGGTCCTTATCTGCTATCAACTTCTATGTTTATATGTTTATAAGTGACATTGCAGAGGGACTGGAAGGAAAAGTATGCCCCTTTGCAACTGACACAAAGATCTGCAACAGGGTTGATGCACAAGGGGTGGAAAGAATGAGAAGGGACTTGGCAAGGTTGGAGGAATGGTCAAAAGTATGACAGCTTAGATTCAATGCAAAGAAGTGCAAAGTAATGCATCTGGGAAACAAAAACCCAGTGGAAGAGTACACAATTGGGGGGGGGGAGGTACTAACAACAACAAAAATGGAAAGGGACCTGGGGGCAGTCATATCAGATGACCTAAAGGTAGGCAGGCAATGTGAGAAGGCAATAAGGAGGGCTGGGGGGATACTGGGATGCATAGGGAGAGGCATCACCAGTAGAAAACAGAAAGTTGTCATCCCTCTGTACAGACAGTTGGTGAGACCCCATCCGGAGTACTATTTGCAGTTCTGGAGACCCCATCTCCACAAGGACATAGGATGGAGCCAATCCAGAGGAAGGCAAATAAAATGGTGCAGGGTCTGCACCAGAAACCATACGAAGAGAGACTAAAGAAGCTTTATATGTATACCCTTGAGGAAAGGAGGGAGAGGGGGGACATAATAGAAACTTTCAAGTACTTCAAGGGACTCAACAAAGTCCAAGAGGGTAGCATCTTTCAGAAAAAGAGATGTGCAAGAACAAGGGGGCACAGTTTGAAGATAGATGGGGGATGGCTCAGGGGCAACGTGGCAGAAGTATTTTTTCACAGAGAGGGTGGTGGACGCATGGGATGGCTTTCCTGAGGAGGTTATGGGGTCAAAAACAGTGGGGGAATTCAAGAATGCATGCGACAGACATAAGGCAATTATAGTGGGGGGTAGGAGGAAGTAGGCTGTTGGTTAACTAGAATCTGCAGCTTATCCAGTAGGTAGGTAAACAGGCAGACTGGGTGGGCCAAGCTGCCCTTATCTGCCATCAAAGTCTATGTTTCTATTGATGATATATTTTTGTTCACTTTTATATTTTACTCTGTTTTTCTGTATTGTATTGATTGTATTTGGTATTGCTGAATTGTCCCTCTTCCTCTTCCTCTTCCCTCATGTCACATCTTTAAACAATTGTTTTCCACATCTCTGCATGTCTATCTGGGGAAACTTAAAAAAAAAATGCTTATTGTAAAAGCATACTGAAGGTTTTATTTATTTGTTAATTTATTTGAAATTTACATAAAACAAATGGTGTGATGGCCCCATGAGATACAATGGGCTCGATTCTCAAAGCTCAGCACAAGTCACGCCAAGAGTGGCTTGCGCCAGTTGCCGGTATGCCACGGACCCTTTGCCTGATTCACTATCAGGTAGGGTTCAAGCGTCGAAGTCCTGCAGCTTGTGGCAAATGTGACCAAGTGCTAAAAAATGGTGCATCTGAGAGGTTTGCTGTAAGCTGCGGGGCAGTCAGGTGGCATCTGCACCCAGAAAAAGAGACCAGATGGGGCGGTGCATGAGGAGGGCTGGTGGCACATGGGGCATAGCTAGGCTACTGCTGTACCAGTGTGTTGGGGTGCCTGAATGCTGGGCACCATGATGGGGGGAGCTGTGGACACCACACCACAAATGGCTCCGGAGCCCTTGCATTTGGTTGGTTGTTTACCAGGTTGGTGCACTGGCCATATACAATGCCAGTGCACATAACATGCTGTCATGGGGGCATGGGAGACTGTGGGCAGGCAGTGGCACATAGTCTCTCCCACCCAGGGAGGGCTCTGTCAGTGGCACACGGATCATTAGACTAGCCCTGGCTGGTCTAACGGTACTTGAACATGTGCCTTTCATGGGGTTGTGAATTTCTGTGTCCGGGATATGGCAGCTTGTGTCTGCTGTAAGCCCCATAGCACCCTGGTGCACTCAGCTGCTTGGTGCACACTTGGCACAGGGCCAGTCTGGTGCACTGGGTCCCAGTTTGGTGCAGGGGGGTCTTTCTGAATCACAATCTCTGCAAGTTATGACTCAAGGTGCTCCTTGCATCACTGCTGTATGATGCAGGCACATTGCGTCAGCTTTGGAGCTTTGAGAATTGAGACACTTATCTTGTTTTACTTGGGGCAGCATGGTACATCAGGGTACAAAAAGTGCTTAGGGCAGGATTCACAAAGGGGCTGCACCCAGTGCATCTGAGATGCGCCGGTGCATCCCTGACTTACGCACTGGTGCAATTCTGGCAGGGGGCTGATACGGCGGCACATCCCAAATGTGCCAATGCATTGCAGATGTGGTACATACCACACATAATGAGATGCAGTGCATCTGGAGGGGCTGTGAAGGGGGCATGCCCATGCATATGGTGCACAGCCTCATTCACAGACCAACTTGGAGGCGCATCCCTGGGGCATGTCCGGAGATGCACCTCCCAAGGATAAGTCTCAGACAAGTAGACTTATGTGGATTGCCACCCACAGGTAGGCTGCCATACTGCAGACAGCAGCACAGCAGCCTGCCCACCCGGGCAGCCCAGTGTGCACCCCTCCCTGCCCATGTCCCCCGAGACATGCTGCACAATGCAGCAGTAGCAGGGTGTCCAAAAAACCCCCTCCCTGCCCCTGCCTGTGTTCCTGGAAAATGCCGCAGAATGCAGCAGTAGCAGGGTGTTCAAAGAAACCCTCCACCATGTCCACAACCCTGATTCCATGCCGTCACTGCAGCAGTATATGGTCATACACTGAACCCCCCACCCCAACCCACACAGACTGCTGATGGTGCTCCAGACATCACCTCTGTGAGCCAGCAGGCCCCCCCCCCGCCTACTCAGGCATCCTCACCCCACACCGCTCCCCCATCCCTGCAGGTCCCTATGGTTGGCAAGCAGCACAACCCACCCTCATTCCACCACAGCTGCCCACTGACTGAGCTATCTGAGACTGACAGCTACAATACTACTGAAGCCCATTGGTGGACTCTGTTAACCAATGAGCTTGCAGCGTGTACTGTACTCTGTCATAAACATTTTTGTGAATGACAGTGTACAATACACACTGCAAGCCCATTGGTCGACAGAGTCCACCAATGAGCTTTCAGTAGTACTGTAGCTGTCAGTCTCAGACAGCTCTGTTGGTGGGCAGCTGTGACAGAATGGGGTGGGTCATGCTGCCTGCTGTTTGTTGGGACTTGCTGGGATGGGGGAGTGGGAGGGTTGGGGTGCCTGAGTGGGTAGGGGGTGGGGACACCACTAGACCACCAGGGCTTACCTTTGTTGGGCCTTATAACGGACGTGGTTTGGGGTCGGGGGCAGCAGACCACAAGGGCAGTGTCGGTGGTTCAGTGCCCTCTGCGATCGGGTCTGGGTGGGGAAGGGGGTGCTGGTACCTCACCTTTACTACTGTAGTGTGTGGCATGTATCGGGGATGTGGGCAGGAAGGGGGTGTCTGTGCTCTGTACAGTACCACCTCACTGAGTGGCATGACAATAGGGATGTGGGCAAGGTGGGTGGGCTCAGTGTACAGTGAGTGGCTTCATACAGGGGACTTGGGCAGGGAAGGGGATGGCAGGAACCAGACAGGGGTGCCGGGTGCATGCCTGTACTGCCACACATGCAGGGCACCCAGCGCATTCTGTAGGGGCATCCCTGCACAGCACATGCAAATGGGGCCATAATGACATGCAAATGGACCGATTATGCCTTGCATGCCTAATGGCCCCATTTGCATATTGTTGGCCCTGAATGGCATATTTGGGTGCAGCACATCATGAGATGCGCTGCTCCATTGGTTTCCCAGTCTGACCATGGGTTGCCCTGGTGCATCCAGGGCTGGACACAACTATGGTATTCACAGATGGGGATGCACCAGGAGCATCCCCCAGTGCATCTTCTGTGAATACCACAGTTGATGCTCGGCACATCTCATTTGCACTGGGGCATCCGAGATGCACCGAGAGCAACTCCTTTGGGAATCCTGCCCTTAGTTTATAGTGCAGTAGAGTTGAACACCTAAGTTCTAGCTCAAAACTCATACATCAGATACAGTAAGAGGATGACAGCCACAGGTGTTGAGGGTTGTCCCTTTACACTCAGATGGACTATTGGAGGTTGAAGAAAGGTAGGTGCTAATATCCCAAACAAATCAGTGAATATTCTGTGAGGAGGTGTATAAGAATAAGTGTTCAAATGGAAGGCCATCTACATGGATCTATGTGCTGCTCAAGCAGCAACCTGAAAAAGCTTAGGGGTTTGTAATTGGGGGCCAGTGGGCTGTTCATTTCTGCTGGGATGAGAAGGAGAAAGGCCATTTGCTGAAGCTTTTTTTTGTAAATTTTATTTTAATTTTGCCAGCAATACATATTCACAATATCTTGCATGGAATGATAATGCATTGATTAACATAGATTGATTGTATATAAAGTTTTTTTTTAATATATTTGTCTTTTATTTGGGAAATGTATGATCTTGCACATAAAGCAAAACACATAGCAAAAAAGAGAATAAGCAGGAAAAAGGTAATCAGTGGTCAAAAACAGAATTAATTATTGTACAAAACCTTAAGCCGTTAAATCTTATTAGCAGCCCCCGCTATAATAAAGGGTTTCTATATAAGGTCATAAAGCACAGTGTGCTTCACTTTTTGTAACGTGTCATTTCCACTAGCATATGTTAGAGCAACAGATTTCTACAGTGAATGGGGGTGGGAGGGTGGGGGGTCCTATGCACTAGTAATACATCATTTAGCATTTAAAATTCCAATAGTCAATAACTTTTTTCTTAGGGCTTGTAGGAAGTAAATGTTTAGATGATGTAAGAAACAAACAGTACACAGTTCAGTCTTTAAATACAGATTAGTTAATAAAAGTAAGTTATGAACTGAGGATCCTAAACAGAGGAATCTGATTGACTCAGAGCTCTTTGAAGCCATGATGATATCAGGCTACATCATCACAGCTTCAAAAAAGTTCCAGTGTCACCAGCCTCCTTGCTCTCTACTGTCTGAGAACTATTTTTTCAAAATGTACTCCTTCGCCACCCAAAAACTCATTCATAAAATGTTTTAAAACCTGTTTTTTTTATTTGTTTTATTTATAAAACTTGAAACTCAGTTCATAATAGCAATAAGTCACTCCAGGGTGTGGTATATCATGGGATGTCATCACTTCTCGGGTGGTTGGATGCACTCGGCCTGCGGCCTCGTGCCCCAACCATCCAAGGTGATGATATGATATATCACACTTTGCTTATTGCTTAATTATACAATGGCAAGAAAATTTCCTGGACTCTGATTGGCCAGTGTGTCCCTGGCACAGTGAGGTTATCCCAGCACAACCTCACTGTATGGATGCCATTGCCATTGATGCCATTGCCCTTATTGACCTTGATGCCATTGCCATTGGTTTCTCACATCTCCCCTTCAGAAACAAAGATAAATTGCCACACTAAAAATTTACTGAAAACATTTTTTAAATATTTGTTATTTTGTATAACAACAAGCCATTGTATAACAGCAATAATGCACTCCAGGGTGTGGGTTGTGCTGGGATAACCTCACTTCTGGGACATTGGGCACACTCAGCCTCTGGTCTCATGCCCAACCACCCAGGCATGAGGTTATCCCAGCACAATCCACACCCTGTCATGCATTATTGTTTAATTACTTGTGTCAACAATCTGTTGCTGAGTGATTGCAAAAGCATACAAGCAACCATAACATGTGAGGAATTCCCAATGGCAGAAAAAAATCTATTAAACAGGGATAATATTGATAGATTAAACTTATTAATTAAACACAGAGAAGAATATATTTGTGTAAGGTGTAAAATTGAATTTGGTTTAATCAACCAGTTTTAGTAATATGCCAATAGGTGCAAATTTCCAACCATTTTTCCTAAAACTAAGTATTGTTTTCAAATTGTTGTATAATACTTTGTAACTTTTGAAAAATAGCTTTGTTGTTGAATCAGATCTGTATAAGATTCAAAGAATGCTGATTTTTAATAACGTGAACCAGTAGAGTCTATTAATTTTCTTAAAACAGATCGTATTTGAAAATATTTAAATAATTGAGTTTTATCTATCAATATCTCTCTTGCAACTGAAAGAAAGATAACAACTTGTATTCAAACAAATCTCCTATATTATGGATTCCCAGATTATGCCATAATTTTAGGAAGTTATCATGAAGCAATTTATGAAACCCATTCTTAACCAGAGGAGTGTGGTTTGAAATAAAATTTTTGAAATTATTTTGTTTACCATTGACAAGATTTTTAATGTTATGACCACTATTGGGTTAACCCTACACAGTTTTATTCCCTCATCATCATTCACACATACTATTTGAAATGTTTTCATATATTTAAACACAGCAGGCCCCATTCTCAAAGCTCCCAGCATGGCACAAGGGGCTTGTACCACAAAGAATGGCGTAAAGTGCCGCTCGCACCACAAGATGCACCATTAATGATTCACAAAGGCAGACTGCATCAATCACAGGCTGCATGCACCAAAGAGTGCTTGTGCCAGCCATGTACCACAAAATGGTCTGCAACATGGTGCTAGGGGGCATGGGGCAGATGCAAGCAGCCACATCCCCTATATTGGGATTCTCAAAACCCTCACAGAGGGTGAAAGTCTAAGTACCCTTAGACCAGTCAGAACTGGTCTAAAAGTACTTAGAATATCACCCCCTGGGAGGGTTTGACCATTTGCACCACAGTTGGAGCCCTCCCTCACCATGTACCATGCCCCCCCAACCCAAATGTGCTTGAAAATTAACATGTTACAAAAAATTATTCCCTGATGGTCTAGCGGTCCCCCCCAGCCCTGATCTGCCTGAAAATTAATATGATAAAGATAATCATTCCATGGTGGTCTAGTGGCCCCCCTGCCCTGGTCTGCCTGAAAATTAATATGAGAAAAATAATCATTCCCTGGTGGTCTAGTGTCCCCCTCCCCCTCCCGATGTGCCCGAAAATTAGAATGTTAAACAAAAACATTCCCTGGTGATCTAGTGAACCCCCACCTGGCAGATAGTGCCCACCACCCCACTCCCCTCAGCCCAAACCCTGAGCCAGCAACCAGCACAGCCCTCCTCTCAGCACCACAGCTGGCCACAGACTGAACTGTCACTGTGTGTGTACTGTATACAGTATGCGCTCATTGATTGACAGCTCACTCTGAGCTGTCAATCTAGAGTGTATACTATATACAGTACACATTCAGTGACAGTTCAGTTAGCAGTCAGCTGTGGTGCTGAGAGGAGGGCTGTGCTGGTTGCTGGCTCAGGGTTTGAGCTGAGGGAAGTGGGGTGGTGGGCACTACCTCCCAGGTGGGGGTTCACTAGATCACCAGGGAATGTTTTTGTTTAACATTTTAATTTTGGGTCAGATTGGGGCTTGGGAGGTGCTAGATCACCAGGAAATAATTATTTTTATCATATTTAATTTTCATACAGATGGGGAGGGGCGGCTACACCACCAGGGAATGATTATTTTTATCATAGTAACTTGTGGGCAGATCAAGGCAGTGGACCACTAGACCACCAGGGAACAGTGTGGCTTAAGATTTTCATTTTTGGGCAGATCAGGGCTGGGGAAGGAGTCTGCTAAATCACCAGGGAATGGGTAATATAATTATATTGGGATTGGGGTGGGGAGTATGCTAGATCACCAGGGAATTATTTTATTTATATTTTATGATATGGGCACATCAGGGCTGGGGGTCTGCTAGACCACCAGGGACTAGAGTGGCACATGGCTGCCCCGTGGCTTGCATCAAAACGTTTGGATGCACCATCTGTTTGGCACACAGCCTCAGTTGCCGCAAGTTACAGGACTTTGCCGCAGGAACCCTGCACAATAGAGAATTAGGCAAAGGGTCCCTGGTGCACTGTGCTTTGACACAAGCTGTCTTTTGCCACAGCTTGTATCACTCTAGGGGCCCTCTGAGAATCAAGTTTGGCATGTTCAGAATACAGCCATAATGGAGGTTAATCATTACACTTTTAGAGCATCATTTCTACAGCGGAGGGGGAAAATACAAAACTGGAAATTTAGTAGCTCTAAGCCTTTGGATGGAAACCATTGGATCTTCCTTTTTAATTGTAACCCCTAGGTGGTGCTATCCCAAGGGCTACTACACCTGCCTGCGCGGCTAGTAGCAGGTTAAGGGGCCTGAGTTCTGAAATGGGTGCCTCCACTCAGAAGTCAGGGTTGTTAGTGGTCCACAAAACCTAGGCACAGCCCTCTGGGACACTAACCCTTCTCTTTTCCTTCTAGTAGCCTGAGCAATATACGATATTCACTTTCACAGTACCCCTTGTACACCATACCAGCACCCACACTGTTTGCACTTTCCACCAGGGCTGGTTCCTCTGGCTCAACCCTGGGGACCCCCTGTAAAACAAGGTTATGCACAGTGAATTGCAACAGTACAGTACTCTTGGCACAAACTGGAACCACAGTCAGGTTAAATGTAGCAAAAAAAAGTCAGAGCTGATTTATTCAGGGGACTTGAACAAGGACGGGGCGTAATCAGGTTGATTGGTTTAAAGGCTATATTAATCAAACAGTTATGCATGCACTTTAAGTCCCCACACAGACACACACAGTCTGGGTACCCAGGTAGGAAAATGGTGGGCTAGCAAGGAACATTGCAGCTGGTTGGGGCCCTGTGATGGAAGAAAGCAACATGCACAACACACACTACTTGTAATTCGGAGCTGGGGGGTTGGGGGCTCAGTTCATGAAAGAAAAAGCAACAAGACAATCAGATGACAACACTTTAGATTTAGCTGTTGTTGCAGGGAGCTACCCTGATGTTTACTCATGATACCCAATACTGGACATAGGCAGGACAAAATCGAGACTACAGGTTGTTGAGCTGGAGTGCCCGGAGAAGCGGGGCCCACACGAATCACAGAGGCGTTGTTCCTGTTCAAGTGTTGAGCAGGGGGCTGATCCCCATGCAAGTCTCTCATTGATAGCCTTCTCTGTGCAGTGGGTAGTTGGGCTGGGCTAGTGTGGCAAGGCCCAGGCTTAACTGAGATGATTTTGGATTCAGTCCGTCTGGCTGGATGCGGTTTCCAGCAAGCAGGATACAGTTCAAACCACAGAGAAGAACCAAATCGCAACCCACTAGCAGCACACAGCACATTTACATGTAAGGAAATTCTAATTCAGCTTCCAGCAAGCAGAATACAATTCAAACCACAGTGGGGAACCAAATCAAGACCCACTATAAGCACACAACACATTCACATGTAAGGAAATTCCACTTAACAAGCAAAAGGCTCTCCGATCACAGTTACAGAGTCTCTGCACAATCCAGGAGTTCAGAGGTGGCTGGAAGTCCAGACAGGCCGATTGCATTCAGCAAATCTTCGGTCTTCTTCAGGTAGGAGCCTGGTCACAATTCAGTGGCTTACTTCGCGCTCCAAGTTTGGATTCAGTCCGAAAATGGCACAAGTTCCCTCTCAGGGACAGCAGGTAGGCATGCAGGCCAAAATGCAGGCCTTTCCATGGTTCTCCCACGTGAATCCACTATGGATTGCTGTTCAATCTACCTTGAGCTGTTACTTCTTCACTTCCCAACTTAGATCTAACTGAAACTGCTAGCAGTTTGGGACTTCCCCAAGATCCAAAAGGTTTGGTTGGCTGATCTGTCTGTCAGTCACAACAAGGGCTCCCCCTCCAGGTTATTTTAGGCGCAAAATGCCCAAAACTACAATTTCTACAAGTTTTGACCCCACCAAACCACTGTAGGCAGGCTCCATTTTAGAGTCCCAAATGCACTGATTGGCCCATTTCAGTAGTCCAGGACCAAGATGATGGAAACAAACAGAACTGTCCATGCTGCAAAGAAGGCAGGTTAGAACAAACTGCAATATTATTACTACTCTAACAAATGATCAGCAAACAAGCACATCTTCTAACAGAGATCCCTTTTAGATTAATTATGACTGCAATCCAGGCAGCTCTTAAAGAGACAGTACACAGAGGTTATATAGGCACTCTCTGGCAATTACATTTAAACTGCAAAAACGCAGGACACCAGCCTGGCAGTGAGCATTTAGACAAGCTCAAGGAAGACTTTTGTGGAACCCCCATTTGTAGGGGGGTTACATAAGGCTAAAAGCAGTAGTGCAAGATAAAAAAAAATATGCGGTTTTGCAACAGTGTATTCCCTGTGCTCTGTTGAGCATTTACCTGGAATCTTTCTTACCGGCACTGTACTATCACCACATTATTTGCTCTGTTTTCTTTTGCTTTTGTTTACATTTCTGCCACCCACCATGTTGAAAGCAGCAGTACTAGATAGGCAGCCGCCATATTTACTGGAGTGCTACAAAACTGGAAACTGATCACTTCCTGGTTATCTAGTACTGCTGCTTTAAGTAGTCATTATTTCCTACTGGGAATAGGAGATCTTAAGCTATGTAAGCAATAAGACACAATGGGGTGTGCAATAGACAGTTCTAATGCACGGCTATGGGGCATAGTGAGGCATGAGGCCACAGGCCAAGTGCATCCAGACCCCCTAGCCGTGCGTTAGAACTGTCTAACGCTCACCCAGAAATGACTTATTGTGCTTATAAAATGGGCTCCTGTATGTTACACTGATGTGAGATACAAAATTGTTATGCTGATACAGAAAAAAATGAAATCGTTTATGTATTGTCATAAAATAGTTCCTCCGCCTACACTACATTGCTGCATTCACTGATTGTGCTTTAGAAGTTTGTATTACTGGAGACGCTATACTTAAAGATGGCTGATGTGGTTACCATAGTTACAGCTGTCCACCCAAACACACTGGTATTCTCATAGTTTTAAATGAATTGTTTTAGCAATAGTTATTTGTTAGTTTTTTTTTTCCTTCTTTTGACGTTCAATTCTTTTATACTGGTTCAAAGGGAAAAAGATGCGAGCAGGTAGCAATAACTGTTGTGGTTATCATAGTTACAGCTGTCCACCCCGACACACTCATAGTGATATTAGATTGTTTTAGCAACAGGCTTTTGTTAAATCTTTTTATTTGTGGTTTTGTTTACTTCTTTTCTTTATTTTACTTTAAATTATTTTACATTCTTTCAAACGGCAAAAGGTGCAAGCAGAGGCAAGGGTAGCACCCACGTAGAGTGCTGATTATTGAGCGATTCAATAATAGCGCTCTACAAGAGAGCGAGTGGTGCAATACCTTGCTACATCCTGTGTAGCGAAAATCCAGTAACTTGCCCTGTGGTCCGCACCCCCTCGGAGTTGATTATTTAAGTTCAGGGGGTGTGGGGAGGCTTGCCTCCTACAAGGGAGGCATGGGGGGTGTAGCCCCCCTTATGAAAAAATGATTTCTGTGTGGTTAGTCAAGTATTGTAGCAACCGTCGCTATTTGCAATGGTCGGTACAATATCTGTCGCCCTTTTGACTATGGGCTCAAGTTTGCTGGCTCCATGTGTTGGCAGTCTTCCTGACTCGCCTTTATCACATGGAACAGGGGTAAGAGAAGACACGTGTCAGCACAGGATGGGTAAGCTGCAGCATTTCAGAAGAGGGGGAAAAACAGCTCTGCCTATGCCCTGCTGATCTCTTGTGTGTACTCAGTTCCAAAAATACAAATGGGTATGTGCTTTGCATCAGCACTTTGAAACAGATTGGTACCTGACACTGCTATGTCACCCTATATGTACTGCAGGCGGTGAGTGTGTGAGAAGTAGTCAGGGAACAGGACTACGATCCAGAATTGGTCAAGCACAGGACGGGTAAGCGGTGGTATTTCTGAAGAGGGGAAAATAAAACAGCGCTGCCTATGCCCTGCTGATCTCTTGTGTGTACTTAGTTCAAAATGCAGATGAGTATGTGTTGTGCAATAGCACTTTAAAACAGATTGGTATGTGACACTGCTATATGTGGGTGGTGGGCAGGTGCAAAGGGGTCGGGGAACAGGACTGCAATCCAGAAGTGGTCAAGTGGGTGGGAGTGTTTTGAGTATTGCACAGTTAGCTCTGCAGTTGTTATTTTGAAAATAACAATCTGAGTGTGTGGTTAAGAAATTAAAAATGTTTGTATCTGGAGATTTTTTTTAATAATAGCTGTTGAAACAATGTCACTGTATCACACGGGGGAAAATGGCGGCTGTTTAAATCTGAAAATTCCATTGGCTCCACTATCTTCACCATGTACTGCATGCAGCTTGGTAGTACTCATTTTTAGTCGTGCATTAGACACTTCTAACACATAGCTAACAACCAATCAGATTTCCTTTGACCAGTTTATAAAACAGGTTAGAAGGGGATATAGGTAACCAGACCCGAACCCTATAGTGTCTTACTTACATTTCAGATTCGTTAATATGTTCTGGAAATAACTAAAGGACAACCAACAGTTTCCATCCATCTATGACCGAGAATAACTAGAACAATTCAAATAAAAGAAATCACTACTATAATATTGATTTATGTAAACAATGTAAAGTGATCTCCGATTTAAATTACATTTGCTATTTCACTAAGTAAATGTTATGTAAGACTATGGTTGAGGTCATCCTACTGGATTATGATTCCACAGGTCTCAATATTACATATTACTGTATGTGAGCATCTTCTTCTGTTTTTGAATATATATCTGTGTCTTTTGCATACAGTTACAGTACCGATGTTACATTTTATTTTTCTCCACCTTATATTTTTCAATGAACAATCAAATGTAGGAACTGGGATTGAGATCATCCTGCTAATTCATGCTGTTTGATATCATCTTCTTAGATCATATTGTTAGAAACTTTTCTGTTTTCGCATGTATAATCATGTCCATATTATGCAGTTATTGAAGCTAAATTACACTTGATCATTTCTTATTTTATATTTCTCAATGAACGATTACTGTAAATGTAGAAACTATGAATGAGATCATCCTGCCAAATTAAGTTCCTTGAGATCATCCTGCTAGATTATACTGTTAGAAATTTTAAACTATGTTTTATTATATTTTTATGTGTTTATATCCTAAATCTTGTGCACAGACAACTGTTTTTAATGTTTGTAAAGGCAAAAAGCCAAACCATGAACTTGAAACTTGAACTCCAATGCTGCATTTATATACCGAGAGTTTAATTTTTTGGTATTCAGTATCGGACCTTTGTTTTTCCAAAGAAATTTTGAAATTATCAAAATTCTGAAATTATCTGTTCTAATCTTGTAAAGAAAGATGCATCAACATCAACCAGTGCAGACTGAAATATAGATAATAATCTGGAGAGAATGTTCATTTCAATTACCTGCATTCTTACTAATAACGTCAAGGGTAAGTCTGACTATCTGTCTAAATCAACTTTAATTTCTATTAATATTCTAAATTATATTCCATAACATTCTCCAAATTAGTAGTCAAAATACCAAGATGTTTTATTTTTTTTTTTTTGTGATTTGAAAAGGAAGTATATCTTCTGCAGTATTCATTTTATTAGGATTGATCGCCAAAGCCTACATTTTGGTCCAGTTTATTTTTGGTCCAGAATAAGATCAATATTCAGAAATTATATCTAACAATAAACGTATTTCCATCAATGGTTCAGAAATGTATAACAAGATGTCATCTGCATAAATGGATAATTCAGCATTATGCTGGTCTTTTAAAAAGATCCATTAATCAACAAATTATTCTTTATCCTGTTAGAGTTTCTAGTGATAATACAGATGCCATTGATTAAATAGGACAGCCTCTCCTTGTCTCTCTACTTAACTTAAAAAATTTGGTAGTTAGATTATTAATAATTACACAAGTGGAGGAAGAAGGAATATATTGTTTTGATCCATATGATGAAATTGGCTCCATAGTCTATGATCTCCATTACTTTAAACAAATAGGGCCAGTCAAGCCTATCAGAGGCATTCTCAGCATCCAGGGACACCACCAATGAATCATCATCCTTACACTCCATGATAACATTAAAAACAATGCAGATATTATTGTGCCCCTGCCTTCTCTAATGAAGCTTGCTTGATCTGATTTAACTCCCCCAATGTACTTATATATTTCCCTTCTCCTTCTTTCTCCAACTGTTCTCTTGTACCCTCCCTTTCTTACCTTTTTCCTCTCCGCCATCCTCACCTCTGCTAACTTTCTGCCTAATCCTTACTGTCACCTATGCCTCCTAGACCGACACAGGCCCCCTTGGCTGGTACTCCTTGACTGACAAGGCCCTTAGACTGATTCTACCTCATCTTACTCACTCTGTGACTCTCTCTCTTTGTTTACCCCCATGTTCTCTGCATTAGCACTTAGTAATCTGATATTGACTCTACAATTGCCAATCCATGCCTGCACTTCCTAGTCTCTAATGTTATCCTTTGTTTGTATTTACTATATTATTTGTGATGTGCTGTTTGTAACTACTGTTGTGACTGCACTTGCTGTGCTTGTTTTCTGTTATGTAACCCTCTGACATGGAACCTATGTAACGAGCTTCTAGCTGAAAAGGTGTTAATTCCGAGATTACAATAAATAAATAAATAAAAACTAGACATGGAAGATATATTTCCAATCTGTTTGCTAAAACATTAGTAAGGATTTTATAGTCAGAGTCTGGCAGGAAAATGAGTCCATAGGATGAACACTTAACCAGTGGATTATTTTTTTTATAGATCAGTAATATTAGACCGTTATCAAAGGAAGGCTGTAAAGAATGAGAAGCGACAATAGAATTGTAAAGAGACTATAAAAATGGGGCCTGGAGATTCTCAAATTCTTTATAATAATCTATAGGAAGCCCATCGGGGGCTTTTCCGGTCTTGAGTTGAGTAATTGCTCATAAAATCTTCTTAGTAATTAATTATTTGAGTTCATTCTTGCAATCTGTAAGGAGTATAATGATATCAATCTGTACTGAATTCAGTAGCTTTATTTTCTGATCTGAGTAATCTGATGTACAGCTGAGGCCAAAGATACAGCCAGGTACTGTGTTTCCTGAAATTTCTGTGATAGCGCTAGAGAAATTCCCTGCCTGCAGTACCATTGTGAGCCACTGGAGAAAATCTCTTTAGATGTATTGTGAAATGGCTGGAAATATCTAAAAGTGTCTATGGCTGCAACTGTATATACAGTAAATCCTGATAGTATTTGAGAAATGTGTTATTGCTAATCTTCTGTTTGGAGGTTACTTTTGCTCCTGTCAGATCCGCCTCCACCAGCTTAATTATCCTAGCTGCTTTTTTTTTTTTTATATAAATAAGCTAGCATTTTCCAAAATTTTCAGAGAGAAAATAGTTCTCAGTTTTAGTAAGCAAAGACAGTGTCTCAGCATGTTCCTTTTGGATTTCAGTATATTTGCCTTTAAATTCTCCAGTTTTCATTTGTATAGTGGTGATCCTGAAAAACATTTTTTTTTCGGGAGGGGGGGTAGAAATTAAAGTTTCCAATATATCTAATTGACTTTTCCTTCTTTAATTATGTTGAATGCTGTATGTATCTGTAATGCCCCTTATGAACACTTTATACACGTCCAGGACCATGTTGAGAGATACACACGATGATAAATTTGCCTTAAAAACACATATTTGCAGCTGGTCCAGTGGTGTGGAGGGCTGAGGCACTGATGCCTTACCTCCTGCCACACCAGCAGCCCATGTTCCGTGGCAATCGTGGTTTGCTGGGGTCAGCCGGGAAGGGAAAGGATTGAGCATCCAATGAAGCTGAATGACTACCATCTGGTGGAGGCAAGGTGGTAGTGTGGGTCTAGGGGGGCAGTGGAATGGAGGGCTGTGGCACTCCATAGAATGTGCGCACCTCCACACATGCATGTCTATGTGCGCACCCCAGTTTGTGGGAATGGGGAACAGAAAACAGAAAAGGAATGGCTCTGGATTAGTGAAGCCTTGCCTTCCTGCCCCCACTCCCATATCCCCATATGACCACCATACTAGGATGATCAGTCAGGCTGGTAGATGCAGGGTGGGGGAGGCAGGGACAGAGCTAAGAGCCCACTGGAGCCAACCTGACTGGAGGAAAAATCTCTATGAAAAAAACAGAAAAAAAAACCCACATATTTGTTTCTTTGCAAATCAAACTCTTATAACAGATTCTTTTAATAAAACAGTGTCTTCCATTTTTTGGTGATAATATTGGTGGTGTTTCTGAATGCCAGTGAGATCATAAGAGGAGCAATTTACAATGAGATAGAGCAAGATGGCAACAGACTGAGAGTGGGAGCTAGAGCTCTTTAACCAAAGGCTTCCCCATTTCAAATCTCTGGTCTGTTTTCATTGGTTAAAATATCTGTGTCTGCTATAGAAGAACTTTTGAGCTCAATCTTCATTCATGAAATGCTCCCAAAGGAAAGTCTGCCAAAGAAATTCATTCTTCTTTCCTCAGGCATCTACTAGACACAAAACAGAGGCAGCAGACAGCTTTACTCTGGAGCTGATGATGGTGTGTAAACTGCAGAAGGAAAAGAAGCCAAAATCAGTGGAAATCAGAAAGGCAGCCATAGAAACTGAAAACTCTGCTAACATGATAAAGACTGGGGACTTATCAGTTACAACCATTTTTTTTAATTCTATTTTTGCTGCTGGGCTCCCCTAGCCCTGCAAATGGGCTCACCTGGCTTCCAGCAACCTGTACCCCTCATACTCGGGGATGCCCCCCTCCAAGTGGGGCCACCAGTGGCGGAACTGTGATGGCCAGAGGGGTCAGGCACCAGAGCCAACTGATACACGGGAGCTGGCATTTTCTAGTGTGAGCTTCTCCCTGGAGCCGAGGGACATGCAATGATGCTGACAAAGACTCCTCCAAGCGTCTGTCCACAGCTCCGCCCTATTACAGCATGACACCCTATCCCCCAGCCTCTGCCAGGGGGCTAACGGGTGCTGACACTGAGGAGTCCCTCCTCCCTGGAGAAGGAGAGCAGTCCTTCAGATGCTCAATCCTTCTCCTCCCCTGCTGACCCCCAGAGGTCCAACCATTTTAACTGTAGAATGGCTGCAGGACTAAGGGGCGTCATGCAAACAGAATTTTTTGGGGGCACAAAATCTTACCCTTGTTGGGGGGGGTCTGAGGGCATGCCCCTCCATGAAAATGTTGAAAATTTGAAGTCATATGGTGCATTCTGGTGGGTTTTAGGAGGCCATGAAGCTGTTTCACAACAAGGTAAGTATTGTTATAATGATAAGGCAATTTAGTATTTTTGGATGTCTTTGGTCAGTCTGTGAGATTACATAGAAACATAGAAAAGCGACAGCAGAAGGGAACCTTATAATCCATCTAGTCTGCCCATTTTAGAGTAACTACCCCCCTTTCCCCTATTTACTGTGGAGTGCTATGATGCCTTTGTGTTTATCCCATGCATGTTTGAAACTTCCGACCGTCCTGACCCCTACCACCTCTTGGGGAAGACTGTTCCATGGGTCCACCCCTCTCTCCAATAAGAACTTCCTTGCATTATCCTGTATCTTCCTCCCCTCAGTCTTCATATCATGCCCTCTAGTTTTTGTGCAACTCCTACCCAGGAACAGGTTTTGTATCTGAGTTTTGTTGACACCGTTTAGGTATTTGAAGGTCTCTATAATGTCCCCCATATCCCTCCTCTGTTCGAGAGAATACATGTTGAGTTCAATCAGTCTACCTTCATGTAGTGTCTCATGATGCTCTTGTATCATTTTAGTTGCCCTGTTCTGAACCCTCTCTAATCTATCTGTGTCCATTTTGAGATGTGGCCACCAGAACTGTACATAGTACTCCAGGGGCGGCCTCACCAGAGATCTGTAGAGCAGGAGCACCACCTCCCTTTTTCTGCTGGAGATTACATAGAAACAGAGAAACATAGAATTTGATGGTAGATAAGGACTGCTTGGCCCACCTAGTCTGCCCATTTCCCTACCCAACAGATAAGCTGTAGATCCTAGTTAACCAACAGCCTACTTCCTCCTACCCCCCCGTCTAGAATTGTCTTATGTCTGCCCCATGCATTCTTGAATTCCCCCACTGTTTTTAACTCTATGACCTCCTCAGGAAGGCTTGTTCCATACATCTACAACCCTCACTGTGAAGAAATACTTCCTCACATTACCTCTGAGCTGTCTCCCTCTTATCTTCAAATTGTGCCCCCTTGTTCTTGCACATCTCTTTTTTTGAAAGATGCTACCCTCTTGGACTTTGTTGATTCCCTTAAGGTATTTGAAAGTTTCTATCATGTCCCTTTCCTCAAAGCTATACATCTTAAGCTTCTTTAGTCTTTCTTCATATGTCTTCTGATGCAGACCCTGCACCATTTTGGTTGCCCTCCTCTGGACAGCCTCCACCTTGACTATGTCTTTGCGGAGATGGGGTCTCCAGAACTGTACACAGTACTCCAGGTGTGGTCTTACCAACTGTCTGTACAGAGGGCCAACAACCTCCTGTTTTCTACTGGTGATGCCTTTTCCTATGTATCGCAGTATCCCCCCAGCCCTCCTTACTGCCTTCTCACATTGCTGGATCACCTTTAGGTCATCTGATATGACTACCCCCAGGTTCCTTTACATTTTTTTTGTTGTCAGTATCTCACTCCCCATTGTGTACTCTTGCCTGGGTTTTTGTTTCCCAGATGCATTACGTTGCAGTTCTATGCATTGAATCTAAGCTGCCATACATTTGACCATTCCTCCAACCTTGCCAAGACCCTTTACATCCTTTCCACCCCACCTTGCGTATCAACCCTGTTGCAGATCTTTGCATCATCTGCAAAGAGACATACCTTCCCTTCCAGTCCCTCCACAATGTCACTTACAAAGACATAAAAAGGACCGGCCCCAGTACTGAACCCTGTGGTACCCCATTAGTAACCCTCCTTTCTTCACTGTGGACTCCATTTACTATTACCCGCTGTGTCCTGTTGTCCAGCCAGTGTTTTACCCTGGCTACCACCCTGGGACCCACTCCCAGGCTGGCTAATTTGTTTATTAATCTTTTGTGCGGGACTGTGTCAAATGCCCTGCTAAAGTCTAAGTAGGCCATGTCCAAAGCCCCTCCTTGGTGTACTACTTTGGTCACCCAGTCAAAGAAATCAATTAGATTTGTTTGACATAACCTTCCTGTTGTGAATCCATGCTGCCTTGGGTCCTGTGCCCCACTGGCCTCTAGGTACTCAACAATTCTTTCCTTCAGAAGTGATTCCATCATTTTCCCTACCACTGAGGTCAAACTGACAGGTCTGTAGTTTCCTGCCTCTGTCTTGCTCCCACTTTTGTGAAGGGGAATCACATCCGCCCTTCTCCAGTCCTCAGGTACTACACCATCCTCCCATGATTTATTAAAAAGGGTAGTCAGTGGTGTTACTAGTTCTTCCCTTAGTTCTTTCAGAATTCTGGAGTGAATCCCATCAGGCCCCATTGCTTTATCCAACTTCAATTGTAAGAGTTCTTTCAGAACCCTTTCTTCTGTGAAAGGACTAATATCAACAGCCCTATCCAGAGTGCTTCTATTGACTGGATTAGGTCTCCCGCTTTTCCATTGTGAATACTGAGCAGAAATATTTGTTCATTATCCCTGCTTTTTCACTGTTGCTCTCTGCCCAACCATCTTTTTCTTTATTCAGCCTCAGTATCCCTACCTTCATCTTTCTTTGCTCCCTAATGTACCTATAAAAGGTTTTATCCCTCTTCTTAACTGATTTGGCTATCTTTTCCTCAGTTTGGGCCTTTGCTATTCTGACTGCCTTCCCCGCTTCCTTCTGCTTTAACTGATACAGTTCTCTGTTCTGCTCCTTCTGTGTTTCCTTATACTTCCCGAATGCTATCTTTTTCTCCCTTACCTTCCCCGCCACTTCTTTTGAGAACCATAGTGGTTTTTATGTTGCTTGCACGCATGTGCAAGAAACATAGTGCCATCATTGGAGATTTCAGAGGTGTGTCACCTCTCTTCCAATTCAGTCAGTGAGCTGGCAGGCACATCCCTGTAAACAATGCATTTTGGAGCTGTCTATGACACGCCCAAAATGCAGTGAGCAGCTGAAAGGGGGAGCTATGCTCAGTGAGCAGCAAGAAGGAGTCTCCCCCCCCACACAGGCGCGCCTGCACGTACACTGGGAGCCAGACGGGCGCCCAATCTCTCGCCGTGGGGCTGAGCTGCGCCGTCTCTCTAGTAGTAGGTGCCACGCTGAGAGCTCCAACCCAGCGTGGCAGTCCTTGTCCGACGGGGTGCCCACGCCCCAGTGCCATGCTGGGAGCTTCCACCCAGCTGCGGGTAAACATCCCACGACGCCTTTTTTTTCAAAACCTGTAAAACAAAACGGTCCCGCTGGCCTCCCGACCCCACCTCCCACAACCTGCACCCACCCACTGCGCACCCAGCCTCCCCATACCCCACCACCCCATACTTACCTCTGGACTCTGGCGTGATGATCTTCGGTGGACCGGGAACACGTCTGCACTCTTCAAAGCCGACCGCGAACTGAGGAAATGCAGGTAAGCTGTATAATGGGCTAGATAGGGGGGTTTCAACTTTGTTGCATATCTCAGGCATTTTTGGGAATTTTTGCACCAAATTTTCAACATGGAGTTTTTAGGACCTCTTCTCATGAATGATATGTCATGGCGTTGACCGGGCGAGCTAAGGGTGATTTCGCGCGGTGACTGTGAAATCACCTTCGGGCCTGAATACCACCATGACAATGACATCATTCATGAGAAGGGTCCTAAACCCCATAGTTGAAAATTGGTGCCAAAATTCCAAAATGACTGTCTTACGAGCGCATGCTAGCAGTTCCTACGCAGGCTCGTAAGTTCGTGGAAATTTCAATATTTTCACTCCAGATTTTCAACATTGCCATTTTACCACACCTTCTTAGGAGTAGTACAGCTGTCATTTTCACATCTCACCCAAAATGTGTTTCGCCCATGAAGCGTAGAATGGCGCAGTCGGTTGTCTTGAAATCAATGTACGGGACAAATAAAAAATCACAGTGACACTGTTCATGAGCAGAGGTCTTAAATAGCTATGTTGAAAATTTAGTGAAAAAATCCTAAAATGACTGTTTTACAGGCGTGCGTGCGCGTTCCTACGTTACCTCAGAAGGTCGCTGATTTTCAATATTTCACTCCAGATTTCCAACATTGCCATTTTATCACACCTTCTTATGAGTAGTACAGCTTTCATTTTTCACATCTCACCCAAAACGTGTTTCTGCCCATGTAGCACACAATGGCACAGTCGGTGTGTGAGATCAATGTACGGGACAAATTAAGAAAATCACAGTGACACTGTTCATGAGCTCAGGTGTTAAAATGGCTATGTTGAAAATGTGATGAAAAATTCAAAAAAATGACGCTGTTTCTGACGTCGTTGTACAGTTCTATACTGCCTTTCGTAAGTTTAATTTTCAATATTTTCACTCCAGATTTCCAACATTGCCATTTTATCACACCTTCTTATGAGTAGTACAGCTGTCATTTTTCACATCTCACCCAAAACGTGTTTCCGACCATGTAGCGCACAATGGCTCAGTTGGTGTGCAAAATCGATGTACGGGACAAATTAAGAAAATCACAGTGACACTGTTCATGAGCAGAGGTCTTAAAATGGCTATGTTGAAAATTTGGTGGAAAAATTCCCTTCAGATGTTCTGCAATATTACTAATGAACACATTGAACAGAACTGGCCCCAGGACCGATCCCTGCAGCACCCCACTGGTCGCCCCCTCTCCCTAGACTGCATACCATTTACCACCACTCTCTGCCTCCTGTCTGTTAGCCAGTTTCTAACCCAGTTTACTACCCTTTCCCCATGTCCAGCCTACCCAGCTAGTTTATCAGTCTCCTATATGGGATGGTGTCAAAGGCTTTGCTGAAATCAAGGTAAGTGTTGTCCGCTGCCCCACTCTGATTCACTTCCTTTGTCACCCAGTCAAATAAATCAACCAGATTTATCTGACATGATGTCCCCACTGTGAATCCATGTTGTCTATGGTCCTGGGTTCTGATGGCATCTAGATGCCCCACTATCCTTTCTTTAAGCAATGTCTCCATGATCTTCCTCACTACTGAGGTGAGGCTGAATGGCCTATTGTTCCCTGCCTCCTCCCTGCTACTGGACTTGTGTAGAGGGACCACATGTGCCCTCCTCCAGTTCACTCATGTTGAATGACTCAGTGAACATGGCTGCCAGTAGTACTGTTATCTCCCTTCGCAGTTCTGTTAATATCCTTGGGCGTATGCCATCTGGTTCCATCGCTTTGTCTACCTTCAATTTAGTGAGCTCCTGCAGGACTCTTTTGTCCACCTCTTCACCCCCTTGGCAACTGCTGTACTGCTGTGGCCCTTGCCCTCCCACTCTTCTGTGAATACTGAGCGGAAAGACACAGTGGATGTCTTGGGAGGAAGGCATGAAACTGTCACTTCCAAATACCTAAACAGCACATACAAGCAAGCAACATTCGGCATTGACAAATGCTTGTTTCTTTCATTTTGATTTGTTTATTCACTTCACACAAAGGCTTGTTGCCTCTGTGATGGCAGTTTTGATGTTTCCCATTGTTGCTCCACCCACCTTCTTGCCTATTTGCTAGTGCTTTTCTGAGGCACTCTCCCATTTTGACAAAATCAGCCCTCCTGAAGTCCAGTACCTTCACTTTGTGTGGCTTGACTCTACAGCTAAGTTTATCGTGAACACACTGTTTGGTGGTCGCTTGTCTCAGATGGCTACCCACTTCAAGATCAGAGATCTCTCTCCTTCCCCATTTGAGAGTACCAGGTCTAAGATTGCTCCCTCCCAAGTGGGTTCCAAAACTAGTTGTCTGAGGCATGCCCCCGTAGGGCATTGAGAATGGCTCTGCTCTTGGATGTGGCTGCAGCAAAGGTGCTCCAGTTAACATCTGGCATATTCAGGACCCCATCAGCAATATCTCACCTTTCTCTGCCATCCCAAGGATACCTTCTATCATTTCCTTGTCCATTTCCTCTGCTGAGATGGGGGTCTGTATATAACCACTGTGCAGATTGTGAAGCCATTTCCAGTCTCCAGGATGACCCACAGTGCCTCCTCTCCTCCCTGTTTACCCTTTAGTTCTGTTGCTTTGATCCTTTCCCTTACATAGAGGGCTCCTCCTCCTCCTCCTCCTCCTCCTCTTCCTCTTCTTCTTCCCTCCCTGTCCCTCCTGTAGATTGTGTACCCTGGTATGTTGACATCCCAGTCATGGTTCTCTGTGTACCATGTTTCTGTGACTACCATGATATCCAGGCATCCCTCTTCCATCAAGGCCAACATTTCAGGGAGCTTTTTACCTAGACTACGGGCATTGGTACTCATTACCCTCCATTTTTTTCTGGCTTTATTTCTTTTTGCCCTATCCCTGTCCTTACTGCCTTTGTCTTTTTCTCCATTTACCCCTGCCCTTATCCCTATTGACTGCTCTATCTTGGTGTTTACCTCACTGACTACCCTGATTTTTTTGGTGGGGCTAGAATTTCCCTTCTCCTTTTCAGTGCCTCCCCCCTTGGCTAGTTTAAATGCTTGCCAATGAAGCATTTAAACCTATCACCTAGGATCCTGGTTCCCTTCCAAGATAGATGCAGACCATCACGTCTGTATAGGCCTGCATCCTTCCAGGTAGAGCCCCAGTCCCCAGTAAATCTATGCCATCCAGAAACAATCAACTACAACTCTGACCCTTAATCCCAGGGAGTGCCTTCCTTCCTTTCAGACACCTATTTTACAGAGGTTAAGTACCAGGTCTAGTCACAAATGACTGCAGATATCTCCCAGCCACAGTTTGTCCCTGGCAAATTAAAGTTAAAACTAAGACAAGTCATCCCCGAAAACAGAATCAATATTAGTTACTTACACAGGTCCAAAAAGTAATAATTCAGTTCAGTGTAGTCTAGAAAATAACCTCCTTGATTTAAGGAATCTCTGGTTGGGGAAAATGATGAATCACTTCTGAAGGAAAGAATTGTTAAATATCTAGAGGCCAGAGGGGCACAGGACACATGGCAGAATGGATTCACAGCAGGAAGGTCATGCCAGACAAATCTGATAGATTTCTTTGACTGGGTGACCAAAGTAGTTGATTAGGGAGGGGCTGTGGACATGGCCTACCTAGACTTTAGCAAGGCATTTGACACAGTCCCACACAAAAGATTAATATATAAGTTAGCCAGCCTGGGAGTGGGTCCCAAGATGACAGCCTGGGTAACGAATTGGCTGGAGAATAGGACACAGAGATAATAGTAAATGGAGTCCACCTGAAAAAGGGGGATTAGTAGTGGGTACCGCAGGTTCAGATTAGACCAGTCCTCTTCAATGTCTTTATAAGTGACATTGCAGAGGGACTGAAGGAAAAGTATGTCTCTTTGCAGATGACACAAAGCTCTGCAACAGAGTTGATGCACAAGGTGAAGTGGAAAGGATGAGAAGGACTTGCAAGGTTAGAGGAATGATCAAATGTATGGCAGCTTAGATTCAATGCTAAGAAGTGCAAGGTATGCACCTGGGAAACAAAAACCAGGGAAGAGTACATAATGGGGGTGAGATACTAACAACAACAAAAATGGAAAGGGACCTGGGGGTAGTCATATCAGATGACCTAAAGGTGGGCAAGCAATGTGAGAGGGCAGCAAGGAGGGCTGGGGGGATACTGGGATGCATAGGGAGAGGCATCACCAGTAGAAAACAGGAAGTTATTATCCCTCTGTACAGACAGCTAGTGAGACCCCATCTGGAGTACTGCGTGCAGTTCTGGAGACCCAATCTCTGCAAAGACATAGACAGGATGGAAGCTGTCCAGAGGAGGGCAACTAAAATGGTGCAGGGTCTGCACTGGAAGATATATGAAGAGAGACTTAATATGTATAGCCTCGAGGAAAGGAGGGAGAGGGAGGACATGATAGAAACTTTCAAGTACTTCAAGGGAATCAACAAAGTCCAAGAGGGTAGCATCTTTCAAAAAAAGAGGTGTGCAAGAACAAGGGGACACAATTTGAAGATAGAAGGGGGGGCGGCTCAGAGGTAATTTAAGTAAGTATTTTTTCACAGAGAGGGTGGTGGATGTATGGAATGGCATTCCAGAGGAGGTTGTGGAGTCACAAACAGTGGTGAAATTCAAGCATGCATGGGACAGTCATAAGGCAATTCTAGGGGATGGGGGTAGGAAGAAGTAGGCTGCTGGTTAACTAGGATCTGCAGCTTATCCATCAGGTAGGGAAATGGGCAGACTGGGTGGGCCAAGCGGTCCTTATCTGCCGTCAAATTCTATGTTTCTATGTTCTATGTTTCTCTCTCTGTCTCAGCAGACAGAGACCACAAAAAACCCTACTTATGCAACCTAGCATCCTATTTGCCCTAAGTGCTGCCTTTTCACACTGTTTGCTTGTTTTTAGGTTGTCTGTAATAATCACCGCCAGGTCCTTCTCATGCTTTGTGGCCTCCAGTCTCACTCCTCCCATGAAGTATTCCTCCTCTGAGTTTTCCTTCCCCAAGTGCATAACCTTGCACGTTTTAACATTGAAATTCAGTTGCCAGGTCCCAGACTATTGTTCCAGTTTCTCTAGGTCAGACTTCATTCTTTTCACCCCCCCCCAGGAGTGTCTGCCCTATTACTGATCTTTGTCATCTGTGAGCAGACACACTTTACCCTCTAAACCTTCAGGTATGTCACTAATGAAGATGTTAAATAGGAAAGAACTTAATACTGACCCCTTAGGCACCCCACTGGTCACCCCCCTTTCCTCCGATAGTGTGCCATTTACTAGTACTTTCTGGATTCTCCCACTCAGCCAATTTTGCACCCAGTGTACTACTTTCAGACCCACTCCTAGGTTGGCTAGCTTGTTTTGCAGCTTTCTGTATAGAGTGGATTCAAATGCTTTACTGAAATCAAGATAGATTACATCCAATGCTCTGCCCTGGTCCACTATCTTGGACACCGAGTTGAAGAAGTCTATTGAATTTGTTTGGAACGATCTCCCCATCATAAACTCATGTTGTCTAGGATCTAATGTTGTGCTTTCCTTCAGTATATGATTCTTTCTTTGAGGAGTGCTTCCATAATCTTGCCAACAATCAATGTGAGGCTTACCGGCCTATAGTTACCTCTGACTTCCATGCTCCCACTCTTACGAAGAGGGACCACAATTGCTCTTCTGCAATCCTCAGGGAAAACTCCCTGTTCCAAAGACAGGTTGAAGAGTTCTGCCAGAGGTTCTTCCAGCACTCCTCTCAGTTCTTTGAGTATCCTGGGGTGTATTTTTTCAGACCCCATTGCTTTGTTTACCTTGAGTTTCCCTAGTTCTTCTAGGACTCTCTTCCTTGTGAATGGTCCTCAGTCTACCTCCTTACCAAAAGTGCTGTTCCCCCCTAGCTTGGGTCCACTACCATCTCTTTCCTTAGTAAAAACCAAACAAAAGTAGCCATTCAGTAACTCTGTTTTTTCCCTGTCATCCTCCGTCTGTCCCCCTGCTTCCTTTGCTATTCTGACTTTATCCCCCCTCCATTCCTTCTTCTTTCACTGATATATCTAAAGAAGACTTTGTCCCCCTTCTTTACCCCTTTAGCTATCCTTTCCTCTATTGTTGCCTTTGCGAGTCTGGTTGTCCTCCCTGCTTCCCTCAGCTTCTCCTTGTATGTATCCCTGTCTTGATCAGTTTTAGTGTCTCTGTACCTTTTAAATGCTGCCTTTTTTCCTCAGATTTTGGCAGCCACTTCCCTGGAAAACCAAAGTGTTTTTCTCCTTCTTTTCATTTTACTCACTCTTTTTAGGCACTGATTTGAGGCTTCGGTTATAGCCATCTTGATCCTTATCCAGTGTTCCTCTACCCCCTCCCAAACTTACTGTGCCTAGAAGGTTCTGTTTAAGATGCTCCTTCAATTTATTAGTCTGCTCTCTTAAAGTCTAGGGGCTGGATTTTCAAAGGGCCATTAGATCCACGCAATCTGCATCAAACAAGCAGCTTGAGTCACATCTAGGTGCGCCAAATACTGTGCATCATATTTTGCAATAAAAGCGTTCTCTGTGACAAAGTCCCCCAAACTGATACAAGATGTCCATTGCATCAACCAAATGGCATGAAGAATGAGAATGACACAAGCTGTACCAAAATAAATGGTTCAGGCTGTCAAATATGGATCAAAATGAAGCAAATTGAATAAATAAAATGACTCAAGGAATGAAAATGACACAAACTGGTAAAAAAATGGCGTAAACTGGTAAATAAATGGTGCAAGCTGAGTCAAAAAAATGGTGCAAGTTGAGTAAAAAATGATGCAAATGATGAGAATGATGCAAGCTAAGTAAAATAAAATGGCAGATGAAATGGCCAAGACTAAGCCCCCAAAATGTTCTAAACTAGTCCTACATGAGAATACTGGCCCTTAATAGTAGCATAGTCAGGTCTGACCACCCGCATTGGGTCTCTTTATATGTTCTCGTGTCCCTTAGACCAGCTCTGGCTGGTCTAACAGTGACATACATCTTAGGCACAAAGACAGGACTGGCATTCTTTGAAAATCCCAAATAAGGGGATGGTGTATCATTTCAGTGATGCATGCATCCCTTCCATCATGTCGCAGGCATTTTTTCTGGTGCAAGCTTGGGGCAAGCAACTCTGGCATATGCAGATTTGTTTTTGACGCAAGGACCATTTGAAAAGCAGAATTGATGCGAGGTTTGACGCATCCTGCTCCTTGCATCAGTTGTTTTTGATGCAAGCATCCTGCGTCATTCTCTGGCCTTTGAAAATCTGGCCATAGGACTTTAGTTTTGGAGTAATTAGTTTCCCTACTTGTATTCACCTGGAACCATACCATGCGGTGGTCGCTAATTCCGAGATTACTACTGACTGTTACTTCCGAGATGTTTTCGCTATTTGTGAGCAACATGTCATGGACCACTTTTTTTTTTTTCTATTATTTAACCAGGAGTGACACACTAAGCTGAAAGCTTGTTTACAGGTGCGACCTGGGAGCACAGGGAAGTTAAGTGACTTGCTCAGGGTCACACAGTATACAAGTGGGGGCTGTGGGATTCAAACCCAGGTCTCCAGATTTGCAGCTCAGAGCCTTAAACCACTACACTATACTGCCTCCCACTTCCCCTCTAGTTGGCTCCTTGACTAGCTGCCTTAATCCTGATCCACCTAGAGCATCGAGAAAGCTTTTACTCTTCGATGAGTTTGCTGAGTGGGAACTCCGATTTATGTCCGTAAAGTTGAAATCGCTCATCACTATTACTTCACCCTTGTCTGCCATAATGTGTATGGATTCTATGAGCTCTTTGTTGCCTTCCAGGCCCTGCACCAGGGGTCAGTAGATCATGCTGACCCTAGTCACTGTGCCAGTCCCTGCCTCGAATGTGACCCAAAGTGCCTCAGGCTCCTTCTGAGTATTTTGGATCATTGTGGCATTGATCCCCTCCCTCACATACAATGCCACTACTCCTCCCTTATTGCCCTCCCTGTCCTTCCAGAAGAAGCTGAAACCGGGTATATTTGTTTCCCAGTCAGGGTTTTCATTGTACCAGGTTTCAGTGATTGCAGCTCAGGCTACGTCCACCTCTACAATGATTGCAGAGAGATCTGATGCCTTGTTGGTTAGCTTCCGAGCATTAGTAAAGATAGCCTTCCATACCTTTTTCCCCTGGTTTTTATTGCTCAGTCCTCCATTTAATCTGGTATTTTCTTTCTCATTTCTCCTGACTGGTGTCACGTTTGCCCATGGTTAAGTTCTGATTGTCCTAAAGGACCTTATTTGTTGCTCTGAGGGAGTGGTAGGCAGCCATAGATTGTTGGATGGCAGCACCATCCAAGAATCCCCAGACTGAACAAAGGCATCCAAAAATGCACAGAGACCCTTTTTTATCCTAGGTAATTTTTTCAAAATACAGCAGAAATCATGGCATTCTAGTGGCTTTTAGCAGGCCATGCAGCTTTGTCAAAATGTCACAACTTGGTAGATATTACCAGAATGATAAGGCAATTTTGCATTTTTGGATGTCATTGTTCAGTCTTGACATGGATATTTTTATTTATGATTTTGTTTATGACTTTGTTAACCAGGTAGGTGCACTGATCCCAGGGACCCGTTTCAGGCATGACCCAGGCCACGTAAGGTGACACAGAATAAAAACATCAAAATAACAAGAACATAACAAGATCAGGTAATACGTGGTGAATGGTTACAGTTGTTACATTTGGCAATACATGGTGGCAGTAGTTGAGAGACAACAAACAAAGCAAAGTAAGGCTCATGGTGGTACAGTTTCAGTAAATAAGAGAACCTATCTGGCCTTACTCCCGGAACCTATGGGGGAGGGGCTAGTCCTTAAAGCACTTAAAGGATATGATCTATAAAAACTTAACAGGCAATATTCAGCATGGTATCAGGAAAAACAGATCTTGCACAACCAATACATTAGTATTTTATGAAAAAGTAAGTCAAGCATTAAATAAAAATTCCCCAGTGGATATAATATACCTTGACTTCCAAAAGGGCATTTGATAAAGTGCCACACAATGGGCCCCTATGCACTATGGTGCTGATTGGCTACACGCCTCATGTCTGTGGTACGTAGCCACTCCACACCCATTGCGCCCCCTGTGTGGCTGGCCATGGTAATCATTAATGGGGCACGCAGCCTCCTCCACCAGTGCGCACAGAGGGCAACATGGTCGGAGGGGACAAGGGGCATACCGGGGGGTGTGCCCGCACTCTGTGACATTCGCAGAGTCGTGGAGTGCTGGGCTCAGGAGTGCACAGTACACAGGGGGAACCCCTGACATAAGGTCTACATGCCCCCCAGGATGCTTCCCCCCCAGTTGCCGAATGTCAGGGTGGGGCATGCCTTCCCCCACACCATACCGCCACAGACCATGGACAATGACTGGTGGTCTGGGGATGACCGACTGGGCACTGGCCTGCTTCTTGGTTGCTATGTGTGGCAGCAGCCATTTCTCCATGATTGTGGGTGCAAGGGATCCACCGGCAGAGCAGGCCTGACATCACATTGGATGCCCACCCAGTGTGCATATCTGTCCTCCGTGCTCCCATGCACCTGCAGGGCACCAGGGACAGGTGTGCACCGGTAGTGCATACTCCCAGGTGTGCTCCTGTCTGCAGATGTGGCCCTTCTTGGGTGGGATACACACCTCCGGCATGTACTTCCCACCTCTATATGCATAGGGCCCACCATGCTTACTAGGAAGCTCCATAAGATGGGAATAGACAATAAACTATTAGCATGTATTTCAAGCTGGCTGGATAATAGGATCCAAAGAGTACACGTAAGGGGTACCTTATCAGAACCTGGAAAGGTGTCAAGTGGGGTTCCCAAGGGGTCAGTATTGGGTCCAACTTTATTCACTCTTTTCATAACAGATATGAACAACCAGGTTGACAACTGGTTAGTAAAGTCTGTGGACAATACAAAGTTAGAGGCCACAGTGAATACTGATGAACAAATAAGTAAACTAGTGAAGGATCTGGAAACTATTGAAATATGGGCACAAACTAATTGTATGTCTTTCAATGTAGAAAAATGTGTTGCTATGAATCTGTGACCAAATAAAAATAATAAATATGAATTAATTGGGGAGGATGACAGTGAAATAAATATTGGAATAATTATAAATAGTGACCTCAATTTCAGCAAACATTGTAGCAAGGTCATCAAGACAGTAAATACAATTCTCAGTTGCATCAGAAGGGCATTTGTTTCCAGGAATGAAAACTGTATGCTCCCACTGTACAAAACATATATCAGACCACACTAGACTATTGCACCCCATTGTGGAGCCCATACTTTTGGAGGGATATTAACAGCATAGTGAAGGTGCAATACAGGACTACTAAAATGATTACAAGACTTAGGGGAAAAGCTGTATGAACAGAGAGTGCAGGAACCAGGGCTGCACCCTCTGGAGACAAGGAGACAAAGGGGTGCTATGTTTCAAATGTATAAAATTATCAGGGACAAGGAGCTAATGAACAGCTCAGAACTACAATACAATAAAGCGATATAAATCTAAGATGCCATAAGAAGCAGATTAAAATGGAACTTTCAAAGAAAAACAATAGGAGGGTTTATTTTACACAAAGAGCGGTAAAGCTTTGGAACACACTGCCTAAAGAAGTAGTGTCTGCAGATCCATAGACACATTTAAAATTAGAGTAGATAATTATCTCTTAAGTGAAGACTCTACAAGGTGTTCCTGCTGAGATGGGAGACAGACCTGATGGGCTAATGCCTTCTGTCTACCTGCCAAGTATAGTACCAAGTATAGTCTGTGGGATGGTGTTGGATGGTGACACCAAATCCACAGACTAAACAAAGACATCCAAAAATGCATGGTGACCCTTTTTTATTCTATGAAAATTTTGAAAAATATCATATGAATAATGGCATTCTGGCAACTTTTAGCAGGCCATGCAGCTTTGTCACAAGATGGTAAATATTACCAGAATGATAAGGTAAATTTACATTTTTGGATGTCATTGTTCAGTCTGTGGGATTGTGTTGGATGATGGTGACACCACCATCCAGCAATCCCACAGACTGAACAAAGACATCTAAAAATGCAAATGCATGATGATCCTTGTTTGTTCCAGGAAACCTTTTCAAAACACAGTGGGCCTGATTCTCAAAAGTTGGGTGCAAGCCGCGCCAATGACGGCTTGCACTGATTGCCAGTGCGCCAGGGACCCTGAGCCTGATTCTTGATTGAGTAGGGTCCTGGCAGCGATGTCCCATGGCTTGTGGCAACCATAGTGGTGCATCAAGCAGAGGGCACAACTGGACAGGTTGCCGCAAGCCGTGGGCATCCGTGCGACAATGTCCACTAGTATTTCCTGGTGGTGTATAGCAGACTGCCCCTACAAGGTCTGATCCCCGTTATAATATAAAAATTATCCTTGGTATTCTAGCAGCCCCCCTCAGGCCCCGATCTCCTGCTATAATATAGAAATGATCCCTGGTAGTCTAGCGCCCGTCCCAAGTCCTGATCCCCATAATGTTTAATTAGCCCTGGTAGTCTAGTGGCCCCCCATGTCCTGATCCCCTGTTATAACAGTGTAAATAACCCTGGTGGTCTAGTGGATCACCGGAGCCTCGATTCCCAGTTATATCACATTGTACTATACCTGGTGGTCTAGTGGACCCCCCACCCTCCACACCGCAGTACCCTACCATCCCGCTTCCCCAGCCCATAACTGAGCTGGCGACTGGCACAGCCCATCACTCACCACTGCAGCCAGATGCTGACTGAGCTCTGAATGAGCATGTACTGTATATAGTACATGCTCAGTGACTGACAGCTGCTACATGGTATCCTATGATGGCAATACAAGTGAGATGACTGAGGAATGTGGCAATGGCTGTGGACCTCGAAGGAAACCATCATGGGTTATGTAAGAAGGAGCTGATGACATAGATGCACAGGGACTGACTGGAAGGACTGACAGTGACTGACAGCAAGTGGGTAACCAGTAGGTAACAGACACCATGAAATCTACCTGGTACAGCTTCACATATCTTCGGTTAGCAACATTACACTGTTTGAAATAAGCAGCAGCTCAGAATGTCCCACAACACTGCCGCCCTTCTGCCTGGTAAATGGGTGGCAGTGTGGCACAATGAGTGCCACATATTTAAGGCAGCTTAAAGTTATTGAGCAAATGTTATGCACAGTACAGCTGTACCCTTTTGTTCTGATGTGAAGCAGCAGGCCTCGACGTCTGTGACAGGCTGTTTCATTGAATAAAATGTGTTATTAATTTGCAGTTGTAAGCCGGCCCAGTGGTGCTGAGGGTTGAGGAGCTGGACGCCACACCTTGCACCATGCCGGCGACCTGGTTTCAGGAACAAGCCCGGGTCGTCGGGGTCAGCAGGGATGGAGAAGGATTGAGCGTCCCTAGGACTGCTCTCCTTCCCCAGGGAGGGGGGGATTCCACCAGCCGATGCATTAGTGACCACTAGCGGAGGCTGGCAGTACTACATGCACAGCCACAGAAATGCAGGGGATGGAAGCTCGGCAGACATCTTTCGGGGTTGCGCGGGAGAGTGCACCAGCCAAGCTGGACATCAGTGCACGTCCGAACTCCGAGGGGGAAAAAAAACTACGTAAAATACCCTGCAGTCGGGGATAGGCGACGGCACTGTCTCCCACCAGCCACACTCTGTTAGTCGGGCTCCCTCCTGTCCCAGGCCAAGCCCAGCCTGGCCACAACTACATTGTAGATAGAGCACCCTGGGCAGATAGGGCGGCCCTACCTCGGAGGGGCTCAGAGCTGGGGGGTTGCCAGGTTGGTGCCGGGACACAGGAGGAGCTTTAGACCAGTAGGTAGAGCTGGGGGTAAGTCAGATGCCTGAGAGAGTTCCCCAAGCTGCAGTGCATAAAATAGAGTCCACAAAAAAAAAATTTGCAGTTGTAGACAGTGGAGCATCTTGCAACTGCCTCTCAAACTGGCATCACTTCAATGGTGCCTCAACGTCATTGTACAGTTCAGCTGACCTAGCCTGGGACTGGGCTACAAAGCTGCATAATGTAATTTATCAAACTAGATAATATGAGGCTATAGTCATTAAGCAGTCATCACAGTTCATGATTCCTGTGCAATGCAGACAATAGAAACTCCACTTAGCCACTGGATGAATTTCATGTGTGGCCCACCCCCTCGGGTGAAGCACTCATTATGTTGTAATCCTATGAACCACTACTTTAATGATGTTGTACTTGTGATAACAATTCTGGGCCATGTATCACTGAATGTCAACAAGGACAGTGCTGGGCTTCACTGCCTTCCTGTGAGACACATGACATCATGCCACTGACTTGGATCACTTTGTCTGTAACTGAGCAGCTATGCATAACACGTATTTGTCAATGCCAAATGTTGGCTTGCTGCCATTGGCAGTGCAGGAGTTAGAGAGATGCAGCATAGGAATGGCAGTCAAGTACTGAACTGATGCCAACCCACCCCCACCCTGCAGAGAGTGACAGGCATTAGGGTGTCCCTTTGGGTGTTTGGTAGTGCAGTGTGGGAAAACATGCTGGGCAGGATGTGAAAAATGACAGCTGCACAGTTCAGAAGGAGGTGTACAAAAATGCCAGTGTTGAAAATGTGGCATACAAATATACAAAATTTGTGGAGTTACAAGGGTGCGTGGGAAATATTCAATGCACGCTTGCAGCACTGCCATTTTATGGGCGTTTGGCACCAAATTTTCAACATAGGCATTTTAGCACCTCTGCTCATGTACAGTGTCACTGTCATTTCCTCAAAGTGTCCCAAGAAGTGATTTCACACAGCAACCACGCTATTCTGCGCCAGAAGTGCAGAAACACATTTTGGGCAGGATATGTGAAATGACGGCTGTACTGTTCATCAAGAGGTGTGGAAAAATGGCAATGGTGAAAATCCAGAGTGAAAATATCACAATGCACGACGGCACGAGCCGCATGCAATCTGCCAACGCACGCTCATAACACAGTCATTTTATGGAGTATCAGCACCAAATTTTCAACATAGGCATTTTAGGACCTCTGCTCATGAACTGTGTCACTGTCATTTTCATAATCTGGCCCAAACACTAATTTCCCACAGCGGCTGTGCTATTGTGCGCCAGAAGTGTGGAAACACATTTCGGGCAGGATGTGGAAAATGACAGCTGTACTGTTCACAAGGAGGTGAACAAAAATGGCAATGTTGAAAATCCAGTGTTAAAATATTGCGAATGCGCGCAGTTATGAGCCTGCGTAGCAACTGCGCAACGCACGCTCGTAAAACAGGCATTTGTTGGATTTTTTCCACCAAATTTGGAATATAGGCTTTTTGAGAGGCCACCTCATGAACACTGGCACTGTCATTTCGTTAATGGGTCCCAAAAGGTGATTTCGCGCAGTGACTACGAAATCACCTATTGAGGCCGATTAACATCATGACGGTGACAGAATTCATGAGGAGGGGCCCCAAAAACCCCATGTTGAAAATTTGATGCCAAAATTCCAAGAAATGCCTAAGATATGCAGCAAAGTTGGAAAAACCCTATTCATTCCATTATGCAGCTTACCGGCATTTCCTCAGTTTGCGGTCGGCTTTGAAGAGTGCAGATGTGTTCCCGTCCACGGAAGATCATCATACTGGATCTGGAGGTAAGTATGGGGTGGGGGTGAGGGAGGCAGGTGTGCAGTGGGTGGGTGCGGGTGGGGGAGGGGGCATCAAGACTACGAGGGACAGTTTTCATTTTACAGGGGAAAAAAAGGAAAACCATCACGGACAGTTTTCATGTTGTAGGGCATCTGGCACGCTGGGGTGGGTTCCCAGCATGCCACCTAACTGTTTTTGGGGGTGTCAGTAGCTGACGGGGATTGGGCACCCCATCGGCAAACAAAGAAAGCGGGAGCGCGGCAGAGGGGATTGGGCACCCTCGCATTCAACAATTGGGGTGATGCCGACGAGTGGGCCCCCATCAGCATACAAAGACAGCGGGCGGCAAATTATGAGCCAAGGGGGATTGGGCACCCCCCGGCATTCAACATTTGGGGGTATGCCGATGGGGAGGGTTTCCCCGACGGCACACAAACACAGCGGAGGGTTAGCGACAGGGGGATTGGGCACCCCTGATGTTGGCAGGCGTGAGGCGGCTGCCCACTCGCCGATCATGCTCATAATGGCAGCGAGCACGGCGAGCAAAGAACCGCTGCGTATGATGAGCTTTGCTCGGACTGCAGCAGACCTTTGTTTAGTTGTGCTAGCCCCATTATGTATGCATGGTGTGGTGCCGGCATGCAGGCTGATTGGGGAATGAGGGACGCACCTACTGATGCTGCCCTGCATTCTCCCAACAGCGGCCGTGCCCCCCAAACCCATACAACGCAAGATGTTGCTTGCACAGGCGCGCAAGCCAACAGAATAAATGGTTCAGTGGTGCAGTGCCATCCTTGTTTCAGTTCAGGAACACAATGCAAGCCTTACTCTTAGTAGCACAAGCTGCTGGCAACCAAATAACATTACAGGCCAACATGTGCAGTAATTGGTGGCTTGCATTTTTTCCCCAAATGAGGGTGGGATTATACCAATTAAAGCTTTCATTAATAAGTATTAGAACATTGTGATTAGTGTATAATACTGTAGGCATTGCAGCAGGCATCTCAAACAGTTGATGAGTCACATCACTTGTGAGTAATACTATAAATAAAAAAATTCTAGTTTTAATAATTTAAAAGAATAATTTCATGCAATGCAATGTATGTAATGAGCTTTTTTCACTGAATAAAAAAAAAAGAATAATTTCATATAAATCATACCTGAGTGAGCCCCAAATATTGTATGCTATTATGTAGACATCACTGTTCCTGCGTCACATGTGATTATTTGGAATAATTTATATAAATACTTCTATTTTAAATTATGCAGAAGAAAAATGTTAAAGCATTCCAACCTCCCCACTTAATATTCTATGCCACAATGCAGGCTGCACAACAGCTCATGTTGCAAACAATTTAAGTTACAGTATTCTAAGCATGATTATTTAAATAAAAGAAAAAAAAAGTCTAATTTCATTATTAATGACACCAATTCAAAGCGACCGTTCAAATAACAGAGTCCCTGTTAGTTGAGCAGTCTCTTTGAATTCTTAAAATCACAACTCTAAATAGTTGTAAAATCTATGGAAAAATCACCCCCATTCAAGTCAATGGGGCGCTCACACGCAGCCTTCATTTTGATATCACAAAACGGGGCTGCAAGTGCCTGCGTGGGGTGTGTTCTTAGGTTCAGGAAGTGGCTCCATTTATACAATGGGTAAAATTACGAGGGATATAACATTTTTACAAGAGGAAAATGACTGGAAATATTGATACCCCTCAACTTTGCAGCAGGAGGTTGCATGTCATAACGGCAATCACAGAATATTGATCGCGGTTACGGCAAGTGTACATTGCCAAAAATGAATTTCATTGATGCACACTCATGGCAAGGAGGAAGAGGGCACCCGAGCCTACAGGGTTTTTTTTTTTAATGTGGGGGGCTGCGCCCCCTCACTCCCCTACTAATGGATTCTCAACTCCAGGGAGCTGCATGTCAGGGGGGTTAAAAGCGTGGAAAAATACAAAGTTGCCCACCAGCAAAGAAAACAAAAACGTGCCACTCTGGACCCGAACCCTGCACCTCCAAGCGACCACCCACCCCAACACACTAGCAGTCCAGCTTGGCTGCTGCCCACCACACCCCCTCCCACATACCTTTTCTCCCCTTCCCCCCTCCTCCCGCGCATGTGTATATGTGCGTACATCCATTCACCCTACCTCACCCACCCCGGTGTAAAGTTTGCATTGGTTTTCAAAGTAAAAGAGACATACATTCTGGTCATCAAAATGTATAGTATACAGAAGATTGAGAACAAAGGAAGCATACATCCATACTGTTGTATACAGATAGGTAACAGAGATTTAAATCAAATGATGAATCAAAGAGTTGTGACCTTCATAAGGAGGAAGTTGAAACACCTCTCACATAAAAAAAAAAAAAGATATGGATTGTGCTCATTACAAAGCCACCATTGAAATCCTTTCCCTTGGGGGCTGTCAAAGTATACAACAGGACTAGGGTGTAGGCAGAGGGGTTCTAACTGGGGGTAGAGTAACCACTTACTCAACTCTGTGTCCTCAGGTTCCTGTGCTGTCCAATCTACTATAAAATGGGGCTCACCCTATGACCTGATCCGGAAAGGGAGAGATGTTATGACAATATTTGGAGTCAAGAAATGGGCGCCAGATTAAACCATAGTTGACCATTGATCCACCAGCAAGGTAAGACAACTTTTCATAAGAATTGATGCCATGGGAGATTTGTAGAACAAACTGACCCAACTCTTGAATTGATTGCCCACTCCCGTTGCTTCTAGTGTACACATCAAGTAATTCCATTCAACGCTGTCGAAGGCTTTTTCAAAATCTACAGCCATTGCCACCATAGGAATAACCATTTTCTGGGCATTATACATTATAGTGGCCAGAGTTCTGTGGTGATCCGAGCCAAGTCTGCCTTTAATAAAGCCTGCTTGGGCTTAGTGGATCAAGCCTGGTATAAGGGTTTTTTTTTAGTTTTTTTTTAGTTGTTTAACCAGGAGTAGCACACTAAGCTGAAAGCTTTTTTACAGGTGTGACCTGGGAGCACAGGGAAGTTAAGTGACTTGCTCAGGGTCACACAGTACAGAAGTGGAAGCTGTGGGATTCAAATCCAGGTCTGGTCTGCTGGATGTCACCAGATTTGCAGCTCAGAGCTTTAAACTACTGCGCTATACTGCCTCCCTTGTGATTCCGGGTTCTAAGCGAGACACCAAGATCTTCGCCAAGACCTTGATGTCCTCATTAATGAGAGAAATCGGATGGTAGCTGGCTGGGTTAAGCGGGTCTTTCTTGGGAAGAATGGTGATCACTGGCTCAGGTAGCAAGGGAGGGAGTTCACCTCTGCCGAGAGAGTCAGAGTATGCCCATAGTAGGTACGTTGCTACTTCTAAACCTGGGATTTGGTAGACATCTACCAGCAAACTGTCTTTTCCTGGTGATTTGTTGTGGTTCATATGTTGGATGGCCATGGACGCCTCTTCTGAAAGCGGCTCTTCTAGTTTAGCTGCCAAACTAGTGGGTAGCCTTGGGATAGGAAGCTGACTCAAAAAAAAACTCTATCTGATCTTTGCTGGGAGGGGTTGAGGAAGAGTATAGGGATTCATAAAATTGGGCCATAACCAAATCTAATGTCTTTCTGAGTTGTGACTCGCTGCTCTGCCCTGGAAGTCAAACTGTGGATAGCTCTAGCTGCTTGTCTGTGCTTCACGTGGTATGCCAGGAGTTTGCCCGACTTTTCCCTTCCCTCCCAATAGGAATGTCTGATCCTTCTGAGGTTGAACTCAGCCTGTCTGGTCAGGTGAAGGTTGAGATCCACCCTGGTGCTATTAAGTTGTGCTAGCAGGGACTGAGGTGGGTTCCTGTGGGCCATTTTCTTATTCTGTTTTTCTAACGCAGCTAGGAGAAGTTCAAGCTCAGCTTGGTCAGACTTCATTTTCTTCGTCCTGGCCGAAGCATAGGAAATAATGTGACTTCTCATAGAGGCCTTATAGGCCTCCCACAGGGAGGAGTCTGATACTTCACAATTGTTGTTGGTATGCCAGTACTCCCCAGATTCCTTAATAATCCATTTCAGAAAGAGGGGGTCATCTAGCAGCAACATGTCAAGTCTCCAGGAGGAGACCAGTGGTTGTTCCAGGCTCCACTCTAACCTCATTTCCAAAAGGGCATGGTCAGAGATTACTACCTTGGGGGTCTGAATCTTACTAACGTTGTGATAGAGGACACATGAGATGAGCCAGAAATCTATTCTGCTAGATGACCCATAGGAGGAGGAGAAAGAAGTATAATCCCGCACCCCTGGGTGCTTTGTGTGCCACGTATCCAACAGAACATGTTCCTCCATTAGGCCTTGGACTGCTTTGACAGCTTGTCTATGTGGCTCCTTAGTCCTCCCACTCCCATCCATCGAGGGGTCCAATGTAAGATTGAAATCCAGTCCCAGGACGACTGGACCCTGATGCACATTGAATTCTGAGAGGATTTGGGTGAAATGGTGGAAGAACTCCGAGGCATCTCAATTAGGAGCATAAATGTTAAGTAAAATCAGGAGACCTTGAGGAGTAATCATTTCCACCATTACCCATCTCCCCTCTTTGTCTTTCTGTGTCCGTTTGATCTTCCAGGCTTTGAGCAGACTGTAGAGTGGTCTCACTAGTTCAGCATAAAAAGGAATAAAGTCTCTGTGGTAGCTGGTTAAACCAAGAAGGGACAGTAATGCTGTTTTTGTAACAGGCAGATCAAGTCTCTGAATTGTCTTTACCTTCTCGGCATCTGGCTGCTTACCACTGGGAGTGATGGTGATGCCCAGGAAAGTTACCTCCTCCTTTACTAGCTGACACTTCTTTGGATTGACTTTGAGCCCTGCCTCGGCAGCAGCTGTAGCAATTCATCTAGTAACTTGAGATGTTCCTCTTCTGTTTCGGTAGCCAGCAACAAATGATCAACGTATTGTAACACAGCTTTGGGCTTGGAAAAATAGGTCAGGATAGTAGCCATTCTTTTGTGGAACACAGTGGGGCTATTACAGAAGCCCTGGGGCAAGCGGATCCAGGTCAATTGTCTATTGCCCCAAGTGAAGGCAAACTTGTACTGAGAAGTCTTATGGATTGGTATACTCCAAAAATAATTTGCAATGTCCAGTGTTCTGAAAACCTTGACTGAGGGAGGGATGTGGGAGAGCAGTGATGGAGTCTCTTTTACTATAGGGGTACAGGCTGGGGTAACAGCATTTAGCCTGCGGTAATCAATAGTAAGACGATAGGCACCACCTGGTTTAAGTACGGGCCAAACAGGGGAATTTGTAGTGGACTCACACTCTCTCAGGACCCCTTGCTGCAGTAAATATTGTATAATTAGGTCTACATCTGCTTTACACTCATCGGGAATCTTATACTGCTTTTGTGCCACATGAGCCCTTCCAGTTATAACTTCTTGTTCTAACAAACCACAATCATGTTTGTTTTTAGCGAAAACCTCTGCATGCTGTTTAATTATCTGGTTTAAAAGAAGGGACTCATGCTGGGAGAGGGGCCAAACCTCTGGATTTTTAAGAGCAGAAATAGCATGTGTATCTGAGACAATAACAACCCCATCATCTGACTTGCCACCTGTGTGCAACCAAAGGCGATTGATTGTTTGTTTAATCAATAACAGCTGCTGTGGACCTTAAAAAGTTTGATCCTAAAATGCCATTTTGATCAGGCAAATCCATTAAATGTGCATCTAAATCAAAGGTACATCCATTTATAGCTATGTTAGCTGGTTTAGCCTTAATTGCTGTAGCATCGGATCCTTGTAAAGCAGATAGCGTAATAGCTTCATTTGTTGCAAGCAGGTGTGTTTCAGGTTGTGAGGTATGTATGATGGACATGGAAGCTCCCGTATCAATAAGCATGATCTGCTGCAGGCCTCCTGTTACAGCAGCTTGAATGATAGGTCTGTTCCAGTCATCTCGACGAAACCTCACTATCGGCTTAAGGGAGGCCAGACATCCCTATAGGGAGTTAGTAATCTCACTTACAGCTTTCACAGCAGAGAACTTTTGCATCATTTGGGTTATTTCATTCAATTTCTTAAGAACTTCAGCATTAGTGGGTGTGATTCCCTCCAATGACTGAGGCTTAAACTGGGATGGCTGAGCAAAAGCTGGTGCAACTGCGCCTGGAGGGGCATGGTACATTTGGGGAGGGTATTGTGGCAGGGGTTGTTGAGATGGAGGTTGCAGATAGGGGCATCTGGGTTTTATGTGCCCAGGCTGTCTGCAATTGTAGCAGACTATTGACTGCTGTGGGTTAGGGTTGGTCCGAGGGGGTCCTTCCACGGCTGCTACTGGACCCTTTTTGGTGGGGGAACTGGCTTTAAGCATTGTTTCTGCTTGTTTGATCATGGTTACAAGTCTAGGGTAGGTAGTTGTTTCATCTACTGTTGCCCCTAGGAGGGATCGTAATTCTGGAAGCATCCCACTTAGGAATCGCTTTTGAACATAACATTCTAATATTGGGGTTTAAATTCCCCACCTGATCTCCTAGCCCTACGGGCTGGGAAGCTAACCCATATACACAAAATAATCTCTCCCTAAGCAGCACCTGGCTCCCCTTTTTCTGAGCAGCCAGGCGATGCCTGATGAAATCTACAGTTCCTCCTGTTACCAAAGAAATGACCTCATGCACAAGAGTGTACAAACTGCAATCATTTCCTCCTATTGCCGTATCTGGCAGTGCCTGTCTAAGAGAAGGATGCAAACAATACACTATTACATCTCTTGAATCTATTGGTCTTAGCTCCTCATGGGTCCTGAAAAAAGTTTGAATTTTTACATTTAACTCTGACAGATCATCTCCTGCATTTATTTGTCCCAACTCTTTGCCTAAAGCTACTACATCCTTGGGGCTTAGCCTCCGCTCTTCTGTGACAGTGGTAACCACTGGTGGTGGTCTAGGAGGATCAGGGTCCCCCAAGGCTGCATCTGCTGGCCGAGGTGGAGTGGGGTCTTGACGGGACTGCACCGTAGTGGTCACTGGTGCCATAGGTGGCAGCTTCCTAGGTGGTGGCACAGGCACCATTGGAGCTGAGGGGGGTTGGGGTGTATATTCAGGTGGGGGTGGCAAGTACTTTGGGTCAAGCTGCCTTTGCCTAGAATTTACACAGTCATCAGGGTATTTTTGACAATACTCTTTCCAATCTGCATTGTCTATTTCCACCCAATTTATATCACCACCATCGTCATTTTCATTCTTCAAGGGGACACCACTATAAGCAGCCACCACTGCTTGATGTCTTCCTAACTGGGCTTCTAACTCCTTAATGTGCCGTTGGCATTCTTGGTGGTCTACACTGGACTTAGAGGAGATTTTGGTTTGTGAGAGGCATCTTATAGCCCCCTGTGCCTCTTCCAAGCATTTTGTTAATCGTTTCTTTTCCTCCTCTAAGAATTGACTGTCTAATAGTGCTTGAGCTGACGTTGCCTCTTTAGCCGAGGCAGATTGAGCAGTATAAGAGAGCAACTGGTTTTCCGCAGTTAATTTTCTAATCTGCTCCCATATGTTTTCCTTTGCAGCTGTAAGAGCCTGTACTTCCTCTTTCTACTGACCTGCTAGGCAGCAGGCACCAAACACCAGGGCATTTGTGCCCTCCTTGTGTGACAGACTCTTTTCCTTTAAACATTTTTCCACATACACTTGAGCTTGTTTCCATGGGTCTTCAGACCCTTTCATACACTTAATTAACTCCTGAACACACTTGCATTTATCCAGATTTTTCTTAAGCTTGTCCATAGATCTTTACCGGTAGGTTCAAGTCTACTCGAACACTCAGAGTTTATTCAACTCTTTTTCCCAGCCCCGCAGCTAGGTTATGACCCTTATCTGCGCGGACCCTGTCTAGATTAAAAAAAAAATGCTTTACCAAATTACCAAAATTAAAACCAAACCAGCTATGGGCTAGGCTTGTCAATTATGTAAAATGGACTTAATTATACAGGTTCCTGGTTGATAATTCTCAGTAATTCAATAAAGCCACCACACTATTTCTTTGCCAAATTAGTTGTACTTTATTATGATAGTATTAAGATTAGCCAGAAAAATCCTATTATAACAATAAAAACACACCCTGACAGGTTGAATAGTTCCAATACACAAAAAGAGATGCACTCTGGCATAATTTGTAGACCTAAGGTCCAATTAACCGTTGTTTACCCAATACATGAAAAGAAACCAGAACAACCCTATCTTAACAATAAAAATGCATCCTGTCATGATTAGTAATCCTAGTTTACAAAAGGCAATACATACTAACATTATTTTTTAAACATCAGGTAGCCCACTATTACCTTGGTGTTCCTGTTACAATTTAGTTATAAGACAACCAATCCATTGGGGTGTTTCTAACATGCAATCTAGACAGCTAGTAATATTTGCATTACAGGGCTACAGATTTTCAAAGAAAATGGAATTATACTCAACTTCCTCTGGGTCTCCAAGCGCTTTGGCCAGTCAGATATCACTGATTTCTTTCTCCTCGGAGAGACAGTAGACCTGACAATTAGGCCTGATATTTATACCCAACCTGTTTTCATTAAAAAGGCCTAACTGGAATTTTATAAAAACTACCTCAGTAGATTTAAACCAGACAACTTGTCATGTAACAAGTCGTAAGACTCTGGTTCAAAAATACACTGGCCGTAAGATGCCTTGGTCATAAGATACTTTTGACACTTTGCCGAGACATATGGTTATTCTTAAATGGAAAAACAAGTGATCAGAGGATTTTATATTTATCAAAAATACTGGCTTTAGGATACAGAAAACATGCGAGGGGACATGACTGTTTTTGTTTTAAAAATAACTGGCTTACAGATAGAAACCAGACAGTGGCCAAATTACGTATGTCATTATTTTTTATATCAATTCCTTGTAACACATATTTTTAAACACTAGTAATCACAAGATGAGGAACTTCAGTAGTCAAGGCCAGCTGCGGTTACCAGCAGCTGTGTTCTTATTTTGGCCGTAACCTTCAAAAAGGCGTATTTTGGTACACAGTGTTTTCCTGCTGAACAGGGTAATTCCAAGTTAGACCTTGGCTTTGTGCTTTTTGAATTATTTTATGTTGTACATTTACAGAGTTTTAACCATTAACCTTCTGAAGTCTTACACATACATGCATATTAATTGACATGGTGGTATCATTCATTTACTTAGCCACTTGCAGCCTTTGACTAGCTAGCCATAGTAACTCATATGTTGGCCTCATTCAAGTCATCTATTGGCCATTGTATTTTCTGCAAGCCTTTTACACCTTGCCATGGTCAACTGTATATATACAGGTGGTTATCAACAATTTTATATAACTAAACTTGTATAGACCTGGGTCCTGGGCCCTTGGCAAATTCAACACCAGGGTTATTAAAACCTAGGCACAGACATCTCAAAATTGCTTAATAAAGTAAAGGGGGTACTCCCGGTCACCAGGGTGAGTTCCATAATACATTCAAGGGGTGTCAGCATGGAATCAGAGGGGTCTAGAGGTTTGCCATGCCATCACACCTGTTCCTCTGTTACAGTGCTCAGATCCCACTGGTTCCATCTGTTTGTATATTTGACAATTCTCTGATTTATACTATAAGTTAATTTTTCCATTCTTTTGCATGTTATTTATAATAGCCATCCATTCTAAAACCTCTGGGGGATTTTTCTGCAACCGTCGTTTTGTGATAGACTTCAAGGCTGCCACCAATAGAATGGATCATAAATGTTTTTCTGACCCTGAGGGCACACACTGAAACAAATAAAGCAACTGTGGCAAGGCATTCATTTTTAGGGCTTTAATCCGAGACAGCAAGGAGATGGGGAGTAAAGACCATCTTCTGAAATCAATTTTAACATGGTCAGTTAGTGGGAAGTAATTAAACTGTAAGAGCTGGGCTGAGGTTGTGCCTATGATAATCCCTAGGTATTTCATTTTTTAGTAGTTCTTATTTCATAGGAGATTGTTGTTTCAGGGCTGCAGAAGGGAAATAATGGAACAGACCTCAGTTTCAAATAAAGAAAAACATCCAGCTGAGCACTTAGCCCCTCCTAGGAAAAGTCAGAAGCTTAACGCCCTGGGGCTGAATTTTCAAAAACACCTAAAATCACACATAAGTGACAAAACCCATGCACAAGTGGGGTTTCCCGTGCACACCTGCAGGTTTTGCCGCATGCATGGTATTGTCATACACAGAGCTGGTTTGTGACCCGCTCTGTGATTTATGGCAGCTTGTGACCATTTTATGTGAACAGCTGTACTGAAATGCTATGCCTGGTATTACCCCGGTGTAACATCCTATACAGCTGTGCCTGCTGCCCGCGCACACCACGGGCTGAAAATATTTTGCCTGCTAGTATGGAGCATTTTTCTCTTCATCAGTGGGCTGCAGCATGGGAATTAGTCTGTAGGCCATCTTCGACCCTATGAAAGTGGGCCCCTGGCCTCCAGCACATTACTGGCTACAGTGGTCTGGTACAGAGGCCCTTCTCTTACTCTCTCTCTCTCTCTCTCAAAAGTAAAGGCTAGTTGGATGCTGAGAGCCTCAATGTTGCAAGCTCTGAGCTTCTTCAGTCTTGTTCTATCTTGCTTTGCATTACAGTATTTAAAATTCAAACATATTTATAGACTATAAATGAAAAATATGTAACTAGTTGAATCCACTTTTGAAAAACTATTTATTCACCCATTTTGTTTGGCTCACTCATTAGTCATATACAGCTGAAAATATATAATTCCAGCATAAATGGGTAGTAGTATCTTGTGCTGGAATTGTACTTTATTCACTTTGGGGGCAATAATGGGCCTTTGGGCTCCATTTTTAAAATGAACCTCCTTTATCATTATAAGTAATCTTCCTTATTTGGAACTAAGCACCAAGTGCCACCCCCCTCATTATTTATGGATCTTTTTTACTTCTAATATTGTACCAGGAAAGACACACTGAGCTGTGGATGATCATTTACATATATGTCCTGGGGAGTAGGCTATGTGAATCTGTTTTATTGGCAAGAGGAATGTTAACCAGGACAATGGGGAAACTCCCCTGTTATTGGAAAGGGTGGCTGATGGTAGAATCTGGTGATGGAGGAGAAGGTGCTGCAAAGGCAGACGAACTGGCCCCCCTCTCTGCATTTGGAATCAAGAAAGCTGAATCCTTGATGGAAACATAAATGTTACCTGAAAAGATTTGAGAATATGGAGCAGCTCTGTCTGAGTTGGATTTTAGCAGTTCAGAAGCAGGAAGGGAGATAGGAGAAAAATGCCTGGAAGCTGCCCTCAAAGAGAGAGGAAGAGTTATTTGATGGAGCTTCTTGCTGAGAAGGAAGCCCATTTTTATGGCTGTGGGTGCAGCCTACAGCCAATTTGGGATTGATTTTACCTTTACAAAAATGGCCTACCATGGAACCTTCCATTGAACTTTTGGAAATATCCTTCTGAAAGTCCAATGGAATTTGAAACACTCCGCCATGATCGGCTGCTACGAAATAACAGCCGCACTATTTCAGCTGTTACTTCCACATTCCAGGGCAAGAATTGCACATGTGCAACTCGCGTGTATGCACAGTTCTGCTGGCGCCACCATGTTGTGAATGGCAACATGCCATTCATCACAGCTACACATGCACAAGTGCCGCGCATGTGCAGTTGCATCATTGCCACCATCTTTTGGATGGCACTCTTCCCGTACCTCTCCCACTGCTCCTGTCCTTCCTGCTCCCTCCCAGCACCGGCAGCAAAGAACACCCTCCCACACTCTCCTACTGCTGCTGTCCTCACCACTCCCTTTTTTCCCCATCCCAGCATCAGCATCGGGGTGCCTAGTCCCCGTGTCAGCATTATGTACCCCCAACTCACATGGCACACTGGAAGCCCACTCCAGTATGCCCAAATGTATGTTTTAATTTTATTTTTTTCCTGTGCCAACATTGGGGTGCCCAATCCCCGTGTTGGCATCATGTACCCCCAACTCATGTGGCACACTGCAAACTCACCCCAGTGTGCCCCAATGTATGCTTTTTTGCTGTAAATAAAGAAAACTGTCCTCTGACATGTTTTTTTCCCTGTAAAAAAGGAAATGGTCCCTTGCCATCACCCCATTTCCCCTCCTCATTCCCCACTGAGCTCCCACCTCCCCTTACCCCCCCCACGCCATACGTGTCTCCAGAAGTTGGTACTGTCATCTTCTCTGGGCTGGGACATGTCTGCACTATTCAGAGATGAACCGCAAACTGAAGAATCAAAGGTAAGCATGCTATACTGGCAGCCAATGAAGTTTTCAACTTATGTTGATAAATCAGCCATTTATTTTAAATTTTTTTACATTTTTTTTTTAATTTAGTTTTTGTTGACCGGGTAAGTGCACTAGACAAATCCTGCCTATTTTCAGGCACGACCGGGGGAGGGGGATACAGATGAATGCCAATTGACCTTGAACCAGATTAAGCTCTTGGTGGTATTTTTTAGTGAATGAGGGAAATTTGGCCAGGGCACCAGGGAAATTCCCCAACTCTTTTTGATAAGTTTCTTTAACATCCATCTGAACGACCACCAATCCAGGCAGATGGGACCTCGGTTTAACGTCTCATCCGAAAGATGGCACCTCAGAAGTGCAGCACCCCTCTCATGCTGCACTACAGTGTCAGTACTGGGATATTAACCCAAGTGCCAGATGTGGGAACTGAACCCAGAGCCCTCTGATTTTGGCCCCAAAATTTCAACATGGGGTTCTTGGGACCCTGCCTCATGAACATTGTCACTGTCCTTTCATTACTCGGTCCTGAAAGGTGATTTTGCAGTTGCTGCGTGTAATTACCTTTCGGGACTGATTAATGAAACAACAGTTCCACTGTTCATGAGGTGGGGCCCCAAAATGCCTATGTTGCAAATTTGGCGAAAAAATTCCAAAAAATGACTGTTACAAGCGTGCATTGTGCAGTTTCTATGTACATGCCTAACTTCATCAATTTTTAATATTTTCACTCCAGAGTTTCAACATTGCCATTTTTTCATGCCTCCTTATTGACAGCACAGCTGTCATTTTTCACATCCTGCCTGAAATGTGTTTTCACACCTGTGGCACAGAATGGCATGGTTGCTCTGCAAAATCACCTTTTGGGACAAGAGAACAAAATGACACTGACACTGTTCATGAGGTAGGGTCCCAAAAAGGCCGTGTTGAAAATCTGATGCAACACCTCCAAGAAATGGACAAATGACACCCGGGCATTCAATATTTTCTATGTACACATGTACCTTTTGTCATTTGGTAGCTCATTACCGCCTTATCAGCTCTGGCTAGAGTTTGTTTCCTTATGCAACAAAATTTATAGCTATGCTGCGGTCAGACAATCTACTGTCAGCATCAGATGTTTAGCAGCCAAAAGAATGCAAGCATGTCGTGGCATTGGAAAGTAAACGCATCGAACTCCAATGGGGCAGTGCAGCCCCAAAACAAGCAGATAAAAATAATTCTCTAGAACATGAGCAAGAATTCTGGTCACATGAGACAGCCCTTTTGCAAGCAGGCTGAGTTAAGTCCAGGGACAGGCAAAGATGGCTGCTAGAACCAGAGCCAAGGATTGAAGAGGTGGACACACCTGATACTGTACCCACTTTTGCACCCCAAGTAAGTCTGATTTGGAAACCTGTGGGTGAAGGTACTGCATTGGGAGACAAAATTAAAACTTGTTTATCGGACTTTGACATGGACATGAGTCGGGATGGAGGGACACCCAGTCCATGACACCGGTTTGACAAATTAGTTCTCAAATTACATTACAGCAGTGACTTTATGTTGACCAGTTGCGGTTGGCATTAAGCTGTTCCATGAAGACTTTGTTTTCTTGGGAGAGCTTCGCCCTTGAACCCCCCTCATGTGGGAGGCTATGCCCTCTACATCCCCTGTAACTTAAATAATCAACTGTGAGTCACAGTTGATTTGGGGAGGGGGTGCAAGATCCCCATAAAGCAGTGCCGGGGTCCCGCACCGACATTACAGTGACCTATCGCTGTTGCCACTGTACTGTCGGTCATGATAAAATTGTTGAACAGGCATTGGCATATGGGGCTGCCCCTGGGGCAGAAGGAGAAAGCTGAACTGCAGGTAGTAAGTAAAGCACGGAGCACTGAAATGCAGGCAGCGAGTACAGCACTGAAACTAAATTCTGTATTACAGAGTAAGAATTCAGTACACCCAGACAAAACAGTTGCAAAGAACAGTAATTCTTTAGCTACCTGGATAAGCTCGCAGCCTCAGCCCTGCATGCAACTTTCAAATGGAGTTCATAGGTCAGACCTTTTACTACAAACTCAGGTAAAATAAATAGTAATGAAGACAATACTCTTAGAGGTTCATGTTCCCCAGTGACTGGCCTGTCAGAAATACAGAGAGGAGTGCACCCTTTGAATAGATCAGCTCCCAGTGGATACACCTGGAAAATCTGCTTTATCTTTGATAACAGGGGACCCTACCTCCCAAAGAAGATGAGCAATCCCAACCAGCCCTGAATAAAGCTAGATTCAAAAAGTTGGCTCTATTTACAGACAGAGATGAACTGTTGCAACAACAAAATGCCTTCCAATAGAAGTATAAAAGGGGTAAGAGATATGCCTGGATAGAGTCGTTGTGGCTAGGACACTTTTAAAAGACTCTATCAAGTTATTTGTCTCAGAGCTAAATGCATTGGTATATATTTCTGGTGACACCACCTTCAACATTATTTTTTGTAATATGGTGGTGTCACTGAAGAGATTTTGGGCCAAGTACTGTATAATGCTTTAAAAGACAACTTCCTTTTGGCCCCATTCATAGCCATCCCACTGAACAAACCAGCTATCAAAGTGGTAACAGTCTTGTTTAGGAACTATGGTGTGTTGCATCCAATATATTTAATTGCTTAAGGCAACAGTGTGAAGTTTTGGGCAACTGACACTGAACAGATTTGGATGGGAGTTTGAAAATTTCAGGTGAAACTGAAACACTCAAGTTAGAGTATTTTGCATTTTCCCAGCAGCTTTTTTCTAAAGAGGGACTGTGCCTATGTTTTTGTGAGGGACAAGCTAAATCATGTCATGAATGCAATTCTTGAACCATTTAAGCAATGCATGTGGCCAGATATGCTGAAGTTTGTGCCTGTAGTATGGTTATGCAAGTGTTCAATGTCCCAGTCCAGTCAGGTATAATTTGTGTGAAGAGCATGGACATTTATCAAAAAATAGTCTATGGGTCTCTCACAATCAGAATGATGGGCTCAATCAAGAGCATTTAGTAACAAGAGACCAGCAATAGGGGTCAGCAAAACATACCCAGCTAAAGGGAAATGCCACGGTCACAGCCAAGGTAAATAACGTCACAGGACCTCAAGCATGAGAATCCATGCTCCAGCAAGAAACTTTATCTACTGAATTAGGAGGATGCCGTTCAGCCCCCAAAAGAAGGGGAAATTGTGGTGAGGCCTCCCCTACCCACTCCTCTGGATGATAGCATGGAAGTGGTAACTATGAAATAAAAGGCCACAGAAGGAGGCCCAAAAACCAAAGTTCCTAAAACAGCAGTGGTTTTCAATAAGCGTAGATAAAAGGCTTTAACTAAATCAGAACAGTAGGGAGACACTAATGAGGTGGATGGTGATTGAGATGTTTCTTTCATTACCACTGCAGAAGGATTTCTCTTCAGATTTGAAGGATTCCCTCTGAAAGTCTTCATCTGCAAAAATGAAGAAAGGCAGAACCCGATCCCAAACTAGGAGGTTATAATAACTCCTCTGAAGTTTCTTCCGTGACCCACCAGGGCTGCCATATGTTAGACCTGGTCTTCTCACTGGGGCTTGAGATAAATAATCTCAGGACTAATTGGGTCATTTGGTCTGATCATTGCACGGCAGAGTTTTTGTTCAAGGGCCCCTCCCCCCCGAGATCCTTCCCCCTGCTGAGATGGTGAGCTACTGCCCTTTGAGGGGCTTGACCCATGAGGATTAGAAACATAGAAGTTGATGGCAAATAAGGACCGCAAGGCCCATCCAGTCTGCCCATTTCTTTTTCTACCTTATGAATGTGCCATCGGCTTTTGCTCTGTCAATGGCCTATCTATTCATACTGATCTGTATTGCTCTCTTATGCCTATCCCATGCCTATTTGAAGCCCTGCACTGTATTCATATTCACCACTTCCTGAGGTAGGAGATTCCATGCATCCACTACCCTTTCTGTGAAAAAGAACTTCCTCACATTACCCCTTAATTGGCCTCCCTCTAATCTCATGCTGTGTCCTCTTGTCCTGCTATTTTTCTTATATTGAAACATGTTCGACTCATTCACCTTGTTAATGTCCGTAAGGTGTTTGAATGTTTAGATCATATCACCTCTCTCCCACCTTTGCTCAGGGGTATACATATTGAGCTCCATTAATCTGTCCTCATATGTTTTCTGATGCAGTCCCTGCACTATTTTGGTTGCCCGTCTCTGGGCTGCCTCCATTTGGTTAATGTCCTTGTAAAGGTGTGGCCTCCAGAACTGCATGCAGTACTCCAGATGGGGCCTAACCAGTGTCTTGTAAAGATGGATTATTGACCACCCTCTTCTGACTTGTGATACCCCTACTAATACACCCCAACATCCCCCTAGCCTTATCTACTGCTTTAGTGGTTTGCTTGGATGATTTCAGGTCATCGGTGATGATGATGCTCAAGTCTCTTTCTTCCCTTGTAACTGCCAGCAACTCCCCTTCCAGCCTATAGGTGGCTTCAGGGTTTCTCTTCCCTATGTGCATGATCTTGCACTTCTTTCCATTAAACCCCAGTTGCCACTTTTCCGACCATTTTGCTAGTTTATCCAGATCTCTTGTCATTCTTCCCACCCCATCTGGATCATCTACTCTGTTGAAGATCTTGGTGTCATCTGCAAACCTTACCCTCCAGTCCATCTGCAATGTCACTGATGAAGATATTGAAGAGGACTGGCCCCAGGACTAATCCCTGAGATACCCACTTGTGACTTGCATCTCTTCTGACTGTATACCATTTACCACCACTCTCTGTTTTCTGCCTGTCAACCAGTTTGCCACCCATTTGACCAACTTCTGACCCACCCTGAGAATGCCCAGCTTATTAATCAATCTTCTATGTGGAACAGTATCGAAAGCTTTACTAAAGTCAAGGTAGGCGACATCAATTGCTCCCCCTTGGTCCACCACTCTGGGTACCCAGTCAATGAAATCTATGAGATTAGTTTGACAGGACCTTCCTTTTGTAAACCCGTGCTGTCTTGGATCCTGTGCTCCTATGGATTCCAGGTGTTGCACTATCCTTTCCTTATGGAGTTCCTCCATAATCTTGCCTACTACTGAGTTAAGACTGACTGGTCTGTAGTTCTCTGCCTCCTCCCTGCTGCCACTCTTGTGGAGCGGGATCACATGAGCCCCTCTCCAGTCTGCTGGGACCTCTCCTATAATCAGAGACTCACTAAACAGTTCTGATAATGCTAGTTCCACCCTTACCTCCTTTAGTACCCTGGGATGTATGCCATCAGGTCCCATTGCCTTGTCCACCCTGAGCTTATCGAGCTCTTGTAGGACCCTTTCTTTTGTGAAAGGACTAGTGCACACCTCCCTCCCCCCGTGTCCATGGTGCTGAGCTGTGGGCCCTGCCCTACCTTCTCTTCAGTAAATACTGAGCAGAAGTAGCTATTTAGGATAGATGCTTTTACATGGTCCTCCTCCTCACATGTCCCCTTATCCCCTTTGTTAGGAGGTCTAAACCTCACTTTCAGATTCTTGACGATATTGGGAATGCAAGTAATCATGGACGCATTGCATTAGAGTAATAAACAAGTTTATTACTACCAAAAGGATAAATCACAGTTGCCCTAAGCAGTTCTTACCAATACGAATCGGGAGCCAGTGCTAAGCGTTCCCTACATCTCAAGGTTTCTTTGTGTCTCTTGGGGTCTCTCAGGTCTCCGAGGTATAAGGCTTGTGCATTACATTATATACCTATGATAATTACTATGGTTACTGAAAGATAGAAACATTTCTAGTTACAGAGATGAGCCCTATTAGATAAATTAGGGGTGGCTCCACGGTCCAAGATAACATTACACAATTCTGCAAAGTCATCAGTTTGAGAACAAAAGAGTTCTTATACTGAGTCTTACATAGCTCAGTGTAGTGGCACAAATCACCAAAAGGTGGCAATGTCATCTTACATATTATAATTACTCCAAGGACACTGGTGTCTTGGCATCTTACAAGTAAGAAATACATAGAAAAATACATAGCAGAATATATGTATTAGCAAGCAAAGTGTATTACAACAATACATTCATATCCTGACATCTACTCTTGTATGATAGATGCCCTTAGCCCTATATGTTAGTATAACATATAATTAAGTGCTAGCTGTCTATGGTGTACCTCTGGGTACCAATTAGGGTGCATGGACCTTATGTAACATTCCCCCCCCTTGTTGCCTCCCAGGGCAACACAGAATCTGTAGGGAAAGGGCAAGAGCAGTGGTCATTTACAAACCCGACACGTGAGCTTTGTAAAGGAACTTGAGCTGCTCATGGTGTTGGTGCAGTGTGCACCATAGGCAGCAGAGCATGATAATCAAAATGAAGATTAAAAATGCTTGTATAATAACAAAACCTTTAAAAGTAATCTCTAACCAGGTGTTAGTTAATGCGTTATTCATATCACCGTCATTAATCAGGGCGAGAACAGCTTCATTGGCTTTGGTCATATTATTGCTGATGTGGAATAGGTGTGTGTCTTTCCTGTCTAAAAGTGATTTTAATGTAAGTGTGAGTGGGTCTTTGTGTACATTAAAGTATGGTAAGTATTCTGACAGTGTGAGCAGATAATCGAGGTTACCATCAATAATGTCTGCATCAAGGAAGGGGACGGGGGTTATAACAGTATGTCCAATGACAGTCTTCTGGTGTGGGACAAAACAGAAATTGGGGTAATCAATAGCACATGTAACAGATCCATAAGTATAAGAATTGTAGTTGGTGACCATGCAATACTTGCCATCAGAGTTATACTGTGAGCGCACAGTAGAGAGTCTCCACTTTTGCAACTGGACAGTGCAGGTGTAGGTTGTCTTTGAAATCCATGTTGACAGGCGATGAACCTCCTCACGATAGAATTGGTAGAGCTTATCCGGAGCCAGAGTTGAGTCAAAGGAGTTGGTGCCATTCGCAGTGATGTCATCATCCATGGTGAAAGTCCAATCAATGCTGCCTGGAGAGTAACCACAAACAGGTTGAATAACATCGAATACATCACATCGGCACAAGTAAATATATTGCTTTTTCACACAGCAGTCTGTGTGCAGAGCCACCCAGGCATCCAGGAAAGGATGGTAAACTAGTAGAGGCGGTAGATCCAGGCCTTCTCTGTAGATGTCTTCAAATACTCAATGGAGTGTACCAGTGCAAGCTTGTCGAACAAAGCTGTAGTGGGATCAAAGCGTGGTAAAGAGACAGTAAAGGAAACAAACATGGTATCTGTTATGAAACACTTCTTAGCAGTAAAACGAGGACCAGTATTAGGGTGTCTGGTAACAAACCCCAAATTCCTAGCTGTAGAAAGAGGTATAGTTAAAGTTTGTTGCATACACATGGAAACACAGCTAGTGGTTTTACATCATGGGCAATATCATTTGGAGATGCGTCTATCACGTATACTGTCAGGTATTCTTCCAGATTCTAGGTCACGGAAAAGGTTGTTGATGGTAGTGATAATGTAGGATCCATAGGCAGAGCAAAGTATTTCTCTAGCGATGTATTGTTTATATGCTTCTTTATTGTTCTGTTGTATGAGTGCGTTAATCTTATCTTTCGAATCAGTGAATGTTTTAGCAATGTCGTGCATGTTGTATACGGTGTACCTTTCTTCCTGACTAAGGCCATCCACACCATGCAATAATGGGGGGTAGTATGTTGTTGACCAAACCAGTGGAGAATTTAGCAGAATGAGCTTTGAGTGTAGCAGTGTCTGCTTTATTCCAGATAGACATAGCCATAGGTAAAAGGCCTGTGACAGTACCTATTGCACCTGTAACATCAGAACTGTCAACTTCACATGTTTTACGCTTACGAGTGAGATCATCAGGAGAGGGCTTCCTCCTGAAGTTGTCTCTATGTTCAGTAGAATGCACCCCGGCAATAGCGTCTTGCGTACAAATCTGGAATGCAGCTAAACTATCAAGCAATAATGTACTATAAAATGCTGATGTGTTAGTATTGTGACACATACCAAATTCTTTCATATTCCAGTAAGTAAGATTAAACAAAACAGGTATATGCATAAACTGTAAGTTATTAATCAAGGAACCTGGGAGGGCAGTGGCTGTTAGACCACTACGGGGACCAGGGGTATGCTTTGGACATTCCAAAAGCTGTTTATCAGTGGGTGGTAACACAGAGAGGTACATGGCTGCAGAAGCCATGTGGTGTATAGAACAAAATTCTTGAGCAGAATCTCTGGACAAAGAATTACAGTATGAAGGATCAATTAAGGCAGTTATGTTGTACAAACCAGAATGTCTTAATGCAGTTTGTAACAAGGACAGCGAACCATTTGGGGATAATTTAGCATTGGGCCAACCTTGGAAAGTTCCTTTGGAGAGTTTGGCCACATGGAGAATTTGTCCTTGTGATGTGGTTTGCCACTCAATTTGAAGGGTAGATTTATCAGGAGCAACAACCGAGGTAGTGAGGTAAGCATCGGAACCTTCCTGGACAGTGATCATACTATCTGGTATATTGATGGATACTCCCTCTGGAGGAGATGCTGGAGGATCGAGGTGTCATAGGAGGTCCGGTACCGTGCCTTGGATGCAGGGAATAACTCCTGAGAGGAGGAGATAATGGAACAAGATAGCCATCTTGTCGGTGTATCTGAAAAGGAAGATCAAAGATTAGTATGTTAGTACTATTCCACCCAATGGGGTGAGGAAAAGTAATTTCAGCTCCTTTATACAGTTTCAGCTGGTTTGCATGTAACCATTTGTCAGTCAACTTGTTGATATGCAGGAGTCTAACTTGATAAACTGCCGGACTGAGCTTGTTGACAATGGGGTATGGGCCTTCCCACTTGTTGGAGAAGGAGTGGGTGGGATGTGCAAATCAAAGTACCATTACCTGATCTCCACCTTGCCAATCCACTTCTTGTGTGTGCTTGTCAAACTGCATCTTGAATTGTTGCTGGGCCTTGCCCATGCAGTTGACAGCATACAAGTGTGTGTATGAGGTCTTTTCTTAGTTTTTCCACATATTGGTCCACAGACACATGGTCTGCAGTGGGGGTGTGCAGGTCAAACAACAGGTGTTCAGGTAATCTCATCTGTCTGCCAGTCATCACCTCAAAGGGTGTAAGCTGGGTGGTGGCTGAGGGTGTACCCCTGATTGCCATAAGGAGTAACGGCAATAGGGTATCCCAAGTTTTGGGATTGTCCTCAATGAATTTGGAAAGCATTTGCTTAATCCATCTGTTGGCTCTCTCTACTTGACCTGAGGATTGGGGGTGGTAGGGTATGTTGAACTTCTGCTGAACTCCAAGGAGTTCAAGGGATTCTTTCATCAACTCACCTGTAAAACTGGTTCCTTTGTCAGAGCCTACTTTGAGGGGTAGACCCCACCTGGAGAAAATCTGTTCCACTAGGATTTTGGCAGTAGTTTTCACAGTGCATGTCTTAGTGGGGAAAGCTTCTACCCACTTAGAGAAGAGATCAGTTACCACAAGAGCATACTTGTTATTCCTGCTGGTGTTGGTCAGAGGACCAATAAAATCAATCTGTATGGCATGCCAAGAGACAGAATGTCATTGTGGTAAGAGTTTGGCATTTCGTTTGGTAGGGATGGGGTTGTTTTGCGCACAAACGAGACAGTTGTCTATGTATTGTTTGACATCTTTGGTGATATCAGGCCACCAGGCAGTAGTCTTGAGTCTTTGGAGGGTATTTTCTACTCCCTGGTGTCCACCAGTAGGGATGTCATGCACTTGGTGCAAGAATTCATATCTTATGTGTATGGGGACCACCCACAACTTGATGGTGGAGTTATCTGGTTGGAACCAGATGAGCTTGTCATCTGGTGACAAGCCTAACTTACCTTCATGCCTTCGATAGGGGTTATGTGTGGGAAGTTTTTCTTTGGTACCTTTGTCAAGGAATCTGAACACCTCTTTAAGGACAGTGTCAAAATGCTTGGCTGCTGAGAGGTCCAAGGGGGAAAAAGGTTCATGTTTCTTCCTGAGTGCTGCAATGTGTACAGCTGCATTGGCCTCTGGATGGTCCATTATCCAGACGTTCCCCCCCCGCGCCCCTTCCTTAGCAAGGGTGTCTGCTGTGTCATTGAAGGCATGGTAGGGGTCATGGAGAGAGTGAGCTTTGACTTTGTATACATAGAGTTTGTGTGCAAATTTTTGTGCCAGTGAATGTATGTATATTACCAATTCCTTGTATTTCACTGGGCTGCCATCAGAGGAGAGGAAGGCGTTCTTCTGCCAGAAGGGAAGAAATTCTATAAGAGAACAACAAACCCAGTTAGAGTCTGTAAAGATAATGGTATTCTCGGTTCCATGCTGGATGAACTCGAGGGCACAGGCCGCCGCTGCCATCTCTGCATATTGTGATGATGCTACACTACAGCGCTTAGATATTTTGACAGTGTTCCCATAAGGGTAGATCACTAGAATGTCCATTCCTGCAATTTGTTCTCCTTGATAGTAGGATGCTGAACCATCAGTAAAGACATGGCACAAAGAAGTGTTGTCAAGTGTTTGTGGCGTGGCAGGGAGGAAAGGACCTGGATTTGGAAGATCAGGTGACTGTAGTGTACAGTCATGGGGTTCTCCCTGGAAAAGGAGGCCATGAGCTAACATAGATGGAACTTCAGTCAGTTGTACCTGTATGTCTCTGTCCTGGAGAAGAAGTGACCAGTGTGTCAGTCTGGTATTCAAGACTGATCCATCCTTCACTCTATCTGAGAGCAGAAAGGTTGTTGGGGTGTGGTTGGTGTTGATGATCAGTGGTGAGTACCCAATGATATACAGGAAGTGCTTGACAGCCTAGTAGATGGCCAGAAGGTTCCTTTTACAAAGGCCATACTTCTGTTCCACTGGGATCAAGAGCTGTGAGGCATATGCAATGGGTCTCAAGGTGCCATGCACCTTCTCAGCCAGCACTGCTGACATGGCAATGTTCAGAGGTGGCACATTCCAGATGGAATGGTAGTGCTCGATTGAGGTTGACCAGAGCTGGGGTGGAGACCAAGGCCTGCTTCAGTGATGTCACATCCTGGGTGTGTATAGGGCCCCAAGTCCATGGTACATCCTTCTTGAGTAACTCATACAGAGGAGCAGCTTTCTGAGCAAAATCACAAATAAAATCTCTTGAATAATTCACCATACCTAGAAACCTTCGAAGAGTTGCCACACTGGTGGGTAATGGCAAGTCTTGCAATCCCTGTACCTTCTTCCAGGCAGGGCTTCGACCTTGGTCAGTTATTTTAGACCCAGAAAGAGTACTTCTTTCTGACATAGTTGTGCTTTTGCTGGGCTACATTTCAGGCCTGCTTTCTGAATGAGAGTCAGTAGTTCATCCAAGAGATCCAAATGTTGTTCCTGTGTGGCTGTTGCCAGCAGCAGGTCGTCCACATATTGCATGAGACATTGGGGAGTAGGGAAACTCTCGAGGGTGTCCATCATGTGGAGATGGAACAGGGATGGACTGTTATGGAATCCTTGTGGCAAGCAAGTCCACGTGTACTGTCTTCCTTCAAAGGTGAAGGCAAACTTATATTGATTCTTAAGGGCCAATGGCAATGACCAAAAACCATTGGAGATGTCCAGGGCACGGAACCATTTCAAATCAGGGGTCAGAAGTCATAGCACATCTGGTGCTGATGCCACAGTTGGATAATAACTGGGGGTGACCTGATTCAGTTTCCTGTAGTCAATAGTAAGTCTTCAGGTGCCTGTAGGTTTCTTCATGGGCCACACTGGGGAGTTGGCGGTGGAAACACAAGTTCTGATTACTTCTTGCTTGAGGAGTGACTTGATTGTTTCTCTGAGGGAAGGCAAGGCCTCAGTTGGGAAAGGATATTGCCTTTGTCTCTCATGTGCTGGGCCTGGCACTTCGATGACAGTGTGCATTCTACCACAGTCATGCTTGTTGATTGCAAATGCTTCCAAGTGTCATTGCAAAATAGGGAGGAGTTTTGGGAAAAGTTCATGATTCTTGAACAAATCTATGACGTCATACTCTTTATCATTGGCAGATATAGTTGCCACAATGTGTGAATCAGGAATCAAAATGGTATGGTATTGACCCTGAATGTGTATCAATAGCATGTTAACTAGGTCCACCACACAGCCGTGTGGTGCAAGGAAGTCAATCCCTATGATACTAGGATGATCGTGCAGTACCATTAGTTGGAAGGTGTGTGAGGCTTTTAGATGGCCTAGCTCTACCGGTAGGGGTAGAGAACGGTATGCAGGTAGCCTAGTACCATTAACTCCTGACATGTTGGTCCTCCGTCCGGTGGACCAAGGGGATGTGTCCGCATGTTCATCATGTAGCACAGATACAGCTGCACCTGTATCTAACAAAACTGCTAGTAGGCGGCCCCTGACCTCGGCCTCGATGCAGGGTCTTCCGTTTGTATCCAAGACTAGCTTGTTTACAATCTGTACTGGGGCCTGTAATTGTCAATCTGTACCACCGGAAGCATGTAGAGGTTGGGCCTGGCTCATGTGAATCATTTCACCATGTTGCACTGATGCTATATTGGGAGGAGCTTCTGGGTTCAGGCCTGAATGGGCCTGTACTGCCAGTGTCCCCATGACCGGTTAGGGCTTGGGTTACCGGTTATACTGCCGCAAGGGCCTGTGCGGGAACAGCATCCACCACAGAGTGTACTTGTCCCAGGAGCTCTCAGAATTTCTGATTCTCTTCAGCTATCTCCCTATATAAAGGGCCTGTTCTTTGCTGTTGTGGTTTACCTCTACCCTTATGCTTCCTATTCTTATGCCAATTCCAGTTCCCACCCCATTGTTGCTGCTGTTGTGGTTGCTGTTGATAGGCCTGTTGGGGGTGTTGATTATCAGCTGGAGGGGCTTGCTGATGTTGGGCCTGTTGACGTTGGGCCTGCCCTTCCACTGTGTAGTGTGTCATGGCCTCCAGAGTGGACTCCATGGCGGCTACCTTTTTGGAACCAGAGCCCAGATCGTGGATATAGAGTTAATACACTCTCTCGGTTTTCTGATGGATGTCGGCAAACCTATCCATATTGGGGTAGGTGGTTGGCTCTACCTTTTCTCTTACTGCTGGAATCATGTTCCTAAGGAACAAGGTCTTGTATTCAATAAGATCTACATCCGCAGCTTCTTGTGCCAAGTGCTTTCCTGCTCGGTAGGCCATCCAGAGTCTCTGGTGGAAAGTCGCTGGACTTTTCTTTGCATTCTGCTTCACAGGATATGCAAGTATCACTCCTACTACACCTGGGCTGTGAGCAGAAATGAGCTCAGCTGCAACCTCATCAAAGGTAGCGTTCCCATCCTGGTGGACAGCATCGGGGAGTTTGGCCCACAAACCAGGATCAATGGTCTAGCGTAGTATTTGGACCTGATATTCTGCAGCGAGGATAAGCATCTCGCATTTAGAACGCACCTTTTCCAAGTAACAGCTGAGGTTGTCGGAGGGATTCATCCGAGCGATGCTGTCAGCAATTTTCTGAACAGAGTAGGCCATTTTTAAGGGATTACTGGGTCGATCAGGCAGAGGTAGATTGTCTTGAGCACCATCCAGGGCGGCCCAAGCTGCAGCTTCATCTGCAGTGCGGACAATACCTTCCTGAGTGCCAGCCTCTTAAAGAAGCTGCCTAATCTGGGTTTTAATAGCTCGTTTACTCCACTCAGGAAGTGGTACATTGCCTATCGCAGTTTCAGTCATGATTTCTATCTCCTGCCTGTCTTCCACATTAATAATGGCTACAGGAGGTGCTGTCAGGACTAGGCTTGGCCCTGCTCCCCCTCTATCATGGGGGCTGCCATGTTGGCATCTCCCATGATGAGCGTCACGATGTCGGCGACGTATGACATGGGGAGTTGGGGGTGGGGACCTGCCATGTTGTGGATGGCTGGGTGGGGTCTCTGGGTCATAGTAGGGGTGTGACTGGGCATTGTACTGTGAAATGTCATCATCAGACAACTCCCCTTCTGATGACGAATGGAAGGCAGGGGCTCCGCCTCCCATTGCCTTAACATGTCCAGCCAGAACCTCTTGCTGATGGCGCAGTTTCGCCATCTTAGTTCTACATTCATCGTGACTCACACTTGAACATCCATATCAACCTCATCTTGCTTTTGCTTTTGCAACTCAGTGCTCAATTCGCGATTGTCCCTGATAGACACTTCCAAGTCATTACGTACCTGGTTTATCTTGTCCTGCAGCTCACCCATTTCATCACTCAACTGGGCATTTGCAGCACTCAGCAAATCATTCATTTACACTGCCTGACTCTTATCCTGTCTCAAACTTTCACACTCCTGCTTCAGCATACACAGTTCCTGTTCTCCAGCTTGAGCTGAATGATGCAATAGTGAATCCTTTTCATTTTGCAGAGTTTGGAGTTCAGACTCCAAGTTCTGCTGCAGTCTTATACATTCTGTTTCCTGCAAATGGGTGAGTTGGTTTTCCCAAAGGGTGGTGTCCTTTTGGAACAGCTTACCAGAGGATGTGGTAGGAAGTAAGAATATCAATGAGTTTAAATCCAAATTCAATACTTACTGTTTCAATAATAGTGTGGGTGGATACATCCTTTGAAGAAAAGAATGAGCATTTAAAATGGGCACTATTGCCAGCTCCATAGCGCCAAGCAAAGGGGTTTGCTCGGCACACTGGCAACCCAGATTCACACGCTGAACCCAGGTGCCAGGAGTGGAGACTGGCAGGGAAGGGATCCTGAGTGTCCATTGGATGCTTTCTCCGGGGTGGGCAGGGCCTTGTCACCTGCAGGTGGATTTGGGAGATGCGTGAGAGGACATGAATCCTCAACACGTCCCTGCATGTCCCCGCCTCAGGTCATCACTCCTATGCAGGACTAGTCAGGGTAGAGTGGGCAGGCCAAGAAAACCAGAAAATGCCCCCTGGTCTGACCTGATGATGGCCACCAGTCCCCGGCATGCCATGGTCCCCGGGCTAAGTAGTAGTGCTTCTGGTCACTTCTCACCCACAGGGGGGACCCATCTGATGAAGGGTTATGTTGAATCACCTGGGGATCAATTGGTGGCTGCGGGGGGCAGTGGATCGTGACTGGTGAAGGAGGGTGGCCGAGGGCCCTATGTGCCCAAAGGAGTGACATAAAAATAATTGGCACTATTATCTCTCTAAGCTCGTAATTCACCTATGGTACATATGATACCTATAATATATAAGTCATACCACAAGAAACTCAAATATGAAAGTGAGAGCAGCAGAAATGCATTTCTTGTCTATATCAAAATATTTTGAAGCTTCACCGTGTATTCAGTGATTATGCCCTGTTATATGCCCGTTATCCATGTATCAGATATGCCAGAACATTCAGTATGTTCTATAACCATTATTGTACAGTCTCTAAAATACAGTACCTTAATAACCACACCACATATTATTCATTGTTTCCACATGTATAATGTCATTACTTTTTTAGTAGTTCAAAATATTGTACATCCTGCAGCTATTGTGCATACCTGGAAAAGGTAGGCTTATTTATACAAGATGATATTGTATTTGTAATATTTGGAGTATTGTATATTGTATTTGGAAATGCCACTCAACTCACCCTCATAAAAGCAGGGTTAGGGCTGGCCAGGGAAGTACAGGAAACCCATTGACCCAATAGGGGTGACCACACTAGCGGTCAGGGAGTGAGTTTTCTCAGTTTTCCCTCAGGGGATTTTTCTGGCTTTTTGTTTCCTCCAAAGGGATAAAAGAGGCAGGCTAGCTTAGATCTAATACTGTCGCAGTCATGTAACATGGCAGCTTGGGAATATCACAGACAAATGGTACAGGGAAGATAGGGGGGATGAGTTGAATTCTTCCAAAGGGCTGTTCTCTGGTCAGCATGGGGTCTGGGGGACTGCAAGACCTGGATTTTGGTTGGGGGGAGGTTGCAGTCCAACCTTATCTGGCTTGTTTGTGGATGTGATGATGTCAGATGGGGGCAGTCTCTTGCCACTCAGCCACATGATCTCCCCACTCTTGGGGTTTGGGTACCAACCTAGGAGGTACTTCAATTCCTTGGCCTGCATAAGGGATTGACTCTTCACTGGAAGGTGTGCCAGGGCCTGAGGTGTCTGCTGAGATCTCCCAGCTCTGCATGCCACTCCAGTAAAGTGATATATGTGAATAAACATATGCCTGCTGCCATTTCTCCAAGACCTTGTGTGTGAATTCTTCAGGGGAAGCGGTATGGGGACTACTAAGACAAAGGTCTGCACCTCAATAATGGAGCACCTCGCCAGTGTGTGTCAGTATTAGTACTGAACATTAGACAAGTACCTGGCGTGGGACTAAAACCCACAACCTTCTGATCTTTCAGACCCAGAGGTAAGCATGCAATCTACTGAACCACTGCCACTGCAATATTTCAACACTGCTAGGGACTTGTGTCATGTTTATAGGTTTGGGCGATACGATAGCATTAGGTGAACCAGAGCTAAAACATTTAGATGGCTTTAAAGCCGGTCCCTGGTGTTTCAAATTCCTGTTTTTCTGATGCACCCAAAAAAGTTTTCAAGGCTGTTTAATGGCAGGAGTATATTCTTAAATATATGGAAGCATTATTTGAATAATGATTTATTCTATTGTGTCATGTCCAGCTGAGAATATATGCAGGACGGCAGCGAGGAAATTACCTCCCACAATTGTAGCTGTTGGCATAATTCAAGGCACTTTTCATACATATTTGTCCCTCTTTGGTTACTGTTTCTTTTATATTAAAGTTCTTGCCATTCTGCATGTACTTTTGAATTGTTTAAATAGCTTTCTGGCAAGTTTTATTTGTTATAGGAATTTTTAGATTATTTTTGTCCAGAGCTGACCAGCTCTGAAACTGCAACTTTGAAAGCAGATATATGGCAATATATCTTTCTTTCTTTCTTTCTTCTTTCTTTCTTTCTTTCTTTCTTTCTTTCTTCTTTCTTTTTCTCTTTCTCTCTTTCCTTCCCATATTCACAACCATATTCTACATCTATCAAAAACATTTTATGACAATGGCATGGGATTGTTATTGTTGTATACATAAAAGCATACAAATATTTCTCACATCTTTGGGAATGTTGGTTCAAGAAGGTGTCATAGTATTGGTAATTTATTCTTTATTGTTGCACTTGTGGAAAATTTTTCTCTAAAACATTATGGGCGTTAGTTCTTGTAACTGTCTAAAACCCAACTAATCGCAGGCTGCTGCTATCACATCTCCTCTCTATAACTCCCTGCAGCTCTGCCTGTTTTGCCTGTGGCATTTCAGTGTGCCTTTAGAAAATAATTATTTCTGCTTGTTGCCTAGAGCTGTCCATGTAGCATGGTGTACCAGCTCCTTCAGGGCTAGCAGTCTCTTGTTAGCCTTGTGTCTGGTTTCCCGCTTCCCTACCCCTGCTTGTTTTACCAATTCTCCCCAGTTCCCTCCTAACCTAATAACCTTTCTCTTCCCAGCTCCAGCACTCACACAAGTGCTGCAGACACCCATGCAGGGTCAAGAGGACAAGGCAACCACTGGAGCTCTCCTCCACCTGCTCCCCCACTACACTTCCAAGAGGGTTAGGAGCTAACATCCCCCAGATACTCACTCCTCTTCCTGGCATGTGGCGCCACACTTCAAGTGGCACCAATACGCTCTTCCACCCTCCTCCCCAACCACCCTCCCACCCAAAGGTGGCTCCCTTTATCGCTCCCTCACCACTCCCACCATTTAGGATGCCTCTTTGCCCCCCCCTTGTTTTTCACAAATGGTTTATTACAATAGTACTCCAGGTGAAGCAATCATATAGTCAACACAGTACCGCCCCTAACTTTCTGAAATACTGTATGCAGCTGGCTCAAATTGCTATGTATTCCTCAACAGTCCCTATCTCTTTGAACTCATTTCCAAGTGTGTTAGGCCACCCTCTTAACCCCCATTATTTAGAGCTACCACAAGCCTAACACCACTCCATTACTCCTAAGCTGCACAAGTTTCTTCTTAGCCCTCCACTGTTCCACTAGCAGCTCAATATCAGAGCAAACTACCTTTTCTACTCCATAGTATTAATAGTATCAGTAGTAAACAACTTTATTTATACAGGCAATTATTTGGCAAGCTAATATTACATAGCTCCTCTGGAAAAAATAGCAACCTCCGTGGCCCCCTCTCTGAGCCCCCCCTTCAATAGCTAGTCACAGCTCACTTGTAGACCAATCATCTAAGCTGTCAGGCATATACAGAGAAATGGTATAGCCTTCTGCTGGAACTGTCTATTTTCCTGTGCAATGAACCACTACGCTGCAAAGCCTAACATATACATAAGGTGAAGTCTCCTCCCTAGATAGACAGCTCTTTTTCCACTGCTCTGTGGTTTCCTGCCTCACAACACAGGCACCCTACAATAATGCATAACCTATTCCTACTTATCTGCTAGGCCTCTTATCTCCTCTCCTCCTCAGCTCCACTCCCAAACTCAAACTGCTTATACCTAACCCCCCCATTCTGAATGCCACTCCCAACCCCCCATTCCCCACCTTCTGCCCAACCCCCTTCCCCCCGTCAATCACTTCCTTCAACCTCCTCCCTGGTTAGCATCTGTGCTAGGGCTGGGAGAAGTCAGTGAAGTTCTGACCCTTATTAAATAAGAACCAGAACATGGTGGAGTTCTGATTTGTTTTGATTAGTTCTGATTATTTATAAATATTCAAAAAAAAAAGCGATAAAATGCATAAAAGTGGCCAATGTTGGTCATATTCAACAAAGAGGCCCAAAGGAAATAATTTTATGCATGATTTGTATAAAAATTGCAGTAAAACTGCTAAATAAAAGCAATAACTGCTAGCTGCTCCATGGCTGGGCTGTACTGGTATCATATCCTGCTCAGGCCAATGACGTGAGTGTGTTGGGAGAAAGAGAGACAGAGACGGACAGGGAGAGAGAGAGAGACAGACAGACAGACAGACAGACAGATGCAAGCACTATTTTGCCTGCCTGCCTACCCTGTACAGTGTACACATACTGCACAGCCACACTGAGGCCAAGAATAATTTCTTTATTTGTGATTTCTGTGACTATAGAATTTCTCTTTGGCCCCCAATAGTCTCTCTCCCTCTCCTTCTCCTCTGGATGGTGGCTCAAGTCAAATATTTATTTTGCCAGCCTCCTCTTGCCCTGTGTACACACACAGCCACACTGGGGCCAAGAATAGACTTTATTTGTGATTTCTGTGACTATAACATTTCTCTTTGGTCCCCAATATTCTCTCTCATTCTTTTTCTCTTTTGGATGGTGGCACAAGTCAAAAATTAATTTTGCCAGCCTGCCCTTGCCCTGTACACACACAACCAGCCACAATGAGACCAAGAATAAACTTTATTTGTGATTTCTGTAACTATAAAATTTCTCTTTGGCCCCCATTAGTCTCTCTCTCACTTTCTCCTCTGGCACAAGTAAATGATTTATTTTGATAGCCTACCCTTGCCCTGTGCCTATACACAACTCTCCTCTCCCCTCTTTCTGGTATTCAATGTATGTTCCAGACCCACATAGGATAGTCTACAGGAGTCAGGCAGTTTGTGAGGTACTACTTACCTAAGTCAATCTCCACTCCGAGAACAAGACCGACAGCTGACCTGAGAGTCACCGACTGACCGACTGACCGACTGCAGCCCATGCTCAGATCTCCACCACACATGACTTTTGATGAGTGGTCCTTCTGCTCCTGGGCTTGGCTCCACTCCTCTGCTCAGCCTATTTTGTTCCATCTGGTGCCGTCTGTTCCTCCTTACCCCCTCCGTAGGGCACCAGGCATTCAGAAAAAGAGTCCTGCTTTCCACAGACCCAGAACCGGACTTCTACGGTTAAGTCCATATTTATCTGGGTCCGTGAATTCAGGGTTTGATCTGGGGGTCCAGATTACAGATGGAACAGTCTGCCCAGATCTAATCAGTGCTTTACACCCACAAATGGAAACAAACAAAGCTTTGCTCTGGTGTGCAAGAGCTGCTCCAAAATCCATCTTAATCACTAGGAGGTGCAAACTTCCAGCCACATACTCCTTTCTCCTTCTCATCTTACTTCTTGCTGGGGATGTTGAACCAAACTCTGGCCTCAAATGGAACCCCAACAACTAAATTCCCACAAAGGCCTATGCATCGTCCACATGAACATCAGGAGTCTCTTACCAAAACTCGACCTAGTTAACTGCTGGCTGACACAACACATCCCTGACATTCTTAGCCTAATTGAAACTTGGCTACTGGCAAGGACCCTTGACTCCTTACTAAGGATCCCAGACTACACACTGTTTTGATAAGACCACAGAAAGAGAGGTAGAGGGGTTGCAATATACATAAAGCAACCACTAGCCTGCTCTGTCTCCATAAAACAAACCAGCCAAGGCTCTCATGAACTAATCCTTACCCAAATCACCCTCCCCTCCACATTTCTGATTTTCATAGGTGTGATCTATGCTTCTCCTTGGCAGGCATGCAACTTGCTTTTTTTGCTGAATAGCCCCTTACCTTGTCTCCTGGCAAAGCGTGAGTTAATACTACTGGGCCACTAAAATATGGACTGGCTCTCCCCCTCATTCAAAGTCTCTGTCTCCAAAATTGAGTCTGTCAACCTCACCCAGTTAATCACAGAACCCACCTGATACAATCCCCACTCCTCTAACAACTCACTAATCAACTGGGTCCTCTCCTCACATGCGCATAGAATAGCCTCAGCAGGCGTACTTGCTAATGCCTTAAGTGACCACTGCATCACATACAGTACTACACCAGAAAAAAAAACTACCCAAATCAGCCCTGAAATACATAAAAATACACCCTTTAAACTCATTTGATACCACCACCACCCTCCTGTGTGACCTAAGGCACACTGACTGGCACCAGGTCTATTCAGCACTGGATGTTGACACAGCCCTTAGTCAGTTCCTGTACATATTCATTAAGGCTTGGGACTTCCATGCCCCTCGGGTCAAATCGAGGGTAAAGAAGAGCCACCATCCCTGGGTCTCAGCCTCTCTTACTGCCCAGTGCAAATCCCGGCACAAGGCATGGTCTCAATACAAGTCTCTACAGACCCCCCATGCCAGACAAGTCTATAACTCCCTCAGAAATGCCTGTACCAAGGCCATAAGATGAGCTAAAGCTGACTACTTTAGATCACACCTACAAAATGATCAGCCATCCTCCTTCTGGAAGGTGGTGCACTCCCTGATTGATCCACCTAATCAATCCAACACACTTACACTAAAGCTAAATAGCCTGCCTACCTCTAACCCTGTCAGTATAGCTGACACCCTAAAACAATTCTTCACGTCCTGTGCCCTCCCTTCACCCCCAAAAATCACTCCAAAACACACGCAACAACTCCTTCCTGTTTGCGCACATCTCCTCCCAGGAAGTCCTGGATGCTTTATGCTCCCTAAACATTACTAAGTCCGGTGCACCCCTTCAGGTCAACACCCCGATGGCAAAACATGAAAAAAGACCATTATGGTGACAATCGCTGTAATGATCCTTTTTCTGTGTTTCACTTTCCCCCAGTGTCCTGCCCCCTCCCTGAACCAACTCTGACCTGGAGTTGATAATCCTAAAGTCCAGGGTGTGTGGGGGCAGAGCCCCCCATATGGGGGTGTGTGGGGGGCACAGTCCCCCACAGAAAACAATTTAAGAATGGGTGGCACAATACCTGCATCGGTATTGTGCCGTCGCTGAGCGGGAGGTCGGCATTTTCATTGTCGACATCCCTTGGTGCGTCCCACTAAGTAGAGTCCTGATGGAATCCACCCTAAGCTGCTACTTATATCTGCCCTGGAAACTGCACCACCATTAACCCACATTCTAAATCTGTCCTTCTGACCAAGATGATTTTGCCAGTACTAGACTATGCCGACATTGTATACTGCACTGCTCCATCCTCCTCACTCTCTCGTCTTGACCGTCTCTACTATGCATTCTGTCACTTTGCATCTAATTCCCCTTACAGAACTCACCATTGTTCTCTACTCTCCAACCTGGGCCTACCTCCACTCAAACACAGGCACCTCATCTACTCCTTATCTTTCATCTCTAAGTTATGGTTTAACCTACTCCCATCTTACATCTCAGCCACCTTGTCCCAAACCATAGATTCAAACTACTCTCTGTGCTCTAGGGACTCTTGCTCCTTTGTTCTCCCTACCCCATTGTCCAACATAGGCAAAACTGCCTTTAACTACCGTCTCCCCTCCCTGTGGAACTCTCAGCCCCCTCTCTTACGGAACTCTCCCTCTCACCCCACTACCAAATCTCTCCTTCGACTCCTTCCTCTCCCTGTGTGCTTGCACAACATTGCATAGCAACGAAGGTTTTATCTGAGTGTGTTTCATATCTTCAGTCTGCTGTATATAGTGCACCTTGTGTAAACTCTGGAAATGATGTACGCTGTTTATATTATGCAAATGCTGTGTATGACATGATCTCTTTGATTGTTCTTGTAAATACTAGAAATGATGTACTGTGTTTATATTATGTAAATGCTGTATATGACTTTTGATTTCTTTGACTACTTACTCTACTGTATTTGGTTATCTGATCCCTTGTTCCCTTCCCCGGGTCACACCTGGAAACAAGCCTTGGCTCAGTGTGCCTTTCCCAGTTACCAAATGTTTAAATAAACAATAAAATAAAATAAATTCTCCTCTGGGACTGTCCCACAAGCCTGGAAATTGGCATGTGTAATCCCCCTACACAAAGGCAAGGATCCTTCAGTGCCCGGAAATGACAGGCCTAGCTCTCTCCTCCCAGTCCTTTCCAGAGTTCAGGAAGCACTAGTCCAATCCAGACTGAGTTCCTTACGACAACCAGTTTCCTTTCCCCCTTCCAATTGGGTTTCAGAAAGCACCATTCCACAATCTCTTCTCAGTTGCAAATTAAAGAAAACATTCACTCTGCCTTGGACCAAGGCCATTTAATTGCTGCTGTTTTTGTTGACCTAGCTAAGGCCTTCGATTCAGTCTCCCACCCCCTTCTTCTTACCAAACTCGAGGCTACAGGTCTAGCCCCCACCAAAGTTCAATGGTTCAAATCCTGCCTAAGCAACATGCTCCAGTCTGTCAGAGTAGCTAACTCCTCCTCCCCCCTCTCAATTTTTGTGAGTGTACCCCAAGGATCGATCCTCGGCCCCATCCTGTTTTCATTATTCATAAATGACCTTCCCTCTGTATGCTCCAATTCCCTCATACATGTGTCTGTGACTGGCACCATACTTTTTATCTCCAAACCAGTCTTAGACAAAGTCCAATCTAATCTTCAAAGGGATTTCCTTAACATACAGACCTGGTTCCAGACCAATCAGTTGAAAATAAATACCTCTAAAACAGTATTAATGATGTTTGGGACTGAGCAAAAGCTCTCCAGAGTTCCTCCTCCCCCACCATCGCCTCCTTGGATGGGACACCTCTGGATACTGTTTCAACATAAAATTACCTAGGCATATGGCTAGACCCCCACTGAACATTTTCTAACCACATAGAAACCATCTCCTCTAAATTATACCCCAAGCTTGGAATGTTCTTCCATAACAGAGACTCCCTCCCACTCCCAGTGGGACGTGAAATCCTAACAAAGATGATCACACCTATCTTTGACTATGCAGATGTGGTTTACAGCACTGCCCCGCCACGTCCCTATCCAGACTTGACATCGTTCTAAATGCATTCTGCCACTGTGCACAAACTCCCCCCTCCAAACATGCCACTGCTCTCTTTACACCTCTCTCAGAAATGCAGCTCTATCCCACTGCTGTTGCACCCACTCAATCACACTTGTACCAAATACTGGTTTGACTTGCTCCCTCCCTACCTCTCAGTCTATCCCCAGCAAAACAATCCCCATATGGCCTAAGGTCCAGGGATCCCAGGTCGTTCTCACTGCCCCAACCATCTTCATCTGCTGGCAAATCTGCTTTCTCCTATAGGCTCCCCTTCTTGTGGAACAAACTCTCCCTTCTCCTAAGAAACTCCTCCTCACTCTACTCCATCAAACAGCAACCCTTGCTTACTGCTACCCCCACTTGCTCCTGTCACCATCACAACACCTAACCCTACTTTAAATATGTTGCATCTAAAATCCATGCATTTTCAACATTATACTGTCTTGTATTTATCTGATGTATAACTCCTTTGCTGTGTAAATAACTGGTTGTGATGTACTATTAATGACATGTATATGTGTTTGCCTTATTACATTATTTTTTTTTTTGTATACTTTATTTTTGCACCATCTTCTCAAGGAACTCCCTCTGGCAACCACCATTGCCTTAAGCTCTGCCTCTGACCAGAGACATCTCCTTCTTCCTGGCACCAGCCCAGCAGACCCCCCGGCTCTGAACCCCCCGAGGTGGGGCCACCGCATCCACCCAGGGTGCTCTATCTTTTAATCTAGTGTGCTGGGCTGGGCTTGGCCCAGGAGAGCAGAATGTCCGGTCTTGGAGTGTGGCTGTGAGGGTGATGGTGCCATCGCCTATCCCCGAAGACAGGGATTTTCTATTTTGTAGTTACTCCCCAGAGTGAAACGTGTAATGACATCTGCGTGAGCCTGGTCGCTGACATCTGCTGACAATCTGCCCCTCTTCATGCTACTCAGATCTGGAGTGTGCTCTGATTTCCACCAGAGGTCTCCATTGCACTGAGCATGCCCTGGATCCCACCCCAGGGAGAAAGCAGTCCATGGGACGCTTGATCCTCACCCTCCCTGCCAATCCCAGCACCCAGGCCCATTCACCAACCCGCACACCGACGTGAGCGGTGGCATCCAGCTCCAAACCTCAGCACCAGGCCGCAGCACCTTATTGCATTATTTACCTCTTGTAGTTGTTATAATATGATGTATCTGCTTATGTATTCATGCTGTTTGTACAATTTTCCATATGTGAAATACTGTACCCCTTCCCCAGGTCACACCTGGAAATGAGCCCTGGCTCATTGTGCCTTTCCTAGTTACCAAAGGTTTAAATAAAAATAAATAAATAAAAACTGAAGCAAACATCATGACAAATGATATACTCTTGTTTTACGTTTTCTTTCACACCCATGTTGACACCTAAAACACTGATGTTATAACCACATAAAACAATCTGACCCGTTATGGACTTTTTCCATAAAGAGGGATTAAGTCTCATAATGTAACTTAAAAACAATCATGGCGACTCATGTTTGTGTTATGAGTTTTAAGTGTTTAGATGATCATCATTTAGTGGGCAAAATATTATGAAATTTATATGGCGTTGCTGAAACACCAGGGAACTTCATTAAACGTTTTGGCTAAAACACTAATTTCAAGAAAAATTTGGTTGTGAATACTGACTAAAACAGTTTGGTGGACAGACTGCTTTGGCACAACATCCACTCTGACAATGAAGAATTGCAAGCTAACTAAAAGTTCATGTGCAATATCTTTATTAAGGAGATTCAGCAGTGCAAATTCAGGCCAACCAACAAGAAACCCTGCTGTTTCACCTCAGACACTGTGCACGTTATCTGTGGGCAGGGTAGCCCTATCTTTAAATGCTTTTTGCCATAGGTAAAAAACGTGAGAAATCCTTTTGAAAACAGGGGCCCCAGGATTTTATTAACATTCTCAGCTGTTTTATAACACCTATTGTTTTACACATCTGAAGGGGCAGGCACCCTAAATGGGTTAAGTCATGGCTGGGACAGAGCAAGGGGACTCAATGTCCCATGGGAAGGGTTGTTGGTGGGGGGGGGCAGAGGGGGACAACTCCCCAGGACACTAGATGAGGGATGAGGTAGTATATTATGGGCAGACTTGATGGACCATCAGTCTCTTTCTACTGACAGAGTCTATGGGCCTGATTTTCAAAGGTTGACTCAGGGCTAGTGTCAGCCCTGCATCATCCCTGATGTTTGGTGCAACTGCATCAAACTCCTTTGACGCAGCTGCACCCAATTTTAGTACATTGGGCGCAGTTACGATACTTTCCATGATTTATGGCAGCTTGCGCCAACTATTTGGCACAGGCCCCATAAAAGGGTCCCCAAATGGCACAAAGTTAGACCAGGAGGGAGGTGGTCTAACTTGCAGCATTTGGCACACCTGACTCAGAATCATGATTGGCATCAAAGGAATGCCGCAAGCCCCCTGCGCCATATGTTCAGCGCACTAGGGACATGTGTCATCCACATCTCTTTTTAAAATTGGGCCCATATGTTTCTCTGTTTGTTCTATGAGGTCAGGGTTGGAGTAATGCCTGCTGCATGCCAGTTCATTTTTGTCACAAGAAAAGTGATGTTAAACAGTCGGTGTTCAAAAGCTTCAGGTAAAACTAATAAAAACCTGAACAAAGCCATCTTAAAAGAAACACTCTTTGATTATTTCAAATGAAGAAAAAAGTGCTAAAGCAGACTCAAATGGGGAAAAAAGGTACTGTGCAAGACAGGAGATAAGGGGGTAATCTAAAATAGAATAAAAAAGTATAGGTCAAAATTTTCACAGCAACATGCATTGCTGCTTTAAAGAGAGTTTGTTACTTACTTTAAAAATATAAAATTTAGACACCATTCATCTTATCATGTAAAGATTTTCTTTATTTCTAGTCCTTTTATTCTTCAGTATTATGTTTATTTTATGGACACAGGGTCCTTGTTCTCTACAGATGACCTGCTCCTGCTGTTTAATCCTTTGCTGAAGACACAGTTATCTCTTTGTGGCATCATAATCATCTCCAGTAAAAGCAGGGATGTCACACATGGAGGATTATGACTTCAGCAAAGGATTACACAGCTAAAGCAGATGTTCACTAGGGGGCATGATCCTGTTAGCTTATAAATTAACCTAATAATGAAGAATGAAGGCAAGAGAAATTCAGACCATACACAAATATAAGCTGACATGTGTCTGAATATTATGTTTTTCAAAGTTTTCTCAAAAGTGACAAACACTTTATTTGCAGTGCAATAAGAGCTTCATAAACAGCTTCACCTTAAAACGCCCTTCCACTTTTTGCAAGGCTAAATGTGGTTTAGACTGCAATCTGTGCCTATACTGCAATGCACTATCACCTTCCCCGAGAGACACTATGCACGTCATATAATTAGTTACATACTGAATATATTTCATCTGCAAAGACCAATGTTGTTGTTTATGTACTTGTTCATCTCCACCTGCAAAGATGGGTAGGTAACGTCTTGTTGGTGTTTTAATAATTTACCAATACTTTACCTTCTTTCTGTGCTCCTCTTCCCCTCTCCCCTGACTTGCACCTGGAAACAAGCCTTGGCTCAGTGTGCCTTTCCCGGATACCAGTTTGCAAATAAATAAATAAATAGACTTGAACTTAGTTTTGGCTGACATATTTAAGCATCTCTCCAGTGCATTGTGTATGTAGTGTAATGGGCTATGTTCAGGGAACTTGCCTCAGACTTAATCAAGCCTTGATTAAAGTTCATCTTCAGGAGGTTGTATATATTCTACAGTACTACCACTCATCAGCTGTGTTGCCAGTGCCCTTTTTGGGCAACCCTTGCCTCAGTGCTTTTGTGCTAAGGTTCTTAGACGTTTTAGCTTATTTGCTTATTTTGGGCCCACATGACCCAAACCCATAAGACCACATAAAGGCTGGTTCAATTTCCCCTGGGTTGAGCTACAGATGAGGCACAGTGATGAGTCCTGAGAAGGATAAACACATGTCTGTGTCTTCTGTTCTAAGCCTTTGCAGATTGAATGAGAGGCCATTTGGCAACATGCACTCCTGCTTAACACAGAACCGGTCTAAATTTTCATGGTGCATTGTCTATGCATCCCATAATGCTTTGCATTATTGGGGTATGTGTGATTTTGTACAAACACTTGAGCATTTAGCTTCTGAAACTTTTTGTTTCAACACAGAATGAAACAATAGGAGGGAATAAATGTGCAAATTATCCCAGTCTCCTAAATGGAGCACTAACTATGTTTTTCTTGTGATTAGATAAGGTTTTCCTTGTATGCATACTTCCTTTCTGAATGGATTTTGACTTAAATGTCTGAGGATTTCAGATAGCCTTTCTGAGTATGAACCTAAATGTGTGCTTCACTGGAAGCTGGTGACAGTGGCCCTTCACTTGACAATCTGCCACATACAGACTGTAATAAAACGTGCCTAACAATCCAGTAATGGACAATATGAAACTAGAAATGAAACCACATTACATTTAAAATAAATGCAGCAAAAGTATACCTTATTGGCATGATGCTGGGCTTCAGCATTTAATCTAATGTGACTACATAGGCCAAAGACTTCAGAAATTATTTACAATTCTTTTTACTGCTATAGTGAGACTTGGAAAAAAAGAAACTGTTGACATTTTTTGGGAGGCATCATCTTTACTGTACATCTATGCTAATTACAAAACATGTAATAATATCTGTTTTGAAATAGTTAAATGGATTAAAAAATACCCAAAGAGCAATTTATGAATGCAAGGAATACATTGCTGCCAAAAAGGTAGAATTATTTTTTTACACTCTATCTATTATCGATCAATCAATCAATCGATCAAGCGATCAATCGATCAATCAATATCTTTATTTAGCCAGGCAGAATACCATTGAGCAGGGCTCATTTACAAGATGGACCTGGTAGTTTAAATGACAACAAGTCCAATATAACAATTTGGCATAGGCATAGCAACATTAGCAGCCTATGTACAGTCATTACAAGTGAGAATGGCGTGGCTTAGCACAGTGGTATACAATAATTTACAAATAGCAATGTAAGACTTAACACTGAGAACAGAACAAGGCAGCATAATTTACAGGTGTGGTACCAAAGGCAGTCAGCATACCGCTATGTGCGAGTTCGGTGCAAGGCAGGTCTCTGATAGACAGTAGGGTACAATATTATATTGGATGAGGTCTAGACCAGCAAAGCACTACATGGCCTAGGGAGAAGACTATAAAGCAAGGGCACTGAGGGCACAGGATGCGCCAAGGATAGTGGAGGGAGGAGAGGTTAGGAAGGGTGGGAGACGGCAATTGTAATACCTTCAGGATTGTCATAGCTGCATTTTCAAACAGAAACTATTGGGGCTGGATTTTCAAAAGATTTTGGGACTAAGTCTAACACCACAGCTGCTGGTGTGGAAAAATTCTCCGAACAGGTGGCATTTATTTTCCACATGGGCAGCTGCAGAGCTGCAGATGCTCCGACAAGCCTAAGTCAGCCAGAAGGATCACCTGACAATCCCTTTTGGCACTGTGTGTAATGTGATGGGGTCATGCCAGTTCATGACAGGTTTTCTTTGGTCCCAGGTGGATACGTCAGGGTGGCTGGCAGCACCTGGGGGACTCGTTCCCTTCTTGTGGGGGATGTTATGCCTGGTATGCATTTCAGTGCAGTTGTATCAAGTAAATGGCCGCAAGCTGCCATAAATCATGGAGTTGTTTGCAAATAGTTCCATGATGGAAAATACTGCTCATACGGAAAAGCCTTGTGGGCCTGCAAGGTTTTTCAGTATGTGCACTGAAAAGAGGGCCTTTGAAAATCCAGCCCCTGGTGTCTCACACTAAGAAGATAATCTGGAATTTTGGTTGATTTATTACTGTGTTGAAGGGTACTGGAATATAAATGTGATTTTCTTCTTTTAATGAATTTCAAGTTTTATGAGGTTACTAGCTGCTGATTACCAACTTTAACCATACTGGTATAAATGATAAAATTAAGGGATATTAGGCATTGTGTATTCTTTATACAAGGCAACAATCTAATTACTGAGTGAATGAAGTACAACGCCTAAGACGGAGTACTTTATTTCCACAAGACAATCATATTTTTGTTGAGGATTGTAAATTCATCATCACATTACAGCTATTATTGTACATGTTTTAAATATGAAAATAACTATATACAAAACATGTTGTGTGTCATTAGTTTTCCTTCTGTTTTGTGTGAGGCTCAGGAATGGAAGGCTTTATCCTCCATTTTGCTTGAAGTTTCTAGTGTTTTGTTGACAAATTAGAATGTAAGACGATACCAGGGTTTTGTTACTATAGTCATTTAACTGTCAATAAAATCATAGTAGTGATGCCACTATTGTAATTTAATTGTCAATAAATTTAATGTAGTGATGTCACTACTGTTATTTTATTGACAATAAAATTACTGTTTGCATTTGCAGCAGGATAAATCCTGTTTAGTTCTGTCTTCTGACTGGAGGATAGCGTCCACATGAAGTATATTTACTAATAAATTAACTACACCGCTAGTGGTGTTTGATAATTTATACTTACACATTTTGCAGATTCTTTGCTTTAAAGCAAGCTGTGAATAATGATTTTTTTATACATCTCAGGTGTGCTATGCCATGAACCATTGAGCAACAAGCACTAGAGGCACATACAAACATATGAAATAGTCAACAGAAGAAAGACTTAGTCTACTGAGTCTGCTCAACTACACAGAAATAGCCAGCAGAAGAAGACTGTATGGTCTATCGAGTCTGCTTAACTGCAGTGTCCCTGGGGATAGAGATTACAGTAGGCCTCGCCCCTCTCCTGAACTCTGGCCACCCTTTCTCCCTTTCCCTCCCCCTCCCTCTCTTGAACCCCCCCCCACTGTCTTCTGAGCGACAACCTCAGATGGGAGTTCATTCCACCCCTACACTACCCTCTCTGTGTGATGTCCTTCCTGAATCTCCCTTCCAGCTTAAGACAATGCCCCCTAGTGATCTTGTTGTCACTGAGACACAAATGTTACCCAATATCCACCTTGTTTATGCCTTTCAGGTACCTGAAGGTTTCAGTCATGTCCCCTCTCTCCCTCCTTTCCTCAAGTGAGTGCACATTGAGCTCTTTCTGCCTGTCCTCATAAACCCTCTCATGCTGTCCCTGAACCATATTTCTTGCCCTCTTCTGAACCTCCTTAAAAGCTGGTTGAAATCCTTTTCCAGGTGGGGCTCCAGAATTGCACACCATACTCCAGGTGTGATTGCACTAAGGATCTGTACGACATCATTTTGACCTCCCTTCTGCTTGCAAAGCCTCTAGCAATGCAGCCAAGTATTCTATTTGCCTTGGCCCCAGCCTTCCTACACTGCATGGCCTGTTTAAGGTTACTGGTGATGGCTCTCACCAACTTCTTCTCCTCCTCTGTTTAAGTGATCCTTAGCCCCCCTCCCAGACTGTACTCTGCCTTTAGATTCTTCCTTCCTATGTGCATGACCTTGCACTTCTTTGCTTTGAACCACAGATGCCAGATGTCTGACCACCTCTGCAGCTTAGCCAGTTTCTCCCTTAGGTCCTGCACACCTTTGTCTGAGTCCACTCTCCACAGAGCTTGGTGTTGCCCGCAAAGAGGCAGATCTTACCTTTAACTCGGTCCTCAATGATGTTTATGGACACATTAAACAAAACTGGTCTGAGCACTGACCCCTGCAAGACACCACTTGTGAACTCCCTTGCACCTGAAAGTCCCCCATCATTACCCTTTTGGTCTCACTGCTAAGCCAATTTACCACCCACATGGTAAATGTGTTCCCTGCCCCTAGGTCCTCCAACTTCCTGATCAATGTCTTGTGTGGCACTGAATCTAAGGCCTTGTTAAGATCCAAATACAGACTGTCAACCACATGACCCTTGGCTAGTGCTCTGGTTACCAAACTGAAGAAGTTAATCAGTTTGGTTTGACAGAATCTCCCTGACATGAATCCATGCTGTCTCATTCTGTAGTCCGTTGGCTTCAAGAAACTCCACTATTCTTTCCTTCATAAAGGTCTCCATGAACTTACACACAATGGTGGTCAGACTCATTGGCCTTTAGTTCCCTGGGTTGTCCCTTGGTCCACTCTAGTAAAGTGGTATCAGTGGTGCAGTTCTCCATTCCTGCAGTACCACCCCCATATCTAAATAATTGTTAAACAGGTCTACTAGTGGACCTGCTAACTCTGCCGCCACTTCCTTCAACATCCTTGGGTGTATGCCATCCAGGCCCAGTGACTTGTTTACCTTTAGGGAAATGAGCCCTTTCCCAACCCTGTCCTCATCCTGTCCTCAGCCATGGTCCCTCCTCCTCCTGTCATCCTCTCTTGTGGCATTGGTCCATTCTTTTCATTAGTAAAGACAGAGCAGGACTATTCATTCAACACATCTGGTTCTCTTTAGTGCCTTCCACCCATCCCCCTCTCCTTACTTTTTTAGCTTAACTCTCTTCTCACTAATATACCTAAATAATGTTTTCTCCCATTCTACAATCTCTCCTGCAATTTGTGGCTCCCTCCTAGCCTTGGCCTGCCTGACTATCCTACCAGCCTCCTTAGCATTCTCCAAGTACTTACTCTCATCCTTATCCTTCTAGGTCTTTTTGTACTTCATATAAGCAGCCCTCTTATCCTTGTCTGCCTGAATCACCTCCCTCCTGAACCAACTAGGTTTCCTAGCCTTGGAATTGTTTCCCTTCTGTTTTAGGCATGTGTTAGTGGCTACTGTGATCCCTTCCCTGATAACTGTTCACCTTTGATTTACACTCATATCCTTCTCCAGAGCAGCTAAGTATCCTCTTACAATATCTCCCATCCTACCATAATCAACCTTCCGGAAGTCTAGCACTTTGTCTTTGTGCTTGGGGTTTCCTTCCCCATGTTAGCTCAGAACGTAACCATCCAGTGATCAATATTCCTCAAGGATTTCTCCACCATGATATCCTGGGTGTGATCCCTGTTCATAAGTACCAGCTCCAGAAGGCTTCTCCCACATTGGTTTGGTCACCCCCTGAACCAGGAATCCATCCTGGACTACATCCTGTAACAATTGGCTCCTGGGACAGGTGGGACACTCCAATCCACTTTAGACAAATGTAATCTCCCATCACCACCACTTTGCCCCCCTTTGGTTGCCATTCTGATCATGGCACCTAACTCCCTGTCCCTTTCCTCTTCCTGATTAGGTGGCCTATAAACTACACCCAGCCTTAATTTCCTTCCTGCTGCCATTTGGGGTTGTATCCATAGTGCCTCTATTTGCCTATCTCCAATTTCCTCCTTAGTGGCAATAATGCCCTCCATCGATGTGCATTGCCATCATTCCCTATCTTTCTGTCCCTTCTACAGAGAGCATGCTCAGGAGGGAGAGGTCTCAGTCATGATTCAGGATAGCCCAGGTCTTGGTGAAGCACCTCAGGGGCACAGTTTCCTGTTAAGTGTACAAGTTGCACTTGATACTGGAGAATGTTTTCCTGAGTATGAAAATCTATTAAAAAGAATTAAACAATATTTTTCCTAAATGGACTAAAGAATGTTTCTGCAGATGATCCAAAGAAGTGACCAGTTTGGCCTTGAAATACTAGGAGCAAGATATTATTGTTTTTATTCCCTGTGTTAAAATATTTTGAAACACTGCATAGTATACTGGCTGATGAGTAGCCAGTGCCACACTTTCTTGTAGCTAACTCAGGTAATTGGAGTAGACTCCTCCTTTTGTCCAGTATTTTGTCTTACAGGAGCGAGGCCACAATGGAATCCACCTATCCACTGGTGCACATATAAACTACAAGATTGAAGCTTGAGTGGTTTATCATATCATCACACACCATAAGTCTGTAAAAGAAACTATTTATCATAGTTTCCCATATTTAAGTTTTTATAATTACTTGTTTATTTGTTGCTGTTTTTTTTTTTCATTCTTTTGGTAACTGGGTAAGGCTCACTAGGCACATGGCCTGTTTTCATGGGTGACCTGAGAGCACTGTGGAGGTTAATTGACTTTCTTAGGATCACACTGAATGCAAATGGAGGTTGTGAGACACAAACCCAGGTTTGCTGGATGTATGAGGCTCATTCACAGCTCATTACTCTAACCTCTAGGCTGTACTGCCAGCCAACCCTTTTGGGCTGCAAAGTGTCCTTAGTTTAAAAACATGTGTAAAGCCATCCTGCCAGTGCAGTGGTTGGATTTCTGCTTGTGATGCCGATGACCCAGGTTCAGGAACAGACTTGGGTGTCAGAGGGCTGGCTGGGAGGGAGATGACTCAAGCGTCCCACAATGGCTTGTCATCTCCTGGGGGGAAGGGGTTGCCTGGCTAGGTGTCTGCTGACCTCTAGCAGAGGCCAGAGGCATGGCAGCACACTGAGTCTTGCTGCATCAGGAGTATGACAGATGTCATCTCTCGCCTTGATGTCCCGGACATTGCGCTCCCTAGAAAACTGGAAAATGGCTCCCTGGCCAACCAGATGATGTTTGCTGGTCCCCCACCACCACAAAGCCCAGGATCAGCCAGGACCATTCCAGCAGCACCCAGGCCAAGTAGTAGTTGCACTGGCCTGCCTCACTGGTGCCTTCCCCCTCGGAGGGGGGACCGATGAAGGGAAATGTCGGATTACCGGGGGGGGGGCTGCCATGTGGAGTGGTGGTTGGCAGCAGGGATGGAGTGCCGGCAGGGGTCCTTGGTGACCTGAAGGAGTGGCCAGCTGGGGAGTGGGGGAGGAGCAAAAATAAGTAATGTGTAATAATTGTTTGCATTCTGTAGAGGCTGTTGTTACAGCTAGGAGTTAGAGTGTGAGTATTTTTTTTTATTGAGAAATAGACTACTCACCATACTGGTGTTACCACACAAAAACATGTTTGTTTACACTCTTGATCAGCTCTCACTGCATCTTTCCTGGACTTGGGAACACCCCCATCACAGTGTAGCCACTCATTATGCAGTAGGAGGAGAGGATACAATGCATCATGAGTGGCTGCTTTGTTTGGGGCATTAGCAATGTTCAGAAAGTATGCAGTAAGAGTACAGCAAGACTTTGAAATAAAACAAGGTTGGATACAACTATACCAATTGTATACAGTTTGGTTCTACTAAGAAATAAGGCAGATAAACAGCTAGCAACATTCATGAATTTTAGAAAAGGTAAACAATCATAAAATATGTGTTTTAACTATAAATAATATGATTCAAAAAGGTTGGCAGTATCCATTTAATGCTTAACATGATTTTTGTGGTCTCCACTATAATCCCCCCAACTGATTCACAAACATCCATTTCTCCAAAATGTTCTAACCCAAACACCACCACCAAATATTTAAACACCACACCAAAATATATACAGTATGTATTTTTACAAATAATGTATCTAGTAGGTCCCGTCAATTGTCTAATTAGTTGACTCTAAATAAAACCACTCAATCCCATTGTGCTCCTCTTCTGCCTGCCAGCTCTGTGCTACTGTTTCACTGGTGTGAGCAAAAGTACAGCATGGTGCAAAAGAGGGATTTTTTTAGGGTCAGACAGTTGGACAATATCAGGATCAGACATAAGTTATTTCTTTGAAAAATTGTTGGGCTTGTGCTCATGGGGGTTTAATGTTGGTCTGGAAGGGTTTTGGTTAACATCTAGATTACATGAGCCAAGCGGTCCTTATCTGCCATCAAATTCTATGTTTCTATGTAACATCTTGGGAGAATAAATGATTGTGAATTGTGGGAGACAAAACAACAAAAATGTTTACAGAAAGCATTTTTAAAAAACATTCTGAACTCCTGCTATGCAGGAGTGTGATATCACCCTCATGTAACAATACAAATGTTGACAGAAAGCATTTAAAAACAAACATTATAAACTCCTGTAATGCATGATTGTGATGTTACCATCATGTATAACAGGAACTGAAAGGTAATGATTTCAGTGTGTCATCCTACCTAACCATAAATAAATGAATAATTCTAGCTGAAGGAGTAAATGAATGAAGGGCAAAGCATTACATTATGCACTTTGCAACAAGAACAACAAGAAGAAAATAACAAAAAACAAATCAAGATAACTTCAGTGTAATGGCTGTTGATTTTTTTAAACACATGTGGTAGCCAAGTGTACTCAGCAACATGTCAATCCAACTACAGATAATACACTTTTATCTTCTGACACTTTTGCAGGCAAGCAAGGAAAAGTAGGGATGTATCGATACAATGACATTGTATTGATATAGTCCGATAATACAAAAATAGTATTAATACTGTATTTTTGGCATTTGTTGGCTGTGTCACAGCTAAAAACATACAGTATCGATACTAAACTGAAATTGCAGTTTAAAAAATATCATCACCGGCCCGGTGGCACTGAGGGTTGAGGTGCTGGATGCCACACCTCATGGCATGCCGGTGACCCGGGTTTGGGAGTGGACTCGGGCCGTCGGGGGTCGGCAGTGGAGAAGGAGGATCAAGCATCCCATGACAGCTCTTCTTCCTCTGGGGACATGGCAGGCATTGGCACATCATGCACAAATGCCATGCATATCCAACTCCAAGGGGGGGGGGAGAAAATCCAGGCAGAAAATTGTGAGGCAATCATGGCAGCTGATGGCCATTTGCTGCAGCCCCAGACATGAGAGGTGCACCCCCCCAGGTAACAGGATCCAGGTCTCCTGAGAGGATGTGGACTCTGCATGCCAGCCTGTGTAGAGGAGAGCATGTTGCTGGCCAGACTGGATCCAGGGGTGCAGGTGCTGGCGGCCGGCCGGCCGACTTGCCATGCGCTCCGCAGAGGCAGGTGAGTAAAGAATATCATGATCAAAAAAATAAAACATCGATACATATAGAATAGTACTGACACTTAACTGTATTGATAGGAATGATTCTTAATGCATTGATGCCAAGCTTTCATTTGGAAAATGAATTCACTTTCTAGCCTCAACAGTTCCAAACTTAGACTTTTATGAAGGTAATTTATTTAAAACAGCATAACTTTGAAACCATCAAGGCTATAAACTTATTTTTTTAAATAAAAGTTTGCAGTCAGCTAAATTGATATATCTATACATGGTATTGCAACGTCTTCCAAATATCTACATGTAGAACCATGAAATGGTTCAGAACATTTAAGAAATCCTGTTATATTTAACAACATATATCGACATAAACATGTGACATCCCATGAGAACTGTATCCTTACAACCTGTTCATGTTGATCATATACCAAGCTTTCATTAAAAAATAAAATAAAATTAAGTTCCTAAGCCTAATAGTTACATAGATACATACATAGATACATAGACAGTGTCGGCAGATAAGGGCCTATGGCCCACCCAGTCTGCCCATTTAAGTTTGTAAGTTCAGTTTATGTTTTCCAGGAAGTCTGTTGCCCCTTACCCCTGACCTCCAGAATTCCTTTATGTCTATCCCATGCATTCTTAAATCCCGTGATTGTTTCAGCCCCCAAAAGGCATATCATCAACATGGGTAGTACATAGGGATGAAGAACAGCCATGTGCCTTTACTGTACATGCACCCAAGAAGGGGGATTACTGCCCCTACAGGCACATCATTGTAGTGTCTTATTGCACTTATAAAATGACTTTGAAAAATAAAAGTAGTGAAACACATAAAATAAGACATGTCTCTTGTTTTAAAGACCATGCTGTTCGCTGGCCCACAATTGAAGAAAAAGGTCCCTCCCCTTGATATCCACAACTCTTCTGGAGCTATCCTAGGACAGTTTGAATCTTTTAAATACCTGGGTGTCACCTCGGATGATACTCTGTCATTTGCAACCCATGTGGACATCATAAATCTCACCAATAGAGAGCTTGGAGCGCTTTACAGGCAACATCTGAAACTTACCTCAAGGGCTAGGCACCTAGCAATATCCAGTAAAGTCCTCCCACTCCTTGGCTATGGTCTCCCAATTTATGGGACAGCTAGTGATTCTATTCTTAAAGGGACAGTAAACATTGCAGGGATTGATCAAACTGTGAAAGCACATGAAAAGTTATGCTGAATGAGGTATTTGGCTTTCTTGTAGGTGTCAAATGTCCCGAGATATAAATATTTAAATCATCTGAAAATCAAAACAAGGCAGCAGCCATTTCATGTAGTCTTACAACAGAAAATGATGTCACTGAGGGGCAAACTGTAATTAACAACATAGAGCTAGCCTCTCAGTGACATCACTTCCTGTTTTTAAGACTGCATGCAATGGCTGTTGCTATGAGTTGATTTACACATTACCTAGCTATTCATATCTCCAGACTCCTATCCCCTATAGGTAAATCCAATACCACATTTTAAAGATATTTACATGGGCTTTCACAATTTGAGTGACCCCTGCAATGTTTAGTGTCCCTTTAATAGGATTTGGCTGTTACTCATAAGGCTTGTCAATTTGCTATGGGGCCGATAAGAGCACACATAGCTGCTCCCTATATACACTTACCAACAGCTATACCCTTCAGGACCGACTAAATACCAGACCTGCCTAATTGCAAAGAAAGCTGTGTTGGGCCTTACCCACACTGCTATTCAAGACCTTTTTATTTATTTATTTGTTTTGGTAACCGGGTAGGTGCACTAGACATAGAAATGCCTATTTTCAGGCATGACCCAGGAGGTTACAATATGGTAATACAAGACAAAAATAGTGGGATACAATACAAAACTCAAGTGGTGGAGATACAAAGCAATAATGGCTTACAATCAGTACAGGTTTAGTACAATACAGCAGAGGGAAGATATAGCACAGTGTGTTCAATACAATGCAGTAATGGCTTACAATCAGTGCAGGTTTAGTACAATACAGCAGAGGGAAGATAGAGCACAGTGTGTTAATTACTATGCAGTAATGGCTTACAATCAGTACAGGTTTAGTACAATACAGCAGAAGGAAGATAGAGCACAGTGTGTTAAATACAATGCAGTAATGGCTTACAATCAGTACAGATTTAGTACAATACAGCAGAGGGAAGATAGAACACAGTGTGTTAAATACAATGCAGTAATGGCTTACAATCAGTACAGGTTTAGTACAATACAGCAGAAGGAAGATAGAGCACAGTGTGTTAAATACAATGCAGTAATGGCTTACAATCAATACAGCTTTAGTACAATACAGCAGAGGGAAGATAGAGCACAGTGTGTTAATTACTATGCAGTAATGGCTTACAATCAGTACAGGTTTAGTACAATTCAGCAGAGGGAAGATAGAACACAGTGTGTTAAATACAATGCAATGGCTTTCAATCAATACAGGTTTAGTACAATACAGCAGAGGAAGATAGAGCACAGTGTTTTAAATACAATGCAGTAATGGCTTATAAA